>JAOXJK010000001.1:5153487-5174688 GCA_025774025.1 Xenus cinereus | reverse complement strand
AAGGGAAGGGAAGGGAAGGGAAGGGAAGGGAAGGGAAGGGAAGGGAAGGGAAGGGAAGGGAAGGGAAATAAATTTCCATCATAAAGCCAGAAATAGCATCAGTTTTCAAGGCTTTCAGGCAGGATGCAAGGAGCAATCCCCTCACAATGGTTCCCCAGGGCATCACATCCATTTCTCCCCAGCTCTGCTGCAAGGAGCCAACCTGATCCTGGCAGCACAAAAGGAGGGGAGTCATGGACCCCGCTGCCACCCCACGTCCTCACCAAGGCAGTCCAGCCTCCTGTGCTATTGCAACCACTGATTCCCTGCAACCACCTCCCCTGGCCTCAAGTTGCACCAAATGAGGTTCAGATTGGATATTAGAAAAAAATTTTACGCTGGAAGGGCTATTAAATATTGGAACAGGCTACCCAGGGAAGTGGTTGAGGCACCATCCCTGGAGATATTTAAAAGACGGGTTGACATAGAGCTTAGTGACATGGTTTAGTGATGTTTTTTTATCAGTTAGGTTGGTGGTTGGACTAGATGATCTTAAAGGTCCCTTTCAACCTAGACAGTTCTATGATTCTATGATTCCTCTGCTCCTTGCTGGCAGCTGCATGCCTGGCAGCCTGGATCAGGGAGAGCAAACAGAGGTTGAGGCCAGGCAAAGCAGAAAAACAGAGGATTCAGCCTCCCTGCCTGCAAGGCTCCTCTCAAGAGTCAGGCAGCCAGCGAGCCATCCAGAACCTTCCATCCAATTCTCCCAAAAGGGATGTGTTAGAAAATCCCTTCCCATGCAAAAAACAGCTTCCTTTATTTTCTTTTCTTCTGTGTTATAAATCCACTGTGAATCCTATGCAGTAGGGTTTATTTTCACTTTTCACATGATCCACAACACACGACCACCAAGAAAAATTTATCGATGAGGTATTTTTTCCCTGCACTAGGAGAAGAATTCGTTCTTTCTGGCCCAATTGGTAGAAAAATGTCATTCAGTGTAAATAAGGTTGTCATTACTGCCTATTAAGAGATACGATTTCGTTAGACACAAATATATTTAGTCTGTGAAAAGTTCATGAAAATTGAAATTTGATTCCTTCAAACAGAAGTAGCGATATTTTTTCACAGTATTTTCCAGGACACCTAATTCCTATGCATGTCCTACTCTGACAGATAGCTCTTTAATAATGACACCCTATTACCTGTGTTCATTGCTCTAGGTTTTTTTTCCTTTTTCCTGCCCCACTCATTAATAAATGTTTTACTACTTTTAGTTAGCATGCTAGTGTCAGAGCAACCAGGGAAAAGAAGCTGGATTTTCATCTGTCTGCTGCACTTACAGAGGAATCATTAACTAATTTCCAGTTGCAAATTTCTACCTACTAATAATGTTCAAGCCACAAGGAAATGGGATTGAATTTCAGTTTCCAGCCTATATCTCTGAGCTAATAATGGCAAAAAAAAAAAAAAAAAGGCATTTTTGATACCAAGGAGTTCTAATGTAGTCTTTAAAAGATAACAGGATGGGTGTGATTGAGGTTCTCTCAGGGCAGACCTGCACAAAATGGAAAATCTGTTGGTTTTTCCCATTGTGGTCTTCCAGGTGCAGGGAAAAAAAAAAAAACAACAACCTGCTATATCATGAATACTTACTACTCTGCGACAGGATATTAACTGTCAGCCAACCAGCCCATCAGATAGCTTGGCTTGCCGTCTCTGGGCCAGGAATTAAGATTCCTATGGCCCTTAGTCAGCATTGCTACCAGGGAAGGCAGAGAGAGCCCTCCCCTCTTGCCAAGACAGTAGCAGTGCTGGTGAGCTTGTCTCTGACAGAAGTCACTCTTTGCATATCTTCCACCCATCAGTCTGGGAATTAAGAGATAAGGAGCATTTCCGTACATAAATAACCTCTGAGCTGTCTTTGAAAATAGAGCTCGGCGTTTTTCAGCTTACCACTGGCGATGGCATTTCTGCTTATGCAAGGCTAGTTCATCATAGCCCTGACTCAACATTGCAAGAAACATCATGAAGGCCACCCCCGACCCCTGTGCTGCCAGGGTGACTGGATCCCCGGGCAGAAACTTGCCCTGCTCCTCCCTCTCCCAGGAAAATGCAGAAGAGTCTGCATTTTCTGCCTTCCCCAAGAAGCTGCAGGGTGGGGGCTGATCCCTCAGGATGGGTGATTCAGGCTGCGGGATCGGTTCCAGATCCACCCGTGCTGGCTGAAAGAAAAAAAAAATCTCTGTGCCCATCTGACTTGCCACGATTCCCCTGTCCTATGGGTGTTTCCTTCTTTGATCGACTGACTGTGAACACCCTTGCCTGCTCCAACGTGGATAACACCCGATATTTAAGCTGCCTACACCAACCTCGTCAGGAAGAACCCACAAGGATGGTTTGGCCAGCAGGTCTTGTGGGGCCACCACCAAAGCCATCAGGCCAAAGAAATGGCAACCTGGTGTCCCCATGCAGCTGCTTTCAGCTGCCTCTACCTGTGATGATCCCTCCTGAGAACACCAGCTGAACCCTGGGGTGCTTTGTGAGGGCAGGAGGGGATGGCTGGAGGGAGAAGCACAAGGCACTATCTAGCTACAGCCTTGAGCGTCAATGGTCACACCGGGGCAACAAAATACAGACCCGTGCTGGAACTGTGGGGAGGTTTTTTGGCACAGAAGGTGCCAAATCCTTTTCCATAGCCCTCGCACAGACCTTCTCTCCTTCACTATTTGCACATCCCAGACCTTGGCTTGGCTGGATGGAAAGAGCCACAAACAGGAAAGATTCAGGCATATTTGCTTTCAGTTGGTGTATCCCGCTTGCATGTGAAAAAATGTCCTGTAGTTAGAGCACGATTCTGACCTCCTCCTTATCACAGCCCTGTGGCGCTTGCACAGAGAGACCAGCAAGAGAAACCAGAGAAAAGGACCTAATCTGCAATCCTGCAAACTGGCTGAGGACACCGGCCAGAGAAACACAGCTATCTTATCTCTCTCCGATTTCCCCCTGGCTGTTTCCAGTATTTCACTCATAGAGTAGCTGTTACCCCGAAAAAATGCTGGAGGTTTTATTCAGATGTCTGTCGTTTCTCATCTAGACCCAGCTCTGCTGGCTTTAAGGCAGCCTGGTCCTGCGTTGTGGTGAGACCGGAGCAGCATACCAAACCCCACTCAGACCTCCAGGCAGGTCACAGCATCCTTATTTCTTATTTTTACAGCCCATCTTTTCAGTACCTCATACCCAGAATTCCCTCCTCACAAAAGAGTGTTTTGAAATCCCTGGATAGATGTAACTTCTCTTGGGTTTTTTTCCCAGAAAGGTTCCTGCTCTGCTCTCTGGGAAAACATGGGCTTCTGCAACCAGCCAGCTCTTCAGCTGCATTGCACCCTCCTGGCGTCCCACCAGTTCACACTGGCCAAGGGTTTCCTTCTCATCTCTGTGGCCTTCATTCCCTGATACATATAGATCTTGCCATGCCATCAGAGGCAGTTGTGGAAAAATGAAACGCATTCTCTAATTTTTTGCTGTCACATCTCAAGCCTCGCTCAGCTACTCCAGTGCATCAGTTTTCAGTCCTCTCACCTTTCCCTGAAAGGTCATCTCTGTCTAGAAATACAAACACATATAAACCTCTTGAAGTCTACAGGACATTTTCTACTGCCTTCTTCAGGCGTAAGACCAGGCCCTTGAGGATCCATTGACAGCTTTCGTTGAATCTTTTTTTAATGGTGATTAGAAAACTGTTCAAAACACCCACTTTCATCAAGAACTAGAACTGATCTCAGGGTAGCGTATTGGGCCAAAGACAGATAATTGGCCTTGAGCACTGCAGAAACCCCGTAAAAATGCTCACATTCAAACCCTGAGAAAAAGGCTTGCCTTGGGGAATGTCATCCTTCCTATACTAGTCCCAAGGAGAAGTAGTTTTTTCTGTCCTACAGAGTCTACTATTTCCTCCCTGCCCCACCCTCACTCAGCCACATTTTCCCATACCCTCTGTTCTTCTTTTGAGAAGAAGCATCTTGGTAGAGAAGCACTCTAACCTAGGTAGATGCCATTCAATTTCTGGCTCCTAAGAGAGAGACTTCAGTCAGAAACAAGAGAGACAGTTCCTAACGGAGGTTGGTTTAGATTTTAGTTTTAGTGATTTGAGTAACTCTTTCAATCTGTTGACAATGGAGATTGGAGGACAATCACCACCTCAGTGGGTACTTAGTTTTCATGGTTGAGAGCATTCCAAGAACATGGTGAATGTCGGTGACTTTCTGTTCCGTCTCTTGACCTTGGTGAGCAGGGGAAATTTCCAGTTCTGTTCCAAATTGAAAATTATATAAATAACTGTTTTCTATAGGACAGGCAAAAACAAAACTCAGGGGGCAGAGTGCAGAGGGGCTTATAATCTGAATCTAAACTCTACCTCCACCACTTGAAAGTAGAATCAAATATTTCTTCCCCTCTCCCACCCAACTGTCTAAAATTCCATTGACTTTGGTGGGCATTTCCAGCTCCAGCTGAGGCATATTTTGGGGCAGTATTATTTGCCCTAACAAAAAAATTATTGCTCACAAAGTACTATAATAGGGCATTCCCTTCCTTTCATGCAACACTCCTTGTCCCAGATTCTGTTCTCCACAGTTTCCATTCCATCATACCAGGCAATCCCAACATAGCTGAGGAACTGGACTTGGCCACGCAGGTGAAGCTATAACTATAACTATAGCATGTTCCCAGCTAAGAACAGAAACCAATATTTAGGCTTTAAAGCAATCTTGTCAGAGAAGCAGATCAACTAATGATGGCTAACACAGCAACATCTCTGCCCACAAGAGACACAACACACAGTGAGTGTTTGTGAAAAGATCTCCCACTGACTCCCATAGATATGCATCATCACAGCCAGAGCATGGGTGGGGTGAGAAGGACAAGCCACATGAGGGCAAATATGTCCAAACGTGCTATCTATCTCCTACTACCACCATCATCTGGGATAAAAGTACTGGGATCGTGAAGTGAGGAGGAGGCTGAAAGGAGCCTTGAGAGAAGGACAGAAAATAAGGGAGAGAGGCAATGTGGTTGATTGATAGATGTTTTTTGCTGTTGTTCTGGACATCTTTGATTTAAGGTCTCCAACCTGCATGGAGTCTTTCTGTTGTTTCAGAGTTTATAATTCCTGAAAGATTTTGGTAGGAGAGCTTTCCCTGAATTTTCCATCTTTCAAATCACACCACGAGCAAAGGTGGACACACATCTCCTGTCCATCAAACCCCAGTGTGGAAAGAAGAAACATCTCAAAGCCACAAGCAGAGTGGGAGAGATACCATAGGTCTATCAGCCAGGAGAGCAGGTTGCATGGAGAGATTAACTCACGAGTGGTGTGACACAGTACACTGGGCAATAAGAAGGATTTTTGATAACTTCCCCAGAAAGAGTTTCATCACCGTCAGCTGCAAAAGATTCATGGCAATGGCATTCATTTTCCCACCAAGGTGCACTGATCCAGTTTTCTTGGGTCATTTCTCTCTACTGCCACCAATAAAAAGGCCCAGGAGGAGACCTTCTTCAGCAGATGGGCACCTCAGGACAGGATCGCACTGTGGGCTTCTTCAGAGGGTCTAATTTCTGGCCTAGCTCTGCTCCTAATGAATCATTGGGAATCACTACCAGTAAATTTGATAGTGGAGTTCAGCCAACACTGAGCACTTTGGAAAATCCCAGCCCAAAACACTCTGAGGTGTAAGGGATGGGCTGAGAGTAGATCAGATGACTCTTCCTGAAGAGTTAACTTCAGCCATGACATTGGAAGACATCACTGAGTGCTCTGCTGTAGAAAATCATGTCATTTGTCACATTTTTTCCTGTACCTGTGCATACCAATTACACCCACATGCCATGAGTGTATTCGCTGGGTGGTTCTGAGCAACATAAACAAAAATCTGCTGTTTCTGCTGTATGTTATGTTTGGAAAAGTTTTGGCAGTCTTAAAGCTGACAAATATGATAATCCACATCCAAAATTTTGACAGTTCTCAAGGCCAAGAAATCTCCATGGAGAAGAGCACTCAGGACTTTTTGTTATTTTTATCCATTTCTAAATACGGATTCAGGATCCTAAATTTAGGTCCCTACTTGAAAACAAAATTCCTGATTCAAGTGGTTTCAAAAACACATTCGCATAAGAAGCGCAGGGGAAAAAAAAAAAAAAAGGTAATGCAGACCCACTGAAGCAGGGGACAGCCACTCCACGCCTTTGAGTTTTGCAATCTTTACTTGTGGCTAAAAGCAAAGCCAATTAAAGTAAACAGGAATCTGGAATCTGTTGTTGACACCAAGGTCTTGGAACAAGGATTTCAGCCAGCCAAAACTTTACACTGAATCAACGACTCAAGGTCTATTTTCAGGAGGAACAAACAAAAGAAGATGATTCTGAACTTGCATGGCCAATCAGATTCGGTAAAGCAAACATGAAAAAGTGATGGCTCTACACATTCCCAGAAACAAAATCTGGAAACAAAGCAGCTCCATCTCCGTCTAGACTGTTTGTAAGGGACTGATTGTCCCAGGCCCTTCCCCTAATCAAACTCTTGGTGAAGGCTTCCAATATGAGCTGGAATTCTCCATTTGAATCTACTTCTACTTCTGAACTGATCAAAGATAAGGGCATTTTGAGATCAACTCTAACTAGTAATTCGTGTTCAACATCCAAGCCCCCTCTATGCTTTAATCTGTTCCTTCTAATTTTAATCTAGTTAAAAACAAAGTTACTATGCCTATATGGCATTTTTTGTCTAAATTAGCTAACTAAAGTAAGTCAATACAAGAGAAAGAAGCACTTCATGTAATCCTACCTCTGCTTTATCAAAGCATTTACATATGCTCCTGTCTTTAAGCTCAACTATAAGTGTATTTATGTGCTTTCAGGAACTGAGACATACGGTTTTAATGACATGAAATCAGAGAACTTCTTCCTATCTGAAATAGCACCTCTACCTTCCCCTGAGCATTAGAGTTTAAACAGTAAATGACTTTGATCTCAGCTACCCTTCATTTTGGTTGTGGAGTTGCAAAATGAAAACCCACATGACAAGGCTATGCCAAACAAATTAACACAACGCTTTGCCCGTCTCTGCCGAACCCCCAAGTCTGTGAATATTAGACAGAGATTTACAGTAGCCTAAGTTCTACTGAAAGTGAAGATACATGAAATCAAATAGAATATTTTGCACCTAGGCCTAGTGGGAGTTTTTTGGTGCTTTGGTACAGATGTCCTTTACAGGGCCATGCAGGGGGAAGAGAATATGGGAGATATCTGAAGCATTTCCAAAAGAATTGCAGAAAAAGATCTGATGTTAGTCCCACATTTGGTGCTACCCGAAGTAGAGGGAGAAAAGTCAGCCATGGAGGTAAAGATCGTAGAAATGATGTGTGATTATGTGTTGAGTAGATCTTCCTCTGACTTTGTCTCTTAACAAGTTATGTTTACTGTATCAAACTGGAGAATTACATCCTCTGCTCCAAGGTGACCAGCCCTGATTCACAGCCTGGGCCACAGCATTTTAAGTATAAGTTTTGCTAAGTATGTCAGGCATCTGGCAGTTCTTAGGTGGAAAGTGGGTCGGAGGATGGCATTCAGCACAGTGTGCTCCATGGCACTAGCGCATTTCTGTTGACTGTGCACAATGGATGAGGCTCACCTCAATCACATCCATGACCTCCTCTCGTTCCCATCATCTCCCTCTGGCTGGCAGTGGATCTCATGCTGATGCATTGCTAAAAAAAAAAGCTTTATTTTTTTATTTTGGGATTTTTTGTTTGTTTGCTTGTTTTCTTTTTTTGGCCAAGTGAGTTTATGACCAGATCAATTCCTTGACCTGAGTCACCAGGCAGACCCATGAATGTTAGTGTAAGCACAAAAGGAATGAGCGGCTGTAGGGAAAAGGGGACTCAAAGGACCCTTCCAGTAACTCCTTCCAGCAGATTTTTCAAGAGCTACGCCAGATTAAAGCAATGTCTTAACGACAGCATTAAACAGTCAGCCTTTACTCAGGCAAATTTTCCATTATCAAAGGACCATTTATGTTAGTGGGAAAAATCCCTATTCTCAAAGGGCTCTGGAAGTGCAGTGACAAGAGCAGTGCAAGTATTTATAAAAGTTATCCCAGAATCTGGTTTGTATGGAAAAAAATACAATCAATTGCATCTTGATTTAGGTTTAACGGGCCCAGAGGTGTCACCTGTGTACCTGTTTTATGCACCATTCTAACAGTAAGAAATGTGTCCTTCCCAGAAGGTTTTCCCAGGGCTAATATGTAAGATGGCCTTGTGGAAAAGAGCATCAGACCCAGAAAAAAAATCTGTCCCGTGCAGCAAACCGCCTGAGATTCATTCTCAAAAAGGCTCCCAGCCCATCAAATGCAGCGCAGAGAGAAATGGGAACGTGGCTTTCCCTTACACCCCCGGTGAAGAGGTTTGTGCCACCTCTGACAAGCTGTGTGTAATCTCAGGGCAAGCGTGTGTCCTGGGACAAGAGGCTGTTTATGCCCCAGGACCATACGCGCTGAGCTCAACCAAGGGGAAACTTCCCCACAACAGAGGCAGCTTTTTTGTGGAAACAACAAAACAAAAGGGAGTGCTGGGGCAGGCTGCCCCCTCGGTTGGAGGAGTGGAGGGTGTTGTTTTCAGCAATCCACCTGCGTGTTCATATCTGTCTCATTTGCATGTGTTTGTTTAAGCTTTTTAATTAGCAGAGGGCCAGATCCTGATTACATACACACGCGGGTACAACTCAATTGATCCCCACGCCGGCCCATCTTGCTGACCTTACAAACCATCTACCAACACCTTTCATTCAGCCGAGAGACAGAAGACACGTATCAGGCACATCAGAGAGCGAAGGGAGGGAGAGCAGCAGGAGTGGCTCGCCGAGGAGATAGATAACAACAGCTCTCCTCCATCTCTCTGCACCACTGTGGGATGGGATGGGATAGGATGGGGCTGGGCATGACCTGGCAAGTCCTGCTGATTTGCTTCATCCCACAGATTACCCAGCAGCCCCGCATCGGTGCAGTCCCACTGCCGATCACATGATATCACCCCAGCATAAATGCACTTAAATTGCTCAAGAGCCATATGCAGCCCAAGAGCCCCCATGGGTATAAAGTATCTCGTTTTCCCATGCAGCGAGATCAGAATCAGGCGCAGTATTGGGTTAGGGAGCGGCAATAGTTGTTCCATAATTAACTCTGAAACTGGGTTCTCATTAGACCTTGCTTTTCATAAACACCCTCCCCTCCACGCATGCCTAATTTCCTACTACTCATCAGGGAGGTTAGTAGGGACTGAAGCGAGTAGTAAAGCTCTCATGGGTTCCACTAAGGCAGATTCACACCCACATAAGAAAGGGCAGTGAACTGGGTGCATCTCTTTGACTATCTTCTTTTTTCCTAGATATATGCACAGCACCTTGCAGCATGAAGATCAAGCCAGGCTGCTGCTGCCAATGAATGTTAAATACCCGTCACAGTGACACTCTGAAAGGGCAGGATATTATATCACCCTCCACATTGTGTCAAGTGTTTGTTCAGTGTCAGCTCTATTCAAAACTACTGTCACATCTCTGTTAGGTTTGTTTTTTTTTTTTTAATTGTCTTTCACTGCCATTGTTCCCTGGGAATATGCATGCGCCCTCATTTATTCACAGTGCCCCATGTCTGCAATGCAATAAATGTGGGCAGATGTCTTGTCCCACATAGAGCAGACCCTTTCTTGCATGTCAGGATCAGTCCCATCTCATCTTTCTCCAGAATGGGAGCTTTGCCAAAGAGAAGAGACCAGGAAGGACAGATGCAGCTAAGATGGAGGTGTGAGAGTGGGTGAAATGGGGGGTGGAAGGCAGAGTACAGCCTCTCTCCAAGGAGATAACTCCATCTCCAATTCCTCCTTTGAGTGTGGGATTCCTGTCACCATTGAAGGGCAATACGGGCACTTCATTTGTCACCCCGAGTATCTCTATTGGGTGGATCTTAGCCCTCTGTTGCAATAGGATGCTCTTCTCCTAGAGGTGCCTGCCCGTCCTCTCTGCCCGGAGAAGGTGCTACGACCCATCTAGTTTACCCCAGACGTCTAATATCAACCTCCTCAACATTAGCCAAGCTGCGTCCCACCCCTGGTACTCGCCCCAGCAGCAGGGTGCTACCCACGGGCAGGGAGGAGACAGGAGCCAAGGAGCACACAGTTATGCTCCAAGTGCCTCTTCCTCTCCACCTTAGCCCCACAAACCCACACCCTGTTTCATCTGCTCATCAAGGTGGGAAGATCATATTTTCGAGCCTCTTGAAATTAATTAACCCTCCACAACCTGAGCAAATTTTAGTTGGGGGATGGCTTCTTAGCTGATTTCCAGTCTAAGGAACCAGTAACGGGGGACCAACGTGCAGTCTGACAACTCAGCACAAAGCAAGGAAGCCCTGATGAATAGAGAGGGATACCTAAAGCCGTATTTCCAAGTCCTTTGGTCACTCAACTCATGACCCCAGAAGAGGAAAAGACCTTGCCTTACTGCAGTCACCTATGATGTCTCTCCTCTCACTAGGATCCCCTGTCCCAGGGTTGGGACTTCCAGATGACCCCATCTTTCATCTCCCCCATCTTCTGAGGAGCCTTTCTTCCGCTCCACCTCTGCTCTTCTCCACCTTAGCATCCCTCCTCCCTAGCTGCCTCCCCTCCCGTCAGCCTGAAAACCAACCACAAAAATGCAAGGAAAGTTTCTGTGCCTAGGTGGTGATGAACAACACAGCCAAGTGATTGTCTCACTGTGTGAGGGTAGAAATTTAATTGGAGGAAGGCTTAGCCATTCCTCCTGCCAAAAGAGTGAAAGGCAAAATTCAGCAGAGCGAGCTCAGAGTAATAAAGTCCTCCGGCCAGTTCAATCAGACGCCAGCTGCTGGGGAAAGCATGGTCCCAACCGGGGATGTAACAGGGGCAAAAGAGTCCTTTTGGCTAGCGGTAGTGTCTGTTTAATGTGTAGCAGGAGTGTGATCTCCCCACCAACACAATGTGCTCAATGAGGGCATAGAGGAAGGAGAAACAGAGATGAAGTGACATGCCCTAGGCCATATGGCAAGCAAGTGACGGATCCCAGCACAGCCCTGGGGGCTGCTCTATGGTCACTAATGGCCTTCCCAACAGCCTCCAGGTAGTCAGCTGGGGAATCTCCAGGAGTTCTGCTCCTCCAGGTCTCACAGGCTTCTCAACCCAAAGTCCCCAAGCCCAGTATCTCACCCTGGAATGCCTCAGCAGCCATGAGCAGAAGTGTTCCTGTTGGTCATGGCAAAGCTCCCCTCTCCCAGGACATCCCAGACTCATTCAGCCAAGCAGGGATGGCAGAACTCTTCGCACATAGAAGGAAATTATTGCAGTGTTTAACTTCACCAGTTGCCTAGCAAGAAGAGATAAACTCTATTCCCCCTTCCTTTTGGACCAGACAGCTAGGGTGGTTCATTATCTATGCTCCATAGGTCAGCCCAGAACCTGGTTTTTAGACAAGTGGTGGACCTGAAAACTGGTCTCAGCATGTATGTGAGGATTCCTTTGGACCAGGGATCTCCAGCTGGGGGGTAGCCGCACGGCCAGCTGTCTGCCACCCCCTGCCAGGTCCCTCCTGCCTTGGCAGGAAAGCTTGCCATGAAATGCCACAATTTCCAGCCAGCATCATACCCAAAGGGCCATCACAACTAGTCAGGGCAAGTCAGAGCAACCCTAAGGCTGCTCGATGGCATGTTTGCCGAGTCCCATGTGTCCTCTGCAACACAGAGAGCCAAGAAGACAGAGAGGTGGCTTAAAGTATCCCTGTAGTGGGCTAATTCTGGATTATGGCACTATGGTGTGTGTGGACATGTATGTGTGTGTGCATGTGTATCAATGTGAAATATGGTGAATATACGTGAATGAGTTCAGAGCCAACATTACAGCTTCGGGGGAGCCAATCCAACATTGTTACTCATCTAATTCCAAAGAGCAGTTATTCCTTTTAGTCAAAGTTTTATTTTTATTTCAAATGTGATGTGGTTACAAACTCATTCCCTTGTATAATTTTGCTTTCCAAGTTAATTACAAGATGTTCTAATTAATTATATTTAATGATTAACGTACAAACTCACAAGGAATGAACATAGCTTAGAGAACATTTGCTCTCAAAAGATATGTCTAGACTAGTTTGGTTTATCAGGAAAAGGTTGAAAAAATTAAAATGAGAGAGAGCCAGAGAGAGAGAGCAAAAATACACTGTATAAGAAAAAAATAACAATAAAAAAAGAAACCCAATTATGTCCAAACAAGAGCATATTTTTCTTTGGAGTTCAAACACCACCTTTAACCATCTCCCCACCCAGGATCTGATTACTTTTAATGGGACTCTGCTTGTGATTTAAGTTGTTGTTCATTTGTACAGTAATTAAGTTGAGTTGAGTTGGTGTCTATTACATCATGGTTTATATTATGAATTCACACTGCAATTATGTGCGTGTGTGCAAGGGTAAGTGAGCAGAAAAAAGACCTTCTAGTTAAGATCAAAACCGATAATTCCAGCAGGCTGAGTTTAGCTAAACTCTGCCACACGCTTCTTCTCCAACCTCAGCCATGTCACCTCCAGACACCCAAGTGACACATACAGGAGTGGGGACGTTGCCTCCAGATGTCCTAGTAACACATATACTGGAGTGGAATGCCCAAGAGGAAGCAGGATCTTCAGAAGAGATCGTGAGACTAATCCTTCACCCCTCGGGCTAGATGGCTGCTGACACCCGGGCACTAGTCGCTGAGCAGCAAAACATCTAGCCCAGCAGGACCGTGACTTTAAACAGGGTCTCCATTGCCACAGGGATCAGTTAGGGATTATAAAATGAAACATCCATCCAGGGATAAAGAATACACATACAAATCTATTACACACACCTCTGTTTGTAATACACACACATCATATATGCATGTATAATATACACCTAATTTCTAATGCAAGATAATTAAATTTTTATATAGGCAGAAATTGCAGTGAATTAAACCAAAAATATGTTTCAAAGTCAGAATTTAAAAGCATAATTTTTTAATTTTTTTTTTCGCTTCCACAACTATTTTGTCCAATTCAGAAAATTATCAGCGGTCTGAGAAACTCCCCTAAATGTTAATGTCAAGACAACTGCAATAAAGATTTTCAAGCAACATGTTCAGAGCCCCCCCGGTCGAAGCATGTGGATGCTCTGCTGGGTTTAGTGTTTGTGGTGTCATGTTGCTTGGTGAGCTGGCTGGGGACAAGGACACCCCTCCATGAGGTGCTGCACAAACACGGGCCCCATTGTTCACCCAGACGGCTGAGTGCTCATGGCAAGGGATACAGATATGCCAGCTTTCATTTTGAGCTGAGAGAACGGGCCACCATCATCTCCCCAGATTTATTCTCACCAGCGCAAATGCTGAAGTCTCATTACCACCTTCCACCAAATATTGCACTGGCATAGACTGGAGGGAGAGAAAAATCTTGTTTCACCAAGTTATGACAAAGTTGTCAGATGCTTCTGACAATAGCTGAAGGAAAACACCAGAACACCTTGTTCCTGCTAAAAACTTCACTTCCATTCCAGTACAAATAACTCTGATTTGCTGTCCCAGTTGTCCATCGTCAAGACTTACACTGTTGGGACATCTGGGAAATGTCCGCAAGTGGATTATGAGAGTTCAAGAGAATAACAGCAGCAGAAAAGGGCAATGAGGAATCTGGCCGTTTTTGGGTCTTCTGGAAATGAAGCTGTGCAAAGTAGGTCTGTAGGAATGAACGAGTTAACATTTGGATATACCAAGCATCACTTTTATCCCCCTTTCTTTTTCAGCGCTAGGATACCAGCTATGCTCCGAAGTCCCTATTTAGTATCTCAGGCTATGTTCTTGAAAGCATTTAACTTCATCTATTCTAGTAAATAAAACATGCATGGGGCTGTTCTTTGGCCCAGAGGCCAATTGGCATGGACCGATTTGCATCCGTGCTGATAAGTGTCTTTCCTTCCAAAACCGGGGGGCTGCATCTGAACCCCCTGTGGTGATGCTCCTTGGCCCGGGATGTCCCTGGACCATGCCCAGGCATTGTCTGGGAGAGTGCTAGTTGGAACAGGACAAAACCATTGCCAGGGACCATGCTAAGGGTTGGATAAATTGGGAGATCCTGTGCCAGTACCTGGGCTTAAGCCCTGGCCTTGTTTAGTTTATCAACACAACCATAGCTTGAGGTGCTTAAGTGCAATTATTTAGGGACCAAATTCCCATGGATCTCCCTGTCGAATGCACCTAAAAAAGGTTTCATAGCAGCCTGCATATGGCTCAGGAGCCTGCCTAAGCTAACCAATAGAGAACACTAAGGGGAAAAGAGAAAAAAAGGACATGTTTGAAACCCTGCCTCCCTCTAGGATGTAGGTACCATATTCTGGGAGGCAAGAGGACATCTCACTTCCCAGAGGATTTACGGCCCTGACCCCTCTCCTGGAGTTAAGCAAAGATTTTTCTCTCAGAAACACAAAGAAAGGTTTCCTCTTCCCCACCTCTTTTATCCCTTTTCTGAAGGACTTCACAGTGGATGTGTAAGTATTAGGTGAGCTCACTCCTTCATCTGGAAGGATTTGAATCGTCTTTCCAAGAGAGTGCATGAAAAAAGGTGGAAGGAGGAAGGTCTGGGATGCTGAAGGACAGATAGAAAGTGTTGAGAGATGCTAGCCAGGACAGGTTGTTATTGACATGTATGCCATTGTTATTAAGCATTTGGGAGCAGGAGAGAGAAAAAATAAAAAGAAATAAAGATTGGAAAACAATCTAAAATACTGTAGTAAAACAAAACTTTGCTTTACTGCTAATCCCACTGAAGTCTCTAGCCTGGTGTTGTCTCAGCAGAACATATTCTGTGAGAAACTTGGGAAGTAATTTGAGCGTCTCTGAAGTGCTTTGTCTTTCATTGGCTCATCCAGTATTAAATCATCTGGCAATGAAGAAAAGTGTTTAAAGTTAACTTCCATACAGAACAAATTCCTCTGGAAAACTCTTGTCATTCATCCCGGTTTACCCAAAGTCTGGTAGCATTGATTAGGCTGGGGTTAGGTTTGAATTTTTTAATGTTTTCATTTTTTTTATTTAAAAAAAAAAAAGCAATTAAAAAAGAGTTCTGCTAGCTTCTTTGGACTTAGCCACTTGCTGGAAAACTTAAAAGGCAAGAGAAAGCTTGGGGAAGAGAAAGCTGGTGCTAGGTTTCTGACATGCGTGTCTGTCATCCCTGGACAATGAAATTGGAATTGCAGCTCCCCCAGAACACGGGGGATTAAAAGTGTAGGTGACACTGCAGACCCAGGGAAGCAAGGTGCATCCATTCTCACTACTGCCTGCTAACCAGGAACTTTGTTAATTAGACTAGAGCTGGTGCTAAGAGCAGCTTGGTATCCCTGCTCACGGGTGGTCTAACAGGTCCCCTCTACCTCTAATTCCACGCATGGGTCTTTTGTGTTCACACCAGTCTTCTCTTCTCTACTTTCCTAACGCCAAGGAGGCAACAAAGCCTTTGATGTTCTGAGGAGCCCAGCTTCAGTGTGCTTCTCGACACACACCCACCGGTGCTTGGCCGACCCAGGGAGCTCCTCATCTGCCAGCAGCTTGACTTGTCCTCCCAAAGAGCCTCCACACCTCCACCTGGTCCTAGCTGATCCCATAGGTGGCTTGACACCTGGCACTTGTTCCCAGCTACCTCCACCCCCTTCAACCCAGGTCATCTCGGCTTTTTTTCCCTTGTTTCCAACCCAATTCCCTGTTCTCACTAGCTACGCTGACAGTCCTGCTCATCTCTTCCTACCCGCAGGCTTGGGAAGCTGAAACACCCCCGTCAAGTAACACACCTAGTTAACTGTGTAATGCTGTACCTATGGGGCAATTCCATCCCAGCACCTGCAGGGATCCTGATTACACCCTAAAACATGATATTTCAATTTCATTATCTGATCGGGCATTAGCAACGAGCACCACTAATGAGTATATTAGTCAGTTCCTTTATTAAACTAGCGGCAGCATTTGATGCAATGACCTCCTGATGTAGCTCTTTGATGCCATGTGATTTGATTTTTATTTTTTTTATTTTTTTTTTTTAATTGAGAAAGATACAGCAAGGCAAATGGAAAAATGGTGAAGAGCAGAATTAGCACATTGGCAGTGCAGGCAAATACATGTTCAGCAAGGAGAATGAGTCTTATAGGAGCTGCAGAAAAGGCAAGTGACGAGCTCTACCTAGCTAGCTAATATTTGAATATACCCATTCATTATTCCTGCCATTATTATTATGAATTTGTTGTTGTTGTTATTCTATTACACAGCCAGTCCTGCGGACTGGTTTTGCCATCTATAACCTGGCGATCTTTCACCCTTAGCAATTGTTGTTTGGCTGTATTACCACAGGGCTCGTTGTGCAAGAGGCTGTGCAAGCTCAGAACAAAAAGGGGATGCCAGCCCCAGGGCATTTCCAGTGCAAGTGTCAGATGAGTGACAACAGGCAGATACAGGCGGATGGAGGAAGCGGGGACGCTGGAGTGGCTGATTCAGGGGTGAAGGTTTGGAGCACAGCTTCGGGTTCAGCCAGCTACCGACTCCATCAGGGAAGCATTGCATTCAGGCACATAAATTCCCGTGTCCTGGCAAAACTCCAGGCTGCGGAATAATACAGAACATCCTACCGAAACTCCCATTATAGTTTTCACTAGAGAAATAGTTGCGCTTTTCCTTCCAAGATACTCTGGTAGTGCGGTCACAGCCCCGGATGACTCCTGCAGCCCTTTCCAACCGTGACTGCATTTTCACCGATTCCATCTCAGGTCCGGTTCCAACCTCATAGTTAATCATGACAGTCTTCAGGGCTCCTTCGGATAATTACTGGAGGTATTGTTAGCCCAAACTGAAGTATTAGGTGCTTTGGACCCATGCAAATGGCTTGCATGGGCTTACATAAGGAGCATTTGCACTGGCCATAGATCATTTGTGGCACTGCTCTGGCATGCTGACATGTGAAACACCATCGTACGATCCACCCGGCTTTGGGACTTTGAGGGCAGCTCATTCAGGCCGCTGAAAGTAAGACGCTAAATACTCAGGAGATCTTAACAGCATTATTTCCTCAGTCATTTTCCTCCAGGAGGCCAAGAAGCAGCAAAGCAAGCTGGGAACATGAGGAGAAAAAATAGTCCTATTGGTATGGTAGACCCATAGACCATTGGAAGACCCAACCTGCCTACATTTTGCATGACCTGGTATCCAACAGGTTAAAGTGCTACTGCCACTGTGCCAAGTACATAGTCTAAACCCAACGTGCCACCAAGCTGTTGCCTTCTCCACCATCACAAGTAAAGCCCTCTGCTCCCTGCTGCCATGGAGGATGGTGGCCCTGGTGATAGTCACCCGAGCTGGTGTTTGCCCTTTGTCCAGAGGGCTGGTTCAGGTTTTTTTTCAGGGGGAAGAAGGTCCTACATCAAGGTCCAGGGTTGAAATAGTGCCCAGTCTTCAGACAACTGCAGTAAGGGGCCCATGGCTTCCCTTAACCAGGACTGGCAGGTGAGCGCTTCACCACCCACTTTCACGTTAGATGGGAACTGCTCATTTTTGAGGGATATCTACAGAAGACCAAATGGTACCTGGGGCCCACTCCTCATGGTACACTCGAGTCGCTCAGCCAAAGGGGCCGCTTTTATGTTTTTTAACAGACTCTTTGTTGCAAACCACCCAGCGAAGTCATGTGTCCACACATCCCTAGCAGCCCTCCGAAAGCCAAGCCGAACCCCAGCACACCCATATCTGTAATGGGCCTGCTTCCATCTGACTGCCCAGTTAACATCCTCCTGCTGCCTCCTTAATTATAATCCCTTTATTTTATCTAACCCCAATTGTAACAGTTGGTGAGTCACCGGGCTCCATAACAAGACGATCAGGACACATTTCATATTACACTGCAGTTTTCATTCCAGGGCGTGGGCTGAAGGCGTTGTTTATTTATTTTAATTTGGTTCGGTTTGGGGTTTTCTCACATGTGATGGAGTACAGAGATTTAAGCAGGGGGTAGAAGGGTGGAAGGGGTAAAAAACAAAAACAACCTCAATCCATCTGGATCAATTAAATCTTGTTGAAAAGTTTTCAACCCCAGGGTTGCCTGAGGTAGGTCTAATAGTCACACTCTTTGGCATTTAATGAAAATGCTAATGATTTCTCCTTTGGAATATATTTTCACTTCTAGTTTGAACAAGATGCATCTCTCCTCCAATCAATTCCACAAGCTCTTTTTTTTTTTTTTTTCTTCCCCGTTTTTGCGCGTGCCCCTTCAGGGCAAATTAAGAAATTATTGCCTCTACCCAAAAAGTAGCTGAAATGTGCAGCCTTATGCTTCACGTCACAGGGGTGGGGAGGAAAAATCTTTGCATGGGAGCAACAATCCCGTTTGTGTCTGACTTGTATAGGAAAAAATGGCGTCAAGCCGTTCTCACCCTGCTTCACCAGGGAAAGCCGCAGGCTCAGGTCTCTGCTGGTGAAAATCACCATAAAGCCAAGGGAGCTGCCTTTACCTTTACAGCCGCTGAAGACCTCACCTACAAAGTTCAGTTTTCTGGTTCATTGTAACAGAATAAGAGTGAGAAAGAGTGGCGTATAAACATAGGGTGAGACCCATCTCCCCCAACTTCTAAGGGATAGGAATGGAGATCAGTGCCTCAGTTCATCCATCCACGGCAGAGAGAGGCAGATTCAGCCCATCTCAAACTTGGGCGCCGAACGTTTTGATGGCTGAAGTACGATGCCTGAAACAAACGCACCAAGCGGGAGAATTGCCACAAGTCAAACCCAGTTAGAATTTGCAAAGGAAATTCAAACAAATCACAAGAGTTTCCAGTAAAGGATGCGAATACTGAACACGGGCTTAGAGGCATGAAGGCTGATGGGAAAGAGGGAATGGGAGTAGGAAGTGCCTCCTTGAAAGTGCCGTCAGCTCAAGGGGAAAATAAACAATCACCCTACAAAGGTCTGAGAGAAAAGGCACTGAGAATCATTAGTTTTGCCTATACTAGTATATTAAATGAGGCCAGGGCATGTGATTGCCCTGCTCTTAGCTGTGTCCTTTGCAAGTTTTGTCCTGTGGCACCTGGCATGCCGAGGCATGCTTCAGAAGACATCATGTGCCAGGCATCATTCCCAGTGCACAGTACCCCTGGGACCCCTCTTCTTTGTTGGGGAGGTCGATTTTAGGGTTTAGGTGCATTGTCTCAAGCCATGCCCTGTTGTTTGTCTTTGGGATCAGAGAATTAGCCCTGGACCATTTTATTTACTTGTCTAATCATAGGCACAAAGTCTGACTGTTAATAATATTAAGAGGTCTAACAAGTCCTTGTTTGAAGAAGTTGATCCAGAAAATGCAGGCTGGCATCAGCAATAAGATTTTGGAACACCTTCAGCACTAAAGAATAATTAAAGACATGGATGTAAATGAAAATTGCAATAAAACACAGCATGTTTTCTGACAAAGATAGATCATTCTGAACTGACCTGATAGTTTGCTTTGATAAGATCACTGATTTTCTAATGAAAGGAAACGCAGTAGATCTAATCTCTCTGGACTTCAGAAAAGCATTTGTTATGGTACCTCATGGG
This sequence comes from Xenus cinereus, assembly GCA_025774025.1. Classification (NCBI taxonomy): domain Eukaryota; kingdom Metazoa; phylum Chordata; class Aves; order Charadriiformes; family Scolopacidae; genus Xenus; species Xenus cinereus. Next base: position 5,155,018 of record JAOXJK010000001.1, on the reverse strand, counting down.
AAATTATTAAGCGGTAAAGTATGGAGATTAGGAGAAGAATTTTAAGATGGAAAAGGGAGTCACTACAGAGGAAATGACAACAGATGGTGTTGAGAGAGGAAGTATTGAGCTGGAAGGAAGCTATGACTGCAGTTATTCAGAAATCATTTTGGGGACTGATTTTATTTAATATTTTGCCAAATGTCACAAAAAGTAGAGCAGTGTTATTAAAATTTGCTCTTAACAGAAACTCAGAAGGCACTGCTGTCAGTGCCTAAGAGCATAAAGTTATCGTATAAGACAAACTGCATGTCCTTGAGAACTGGACGTTCTGTACTGAAGGCGTCATGCATCTCACCTAACTTCAGCTGTGTTGAACGTGTAGCCCAAGGTAGCTGGCTAAATTCCTGCTATACTCAAGTAAAGACATAAGTAGATAAATCAGCCTCTGAGGGTGTCTCTTTCAGACACTTACAGTAGGATATGGTACCTATTTTGTCTCCTGTATCTGTAGAGGAACCACAGACAATTAGCCTAAGCTAGACAACAACCCTACTGACATTCAAAAACAGATGCTCGGTGGATGCAATGATAGATTAGATGCTAATGAGAGTTTTTGAAGCTATTCCATTGAAAAAGGTCTGAAAAGTGGGATACACAGATCAACCGTCAGAAAAGAACATGTGACACGGCTGTCAAAAATGTGACTTACAAGGTATTTCTAATAAGGATAGTGAAACTTCTGTCTTGATCTGCACAAAATACATGGAGGACAACCTCCAAAGTACCAGAGCAATTCCAGGGTAGAGAACCCATGCCATGGGAAGAGAATATATGTCTTGGCTTGTTTAGCTGAAGGAAGTGAAGACTGAGACAACAGCACTGATTTATGTAAAGAGTAAATAGGGAGGAAAAAAAAAGATCTATTTAAACTAAAAGATAGCATAGGCACAACAAATGGCATAAACTGAAACTAAATAAACACAGGCTGGTAGAAGAAAGACTAGGGTGAAGGACCTCAACAGCTTCCAGTTAGCATAATAGGAGCAAAAATACTCAAACAAGAAACTTCCTTCCCTATAAACCTTTTTCAGCTCATGGAAGATATTAAAAGAGGGAAGAGATATGTCTTAGGGACTTGAGAGGTGCCCGCCAGTTTTACAGGTCTGTACGGGAGAGAGAACAAGTAAACTTTTTGAGGAGGGAAAAACCTGTCTGGTGTGCTATACCGAACACTGCATGGATGTCCTTTTAGCACCTGGTACTTCCTTTTTCTCACCAGGCTGCTGGTGTTTCACTTGTAACAATACACTAATTGAATAGCACGTTGACAGATTTGCATGCCACAGTCCTCCTGCTCCTGATTTCTTTGTTGCATTTGTGTACATCTAAGCCTGAAGAAAAGGGAAAAAAAAAAAAAAAAAAAAACGAAAAAAAAACCCCAAGCAACCTGCCTGCCGAACAAAAGGAAAAACCCCGTTTTCTCCTCGCAGAAGGCGGCCGGGGCTGGCAGCCGGCATCAGGTGTGCGGGGCTGCCCGAGCCGCGGCGGG
>JAOXJK010000001.1:5137002-5150542 GCA_025774025.1 Xenus cinereus | reverse complement strand
GAAAAAAGAAAAGAAAAGAAAAGAAAAGAAAAGAAAAGAAAAGAAAAGAAAAGAAAAGAAAAGAAAAGAAAAGAAAAATGAAAGAAAGCTTAAGCATGTGCTTGTAACTTATTTGATGCCACAGAGAAAACAGAAGCAGGCAGTGATTCCTGTGGTGTCTGATAGGTCATAAACTGATTAAAGCTGTTGCTACAGGTAGAGCATTCAAAACATCTTTCCTGTGTGGATTCTCTAATGCCTAACAAGGGCGGACCTCACATTGCTGCCTTTCTTTCAACAAAACCTCCAGCTCCAGTCAGTTGCCTTTTTTCCAACAGCTTACAGGAGCTATGTATCTTTAAATCTCTAGCCCTGCTGTCAAACAAATGTGATTGAATTTGGATAATGGCTTCCAAAGTTACCAGGCGGACAGACACACAGACATGCACACATATCCCGGCACAGAAGATAAGCTCATGAGCCAAATTTCCATCGGAAAGGAAGCCTAAGAAGAGCAACATGCCCAACTCCCCCTTGCTCGCACCCTGAACGGGAAGCATTGATCAAACCACCAAACACTGAAGATCAGACTTTGCAAAGAGTCCAAGAACACGCAGCCCAACAGCCCTCATTTAGCCTGTGCGTCATGCCTTCCTTTGACACTGCTTAAGGAAGAGTCTAGCTTGAATCAAGAGGTGTCATTGACTTTCCCTTTTTGTTCTGTCCAACAAAGCCAGCATGGTAAAACAGAACTGGAAGAGCATGCTACATGTGTGGCTTTTTGCTGTTTATACTGCACAGGCTGAATTTCAGAGGCCACGTTTTGGAGGCTCGCTCTACTCTCAGTTGGGAGAAATGTAGGCACCTCCAAAAGGCAATTCAATCATTACATGGGCTGAACACAGACTTCTCACTCAGAGGCCAGGAGGAAGGAGGGTTAAATCCAGCTCAGAATGTGTTTTTTTCTTTTTTTTTTAAAGCTAAAAAGGGCCCCAAAGTCATCAAACCTTGCCACCTTCCTCAGTTCGCCTGAGTCTTTTGATAGCTCCCAGACTGCGGATGTCAGCTTTTATCGGAGACAAAAGACAATCTGAATGGCAACAAAACTACGCTGGGAATAAAACCTAAGTCTATTTAAGAAAAAAAAAAATAGAGAAAGAGAAAAAACAACAACGCACGCTAAAATATTCCATATGCTCCTATGGTGGGTTGCCCTCGGCACATAGAGAAAGATTGTAACTAGGCACAATCTGATAAGGCAGAATGCAACTGCTAGCTACTAGGCAACCACCAAAAAAAAAAGAGGAAAAAAAAAAAGGACAGAATCAGCATACACACAAGAAAGAAAAAGGTAGAAGAGGGAGGTGAAGCTGAGTTTCTGTGCATAAAATATCGCTATTCATGGAGGAGTAGATGTTAATAAAACTTTGCAAGGGTTTCCAAGTGAGGCTGTGAATGACGCTGCAGTTTGGAGGCCACACAATGATGCCTGTTGTAGTCTGGCTGGTTTTCTTTCCCTTTTTGTTGCATGGTGAAGAAACACACGCTAACCGCATAATCACAAGACACCCTCGGCACCTCCTTCTCCCTCTCTTTGTAGGTCTCATCCCATTGTCAAGCCTTGTCATTAATAGAGGCCTTGATCCTGCAATATGAAGCCCGCACGGGATGGCCAGTTCCCACACGGCGAGCAGCTCTTCCCATGGAGAGCAGCTTTTTGCAGCGGGATGCGAGGAAGGGTGTTGGATTGCAGAGACTTGGGCCAAGGTCTGCAAAGCTCGTTTCATTCCCAGCTTACGACTTCCCAATGAAACCCGCGGACATTAGCACATAATTAGAAGTTAAACTCTGGTGGATCTAGACCTGAAATCTCTAAGGACAATTACTGTTTCCTAGCACAAGAGCTCTGATCGCTGATTAGGAATTCGACGCACTACTGCAATGAATATTAATATTAATGTTAATAATAATAATAATAATGATGCAGTAGATCTAAGCTTGCAGCTCTGGTTCCTGCAGACTTCCTACTGAAATTAGCCAGGCCTCCACGCATCCTGAGAAAGCGCATCTCCTTACAAAATGGAAATGTGATCCTGCAGTCCTACCCCATGGTAGCAGTCAGGCCCAGGAACCGCGCCAAACAGCTCAGCAAGATGAGCCTGTACAAGGGCCATTTTACATAAAGGAGGAGTAATCATGGAAACACGGCTCTCTGGATTTGAACCAAGCCCCTGAGTCACAGAGCAGGACCCCCCTGTTGTAGTTTCTGTAGAAACACAGGGCAACGTGGGAACATGGCCTCGTGTGAAGAGACAAAGGGCAAAATCCCTTATTCTGGGGTTTTAAGGCAAGCTCTTTCACACCAACCTGCTGTTTGGCTTTCAGTAAATCACTTTGCTTGCTGAAGTTTGTTGTGTGCTTTTTTTTTTTTAAATTAATACCGAAAAAGGGTTTCGACACTTTTTTCCTCACGGGGGTGTTGGGAGGCTGAGTTAATAAATGCTTGCCAAGCGGTAGGAAGATTCTCAGATGAATCTCACTTCCCCTGGATGTGTACCATGCTCATTGCGGCCGTGTCTGAACGCTTACGCATGTATAATTAAGAAGGACCATGATAACAGAAAGTGCAAAGCGCTGCTCCTTTCTCACAGCATAATCACGTCTTGGAGGTGGGTGGCCCAAGAGGGAAGCATTGCATCAGGTGCGACAGAGTTTGCTGCAGAGGTATGTTCTGAGAACAGTCGGGTTTTTGTCTTCACCGAATTGGGGCTAGGTATAACCTTTAGATTTTTCACTATATGCTAATTAAACCTTCCCTGGGCAGAGAGCTATTCCCTCCAGCCCCTGCTTGCTTTCTGTGCGCAAACCCTCTACAAGCCTACACAAGCACCGATCAGTTTTCGTTATAATTTACCTGCAAAATCCACACGCTCCTGCTTTCATGTAAAAAAAAAAAAAAAACAACCAAAAAAAACAAACTTAAGATATAAAAACCATCGTGAAAGCCAGTGAAATAATCTGTTGCCTACAAATCAGACCTGGGATGGTAGGAATTAGACCTCCCACATCACATTAGCTTGGAGGGCTCTCCCTTCCCCTTAGCCTGCAGTGGAATTCCCGTTCCTACCACCACGGTGGAAGCCAGCCCTGGCCCGGTGTCTGCATACCACCCCTCCTGTAGCTGCAGCATGTTTACTTCAGGATTAAAAAATCGGGGAGGGAAATGATCGTGAACTAACAGCCATCTCTTTGTTGTGTGTGGTATAGGCAGGGCAGGTGGAAGAATCCTGTTTTGGTTAGAGACACGGTTGATGGCCTCCCCGATCTTTTGTCACTGAGATCTGGGTGCTCTCAGGTGAGGCAACATGTTAGAAAGGAGGAAAGGTAGGCTGAGAAGGTGGGATTGGTACGTTCCCTAGTGTCTTGTCCAGCCTTAAACACTCCATATGATAGAGTCCTCACTTTTCTATGACACCCACTTCACTACCCATAAGCTCTCACAGCAAAGAAGGTCTTTTTTGATATGTAGGATCAACTTGAGCTCAACTTTGCCCCATTTGTTTTAATACATAACCATGGCACTGTATTATCTCATTGCTGTTGGTTCCACACATTGTATTGCCAAAGATAACCCTGCACGTGTGAAGACTCTCTAGGTGGTTATCATGTCACACTTGCAAAGTGGAGATACCTCCTAGCCAGGTGGTATGATTCAAGCCCACAATGTTATCTCAGAGATGAGGGCCTCACATGGCCCAGTGGCCATCCCAATTCTGTGAGGAACACTGGGTTGTTATTGCCACCTGGGTGTTGTTCCCCTTTCCCCACTCGTCTCTCACCCTGCCAGCCACGATGGGGTCCATCACAGTGGTTTCCATCAGCACTCCATGCACTCATGCACCAGCCTCCTTGAAGAAGGGAGGAAGGAGGAGGAGGACCACGAGCAGAGCCAGTGCTCCAAGTTCCACTGTCTGCAAAACTGAGGGCTTGAAAATACTGACTCAAGTCAGTGGGTGCCAACTCACTGAAGCTTGTACCGCACCCTCTCTTTTTGGCATACCTGAAGCAAACACTGGGGAGCCTTCAAAATGAGGGCTGTGCAATCATTAAGATCTACAAAATGGCTTGCAAGACTCTGCCAAACTGGATGCTGCAGCAAGAGCTTGGGGCAGGCTAGAGTCAGCAGGACATTTTTGGAGAAGGGATACAGTAGGATCTCAGATATTTGGGCATTTCACCCACCAAGGTTTCCGAGAGAGTACGACAAGGAGTAGGTGGATGGCCAGACAAGCAGTGGCCATGGCCACAAACACTTATTGCTTCCTGCACGTTCATCCACCATAGACACAGTTCAGCAACAAAACCCTGAGGTGGGCATTCAATGGTGGAGCCAGTTACCCCCCAAAACTCCTGTTCCAAATGCTCCCTTAAATATACTGCTACATATAGTCCAAGGAGCCACCAGTAGCTTTCCTGCTGGGAACAGGCCCTTTGGAAAGAAAGACTGTAGAAAGGAGAGAAGGAGCACGTGAAGAAGGATAAGCAATTCGGTTTAAGAGGTGGAATGGGGTATGGAAGAAAGGTAGCAAAAAAACAGTCTAATCAGCTTCAGAGTCCCTGAGCCAAGAGGGGACCCCTCCACAATGAGGAGCAGGTCATGCAGGTTCCCATCCAGAGTCATCAAGGATTTTCCCAGGGACTTGAAGGGAACTCTGAATAAGATGCTACAAAAGGGTTTGCAACTCTGTTGATCCCTGTTGTGATCACTGCTGTGGTAAGTAGTTAGGAAATTATTTCAAAGAGTCAGAAAATATGTCAACAGGGAAATCAATGTAATATACTAAAATCAGTTGATTTGGGTTTTTGCACTGCACATGTTTGCATCATGGTGAGGAGGACAATACACCCCCACCACATCCAGGAGAAAAACAAGCAAGTGGACAGGCCACCTCTACTTGGGAGATCCTGGACAGAGAGCATGTACAGAACCTAAACAGGCAGAAAGTCACTTCTAGAAATGGGGACACAAGTCTCTCTTGGATATAATGGGTCTGGAAGAGCAAAGATGCCTGTTAACTTCTCTTGCATAGCTAAAGAATTTGGTAAATGTGATTATGAAGAGTCTAAAGCAATACCCATAGAACTGTTGACAAGACAAACTCTTCTAGCCTTTCCCATGGAAGATCCAAGCCCTCACCCAGCCTACACCCACATTCAGAGCTCATATCTCATTGGCTACCCCATTCGGGAGAAGGCCAGAGGGCTGCCAATGCCCAGTGGAAAAGCAGCAACCCCAGCGATGTATCTAGGTTCGTGAACCCCTTTGATAGCTGCATATTTTCCCTTTGTGGTTTGCCAGCAAAGGAGATGATACCTTCTCAACCATCCCCAGCTATAAAATGGTTGGCAGTTCTCTGACAGACTGAGCGCCTCACTCATGTTCCTCCCCTTTCACTTATCCAAAAGTCAGATCGTTATTTTCCATAATGGGTAACGGCTGTTTGCCCGAGGGGCAACTTGTGATCTCCTCGGCTTGCCATGTAACTAATAAGTAATTGGTGGTTTAGGGATACTATGAAGTCTTGTGTTTTTCCTTGGAGACATCAGACAAGATGAGAGAAATTGTTTCTAATGGTGAGTATATTAATCGCAGGAAGAGGAGGTTTTAAGAACCGCTGACAAATATCAGCCCATAAGGAGTATAACTGAACCTGTCTCCAGACACTTCGAGGTCAGAGCGAGGGATTGACTTCCCTCACCCCTGAAGTTCCTTCCCATGCTACTTACTGCATTTCCAGGAAAACGCTGTATTTTTTCCTACTTTTCCAAGAAAACATTATATTGACTTCCATTCTGCTTTCTACAAGTCCCGTTACCCCCTCCCTCTGGAGGTGTTCAGGCAACTTTCAGTACTGCTGGAAGGATCGTGACCAATATGTCCCCATTCAGTGACATCAGAAGCAAGCCAAAGTCAGGCAGCAGAAGCAAAAGCCTTCATAGATACCCGGCTCAGCAACCTGGGGGGCTCACGTAACCTCCGGCTGGAAATGTTGCAATGTTCCTGAGCCACCCAGGACCTGGTCTGCCGGGACTAGTTTGCTGTGGTCTCTTGCCACCTAGCTGTGCTGTTTAAAGACATAATCAAACGGATTCCTGAAAAATAAGCCCTGGCTGTAAAGTTTCACTACAACCCCTAACACACCTGCTAATGCAGCTATCGCCTGACTGCGCGCTATCAAAGGTGTAATAACACGGCCGTATCCTGCTAAAGCTCCAGGGGAAAGCTTGAACAGAAAAGCCTTCATAGTCTTAAGGCAAGGAAAATATTATTGCACTTCCACAAAGCAGCTTCCCTTCCTCCAGAACAACCACCTCAGGTCTTTCATCTCAGCCAGTTCTTGGCATTTATTATTTTAGAGCTTTTTCGCATCGAGAAACGATTATTTTTGTTCTTGCTCTGAGATCACTCCTTATTGTTAGTTAAATAAATCAAATTGGTGGAGAAAATAGCAAATGCTTAGCAAAAGTGTATTTCATCAAGCTGTCTGATCCGGGGGATCCCAGGTATTTATTCGACATGGAAAACCTACTCAGCAGGATTTGTGTATATATATATACACACACATACATACATACACATAAACACATATATGTGTATCATAGGTGTGTGTACATTCATGTGATGGCTAATATCAAGTCTCTCTCTGCTGCTGGAGGTGATCATGTTTCTTGAGTACAGACCTCAAGACTATCTCTTTCATAGGTAACAAAGAGGAAAAGTCCCAGAGACTTCCATTGATTTCATTTCCCTAGGGAAATTTAAGTTTTGTCTGCAAGAGTGGCAAGCACTTCACTGGGAAAGGAGAGAAAATGAGATCGTGTTCCCATCTGCCTCGCTCTGTGCTTCTCCAGCAAAACTTCTCTGCCAGACTCTGGGAAGGCTGATACGGATGGTGAAGCCTGAAAAAAATAAAAAATAAAAAATAATTTAAAAAAAATCCTAGGTTTCTGGGGGACCTGGGAAATCCTGCACATGGCGCTCTGGATATACCATCACTTCTGGAGCATCCCTTAGTGCCAGGTGGCTCCCTGCTGCCTTTCACATGCAAGGGCTGCGGTTTCACAGAACAGATGAGTATTTGCTTTTTATTCATCCTTTGATCAAGACCAACTCCAGCAGCAGCCGGTGGGCTCTGCCGGCTTCCCTTTTGGATCTGACCCATTTTGGGTACTGGTTTCTGCCGTAACCATCCCTGCCTGCTTTAAGGCATGTTTTTGTTTCTCATCTATCTATTCACTTAACAAATTAGCACAGTCTAGTCTTATGCAAATCGGAGGTTCGATTTCCTTGTGTACATTGAAACTCTTCCTCTGCCTTTACCAGCCAATGCGCAGCTACTGTTATTTCCCTACTAGGATGGGTTTTCATTGTTCGCTGGAGGCTGTAGAAGTTAATACACGTGAATACAATCCAAGTAAGCTAAGCATGTGTTTTACTATATACAGAGAGTAAAACACGGGGACAACAGAGAGAGAAGGGACAGGGGGGAGAGGAGAAAGGGTCACATTCCTTTTCTTTCAGATGACAGAAAGCAAAAAATAAATAGGGAAAAAAAAAACCCAACCAACTTAAAATTGAATAGTTTGAAGGAGACAGTGCGACTAGTTACCTGCACTGAGCTCGAATGCAAAATGGCAGCTCCCCACCGAGAGCTTTGAAAGAGAGATGGAGGGTACCTCTCCCATGTGAGGACAGAGTGTGAGGAAACTGAGATGTCATTTCCTTTCTGTAGCACCAAGAGTGGTGCTTCTGAAAGCCCATGGGTCAGTTTTCTAGGCAAAAAGAAGAAACCTGTTTAGGATGCCCATAGCAGGCCTGGAGAGGGTAGAAATGAGAAAGAGGAGGGGAACGTTATGAAGCCATGAGAGAGATTGTAAGGAGGCTATCTCGCAGCAGACCTTGAACTGGATCTTACAGCCCCTAAACCCCAGCTCCAGGTTCTGACCACTGGACAATAAAAACTGCCACCCAGCTGCTGTTTTCATTTTATTTCTGTCAAGCTAAACTGGGTCCTCATTTCCACACAGCTGTAATTTTGTCAGGGGAATTGTAATGGGTCCTTTGCCAGCATCATTAAAACACCGTAATAGATGCTATTCTGATGACAGCCATCAAAATAAGTAAATAGATTAACAGACAGATAGACAGAAAGAGTTTGAAATAAGGAAGATACATATGGAGAGAGAGTGAGAGAGATGGATAGATAGATGAGCAGGAAGAGCTGGGAATATAAAAGATTATATAGATAGATAGACAGATCTTGGCATAAGGCACTCGCATCAAGGTGCAGTTGGCAGCCCTGATTTAATGCATCATTTGTTCAAAGTGCTCATCTCCCTCCCTTTAAGTAAAACGAAGTTGTTTGTTATGTGTTACGGAACAAATCTGTGTGTGGGCTCCCTCAGGGTCACAGGATTGCGTGAGGTGAAGGGCCTGATCCTGCCAAGTTCCCAGCACCCTCTCCCACCCCTCTCCCAAACGCAGGGCGAAGAGCTGGTGCCCAGCATCAGCGCCCGAAACATCGAGTGCCCTGGCAGCCCTGCTGGAGGGAGCGCCAGGACGTGGGGAGGAAGGAAGGAGGGTGGATCATGACTTACCCGCATCATCTCATAACCTGCCTCAAGACGTATTTAAATTATAAATAAGTAGTAAGATTCTTTCTGTCAACACGTTTCAATTTAGGACTTCGGGTTTGGCAAACAGTTTCACAAGAAAGCTCCTTACAATACCCAAGACGGCGTGAACACAGAGGACTCATGGCCACTCTTCTGCATCACAGAGCACCCTTTCCAATTTCACCTGAGAAATACTTCTTGTAATTTGTTTAAACTTTGAGGCTCTCAGGAGGCTGCCTACCCTTGATTTTCATTTAAAGCAACTATACCTTGTTTCTGCGCTGCATTAAACCCCAGCATAAATGCCTTTTTGTCAATCGAATACCGCAGCCCAACACGATATTTTAACAGACAGCTTTATGCAAAGCTTGGAGCTGAGGAAAAGAAACAATGCAAATAAAAGACTGTAATTCTTCCATTAAATAATCTTGCTTTATTCTCCCTGACTCCTCTGCTGCCAGTCCCTATCGGCAGGCCACCTCTGCTGTGTTTCAGGATAGGGGTAAAATTCACCCCAGTTGCAATCACAGCAGGAAGTTTTGCAGACTCAACAGGGACTTGACTAGTGACAGGGATCAACTGTAAAATTAGTTTAGGAGTGAAGATTTTATTTTGCCCTCTTTACATCCATAAGCAAGGATCATTCTGGCCTATGGATGTAAAGAGGGCAAAATTTCCTCTGTTCATATGAAATGATGAGTGAGATAGAACACGTCTTCTATGAAGACAGGCTGAGAGAGTTGGGGTTGTTCAGCTTGGAGAAGAGAAGGCTCTGAGGACACCTTATTGCAACCTTTCAGTACTTAAAGGGGCCCTACAAGAGAGATGGGGACAACCTTTTTATCAGGACCTGTTGTGACAGGACAAGGGATAATGGTTTTAAACTAAAAGAGGGGAGGTTTAGACTTGATAAAAGGAAGAAATTTTTCACACTGGGGGTGGTAAAACCCTGGGTCAGGTTTCCCAGAGAGGTGGTAGATGCCCCATCCCTGGAAACATTCAAGGTCAGGTTGGACGGGGTTCTGAGCAACCTCATATAGTTGAAGATGTCTCTGCTTATTGCAGGGGTGTTGGACCAGATGGCCTTTAAAGGTCCTTTCTAACCCAAACCATTCTATGTTCTATGATCATTCTCAGTCACCCACAACGAAGACTCGATTTTTACACTTAGGATGGCAAGGCTGGGTGCAGGTTTCAACTCATGGGAAAAGTCCCACCTCCAAACCCACTCACTAACAATGGCCTTCCTGGGCTCTGCAGAAGTGTGCTGAGAACCTACTCAGACCAGCCGGCCCTTTGTGGTTATTTCAGCACATCCTGCCTCTTGCCCTACCTTGGAGGAGTGAAAATGAAAATATGAATATACTTTCCAAAACCTCAACATAGTTTTGGTGCAAGGGTGGGGAAGGCAAAGCTGTGGCTTTGGTTGCATTGCACATCCACAGAAAGTTCAGTTTGGTTGTTGTTTTTCTCTTTGCACCAGTGCCCGGTACCCTTTGTGAAGCATCCTAGACAAGCAACACTGGGGCTTGGACACATGTCATTTATCCATAGAAAAAAACATGGATAAAAAAATGTATTAGCCAAATTTGCCTAGTTGTTGCAGTGGCTGCATCCTTGACCACTTTGCATGGACATATAACCCCAGCAGTGATGCAGAATTGCCTACCATAGTTTGAAGAGGAAACGCTCCAAGAATCTCGAGTTTTCTCCTCTCTTGGAAAACCGATGGTCCCAATATCTCCAGCCAGGTCACATAAAATCCTACATTCATTTTAGGGTAATAGCTTTTTCCCTCAGCACTCTGTGGCAATGCTTAATTAACAAACGCTCAGAGCTGAGGAAAGACGTGAAAGATTGGAAATGTTTGAGGTGTATCACCAAAAGTATTTTCAAAGAGGTCACCAGTGGTGATTCACTTCAGTGAATTACTGCATTTTCCAGCGGCATGGCCAAGCATAACAAGTGCGGAGGAAAAAAAAAGACAGAGTCAAAGCAAAGCAAAACGAAAAGTTTGAAGGTTTTCATTTGGTTTTGATGAAACAAACAAACAAAAAAAAAATCATTTGAGTCAGCCAAAAACATTTTCTTTAGATGAAAATGAAATGCTGAGTATCATTTGGAAGTCATTTAAAACTTTCCTTTCTTATCTTTTCTTTTCTTTTTTTCCAAATTAGGTCAATCCTTCAAAGAAAATGCCATTTGAAAATGAAAAATGGAAGATGCTTCAGTTTAAAAAAGTCAAATCAAATTGTTATTTCTATAAAGGAAACATTTTACCCTAAAAGTATCTACATGCCATGATTTTTAAACACTTCCCTTATTTATTTTGGTCACAAGTTTCTACAGAAAATTTAACCAGCATTCCTGTCCCTGGTAAAAATGTACTATTTATTAAGATGTATACATCCCCCTCCATACCATACAGTACAAAATGCTAATTGCTTGTTACCAAAAGCTGAATTTACTAAGTAAGGATGAGACATGACAGCGTTTTCAGTCATCACCAGTGCTCTCACAAAAATATCCAGCAAGTAACAGACTCTGTATCAAACCGTGCCATAACTAGAGCAGTTTTTTGTGGCCATTATCCTAGGAAAGGGGCTCACAGTCAGCAGGATGCCCACAGGCAGAAATTCAGGATCACCATTGAGCTTGTGTGGATCTACAGTAATGTTTGCACACCAAAAAGCTGGTCAAGTGTCAAGAAAAAGGCTACAGTCCATGACCCTTACATTTTCCCTAGCGGTGCTCATAGCATAAAGTTTGTAAAAGTAACAAAAAAATCACTTCTTCCTTGGCCATTTGGACATTTCTCCTGACAGAAGCAGCTCCCAGCTTAGTATCTGGGTATTTGCCTACCTAAAAGGGTGGTGATGGGTAGGGGAAATATTGGAGTCTTGGAATTTTTTTAGCTTTTTCTTGAAATCTTGGGGTCAAATTATACCTGTCCCACTTAATGAATATCTGCCTTTTTTTAAAAAAAAAAATATTTTTTAATAGAAAGTGCTGTTACTTTAAATGTGCTGTTCAAGCAAAGGTTTATTCTTACTCTGGGCTTTGGAGCACTTTTGGCTAAACGGCCACGTGTGTGTCATGTTGGATGCTGGATATTTTGCCCCTAGGGTAAGGGGCACAACCCACGTATTTATGCATGTGCTGAAGCGCAGTTACCCTGACCACCCTATCAGCCTATCTCCTTATCAGCCCCTCCATCTGCCTGTATATTTTATCTCGTCGTTCTCTATTTATTTATATTGCCATGATATCTGAGATCCTGCCTACACTCAGCTGCCAACGTCTGGAGCTCCTGTGCTGCACAGGAGGGGAAGGCACGAGGAGCGGGTGCAAGGCTCAACCTGGCCAGACATAGTTGTATAACGAAGGCAGATTTGAAGCACCGTTCTTGCCTCTACAAAGTGCAAAAGTTGTGTGGGTTTGCCTTGCTTTTTTTTTTTTTTTTGGCTGAGGGGTTGTTTTTCTGCAAGGTGATTGTGTGGGGAGGTGCAAAAAGGTATTCAGCTCACTTCCAAACAAGCTCAACTTCTTCCACTGGTGTCAGAGCTTTTTTTTTAATAATAATTAAAAAAATAATTTAAAAAAAACCCAAAACCTTCTTTTTTATTTTTGACATTTGAAAAACAAACATTTTGTTTTTCAAACATTCACTCTCCGGCCATGTGATTTTCTGGTCTCTGGTGTTAAACACAGGGAGGCAACATCGAATTGTGGTTTTTCTGAGGGTGCTGAAACATTTAAAATACGTACCAGCTGGAGGTCAGTGTCCTGGAAGTGTCAGCTTTCTCCCTGGGAGGAAGCCGGTGCGAGTGGTACCTCGTGAATCACTCTCCCAAGGCCGTATACCTGAGATTCTCAAATTCTGCCTGAAGCAGGGGAGAAACGTGGCTCAAATGCTATTTATCACCCCTGTCTTTCAACAACGCTAGCGGAGTCATCCAATATCTGCGGCACCGCCGAGAGACTCCCCTCCACGTTTGCAAGGGAGGTCACGCAGAGGTAACCGAGCGCTGCTGCAGTTAACCATTTCTCTTGACCCCACGGGTTGTTCTCCACTTAAATCAAACTTTGGGCACAGCCCGGGCAATGTTCCCAGGGCGTTATTCTTTTTGTGCAAGTCTCTTTAGAAATGGGACATAAAAAGCAGCATGAGAAAATGACTTTTGTGGGCTGTCTGCTGGGGTTCTCATGGCAGGAACCCCCCAGTTTCAGGCTGGCGAGGTCCCTGTTAGCAAAAGTTAAAACAAAATGGCGATGTCAGCACTGTTTTTTTTACAGTGGGTTTGATTCATGCTGTGTCTTACTTGTAAGACTCAGATGGCCTTACAAATGTCAGTGAGTTATGCCCCATGTCAAGTAGGTGGAGTTATTATTAGTAGTAGATCAAACATAACTAAGATATTAGATTGGGATTTACACCCCTACGTTCCTGGATTGTAGGGGAGCAGCTGAAGGACTTGCGAAAATACACAGCTTTGGCTCACCTAAGTTCTCTTTCCCTACCAGTACTCCATGCCTTGGAAAAATCCAATGCACCACCATTCCTTAGCGGCCTCCCAAAAATCTGTCCTAAGAAACTAAAACAACACCCAATCCATGAACCTCCCACCCTTCACGATGAGCCTTCTGGAACCATTTTAGACTGATTCCCTGCATTGCACATTGCTGTCCCTGGAGTCTCTCCATTGAGACAAACAATTCTTTTGGAAAGGCAACGGTGAAATGGTGCTCCTTTGTTCATGTGGGGGGAAGGCCCAAGTCTATCCCGCCCAAACAGTAGGGGGGCCAGAATAAGGAGAGGAGAGGAGAGGAGAGGAGAGGAGAGGAGAGAAGAGAAGAGAAGAGAAGAGAAGAGAAGAGAAGATAA
>JAOXJK010000001.1:5110076-5131741 GCA_025774025.1 Xenus cinereus | reverse complement strand
CTCTTGTTCTGTCATTACTTACCTGTGAGAAGAGACCAGCACCAACTTCTCTACAGCGTCCTTTCAAGTAGTTGTAGGGAGTGATGAGGTCTCAAACAGGTCAGGAGCAGTTTGAGGAGATTTCCTCTACTCCATGGGCAAGTGAAGTCTGAGACACACTGCTACAGCCAGAAGCCAAACAAGACCTGGGTGTTGTCTGCTCTAAGGGCAAGAGCAGAGAAAAGGGACACTTTGAAACAGTCGTTCAGAGCAGACATGCTGAATTTGATGCTTAGAGTTTGTTCAAGTCAATTTGCCAATGAGGTGGCAAGGAGTGGTGTCCTTACCAGAGCCTGCACCCAACTTTTACATCCCCTGATGCAAAAGGATAACTCTGTAGAGGAAACATAACAGTCATTCTTGTGTGCCATCCCTGAAATACCTATGCATACACAACAGGGACAGATAACTGTAATTAAATCCATAGGCTTTCACCTTCCTCTCCCATGACCCTTTTGGAAAAGGTCTACTAGAAACAAACAAGGTTGACAGACCCATATGTGAGCATAACTCTTTTTTTTATGTACAGGATTTTATAGAAAAACCACCCTACGGAAATTAATAGACAACAATATCCCTATTATGTACATATATACAGTACACACAGTATGACAATTCTTATAGAAAGGTTATCAGTGTCTGACAAACTTAATCGGGTTTTCATAAAGGAAAACATCCTGCCTGCTATTAATGGAAAGACCCTGGGTGACTGTTCAGAAATCCATCATAGGTTCTGTCCCTCCTTCCTCATTTTTGGCTTTCCCATGGGTCCTGTTCAATTCCTACTTGAGGATCCTCCTCTCTCCAGGCTCAGCATAATTCTATATTCCCCTCCACTTCCTGTCCCATACTGGTACTTTGGGAAAAAAAATGTCTACTATGAAACAGCTGCAATCAAGAATCACAGTTCAGGACCTGTGCCTATTCATTCGTGTTTCCTCAGAGTCCCTAAATATAGTTTAAAATTTATCACAGTATCTATAAATCTGCTCCAGTGCGACTCCGCGGGAAGTAAATTCATCAGTGACCATTTCTGCGTGCATGCAGGAAAGGGATGACCTTCTGCAACTAGCCTGAGGTTTTGTGAGTGAGACAACTTCACCTCTGGCAGAGAGGGCTCCTCTGGCCTCCCTGGTCACAGGCAGTCTTTGTACATGAAGAAGAAGAAACCAAGAGTCTCAAGAAGCCAACAGTTGTCAACGTCCCGCTGCATTCACAGCAGTTCATATTGCTTTCTTCTGACTTCTCGATTATTCATAATGACCTCAGGTGGGAGAGGAAGTTCTCCTATGACTGGTGAATATTAGAGAAGGTTGTAATTAAAAGTAGAATTGGAGCTGAAGAGTTGTATCCTGACCTGAAATAAAGCAACCCACATCTACAGACAGCAGTGGTCCCTGCAGTCAACGGGACCACCTCGATTTACACACTGGGTGATTTGTGGCTTAGCAAGAAAAGAGGTACTCAGTCAAGTAGTGTAAGAAGATTAATGTAGTTCTAATACAGAAATAGTTAGGTAAACTATTGCACTATAATATTGCAACATAATATTAATTGGGAACTCAAACAGTTCATGGGCTAAGCCTAAATATGCAAGCAGAAGGTCGGCTAATTATCCACGTTACCATGAACACCAGCCTGCGAGGCTCACAAGGAAGCTTTCCCTGAGCATTTCAGTCACTTCTGTCTTCCCAGAGGACAGGTTCTTATGAATTATTTCAGTGCCTCTGGAGTCGACAGTAACCCAGAGTGGAAATGTAAAAGGACAGGTTAAATAACCAGGTGTTTTGTACCTTGAGAGAAAAAAAATGAGTTGAGCTTCAGGTCAAAGCCTTAATTTAAACTTATAACAAGGGAAATATACTTCTAAGATAGAGTGATCCAACATCCACCCGGGAGCCTGCATGGCCTCAGGGCACTGTGTGAAACAGGTATCAATTTGCTATGCACTTGTGTTGTGCTTTGGTTTCTGTAGAGCTGTAGCTTCGATATCCACACAGGCACACGCAGAGCATCACACAACCAATGAAGACAGACAGGTGACAACAAGCGCCCTCCAATTCTCTGGGTCTAGACATACTTACTCACAGGTGTGACACACGTCGCATTTCCTTGCTAATAAGGTATGGAGTACATACCACCAATCAGCACTCATCTATATCTGCACATGTATGTTTTTACAGAAGAATGCAACAAAAAAACACTTCATTTTAAAAAATAGTGTGCAGATTAAAAAAAACAACCACTGAAATGTTAGGAAACACCAGGTTGAATTATTCTCTCTCTCTCCACCCCTATTGTTCCTTCTACATACAAAAATCACACCAAATATTTTTCCTTTCCCTCATTCAGGGCACAGGGAGGACATTTCCCTTCATGGGCTCTGGACCTGTATTTTGCTTACTCCTCACGCCTTCCTTCCTCCAGACCTGCTGAAGCTGATGGGTTTTCCATGGTGCTCATCAACCTGCATCCAAGCACTTCACCAGTGATGCATTTATCTTCACAACACATCTTTTAGGAGAGAAGGAGTTATTATCTGTTCTCCAGATTTGAGGATGGAAGAAGGTAAAAGACATGAAATCCTGGATTTGTAGTTCAGATTGAGATAAACTCTGTATTTTTAAAGAATTTGGTATTAGGAAGCATTAATTCAGGCACAAGATCCCCTGGCTTCAGATACCACTGAGAGCACTGAACATTTCTGCAAAGCAGAACTCAAAGCGTGAAATTAGGCATCCCCAAAAAGGATGGTCACACAATTACTGGATGTCCCCATGTGTCCCACGTGACAAGACTCGTTTGTGTTTCCCAATGTCACACAGAACCTCTGTGAAAGAGGTAGGGATAAATATGACATTTTTTTAAAGCTTAGTTTACAGGGCTTTTTCCATAAGAATGTCTTCTAGTCTGTTATCCCAAACACCTCCCAAACCCTGTAAAAAAAAAAGAGGCAGGTTCCCTCCTGTCATCACTCACCTGGATTCTTCCCCAGACTACAACCCAGTCCTGAACCAGGAGTCTCAGTGACCAAGAAGGAGTATGAGAATATGTGGTTTATGACAGGCAACGTGTGCTTTAGCAATAGGAGTGACTCTGGAGGGAAAAGCAATCAGTGCTGAGGACCCAAAGATCTTATATTGGGGTGTTTCAGGGTAGTTTTAGTCCAGCCCTGTGGCCTGAGTTCCCATTAGTGTACTAGCACATCAAGTGGGGGGTCCAAAGAAACCATGTTGCATGAGCCAAGGTAAAATCTCATCAACCTAAGGTGGGAATATTGGGAAATCACTTCAAAAACACGCTGCTAATCTGAACATAAGTGCTAAGTGCATAAGGTCTAGATGCTTCTTAAGACAACTCATAATTCAAATGCATATGAAAAAATAAAGGGTTTGCACGTGGTGTTAATTACAGCATTTCTCGTTTCTTCAACCTTGAAGCATTGAGCTTGGTAATCTTAAAAATGTCCCTTCAATATTTCGTGTGTGTCTCTGTGCACAGATGTGTACGGACACAGGATCAATGTAGCAGAAAAGTTAAGTAAGGCAGATAAATCAAGGTGATAACACTGAAATTAATACTTAGGAGGTCTTGATTCAAGTCTTATTGCATTACTCGTTAGGAGTCTTTCCACTGATGTCAATGGACTTTTGCTTGGATCATGAGTAAAGTTACCACAGTCACATCAGCAGAGCAGCTATTACTCACACAAATTCCCAGAAGGGATTTTGCCTGCAAAAAGACCACAAGATTTGACCCCACTAATGACTTCCATGGTGTTTTCTACACAGTATAGATTATCTAAGTAGAGCCATGACTCAGAGGGCTTTCCTGCTCCAACCTGCCTATCATTAGCTCTTCCCTGCAATTTCAGAAATGAAGGAAGGCAGAGTCGCCCATTCACAAGATGTTTGCCCAAGAATAACAGCTTTTGGTCTTTTCCATAAACCAGCTTTTTCCCATGTGTTAAAGGGAAGGAAAGAAACAAAAGAATCAAACAAAGCAAAGCAAACAAAACAAAAAAACATAACAGGAAAAAAACAGTCAAACAAACAAATAAAACCCTTCAAGACATTAAAGTTCTGGAATATTTGCTCTGTGAGAAGAAGAGGAAAACAACCATAACTGAGAAACTGGTAGACAATCATGTTTATTTAGCATCTCAGGCAGAAATCAGGGGGTATGTGATGTGAGAGATCATATTCATCCTGCTCCTGGCATCAGAATATAAGACAGTTGATGTAAGAACTCTCTAGACAAACTGTATGTGTTTCCTAGAGTAGGTGCAGACAGAGCATCTGCATTTGTGTCCTTTTCAGGATGCCCGTGCTCTGAGCTGGCCCCAATCCCACCTCATCTTGCTCAATGCCCCTAAAACCTATGAAACAACATCAGAAGGAAACTGCAAGAAGAGGTTTCCAGGTTTTAGGAAAAAAAAAATTAAAAGTGAGACACTCAGGAGCCTGTTCCCTCTAAAGCGAATGGAAATATTCAAACACAGTAATACCAGAATGCAAAATTCTGCTGTACAAATCCTCCTCAAATTTTCACCACTGCTGAGGTCCCGGAAGCAATATCTTAGTCCAACTGCAATCTGTTGATGAGTGAAAGGAGGGAAAGGTTGTAGCATCACAAATTAAAAAATAATAATCTCTCAAGCTTAATATCAGCAAAGATGATTATTTCCTTTGATTCGTCGGACTAATTGAAAATAGCTTTATAGTTCACAGATGATTAATTAGGAGCCAACAAGATCTCCATTTGCATCTCGGTAATTCTTCACTCTGTTTTATTTCAACATTTAGTCTTTACGCTTAAAATATTCATTGAGAAAGCAGAAAGGTGATTAACATAAGATTTTAAATGTGTGCCATTTGTTCCGACTTCTTTACACGTTTTTGTCAACAGAGTAAAAAGGAAATAATATACAACATTACAAAACGATTACTGCCTGTTCCGCTTACATCTGCTAAATCCTCCTTTACGGTAGACATAGTTTAACTAAGTTCGTTTTGAAACGGGAGAAAAAGCCCAAATAAAGGTCAATCCTTTTCCCCTCCTCCCCCATTCCCAAATCAAATGACTGTTTGACCTCTGTATAATCATCCTTTAAGTTTCCAAGTGGTCTTTCTTACATGAAACGTCCTTACTCATGTGAGCCATCCTGCAGAAGAAGATTAGACCCTACCACTCTTACCCTCTCCAGTTATCACTCAAGAGAAAGTGGGTTCAGAATAACATCTGAGAGATATGGTGATATTTTTCCATCCACTTGGCACTGAAAGCCAGGAGTACACATATTTCTGGGTGAAAGAACTCAGTTATTTCATGCCACATCAAAAAAAAAAAAAAAATCATTTGTAGGTCACTTCTGCTGAGGTTTTTAAGTTTGGGGGTTGTTTTTTGCTTGGGTTTTTTAAACCATTTTCTCATAGTCTTGTCAGCCTCTGTTTTGTCACACCATGCTTAAACCTCCAGCAAATGGAGTGGGGTGATAAGACCTTTAACCCTTCATTTGGCAAGTAAATGTCCAACCCTTATGATGGTATAAAGAAGCTGGAAGGGTAAATACAAAGACTAAAAGGAAGACCAATTCCTAAGGACTAAACCATGAGAAATCAAATTATAAGAGCCAAACTTTGCTATTAATAATAATAATATTAATATAAATGTAATTATTTCAAAGAAAACTCTTGCAGGAAGAGGCTGGCTGATGGCCTCTGAATTTTTGGGAATTGTCCTCTGTCTACCATCAAACCCAGCCCTTTGTAACAGGTTCTGCAGGTTCTGTCCACTCCTCCAAGAACAGAGACAAGGTCTGGTCCGTGTTGATTTCACATCAAGATACCAACTTTAGATCACCAAATGATACCACCGAGTACCCAACGGGGCAGAGCAGAAAGGGCTTTTCCAGCTCCTGCCCAAAATCTTGGGGTCTTTCCTAATACTGCCCAAAAACTAGCCAGGACCACAAGGACCCGGTCATACCTTTGTGCTTATCCCAGTCCTAAATTGTCATCGACACAGGTTTGCCAGCCTGGTGACCATGGCTGACTGAGACCAAAAGGGACCCAATCCCACGTGGGGGCCCAACATCAAGCAGGGGCAGCGGCTGGGCTGTGGTTCGAGGGAGAGGGAGCACACACGGGACAGTGGGGTTACACTAACATGCAGTCCATTTATTTTTGAGGGTTGCTTTTTTTTTAAAAAACTTTGTTGTGTGTTTTTCTTTTATCAAGTCACCGCAAACACTGCATTGGCTGTCAGCATGAGCGCAGAGACACACATTCCCGTACCCGTGGTAACTCCGTAATAAATACCATCAAAACAAATTAAAGCAAGAAAAAATAATAATAAAGAAAGAAACATATTCCCTTTCCCACCCCCAAGCACAAAACACTTTTAAGTCAACAGAATTTAATCTAGTTTATTCTCAAAAAAAAAAAAAAAGGAGGAAAAAATATGAAAACAAAACAAAAAAAGCAGGTCTTATCACTAGCAGTAAATAAATTTGTACAACCATTCAGACTGTATAATAGGATGAAATAAATCTACATCTTTCTTATTTTGGTGCGTTGAATTATACATACAAACAACAATTACAGGAACTTGTTCACAATGCGTATAGACCTGGAGAATGGCTATCTGAAAACCCCTTGTTGGCAATGTCCGCATGTTAACACTGATTGCCTGACACCATTGGTACTTCCTATGTAAAAGGCCCGTGGCCCGAAATGAATGATCTCCCTACAGGTTTTATTTATTTATTTATTTATTTATTTAATTAGTTAGTTAGTTAATGCATCATCAAAACCGTTCTAGCCAGCCCCCCCCCCCTCCCCGGAAACGAAAAAGAAACCCAAAAAAAAAAAAAAAAAAACCAGCCGAAAGAAAACGAAATTAAAATAAAATAAAAGGAGAAGACATGACTGGCAGTTGGTCCATTTGTTCGTAAGACCGCGTTTCCTCTTGGTCTGCATTGTTTGTTTTTCTGGTTCTTAAATTGTCCTCCCGTCCTCTTTTTTTTTTCTTTTCCTTTAAAAAAAAAAAATCTCTCGGAGTCCTTCATGCCTTTTTCTTTACAGCTCCTCAGATGCAATAAAGTCTTCCTCAAATGTACAGTATTTCTTACAATATAAGTTATATGCAATGTTCCGCATTTTTTATTTTATTTTATTATTTTTTTCACAGCACTAGAGATCCTGTCCAATAGGGAATGCAAGTTCTGAATGGCTTATTCACAAATGGTATCCAGATTCAGTGGGTAAGAATACATAGACGCCATAGTGAGTTCCTTTAAAAAGTGGCAAACATCACTTTTTTAAAACTTTTTTTTAACATTTTTCTCTTTTTTTCTTTTTTTTTTCCTTTTTTTATGCTTTTTGTAGTTTTTTCTGAGGTTTTTATTTTTCATTTTTTTCTCTCTTACGCCTTCAAATAATTTTTTTTTTTTAATTTATTTTTTTTAAATTCTTTTTTTCCCCTCCCATTTGATTCGGGACGTCAGACCCATAACCACACGCCTGCAAAAATGCAAGTATATAAAGTAAATCTCATTTTGAGACCGTAAGCATTCAGCAGGGGAGTCTCTCGCTAACCCATGGCAGTGACCATACTGGAAGGATGGTGAGGTCCGAAGGAGAGGCTGGATGGAGGATGCATCGGTGTCGGTGTAGTCAGCATGTGGCTGGAGTGACTGAAAGGTGAAATGTGGCTGATGGAGGACATGTGTCTGGAGAGGGCGGCGGGGTTAAAGGAGCTGCTCTTGGGAAAGTCTTCGAGGTTGTCATGGACCTTTTTGCACTTTTTGGATTTGCTAGACATTTTTCGGTTTCTGGTCTGAATTCCTTCTTTCTTCATAGTCAGGGGTCTGTTAATCTAAACAAAAATCAATTATTTTTTTTTGTGCTTCCGTCCCTTCTCCCCAGATCACTGTGGGATTCATGTATCCCATGCCCAGGCAGTCCCGGGGTTGTGCTCAGGACCAGCTGGACAACTAGCAGATTCCCCTCCTCCCTTTGCACGCCACGGCTACACAACCTCTCCCTCCTCCCCTCCCAAAATTCAGACCCCAGCGAGAAATCCCGAGTTCAGTTGAAATTTCTGAAGACAAGGCGACAGAAAATTGCTGGCGGAGCCTCACGGCTGCAAAACATCCCCGAGTAACTCGCAGCGGCTGAAAAATTTCAGCTATCTGCACATTAGGTAATTGCACCCTGTTTAGGAACGAAACCAGTCATTATCACCTGGAAATATTCCCCGCAGACACCGGCTCACCCCAAGGCTTCCTGACTGATCTAAAACCATTAGCGGCAACAGCTGCTGGGATTTCAGCGCTACGAGGGGTCTCGGTCTTTCGCAGCGGCTTTAGGGAGCTGGGCATACTCTTCACAAAAGTGACGGGTATTTGTCCTAGTCGTCCTCTTTGGAAAGATTTCGCTCTGAGCACCCTTTAGCTGACCTGATTTTATTGCAAAACTCTTCCAGGTTTTTTAAGGGGTACTGAAACAGGCATCTGTGCCGCCCAGCAGAGCATTTTCTACTTTCATGCGGACGTATCTATAGGAAACCTAAGCATTATATTCTTCTGCATGGCTATAAGCAGCTGCAATGACCAACCGTGTTGGGAAATGGTAGCAAAAGGACTGTTGAACCTCCTGTAAAAACCTCCTGTAGCTGCAGAGAGCCAGCAACACAACACACATTAGCACAGGTGCCGTGAAAGCCCCAGAGACCACACTCGGGAAGGGTTTTATGCATCCAACATCCATTAACACCCTTAAAAATCTGGACTTGGGAGTCTAGATGGGGAGTTCTATAGGTCTTGCACCAGTTCCTCTGCACAATTTCAGCCGTAGCAGGAGGCAGGAGAGCCCAGCAAACCCCCCCACCTTTAGGGTTGAACACCACTTCTCATAATAAGTGTGCTGATGGGTATTCTGCAAAAGGGGGAAAAGGGGGAAAAAAATGGATCTGAGACAGCAACTACCGTCTCAGCTCCGGTGAAGGACAATGAAAAGAGGTTCCTGCAAGGGTCCTGCGCAGATCTTCATTCGTAAGATCTTAAATCAGCACAAGGGACAAAGCACTCCCTTCTTCCAGATCACAGAAAAGTTTCACTTCTTGCTTATCAGCCCCTGCTTGTTGCCTTTGCCAGCAGCATGGAAATCAGTCATGGATTTCTCTCCCCGGGGAAGGCAGGGATACAATAGCTCCCTGTTACAGGCGGGGATGGAGGCATGGGGAAAGGAAGGACCAAGCTCATCTGCTCCAGTTTAGGCATCCCAAAGTTCCTCATCCCAGTCTGAATTAGCGACCCTGTGTTCTCCATACCAGCCGTGATGGGAAACTTCACCTCATCCTACAAATGGGTGAATAAAAGGCTGATTCCTCTACCTCTGGACAAAGGGAGACGGAGGGAGCAGCCCTGCTTGCTAAAGGTAGAAGAGAGAAAGCTGCCCATGCCCAGCCCAACAGCAGCCCTGGGGCAAAAACAAGCGAAAACCTCAAATGTCACGGGCTTTAAATACAACATCACCCGTCTCCCTGGCTTCCTGTCCTCGCCGAGGGAACAGGGATGCGCACACAAGGCAGCCCCTCTCCTCCAGCTGGATGGCTGGGATGGGAAATCTTTGCCTGCCCTGTTTTAAGTCAGCCAGCGGGGACGTGTTGCCTGGGTTCAAAGCCAGGAGGAAGCCCCAGGCAAGCCCCACCAGGCAGCAATGGTAGAGGAGACCTGGAAGTCTCGATCCCTGATGAATCCAGCTCAGATTTGGGGAGGCAGCTCCTAATGAGGATTTGTGTTGTGGCACAAAGCCTCAGGGGCAGCCAGAATTGATTTCCAGGTGAAGCAGCAAAGGTGCAAGCTCAGGGGTTGGTGATGGCAAAGGGACATCAGCCTGGTGCTGGCTCTTGCAGGACCCTGACCCTGAGCATCTTGGTGTCATGTCCTGCAGGACAATGACCACTTCCCCAAACCAACAATCCATGTTTTACTCAATTGTTAAGAACAGATTGGCCCAGGCTGTGATTTGATGTGAAACTTAAGGATGGGAATACCAGTTCGGCTCACAACGGTGACAAAGCCACAGCCAGCCCTGCAACTGGGGACGGAGATGCCATCCAAACTGTTAGCTGGACGCATCACCCCCGTGTACACGGTCTCACCGTCCTAGCAGATACCTGACCTAAGTGCCAAGCAGATAAGGACTCGGATAAATGTCAGGAGGAGTGAGACCAGCTCAGTCACAGCAGCAAGCTGTGACTTCAGTGACTTCAAAGGCCGGTCGCAGCAGAGTAGAAGCGATCCCCAAAACATCAAAGCCATAAAGCCATCTCTGTTTCTGGGGTAGAGAAACGAGAGACCCGGAGGGAAGACCTTCTCCATGAAAATTCATTGTAATAAAAATGACAAACACATGCTAAATTAAAATTAAACCAGCCCAACACATGTATATGAAATTCATTAATTTCAGATGGAGCCAATTAATTATGGGCAGGAATTATGCTCTTTGTTTTATCGTATGCAAAATACCGACTGCTCTGCTCTTGGGACGCGCAGCCCTGCTTTAGGATATTGTGAAAGGGGCCTTTTCTGAGGACTTTTTACCAAAAAAACAATGGCAACTGACTCATTTCCGTGGGCACAGGCCGGTCGGTTCTACACCACAATCTCACCCATCCCTGAAGTGAGTGAAGGCTCACCCCACTTCTGAGAAGGACCGAAATAACAAGGACGAGAACCTCACATTGAACAGATCAAATCCAGGGCATAGTCTTAAACATTATAGGTCTGATCTTGCTCTGACTGAAGACAATGGGATTTTGCCATTGACCTCAATAGGGTCCTGTCACTGAAGCGGATTTATCCTTCAGACATAGTCATTACAATGTTGGGTTAATCTTCCAGGCTGGCTGTATCTTAGAAAGCACTCTGGGATGCCACAGGATGAAAGGCACCGTATCAATGTGAAATATTAGTCATTGTTAATACTGGTGTTAATGGAGCCGGCTCTTGTTGAAGCCGGTGGGAGAAATGCCAGCAGCTTCACTAAATGCACCCCAAGACTATTATGATTATTGCTTATATCCTACTGACAAATGGGCTTGCTTAAGCTGTGGGAATCAACAGTAAAACAAACCGATATAGCCCCCTGAAAAAAAATAGCTCCGTGAAAATATAGCCTTTTCACTGCAGTCGTTCCTGGTGTGGACTGAAAAACTCGGCAAGTTTCATCTTCAGATCAATCAATCCATTATAATACCCTAATGATCTGAAGGTCCAAGGAAAATTCATTAAACCCAAAGAAAAAGATAATAGCAGCCAGAAATTTGCTACAACCTGGCCTGAAACAGGGCGAAGGCATCTTCCGAGCATCTAAAGACTTTCCACTAGCGTTGATGCACATCTGTGCAGAAACACTGAGTTGCTTGGGAGGGACATGCTACGATGAGCCTCTCCGTTTCTGACACCCCTCCTGATGGAGAACCGGTGCAGACGAGATGAGAGACACAAAGGGAGCCTGACCGCAGTCTACACAAAGAAGTCTTGCACTTTAACAGACCAGACCAAGGAACCTTGTCCACGTGCAACCACCAAACTTTCTCCCTGCCTTGAGTGTATTAAAGGATGGTGCTGGCACAGCTGGTGAAACACCAGTTAGCACAGCTCCCTAGGTCCTGCCTCCCAGCAGCCGAAAAGAGAGGGCATCTCCACGAAGCTATCAAAAACCTCACTCATATTTAGTTTCTGAAGCACAACGTGGCCTTCAAAGTCACAGCCTCTTGGGCTGCAGAAAAGCCTTTTGGGCTGCAGAATAATGGTCCATCGTGGACCTTTAAAGCTGAGGGTGTTATGTTCAAGGACTATCAGCTGCAATTTTGCCTGTTTCTCACTGCAATAATAACTAACTTCTTGTAAAGGTTTTGAAAAAATGTATCTACCGACTCATAGCCAGGTTTTAGTATCCCGGCCCAGTTACATTGCTGCACACAGTATCTCAGTTCTCTAGGGGTTTCATTTAAGCAGGTCCCATTAATGGAGTTGCTCATGAGGCAAGATACTACTTGACTTTGGTAAATAGCTGTGCTGAGCTTTTTAAGCAGCTGTCGGTGTTTTTAATGAATATAAAAATGGTTCCAATGTGCCCAGGGCCTGCCCCGTGTCACAGATTTCACAGCTGGATCGGAGTTTCCCTAAACTGTGGATCTAGGGGTCAATTCAGGCCAACTGGGTTCACAACTTTAGTGTGAAGAAGAAAAGGATGTGCTCTTGCAGGCACGTTTCTGGAGAACGTCATCACTCAGGCACCATTTTAGATACCTTAGGGGGGATTCCTCCACTCAGATGTCTACCATGCAGGTAAACACATCTGAACTCATCATTCTGCTGACCTTTGTAGTCATGGGGAGAAACTACACCATCTTCAAGGATACAAATAATCTCATCCCAACACAGGCATCTCCATCAGGTCCAATGAATGGCACCTGAGAAGAGCCTGTTTTCTTCAAAGAGGGTACAAGGGGAGCGGCTCAGGTACAGGTCTCCCTATTGTAGGTCTCCCAAGCTACGTTATTTAAGTCCTACCACTGGTGGCTACAAGGCTAAAATGAAAACATAGGACAGGCATAGACGCCTCCAGTGAAGCTGGCTGACCTCGCTCCCTTCTTGCCATGGAAATAGCAAACAGAATATATTCTTGTGATATTCTGGGAGCTTTCGCTCTGGGTCCAGCTCCTTTGTTTGCAGTGATCACACCAAGAGTTTGATGACAAGCTTTGCTTGCTACATAGGACCCAAAACATGCTGAGACACCTTCCCACTAAAGAGTAAACACATTTTCCTTTTTTTCCAAGAGAGATGCCTCTCAAAGAACAGGTGAAAAATTAGCCTGGTTGGGTTTTGGGGTTTTTTTTTTCTACTTAATCCAAACTTGTTTACTCATCCCAAGAAACCAAAGAGCTTGAAATAACAAATGGAAGGGACTGAGACACCACAAGGGTTGGGTGCCCCATGAAACCCAATCTGCCTTTGATGTGTTTGCGTGGGTGGACATGAGGGCAAAGCATAGCCCGAGATTTCTAAGTCATACATAAAGCAAACCACCACTAGAGAAAAAAAAAATTATATAAAAGCAGAGAAATTTAAAGTCTTTTCCTTCTTCTGACATAGGAATTATTCTAATGCCACATGTGGAATGAGAGTAACAGGAGTAGCCTTAAGACTCCTTTATTAGCAGTATTATTCAGTAGAAGACTTTTCAGATCCCTTTAGCTCTTTCCCTGGGGCACATATCCCTGGTTCCTGCAAGCTGGCTTTGCATAGTGATATTAGATTAAATCTGCCAGCCATTTCATTTCATTTTTCCTTCCTTTCCATGACGGACACTTTAAAATTCACACCACAGGTTGAGCAGACTCTGCAACCCGCTAACTAAATCGAGTCCTTTTGGGTTTAGGAATTGCTTGCGTCAACCGGGGCAAACACAAGACCTAAATAAATCATCTTCGGGGATGGGTGGAGGGACTGGACAAAGGCAGCCACAAACCCAGGAAAGATCTAAATAGTTGCTGGCACATTTTGCTTTTTTTCCAGAGTTTGTATGTGCTGGAGGAACCAAGCTACGCATAGAAGGGGTATCGGCTTGCAGGACGGCGTGTTGTCTTTTCCAATACACTGAGCCCAATCAGCAGATAATGTCTCTCTGTGTCGATCCAGCCCTCCTTTCTTGGCTCGGGCATGGGAAAGCTCTAACGTTACCCGTGGGCAGCCCCGTTTTATACCTCCCCAAATCGGATCGGCTACACTTGAGGGGATGGCGCCTCATGTCTCCGACCCCCAAGATCCCCCAAAAGGATAAAGGAGGTCTCAGCACCACCCCAGACTGGAAATCCTTAAGTCAAGGAAGAGTTTTGACCACGGGGCACTGAAACTGAGGCCCCCACTACTGAGTGTTACAGTCACACTTACATTTACAGTCACACTTACATTGTGCAGCTTGTAGTAGAGCCCGCAGGCGTTACAGACGGGGTCGCCGTTGGCATTTCTCCTCCACAGGGTGGTAGTGGTGGTCTGACAGTTCGCGCAGGACGTGCCCGCCCTCCTGGCTGCAGACTGTGGGAAGGAGGGGGAGAGAGAGAGGGGAAGAGGAGGAGAGGGAGAGAAAAGCACCCACGTTAAAAAAAAAAAAATATATATATATAAAAAATAAAAGATGCAATCAGCAAAATTGCTGAGAAAGAAAACATCAACCCTGCAAGACCGACGCACATCGGCAGAGGCCTCCAGAAACTGGCTTGTGAGAACAAATAATAATTCTGAAAAAAATCCCTGAGGTACTTTAATCCCAAATTATATATGAACTGAATCAGGTGCCAAAGGGCATCCTAAAAGTGAGTGCTAAACCTCTGATAGAACTCATCAAAATTAGCAGCGCTGGCACAGCCCATTCCAGAGGGGAAAATATTATTTAAATGCCAACATGTCTTTCCATCTTAATTCTCTCAGGCCCCCTCAGGGGTCTAATTCTGCAGTCAGGGCCTGAACCAACAATTGCCAGAGTCAACGTCGTGAGTCACGCCGGCTCCAGCCGGGGCCGGGTGAGACCCGCGCTGGGCTCGATGGGCAACTGCTCCCCTGGCTCCGACCACAAGCACGGCCCTGTCCCGTCAACTCAACTCAGCTTCAAAGGATGCGGGGCTCCGGATCGGAAATAACACCGTGGCAAAGAGCGAGAATCCCAACTTTTTAATTACAGCCTTTCGCAGCCTAAACCTTCATGTTTATTTAAGGATTGGTAATGAGCCCAAAAGAAGAATTTACCATTTCATAAAGGAGGAGGGACAGGGGAAAAAGAAAAGTCTATGTGTCAAGGTGCGTAAAGAAGCTTTTTTGTTAGCTGTGATAATGTTTAACAAAGCCAAATTAGCGAAGTCGCTTCTCTTTCACATGCATGAGTTCGTGCTTATCATTTAAAAACTGTAACTTTAGCAAACAAATTGTCCTTCAGCTGCTGAAGAAGGAAAAGGAGTTTGCAGACTTGTGTGTGAACGCGTTTGCATGTTTGCCTGTGTGCAAGCGCCTACAGCTCCTAACAAAAAAAGACCTTTAGATCCCCATCCTATCTCTTCTTCATCAATATGACACAGTCCCAGAGCTCTGATTTCATCCCGATGCGCTGCTTTCAATGGGACTGCTCATGTGCTTAAAGTTAAAACATGTGCTCAAGCGATTTGCCAGATCATAGCAATGCTTGGCACCTTGCAGAACTGAGCCTTTAATGCTCTCTTTTGTGCTCTCACTGTTTCAAATTTACCCCTCACCCCACACAGCCGCACACTGTAGTGCATCCAACGTTTTGAAAGAAAAAAATAAAAAGAAAAAAAACAACAAAAAACCCCAAGAAAATAAAATACCGCATCTTTGGATACCGTACAACAAACCCAAAATGCAAACATGGACACTGGCAGAGCGCTAGCGCTAATACCAGCTCTTGTTAGGTCATGTTGCAATTTTAATCATAATTGAATGCGGCGTAGGTGGAGAGAGGACGGGTTGGTTTTGTTTTAGATAGAGTAGGAATTATTTTTTTTTTTCCCTTTTAATTATACAAAAAGGACCGTCTAAAAAATAAATACTACGATGCCCAACGAGCATTAGGAAGCATCACAGAAGAGCCTGATCTGACGCCAAGGGACTCTCACCGGCTGCCCGTGGGGACGGTCCCATTTGGCCTGGCCATAAACCACACCGAAACGAACCGACCTCGAGCCCGAGGAGGTCTCCAGCTGATTTCTCCATGCTGATGGCGAGCAGGAGCTGGGCCCAGCACACGGGTCTTTGGTTGTAAAAATCCCAGCTCCGGCGGGAGAAGCTGAAGGATCCCACCACGAGCGGCAGAACCCCCAGCAGATGCGCACGCACAAACCTCTGTCCTGTCCTCCTCTGGACCACACCACGGCCCCAAACTTGGTTGCCATCAAAATCACCAGGTTAATATGCGTGCTTCAAAGGCAGCACAGACACTGCATCTTGCAGAGCTGGGCTATCACCAAGACCCGGGGGACAACTCTGCAGGTCTCTGTTGTCCCCCACCAGCTCCCGCCGGCCAGCACCGGTGGCCCAGGGGCTGGGTTGAGTCTCTCAGTGGCAGCTTTGCCTTTATCAGACCCAAAAATCAAGCCTAAGGAAATTTCTGAAAACCAGTGATATTTGACTCAGCCCACACAGGGGAAACATCCCCTTTGAAGATATTTGGGGTTTCTACACGGCGCTCGCCGTAATTTCTCTTACGGCAAGCGCGTTTAAAAGACACGCCTGGCCACCACCTTGCTACCTTCAAGCAAACTCTGACACTAAATAAACGAATAAATCACAACATCCCCTGCCTTCTCTAAAACCTTCTCCGTCAGCATCGTTAGCTGAGTATTTTAAGCTCTGTGCTCTTTTGGTCCCAGACCGTACCTTTTTTGCTCTACCAACTTACACCGGAGACACCAGCAGCGGGCAGGAAACAATGAATAATATGGCTATTGTAAAAGCTCCCGACAATAGCATCCACTGATGCTTAATCACCGACCCGAGCCTGACCATGTAAGTAATGGGATGACTAACAGGGTGCCCTGTATCATCTGTGGGACCAGACCCCATGGCCCAGTTGCAGGGGAGCGAGGACACAACTTCAGAAGCGCCGGCAGTGAGGAGAAGGTGGAATCGAGGGACGGTGGAGGAGGAAGCAAACACTGATAAAGATGCTTCATTAAGGGGCATTTTCGGTGTCTGGATTTACATGGGGCAACCACAAAGCTGCAGGCATCAGCTTCCTAAATCAAGGTGATGGGTGCACATGCCTTCTGAGAAATTAACTGTAATCCCTCCAAAATCATCACAGCTGGACACAGGGATGGAAAGCTCCGTATCCACATGGGCAGGGAAAGGAAGATAAATGCAAAGGAAGGTTTTATCTCAGTTACAGGGTTGCCACTGGTGCCGACGGGCACAGAAATGGTCTCCAAGAGGGCCATAGACCTTTTAAGCAGAGTGGTCGTATGGTACCACCTACCTGCTCCTCATCCCCCTGCCAACATCTCCAGATCATCCACCTTCCCTTCAAGGTGAAGCAGAGCTGCCTGAGCCCCCTCGGCCACCAAGGCTCCATCCACCTCCCCTAAGGGAAGCCCTTACAAAAACACCCACCGGATTTAATAAAGCTTGGGCTGGGTTCTCGGCATCTAAGGGCTTATTTGCCTTCTCTCTCCAACCCATCGGAGTCCTTTCATTAGTTTCAGCGCGCCTGGGATCAGAGCCTCCAAAACCAGCCCACGGTCACGCAGGAAACTTGTGGCGGAGGGAGAGGAGCACACGCTGGTTCCCCACCCTGTGCTGTGTCCCACACACACACACACACACTCGCCTTCGCGGGTCGGGAAAGATCAAGTCAAGCCACAGACACAAACACACATCTACATCCAGGCACACGAAATGCAAACGTGGGCCCAGCTTTGGTGCCTTCTGATTTTTCTGGGGGGGGCGGCAAGGAGGTTATTAGGGAAATAAATACAGAGGAAAACCGCTTTAGAAATGTTTGTTCTTTCCCTCTCCTCCCCCCCAGCTTCAGGCAGCGCTGGAAAAAAGATACATAGAAAAATTAAAAGTTCCCATCTAGCAAAGTCTGCATTCGAAGAATGGGAACTTTTTGTAACTTTAACTAAAATGCCCAAGATTGGAGCGATTATGCAAGTCAGGGGCTCTCTCTACTTTTTTTCCTCTCTTATTTTTTTTTTTCCCCCAAGAATGACCTTTTACAATGTATTTATTTACATAGTTCATTTTACATGTGCCGGGCTGAGGGTGACTCGGGACATTCTTTCGTGGTTCCATCAGGCACTTTTTGAAAGCTCTCCCCCCGGCTTTTCCAGCCGCTTTCCTATTTCTGCCTCCCCCTCTGCTTGTTTGGATACGCTCAAGCTCCTGTGTGTTTGGGCTGGGGAAACGGAGCTGTTGTTTAGGAGTTATCTCCAGGGCTCAGATATCCGGCAGCTTTTTCCTAGGAAGTTAACTTTACACATAAAGAGAGAACGAGGAAAAAAAAAAATAAATAAATAAGAAAGAAAAGGAGGTATGTGTGTGTGTGTGTGTTTAAGACAGAAGGGCCAGGGGGAGGAGGAGAAGAGAACAAGAGAGCTGCCCGAAAAAAAAAAATTAAAAATCCCAGCCCGCACTTCCCTCCCTAGAAAGCTTTTCCTTTTTTCTAACAAGGCTGTGAAAGATGGGGGAAACCGGCATCTTCCTATGTGGGAAAAGGCTGTACAGGGAGGCACGGAGAGGTTTCGCCCGTGGGAAGTTTGGGGCTAGAGAAGAAAACCCGCATCTTCCCCAAAAACCCGCACGGCCGGGCAGAGCCGGCAGCGACACCCCTCCCGGGGCCGTATCCTGCAAAGGCTTCCCGGCGCCTGTGGGAATAACCCTGGTCCAGTTCTGCGGGCATCTCACGGGGTGAGGAAGCTGAATCCCTGCCTAAGAGCCGCCGGACCGAGGCCGTGAGCACCTTCACAGGGAACACGAGGCCAACAAACCCTTCTCCTGCCCGCAGGATCCGGCCGTGCTGGGTGCAAGCCCTCACGCAACCGGCCGGATCCATCCATCAGCTCAGAAACTCCACGGAGAGGCAAGAGCTGCTCTTTCTCCCCATTTCCAGCCGCTCCCAGGAGCCCATCCACGTCTTTAATCCTAACGAAACCAAACGTGCCTCCATTCGAAACATTCAATAACTTCCCAAGCAGGGAACGCACTTTTTTTTTACCCACCCCAGCTTGATATATTTTTTTCCCCTTGTGGTTTGCCTGATTATTTGCCAAATGTACTTCAACGCATTCATGAGCCGTGCCCACAGCTTCCAGACCTTTTTGTGGCTTCCAGGGAAATTCATAAATAGATCGCTGGGGATGCTGTAACCCTATTGCCTGTTCGTAGCTCAGTCGTGAGGCTGGCAACTATTATTTCAAATATTTACCCCTGCGTTTCGTCTTCCTCCAACTTCTGTGGCCCCGGGCACACGCTGGGCTTTGTACGCTCACCGGGCTTTGCCATCCCCTAACTTGTGTCCCTGCTCACACCGATTTGGAGGGGAATGACACAATTTCAGACCCCCGTGGCTCAGGTACAAATGACCACAGAAGGTTCAAGTGGCACCAGGATCATCAGCCGAGCACTTTGTAGGACCAAGGTTTGGCTGATGCCCTTGGTGGCACCCGGTACCCAGCTTGGGTCCCCCCTCCATGACACTGCCAGCCAAGGGGGATGGAGTCACGTTTGGGAAGGGGAGGAGAGCAGCATCCTGTTCTCCTGATGATCTCTTTGGCCATTAAGAAATGATTACTCTGCCCTGGTCCCCTGGAAAGAGCCCCATCCTTAGGGCACCGTCCAGCACCGCTGTGCAGAAGCATCTGCCCCGTTGTGGCCTGGGAGAAAACTCAGTTCTGGTTTGCAAGAAGCCCTGGATCTTGATTTTTTTTTTTTTTTTTTTCTAATCAGTTTTGCAATTTGCAAGAGGACTAGGCAACTGAGGCCCACAACAGTTGGGAGCATCTCTCTGAGCATCGCCCCCTCCCAGCCCGCTGACGCAGTGAGACCAGATTTTGAAGCTGGCTGAGCTTCCCTCCTCCGTCCCAGGATGCGGACAAGGAGCGAAAGTTGCAGCGGAAGGAAAAGAAAGAATAAAAGAAAGACAGAGACTCACCAGTCTTCTCTTGGGTTTGATCAGGGGCCGGTTCTGCCCGTTCATTTTGTGATAGAGTCCACAGGCGTTACACAAGTAGTGCCCGGTGCCATCTCTTCTCCACAGGGGGGTTGAGGTAGCCCCACAATTTACACACTCCCTGCCTTCTGGAAACAAGAGAGCACATAGTTCACTTAGGGAAAGCAGAGGTAAAAGGGGATGAAGAAAAAGCCCCCCGTCCTCCCCCCCCCAAAAAAAACCCACCCAACAACAATCCCCTGAGAGCCCCAGCCATGCCAGACCCTTCCTGTCTTCTCCAAGCTCAGGATGTCCAAATAAGAGCCCAAGAACATGGCTGAGAGACATCCCTGACACAGTCTGGTGGGGCCTGATCCTCTCCCCCTCCCCAGCACCACCCTGCAGGTAGCATCAGGCCTGTGTCCCAGCAGCAGGGAAGAAGGATGGTGACAACGACAACCTGAACCCCACGGTGGCTCGAGGGGCTCCCTGGAGAAGCTCTCACCCCTCTTGCAGGTCCCTCCTTTGGGGAAGGGAGGGTGGGCTGGCAATGCCCCCTCACCTCTGAACCAAGGGCTCCTGCAGTCCTCCAGACCCCATGTTGCCATATGGACCAGACGAACCTTGGTAGGCTTTGCAAGAGCCTCCAACTCCCCCAAGGTGGACGCACGGAGACCAAATTTAAGTCCGTGCCCAACTTTCTGATGTGTATGAGGACCCCAGGGTCACCCCTTGAGAACTGCCCCAGCTCCCAGAGGGGTGCACGAGCCGGGGGGGGCTCTACCTTTGGCCTTGGGTCAAACCACATCAAGGAGCCTCAAATTAATCACAGGTCGATAACCAAAACACCTCCCCAGTCCCAGCCAATACACAACCGCTCTGCCAATATCCGCTATCGATTAATTTGCAATTAAACTTCCACGGCCCAGCCTGCAGAAACCTCTCTGGCGTCTCCACCGCATCTGCAGCCTGATGGGACATCCCTGATATTTGGGATCCCAAACAAGCCCCGAGCCTGCCTGAGCCCTGATTAAGGTCTTTCCCTCCTTCTTCTTTTTTGGCACCTCTTTTTCCTCTCCCTGGGTTCTTGGCCGGAGGGGTGTGAGGGGGGGGGAGGTGGTTTCCCCCAGCCCACCGGCTCCCAGCTTGGAGATGGAGGGATGCGGGCATGCCTCCCGGCTACTTTCAGAAGCTTGAGTGGGTTTTTGTTGGGTGTTTGGTTTGGTGGTTTGTTGTGTTTTTGTTTTTTTGTTTTTTGGGTTTTTTTTGTTGGGTTTTTTGGTTGGGGTTTTTTGTTGGGTTTTTTGTTTTTCTTACACCTAATGATGCTCCCAGCCCACCTGAGAGCAGCAGAAGACCTCAGCTGGTCAGAAGACCTCTCAGGCCAGAGCAAGAGCTCACTCAGCAGAGAGCCGGCTCCCCGCTGCCCCAGCCCGCGCCGCCTTCGAGCAAGAGGCATCCGCGCCCAAACCACAAACGGCAACCGTTTTTCCAGAGCCTTTGCGCTAAAACCCCTCTCCTTTCAGCCCCCGAAAACAACCAAAAATAATAAAAAATAAAATAAAATAAACATTTGCGGCCGGTTCTCCCCCTTTCATCCCGCAAAAACACCAGCCCCCTCCCTCCTTTTCCTCCAGCGCTCTTTGTCTGCGAGACTTCCCAGCTTGCTAAAAATCAACTTTAAGAAGAAAAAAAAAAAAACAAAAAAGAAAGAAAGAAAGAAAAAAAAAAAAAAAAGGTGTTGATCCTGGGGTTGGTTTATCACGAACCGCAGATGCATCTCTAGAAGGTAAAGTAACAGAAAGTGGCAAAAGGAAAACAGGCCCCTCCCACCTCCCAGCTACAAGCTGATGGGCTTCTCCCTCAATTGAAGTTGGCAGGCTATTATTAACA
>JAOXJK010000001.1:5058203-5072289 GCA_025774025.1 Xenus cinereus | reverse complement strand
GGCAGCCTGTTCCAGGGCTCTGTCACCCTCACCATAAAGAAGTTCTTCCTCATATTTGAGTGGAACTTCCTATGTTCTAGTTTATGCCCGTTGCTCCTCCTCCTATCACTGGAAACCACTGAAAAGAGCCCGGCTCCATCCTCCTTCAACCCACCCTTTAGGAACTTGCAAACATAGATTAGGTCTCCCCTCAGCCTTCTCTTCTCGAGGCTAAAGAGCCCCAGCTCTTTGAGCCTTTCCTCCTAAGGGAGGTGCTCCAATCCCTTAATCATTTTAGTTGCCCTAGGCTGGACTCTCTCCAGTAGTTCCCTGTCCCTCTTGAACTGGGGAGCCCAGAACTGGACACAGGATTCCAGTTGTGGTCTCACCAGTGCAGAGCAGAGGGGGAGAATGACCTCCCTCAACCTAGTGGCCACACTTCTCCCTATGCAGCCCAGGATCCCATTGGCCCTCTTGGCAACAAGGGCACATTGCTGGCTCACGGAAAGTTTGCTATCCACCAGGACTCCCAGATCCTTCTCCTCAGTAGTGCTTTCCAGAAGATCCACCTCTAACCTATATTGGTGCCTGGGGTTCTTCCTCCCCAGGTGCAGGACCCTACATTTGCCCTCGTTGAACCTCATTAGGTTCTTCTCTGCCCAGCTCTCCAGCCTGGTCGGCTCACGCTGGATGGCGGCACAGCCCTCTGGACTGAATTAACGTCACGGGTTTTTTTTCTGGGTGCAAAACTCATCAAGAAGCCGCGATTTTGCCCAATGACTAACGGGCTCTGCAGCGAGCACCCGTTCCCTCCAGCACAGCCCGCCCCTAAGGAGGATTTAGAGGATAAAAAGGATGACACCCCCCCTCCCCACTCCTCGTTTCACAATAACCAGAGCTGCTCCCCGGCCGCGCGAGGGAGCGGGCAGCTTCTGGGCTGGTGCAAACCCACACAGCTCTGACTGACTCCCAACTGACTCCAGATAATAATCTGGCCCCAGAGTCAAGGCAGGATTCAACAAGCTTTTCTCACGGAAGAGCTTTTACGCTCTTTTCTCGAATATTTGCTACCCATACTCACCCTGCTGCATAAATCCATGACGTAGGGTGCACCAGGAAAGGTGGGAAAATTGGGCGTCTTCTCTTTATACCGTGGGCAGATGGCGAGTTGTCTTCTCCTCACTGAAAACTCTGTCATTCTGTACTTTCTAAACTTTTTAACCAGTTTTACTCCAACTACCAGTGAAAATAGGTGTTTTCCAGTGGCAGTGCTCATACCTGACTTTCCTCATGGATGAAGCTGCCCTCCCAAGGCAGGAAAACCATTCAGAGACATTGATGGTCTACCATGATGTGGTAGATGCAAACCAACCTGCAACCCACCCGTTGTGCCCTCTTCCCGTGGACAGAAGTGTCCAAAACCCAAATCCTAAATGGATTCTGTGAGGATTCTATAATGGCTTTCACTCTGAGGGTGGTGAGGCACTAGAAGAGGTTGCCCAGAGAAGCTGTGGAACATCCCTGGAGGTGTTCAAGGCCAGGCTGGACGGGGCTTTGAGCAACTTGATCTAATAGGAGGTTGCTGAAACCTCCTATTGAGCAACACATGGCAGGGCGGTTGGAACCAGATGATCTTTAAGGTCCTTTCCAACCCAACCCATTCTATGATTCTATGGTTCAGAGGAACACAAATGCCCAACCGCAAAATCGAGCAGCAAACCACGGGAGCAGCTCTAACTCTGGCGAAGTTTACGGAGAAGAAACACAACCCGTGAAGTTACAGCAGCAAATACAAACATCTGGGGAAGCAGCTGGGCGTTGGGTGGTAAAGAAGGTCCACGCCACATGGCTGGTCAGGGGGGAACTATTTTTGGAAGGCGATTATTCTTTTATAGCACCGATTTCTGACAGGCACCAGCGTAAGGGAAAGGGGAGGCAGGCTCTGCAGGGACCAGGGCTGGCTTCAAACTGGTGACCCGGAGGTGAAGGGCCCCTTCTCCCATTACTAATCCCGTCGGCCACACAAGCCTCCTGAAAACGATGCTTTGGTTTTATTGCCACAGAGGTCATTTATAAAATCATAAAACCCAGGGTAGGAAACCAACCCGGCGGCAGCAACGCACAGATATAGCTGAAGGGCTGCCGGAACGGCAAAGTTCAGCCCTCCCACGGCACCCTGAATAATTTAGTTGATTTAAATGTGAGAAGTTCTGATTAATGGGAGGGGAGGAGGAAATGGATAAACAACTTACCAAAAGCTAGTTCTTTATTATTGCAACCAGAAATGACCAAAGACGGTGGTTTTTTGTATTGTCTGCACATTACACGCGGAGAGAAACAAGAATCAGGTTTGCAACATTCAACAATTCAAAACAAAATTAAAAAAAAATATAATCAAACCCAAGAACTTTCTTGACTGGTAATTAGCAGGGACGGAATATAAACGAGGTGGCATCGAACAAAGAAAATAACAGTGCACTTTTAATAAACCAATTTCATCCATATCTCCACTGATTTGCAATTTAACAGTTCTATCAGCAAAGCCTCATTTCCCTAACTAGACCTGCACTTTTAAAAACATGACTAATTCATGCTCATTAATACCAATTTGGATGCATTTAAAAAATAACGCTTAATATCTGTGCAACAGGTGAAAGGGCCACAGTCTCAAACATCAGATGTTTCTCACCGTATGGTTTAAAGTAGAAATATCCCCAAATTAACCAATGAAGTCTGAATGCTCCCTATGGCTTCGTAAACAAAAAGTATATATATTTTTTCTGGATTCATATTTTATTTAGCTCTGAGATGCATTGCACTACAATATCTAATACTGCCTGATTTTATTTTGTTTTTTTTTTTTTCTGCAATTTTCCCCTTTGTTTTCAAGGGGGAATACAATTTGTATTCACTTCATGGGTCTTTCCAAGGGGACGCGCAAAGCAGAGTAACACACCTTCTGGCCTCAGCGCTCTCCTGCATCTCCTCCATCTAAACGGGAGCCCGGTGGTTTTGGCAAACTGGCTCAAAAAGAAAAAAAAAAAAAAAGAAAAAAAAGAAAAAGGCTCAGCTACAGCTTAACACACTGTAGCTACCGTTAAAAGTGCGGAGCCCCCTGGCCTAAGCTGGCGATTCAGAAGGCATTTAAACAGACGTATAGCCAAGTGTGGGAACAGGCTCCTTGAAGGCAATAGGATTACTCACTTCTTAAGAAGTTACCACATGTTTAAGTATCTGAATCGAAGCCTAATTACGGCGCTGGCCGCCTCCCCGTGCTCCTCGCGCCGCTGGGGCAGAGCTCGCCAATCCCTTAAAGCCATAAGGCCAGGAGTTACGTCGCACGGGCTTTTAATAGCTGCTAGGTCTGTATTCTCCCCAAAAATAAAACTCCTCAAGCCCTTAAAAAGAATTTTAAAAAAAAAAAAAAACACCAAAAACATTACTTTATAAATATCAGGTATTCACATGTGTGAAAAGTCTTTTTAATGGGAAGTGTTTTTACACGCCAATGAAATGTACAAGCAATGAAAAGGTACATTGACAAAGACTAAAAAAAACAAACAAACAAAAAAACCAACCCCAAAGTATAAAATATATTACAGGTCCACCGAAATAAATTCACACGGGAGAAAAAAATCGACACAATAGAAACTTTCCTTTTTTTTTAAAAAATAGAAGATATATCACAAAAGCTTGAACGTGTTTATTTTATGTTAGTACTAAAAATCAAGGAAAAAAGCTTCATATATTCTCATCACAAAAATATTTACCAGCCACTTTTTTTATTTCCACGTTATGATTATCTGGCTCAGCAGGGGGTAGAGGCTGAACTGCACCCAGGCTACAGAAATCGTTCCGGAAGGTCTCCTCAGTTTACAACTTCACTGCAATTTACATTTTCTCCTCCTCTTGGCACCTCGCTGCAAAGGTTCGAGAGGGATTCATGACAAATCGGGGAAGAACAGGACAGGTGTCTGTATTTACAACATTCATCTTTGCCGCTGCCGAGCCGCGGGAGCGGGACCGTGAACTACCCAAGTCCTCGTCACGCTCTGTGCAAATTGCCCTCGGTAGGCGAAAAGACAACATCAGAATGTACCAAAATCCAACAACCCCTTGGGCTCGGCCGGGATGCCAAAGGCACCGGCAGCAGCCGGAGAGCTTCTCCTCATCCACCCCTCCCTCACCCCCCACCCCCCGGATTCACTCCGGAATTCCCAACCGGGAGACACGAGGTGGCTGCGCTGCGGTGGGGTCGGCGAGTGGGACCCGAGTCCCCTTTGCGGGGCTCCTCAGTGCGCCTTGTGCTTCCTCTTCTTGTGTTTTTTATCCTTCTTTTTGTTGGCACACTTGGAGCAGAACCACTGCATCTCTTCCGGGGGCGCAGTCGTGATCCCGACGCAAGGCCTGGGAAAGACAGGGAAAATACCGTCCGGTCTCAGCGGAGTAACGTGACTTTTTTGTTTCTCACCCAAAGAAAGGAAAATTTTTGGTGGGAGACAAGTTCTAGCCTTCAAATGAATATAGCAATCATATTATCATCACCTTCATGAATATAATGGTCGAACAGAAACCTAAACCCCACTTGCTTTGAAACAAAACAAAAAAAAATATATCGAAAGGACACTCTGATAAGAACTTTTACTTCAACAGAAAATATGAGCGCACTTTTAGGTATCATAAGCTACATTTAAAAGAATTTCAAACGCTTCTTTAACGCACCTGCAAAAAAATCTTAGGATTTTATGTAGCTGGGTAAGAAAACGCCTAAAAAGTGATTAATTCCCTCCAACCCTTTTACAGGAGCTGACATTTATATCACCGTTCATACAATGCTCCCTAATTTGAAATGTCTATCTGTATACGCTGCGCTCATAATCCTGGAGTTCTCTCAAAATTACCGGAATCAGCAATATTTCCCAGCACTTTCAAAAACAACTGTTATCACCAACTCCCATTAATTAAAAAGTAACTCTCCTTCACAGCTTAAAATCTGCTTTTTTCAAATTCCAGAGAGAGGCAGAGATAAAAATATCTTCCAGTTTATTAAACTGGACGCAGCAAAACCATTCAAATATTCCCGGCGTCACGAACCGTAAAAAAAAAAAAAAAAAAAAAATTAAAAAAAAGAGGTTTTTTGGATAATATAGCCCCCATCTGCCGGGGAACGGCAAACTAGGATGGAGAGGAGGAACTTACCAGTGATACCAGTCGTCGCAGCCGTCACAACCTATCATTGGACTGCCATCATCTGGCTTGTTACAGCCAGGGCAGATCCAGATCTGGTTGCCCCACTCGTCTCGGATCTGGTGCAGAGAAATAAAGACAGTTACCCGCTTTGCAGGACTAAGGGAGCAGCAAAATCGGTATTTTTTTGTTTGTTTGTTTGTTTTAAAAATAGGCTTCTTGCTTATCCCACAAAGCTACTCTGTGGTCACCGTTGTTTTTTTACGAATTCTCCCATCCCGTGCGCTCAGCATTATGTTTTAATTTATTTTCCTACACCGCGGCCGGTCGACAAAAGCCTGCGCTTTCCTGTATCGTCCCGTAAACCAGTAAAGCCAGTTGTACCACCTCAGCCTCGGCCCTGGCCTTCAGGTATGGCAGCCAGGGCTTCAGGACACAACTCCTGCCCCTCTCTGCGGTGACACTTTTTAAATTCTATCCCGTTAACAGCAAGAA
The DNA here is from genome assembly GCA_025774025.1 of Xenus cinereus. NCBI lineage: Eukaryota > Metazoa > Chordata > Aves > Charadriiformes > Scolopacidae > Xenus > Xenus cinereus. The sequence goes on along the minus strand of JAOXJK010000001.1, from coordinate 5,066,628 downwards.
GGAGCAAGGGCAGCCCCCGCGTTAAGGCAGCAGCCTTGGGTGCGGGTAAAACACACAGCGCCCCGCGTATACCTCGCCGTTATTACTTATTAGCCAAAGCCTTCAACTTCAACGAGCTGATAAGATCAGGGGATAAAAAAAAAAAAAAAAGTTGTTACTGAGTAACTTTCCATTCCCCTTATGACATTTATGGCCCAGCACAATTTACTAAAGGGTAAACGAAGCGAGGGAGGCAGATCATTTACAGTATTAGGCAGCTGCTTACTGGATTTGGCACATTCAGGGCTTTATAATATATATTTTTTAATGTTTATATCCTGCTAGACCCATTGTTTGTATTTTTAAATTTCAAGTGGTTTCTTTAACGCTTCCTTGGTAAAAACATACAGGCAAAACGTCTCCAAATCCGCCCGAGGAAGCGCAGTTAGCAGTACAAAGTACAAAATGTCTGTGTTAGTACCCTGATTTCATCACTCCTTTACCGAGATTCGCGTATTATCACCGAATCTCAAGAACACAAACTGTTTTGTTCGCAGCTTTTGTGCGTTACTGCATTTACACATAGCTGAGGCAACAACTTTTTTGCTATCCGTCCAGCCTACGAAGACGATATTAAAAAAGTGAGAGATGAAATGCCCCAGATGCTCTTAGGGATAAAAAAAAAACCAAAAAGAACCACTACGCGGTGGTCTGTACATCTTATAGCACCTTCAGAAAATTCAATAGGCACGTACCAGAGCTGCAACCAACACTTCACTCTCCACTGACTCCTCTTAGAGCCCTGAATTTTTTGTTTTTTTTGTGATTTAAAAATAGAAAATACAAACCCCAGGAATATTAAGCAGGGAACAATCCCCTTCCCGACAGCAAAACGTAGTAGGCAACGTCATACAACGAGCTTGATTTTAAAGCTGATTGATTGCAAAAATCATTCCTATCTACGCATCCAATCTCACATCTGCAAAGTCATTTTGAGTTGGTAGAGAAGCATCTGCTCTGCAGGTCCATCCTCTGAAAAGGTCCTGCACTTGGAAGGCACCCACCCAGGGTGGTGCCAGCTTCAGGTGACGCTGCCTGATGTCCCACCATGAGGTGCTGGGTGCCAGCTGTAGGTGAGGTCCCATCTGGAGCACTGTGTCCAGTTCTGGGCTCCCCAGTTCAAGAAGGACAGGCAACTGCTGGAGAAGGTACAGCAGAGGGCTACAAGGATGATGAGGGGCCTGGAGCATCTCCCTTACGAGGAGAGGCTGAGGGACTTGGGTCTTTTTAGTCTGGAGAAGAAAAGGCTGAGGGGGGATCTGATCAATGCTTATAAATACTTAGAGGGTGGGTGTCAAGAGGATGGAGCCAGTCTTTTTTCAGTGGTGCCCAGGGACAGGACAAGAGGTAACGGGTGCAAACTTGAACACAGGAGATTCCATCTAAACATGGGGAGGAACTTCTTTACTTTGAAGGTGGCAGAGCACAGGAACAGGCTGCCCAGGGAGGTGGTGGAGTCTCCATCTCTGGAGAACATTCAAAACCCGCCTGCATATGTATGTTCTGTGCAACCTGCTCTAGGTGGACCTGCTTTGGCAGGGGGGTTGGACTAGATGATCTCCAGAGGTCCCTTCAACCCTATACCATTCTGTGATTTGCATGTCTTAATAAGGATGCTGCTGCTGTTGTTGTAAAGATGCAGGCAGAAAGGATGTGTAAGCAGTAGCAGCATATCAGCAGCGTTATACAGTCATTGTGCTGGTACAAGAACCACAGCCACACAGGGAACATCCAAAAAGTTGTATATAAAGTAAATCTATTCAAAGTGGTTATTTTGTTTATTTCTATTTCACTAACAAATTAAGTGAAGTAAGCAATTGAATTTATAGGTTCGTGGTTTCCTGTTTTTCATGCTATATTTAGTTCAAGCTACCACTGTATCTTCTCTTTAGCATGTGTCCTACCTATGCTACAGCTAAAATGCTATGTAAGGCTTCCTCTGTTGGTGCAATACTTCTATATGTTTTTACTCAAGGTGTATCCAAGACTTCAATCATCTGTCAGGAGAAACCAACATAGATACATCTCCAGAAGTGTTAGTTCAAGCAGTGGAAACCTGTTTCATTGGAAAAAGATTTATATTTGGAGTGAAGGTAACTTCTAGTCCACATTACTCTCTTATAATGAGGTTTTTTTCATTAGCTTGTAGCCACTTGGGGGCATAGACAGAGTTATTGATGTACAACATCTTTTGGGAATTTGAGAAAAATTAGGGCTAGGACCCAGGAATGATTCTGCTTCTCTTCCCCTGAACTCCTGTGTTATTTTAAACGAGTCACTTCCAAAAGCCATCTTGGATGGCAGTAGCCAGCTTGACAGCTTGTCAGGGCTGCTTTTCAGAGCGCCTGAGCAGTGCCAGCTCCTGTGAGTATCCGTAACAGCTTGGAGTCTGTAAAAAACCACATACAGTTCAAGCAAGAAGCAGGCTGTCTTTTCAAGCGCTGCCCTACCTTTCCCATGCTGCATAGTTTCCTGGTGCCTGCAATGTAAGGAGAAACCCATCCCCTTGCAGCATTCTGATATTTCTGGATTTAAGAGCGTGTTTAAAAATGTTGATAAAGTACAGCTGTTCAATATACGCATCTGCAGGTCTTTTATGCGTTTAACAGACTTTAAAATATTAGTTCTTAGTAATATTTCCATAGAAACAGTCTAAGTTCTCTTCAAGAGGTTCTTGTGTGAGTCATTTATATTCTGAAGTCTGGGCACTAAATCCTACCTGGCAGGTGTTTTTCTTCTCACACATGAGGTTTGTATCCGAGCTGAGATTTTTCTAATGCACAGCATCTTAAGTAATGGAAGTTGGAGGACTTCATGGATTTAACTTTACTGAACTGGAACCGTTCGCTGGGTCTCTAGGTCTGATGCCTTTACAAATAGAAGTAATCCTGTGTATTAACAGTCTTGTGGCTGCTGCTGCACACACAAGGACTGAACACACATTTGAGGACCACTAGTTGAGCCTTTGCCTGTAGTCATTTCTGTGTGATTGTGTTCAGCTCTGCATGCAGTTGCACTCTCAGAATCAAGATAACATACTCTTTTAAGACTTACCTAGAAAGTTATTGTCCTTGGCTAACAGCCTTCAGCCTCACCTTTTGCACATACCCAGGGAGCAGGAGGGTTGTTGAGTTTAAAGACAGCTATATTTGCTTTTTTGCCTCTCTGGCATTGCCAGACCTTGAGGGGGAAGTGAAAAAGGTTTTATCCACTTCTCAAAACATTAAATAATTAACTCTGCATTTAATGTCATTTTTCACCTGTAACTTCTGTGCAGAGAGAAGCAGTTTCTAAAAAGAATTGCAACTGAAGCTTCTTTGAAACGCTACTCTCCACATAAATCTGAGAAGATAAAGGTTGTAGCTTATTTCCCTTTCACAGAGGTAGCGCATAGGAAATATCATGGGGCTTAGACAGCTGAGCTGCCAAGTCAGCTAACTGGTACCAGTGCTTTGCTTCAAGGACTGCCCAGTGCCTCCTAGATAAAAGAAAAGCACTGGCCTCTAGGCAGCTGGCCATTTGCACAGAATTGCACTGAAGGAAGCCCGGAAGCACATAGTGCCCTGAAGGGAGGAAAAAATTTTCTGTGAAGTCTGTTCTTAGATTTCTTAGTTGTTTTTCCGGCTCCAAAACTCTGCATAATTGCAGCAAGCAAAGAACCTCTCACTGTGATGCCCTTTATAGCCCTTGCCAGTGCTTATTTCCCAGGGAGTACTGCTTTGTGTGACAGACCATTTTGTATTCTCTTCCCTGCAGATCCTGACAAAAAGCGAGACCTAAATTTAAACCTGACTTAAAAGATGTGTTAATTTTTGTGGGTTTTTTTCTATCACAAACTTAAACATTGCACTAAGTTGTGGGTTTTTTTCTTCCCCCCCCCCAGGATTGTGCAAGGGAGCATGGAGGGTGTTCTGCTGCCAGCAGCATCTTGCAAAACCGTTCCAGAATTAATAGAAGTACAAAAAACCTTACAGCTTGCCAGATCTTCCTGCCAAACGCTGCTGTTACTGGCTTTACTGTTATCAGCTACTTCCATCGGCTTCTGCAGTCAGCAAAATTCAGGAGCTGTAATAACAGCTCGTACTCACTTGAAGCATCTTCATCTGCAATAGATGAACCTGCCTGTGAGCTCAGCAGCTTGTCAAGCCTGAGCAGAAACTCCTGTTTTGTTCAGTCTGGTGGCAGAGAAAGCTTTTTAGGGTCCTGGCAGCAGTCCTTTAGCCTGACTTCATCTGTTGCTTGGGTAACAGCGGGGGACTTGCCCACTCTGGAAGTGGGAAAGCTGGTGAGTGAACAGCATGAGCAAGAAGGGAGGCCTGTCACTCCGGAATCGTGCAGTGTGAGCCTCAACAAACAAACTCTTTGGGATTCATGGGTTTGCAGCTCTTCCGTGAAGGAAGAGAATAAAGAAGAGGGTAATGAATTTAGTTCACAGCCCAGTTGGCCTGACAGTATCTCAGCAACTGATAAATTAGAGAGAGTATCCTCTTCAAAGACCAGGTGTTCGCATGGAAACAGTTCCAGGTTGTTGCAACATCCCTTGGAATTAGAGACCAATAGTAGAAATTATTATTACCCAGAAAAATCCCACAGCTCCTTTTTTTACAGAACGGGTGCCTCAGCTTCTAATCACGTAAATGCAGCCAGAGTGCCTCAGACAGACTCTGTGCTTTGGGAGGAGCTCCCATTCTCAGAAAGCCTAAATGAATTTTTAGCCAGAATAGAAGATGGCAAGAGCATTGTAACCTCACCCAGCCTTGATGCAGGCAAACGTGCCTCGCTTGAGAGTAACAATTTGGGTGTAAATTTTAACAAACCGTATCCCGGGCAAACCCTGGTAGCTGGTGATCTGCCTGAAGCAAGTGTCTCAGGGAGGTTCTTCCCACCAGCAGAGAGCGATCCTTGGGAGAAGGTATTGTTTGCTTGGGTTCATTCGAATGCAAATCCTCCGAGGGATGAGGTGTCACAATGTGAATCTTCCTCTAGCGGTTTATCTTCAGCTGACAAGGAATGTGGAGCATCTTGCTTTATACCTCATCTGCCTGTTCTGTCACAGTCCTTGCCGCTTACATCAGAGCCTTCTGTTTCCGAGAGCAGATACGTGCAGTCCAAAGAAGCAAATGTTGACATTTCGAAGTCAGTTTGGTCTTTTATTAGTCGGCAGTGTACTGCTGAACACGGAGAAACCCCCTGTTTCAAAGGGAGCCAGGCAGCTACCTGTGTGCATTCCACGTGTGACAGCTGGTCAGCTGGTTGTGAAAATAAAGAAAACTCTCCTATGCCAAGCCAAAGAACAGATCTTGCATTCGCGGGGGCGTGGAGCTCTGATCCAGCAACTCCCACCAATGCAAGAAGGATATGTAAAAGAGAATTAAAACCCTTGACAGAACTGTCAGAAAATACCTTCAAAAGTGCTAATAGGAGAGAGATGCTGTGGAGCGGTGTCTTCCCTGAAGGCAGCTACGACGCTTCTGCTGATCTCTTTGATGCAACTGTAAGAGAGGTAGCAAAACCTGCAGAATTCTTAAATAAATCGTGCAGTTCTTTATCGCAGGAAGATACCTTGACGGAAAAGGTCACAACTCCTGAACCGGTGCTTTATCTTGGAGATGTTCCCTGTAACAGTTCAAAACTGAGCTCGCCCCTGCGTCGGTCCCCTCCTGCTTTTAGTAAGCACAGTACACCAGGAACCTCCTCCTTTTGCGATTCAGAATGCAATTCGGTCAGCGCTCGAGACTTTGTTCCTTACTCACAGTCGACTCCCATGACAAAACCTCTCCAGAAACGGTGGCCTGTCGGGGAAAGAAGCTCTTTTGTCACTACCTTCACCCCTAAAAACCCCACTAAAATCCATTCCAAATGCAAGCGATCCAGGTCTTCCTTCCAGAACACTCTGCTGCAGCAGCTCACTGGCAGGTTAGCGAAACGTGAAAGGCCAAGTAAGAGGGAAGGCAGAGACAGTAATAGCTCTGTTTCACAGCAGCTCTTTAGCATCCAGCTGCCTGCGGGCTTTGAGGCGTGGATCCCTCCATCTGCTAACAAAAGGTTGAAACCAGCTGCATCTTTAAACTTCAAAAACATTAGCTGGGCGACTGACTTGCAGTCGGCCTGTGGGCACGCTGTCAGGAACCCCGTTTCCGAAAGTAAATTGAAGAGTGAAAACGATGCGTGCTCTAGAAACGAGAGCTCAACCCCCGGGAATACAACCAGGATTCTAACAACACCTGTATCTGCAGCTGTCACCAAGGCCTTTGTTTTAAACAATCCCATCCTGGAAACTTGTTCCCCTTCAGAAGGCAAGAATCTCCTCTCAAGTGCAAATTATTCAGGGGGTGTGTTGGAAGGGGCAGTTGGCTGGTCTCCTGAGTTGTTCTTCCAAGCACGGACCCCTTTTTCCAGTAAGCCAAAATACTAAAAAAGTATATTTCTGTGCCTTGTCCTTTTTAATTATTTTTAAGACTTTTGGGAAGGAGCCAGTGGAAGAAAAGAGCTGTTTAACAATTAAATTGTTCATACACCTATTGGCATATGTCCGCCTAAGATGAGTTCTGTTCATTTGCAGGTCTTTGTACCACAGAGATGGGGGAAAACAGAATTTGCAATTACTATATTTTATTGTAAATTAACTCTAGAACGTGCAATAAAAACTTTTGTAAATGTGTGAGTATTTAATAGATCTCACTTTATCGAGCACAGGTAGGTGAAGTGTTTTAGTGTCTTTTCATCACAAGAAGAGTGATGGATCTGGAGTCCGTGTCCACTCCTGATCCTTAGCTGGTGGGGCTAAGCCTTAGCAGAAGGGCCAAGATTTCATCGAGGAATTTCAAATAACTTCTGGGAGCCTTGTGTTCGCAGCCATTTGGGATCCTATGACAGAGTTGAGTTGGGTGGAAGGGACCATCCTGAGAGGTTGGTGGCAGCTCCCAGCTTTCCTGTAGGCTTTATTCAAGTTACAGACTGCTGGTGGTGGATTCCTGGTGGTGTCTTTTCCTCTTCCTTGCTTTGGGGTCTTCCGTAGCCCCCACCCAGAATGGCTGCATTTAGGATCATTGAATAGAGAAACCTTGGAGCTGCTGCTGCGAGGTTGTGGGTCGGGTCCTGCAGAAGGATGTGGGAATTGGAATCAGCCTGAAAATGCTGACTTGTAGAAGCAGAAGTGGGATTAAAATTAACGGCTGTGGGTTTTTTTTGGAGGCACAGAATGAGTGCACACCATTTGCGTTGTGACTGGTGACAAGGAGAGTTGACTCGGTTCGTTCTCTGCTACAAGATGGACATTACTACGTTTCCATGTTTGAGGCCTCGCTTTGGTTCTAATGAGCCTGGTTAAGGCCCAGGCCGGGTGTTTGCTCAGAAGGGTTGTGTCTGAGGGCGAGGAACAGAGCGTGTCACTGCTGGTAACTAAAGCACCTTCAGGTTATAAAGACGCCACCTCTGCCTTCGGGAATCTGTGAGGCAGAAGTTGCCACGAGTTAGAAGAGTATTGTGGGAATGTAGGGGAACTAGCTGTCTGTTGTTGGTCGCTGTTGGAGTCAGGGCTAGAAGGACTGAAGGGCTTCTCTGACCATACATGCACTGGTTCTCACCAAAGGTACCTCCCAAAGGCAGCCAGTGGAAACCACATTTGGGATGGATGAAAAGAACGAGGCCTTTGGAATCTGAGCTGTAATCTTTGTGTGCCTTCATATCTCCTTTGTAAAATAAATACATACCTGCTCTTTATTTTTGTAGAATCACAGAATGGTTTGGGTTGGAAGAGACCTTAAAGATCATTTAAAGATCATCCCTGCCATGGGCAGGGACACTTCCCACTGGACACTTCCCACTAGACCATGTTGCTCAAAGCTCCATCCAGCCTGGTCTCGAATGCTTCTGGGATGGGACATCTACAGCTTCTCTGGGCAACCTGGGCCAGTGTCTCACCACCCTCAGAGTGAAAAAATTCTTCCTAATATCTAATCTAAATCTCCCCTCTTTCAGTTTTCAGGACACCCAGGGAAGCATGAGGGCAGTTACTCTCTCACCACTTTGTCCTTTATCGACTGTTTTTAGCATGGATCAGCCGTACAGAACATAGAGATAAACCTCAGTTTCTCGGTATCTACACCAAGTTCTGCACCTTCTAATCAAATGAGAGGGAGAAAAGTATTTGAAATCAAACGCGCTGCTTCTGCAGCTGAACGGGGTGTTAATGAGATACAGCTTCTGCCACCAAGGGTAGGAGTGTGCTGAGTCTGCCCCTCCCCGCAGCCTGAAAAAAGAGAATGGTTCCTCGTGGGTGGTTATTTTTTTTCACTACTTACAATTGAGTACAGCAGAGGGCTACAAAGATGATGAGGGGCCTGGAGCATCTCCCTTACAAGGAGAGGCTGAGGGACTTGGGTCT
>JAOXJK010000001.1:5026962-5048841 GCA_025774025.1 Xenus cinereus | reverse complement strand
TCAAAGCCCCATCCAGCCTGGCCTTGAACACCTCCAGGGATGGGGCAGCCACAGCTTCTCTGGGCAACCTGTTCCAGGGTCTCACCACCCTCACAGGAAAGATTTTCTTCCTAATATCTCATCTAAATCTCCCCTCTTTCAGTTTAAAACTGTTACCCCTCGTCCTATTGCTCCACTCCCTCATAAAGGGTCCCTTCCCACCTCTCCTGTAGGTTTCCCTTAGGTACTGGAAGGTTGCTATAAGATGTCCCCAGAGCCTTCTCTTCTCCAGGCTGAACAACCCCAACTCTCTCAGCCTGTCCTCACAGCAGAGGTACTCCAGCCCTCTGATCATCTTTGTGGTCACTTCCACTATCTCTGCTAAAATTACCTCTTGCAATGCATCCTACACTTGTATCATGTTGGTGACTCTGTCATCCTGTGATCAACTAATGATCCCTCAGCCACTCAATGCACCTACCGTAGTGATACACCTACTGATCAGCTCTTCACTTCTGGCGGAAGTTTCTATTGATACACTTCAAATGCAAAGCCTTAAATGCAATTTTTCCTTTATGGAATTAGATACCATTTATTTCCCTTCTACTCAAGAGGATCCAGTTCTTTCCAGATGATCATCAGACCCTCATTCGTACTGACATGGTCCTTCAACCTCACTGCCAACAAAAGGCATGGGTGTTCTACATCCTTCTGTGATAAAATTTTAAATGAAGTTATTAAATTAAACTCATCCTGAAATACCTCCTTGAGCATGTTGACTAGTAACCTCCTCCCTGGTTATTTAAGCTCTCTTACAACTCCCAGTTGCTGCCTTCCTTTGAGCTAGTTCCTTACTACTGAGCAGTTCCTCTGCTAGTCCTGTCTTTGCTGGCTTCACTATGCACGTCCTGTGTGATGGTATTAAACATTTTCCTGGAATCCATCTTGGGTTTGCCATCTTTTATTCATCCAGAAGAGAGCATTCCTTCTTCGAACAGTAAGACAGATGTCAACTTTATGCCAGCGTCTCACCTCTTCTCCACTGCAGCTGAGACCTTCCCTTGGAGGGGAAGCTATTTGATCCTCTGCACCCAGCAACTGGTTCTCCAGTCCAGGAGAAACCACTCTGCAGTGGGAGGTGGAGGTGGCTGCTCTCAGCATTGGGGGTGGAAGCAAAATACCTGGGACACACGGCAAAAACTCAGTCGCTGCCAGCCACATCTCTCACCGGGACTGCCAACTGGACTAGGGTGACCTAGAAAACCAGTTGCTTTACCAAATGAACACAGGATCAGAAGGAAAGTACTCTTTCTGTTCTTGGATCATACATATATCATCCTTTGCCTTCTCCCTGTCTTCATTTCCATGGTCTTTCTTCTTCTTTTCCTATTTGCTCAATATCCTTCACAACATTTAATTCAGCTTGACTTCAAGCCTGACTTCACCATCTTCTGTCTTGACGATGTAAGTTCTTTGCTAACCATCCTTTTCTCCTAGAGGTAAGATGCTTCTTCCCAACATCCTTTTGGAAGGAGTTATTCACACAATTCCATAGCCATTTCCTCCAAGTGCCTCCCTCTCACAGGCAGCAATCACCACTTTTGAATCCATTAGGTCTTCAGTCCAGCTGACACTTCTAGGTTACTCCTTTGGTTTATGCTCTGGAAATCGAATTACAGGTTTTCTACTGTTTATTTTTCCATTACTTTAAGTGAAAGAGAGTTCTGCCCCTGGCCTCCACCCTCTGTATCTGTTACACCACGGTATTTCTCTCGACAACCACAAACACCTTTCTGCCGATGATGACTCCTAAATTTCCCTCCCATTCTTTCTCACCATTCCGACCTACATCTCCGGCTGGTTCATCGCCAGACTGACAACACAGAACTGAGCTGGTAGCGTGGCGTCTTGGTATCTTTCATCTTCTTTTCTTTCTCGTATCATCAATAACAAACTGCTCAGAGCTTCAACGTGAAAACCACCTGGCATTATCGCCTTCTGTTGAGCTCTGAACAGCATAACCAGAAGCTGGGAAAACATGTTTATGCTCGCGAGCTCTTTGCAAACTTTCTCTTACATCTTCCTTGCAAACTGCCCTGTATTGTCATTTGTTTTGGGAAATGTTATGGGATGCACGATCTAGAATCATAGAATGGTTAGAGTTGGAAGGGACCTTCAAGATCATCGATTTCCAACCCCCCTGCCATGGGCAGGGACATCTCCCACTAGACCAGGTTGCTCAAAATCCCATCCAGCCTGGTCTTGAACACCTCCAGGGATGGGGCATCCACAACTTCTTGCTTATAAACCAGTCCTACATTTACCCTCTTTAAAGGGAACCAGTGTAAAATACGAATTGTATGAACTACCAGAAAATAATGCCATTATGGGTTTAGAAACCTCCCAAACTGTAATTTCCAGCTTATTGCTGAGAAGTATTTTTGTAAGAACGAAGCAAACCAGCCGGTCCTGAACTTATAGGCTACACATCAACTGCTTACAGAACAAGTTCACTAAATTCAGGTAGGACCATCTTTTTCTCTTCTGTCTACAGAAGGCTACTTCTCTATGACCCTCTTGTCCACGTCCAGCTCCCAGGAACTCTAACACAAATCCCTGGGTCTACACACTTTCCTCACACTTTTTAAAAAAAAAAACTTCAATAAAAGAGTGAATAAAAAGAAGCACCTCTGTCAAAGACAAGAACAAAGCAGTACCTTTCTCTTGCAGTCATCTTCTATGGTGGCAAAGTCCATTTTTTAAAGCAAATACCCATCTGCCTTTCTAATCTTTCACACCTATTTGATTGGTTTCTGTTGTGCTTTATAAGGGCAGCTGCTCAAACCCATTTACACAAGCAATTAATTTATGTGTCTAAACCTGCCTGAAGTATTTTTTTTTTTAATTGTGGTATACAGTATACAATTTTTTTACTCTTGAGCAATAAGCAGTAAAATCAAAGAATCTCCCAGTAAGTTGTTTTATTTTCTAATGACTCAAGCCTTTTAATGGATTCACTTTCGGAGTCATCACCCAATGTGGCCAGCAGCAAAATGAAAATAATTTGCCACAGCCTACCACCTACCATAAACAGGATGAATAATTAGTTGGGGTGGCTTCAGTAATTAAAAAAAAAAAAAGGAGAAAAAACGAAGGACTATATCTGAAGTTGGAAATAACTCATGCTCAATGAAGAAAAAAACCCGTCCTAAATCACCTTGAGAAATATAAACAAAAATGATAATTTGCTTGTTTTGGTAAAATGGATATGGTATTTTTCAGGCTTTTTTTTTGTTTGTTTTTATGTAAAATCTGCAATCCTGCAGCAAGGCAGAGGCTGAAGAACCTCCACCAAAGGGAACGAGACTTCTGGATGGATACAAGACCACACATGGGGATTTTACTGCAGGATCGGGGGCAGAACAATCGGGAAAGGGATGTGAATCATACCCGAGACAATATCTTCTTTAAAATACATTCAGCATTTGAAAAAGGCGTTGAAAATCAGTCCTCTCAGCTCTTAGAATTTAAAAGCCTACAGAGGAGAAAAATGCAGGTATGTGGTATATAACACACACAAACGCACACGCACAGAGATTTATGGGAGCCGTAAAGATCACTGGAATTCCTGACGCACATCTCTGCAGCCTTGGAGAGCAGCAAGATCATTTTTCATTGCTCTGCCTCCTCACTTAGGTGGTCTATTGATCATATCAAAAACGATTTCACCATTGTACGCTCTTTCCTGTCTCCCAGCCAAAGCTGGATTGACACCCAGAGTGTTGATTCTGCTAATGGACGGTTAACACGGTCCACAATAATTGGGATACCCATTAGCCCTGCAATAAACACAGACTTTCGCTGCCTGGGCCTCTGTTGTTTAATTTTCCCAAACAGTGGTTTACCCTTCTGCATTTTTCTCCTCAAAGTATCACTTTTTTTTTCCCCCCCTCCTATTTAATTCCACAAGAAGTTCTCCTCCGGAGCTTTCTGTTGAATAAGCAATGTCTCACAGGGTAACCAACACCGCCCACAGCTGCGTCCCACAATAGCCCCACGCCGCTTGCGTTACGTCTTTGGGAGGGTTTGGTCACGGTGCCTTAACTGCTCCAAACACTGCTCTTATTCATAAAAACGTGTGGGAGGAGGGGCTTCCAGCAGGATTCCTTTACCTGTTTCCCCACCACAAAGCAGTGAAATAAATGGAGTGGGTCAGGAGCTACTTGGCCGGTAACGCAAAGCTACGGCTCGACAAGTCAATAAAAGCCAATCCTTTCCTCCCCGGCCAAGGCTGGAGGCAAACAAATTTGGATGTGCCTACACAGGGAAGTTAATGAACCCCATTATTCAGCTATTGTGGGCAAACACTGTGAAGGCAGCAATCTAAATTATCAAAGTCTGAGTAGTTCTCCACTAAACAGCACCCGAAGTTCAAAAGTTTCTTCGCACGGTTGGGTTTATCCGCACGAGAACAACCCCATTCAAACTTAAAGCTCTTTGAATTGGGTTGGTCTCTTCTTCCAAGTAACAGGCAACAGGACAAGAGGGAATAACCTCAAGTTGTGCCAGGGGAGGTTCAGATTGGATATTAGGAAAAATTTTTACACTGAAAGGGTTACCAAGCATCGGAATGGGCTGCCCAGGGAAGTGGTGGAGCCACCAAACCTGGAGGTATTTAAAAGGTGGGTAGACATAGTGCTTAGAGATATGGTTTAGTGATGGTTCTCGTCAGTGTTAGGTTGACAGTCGGACTAGATGATCTGAAAGGTCCCTTCCAACCTAGGGAATTCTGTGATCCTATGAATATCCGCCAAAGATGATACCGTAAAAATAAGATGCATTACTGGAAACTACACAGGGCAGAATTCTAGTTAAATTGAAGCTAATTGTGAAGTCTTGTCTTAGATACCTAGCTTTTTTTCCACAACTCCCAGGGAGTTTGAGCAGTTTTCAAAAAACACATATTCATGTTACAGCACCAACTACAGATCTCAGGGGAAGACCAACATGGGCATTGCCTAATTTCCTGTCTTCAACCAGGTCAATAAAAAGCGTATCGATGGATTTGCTAATACCTCCCTCTTCTCGCCTCCCTTGGTGCCATTACCTTTCTGAAGTCTGATTGTGTACGTGTGTGTGTAGATTTCCCAAGAAAATTCAATCTCTGGAGAGTTTGCAGCTTAGCTCTTAGGTAAATTAAGCTTGTTGCAGATAGAACATCCATCATTTAGGCATTCAGGCATCTGGTTTTTGGAGAACATCACCCTATAATAAACTTGGTGGTACTCTGCATGCTGCAGGTTAGATATTAATGTTTTACAGAATTTCAAAATGTGTAACTAAAGAACTGTTTTGCTGCAATTCTGTTGCCCAACTGCGGTTGCACTTAAAATAATGAATTCTTGAGCAAGTAGCACCGATGACCCAAACCACGTAAATTTATGAAAAATAAACTCTTCCAACAGTCCAGCTGTATTTCAGATAGGGTTATAACTTCAATGAGGTTTTTCTCAAGCTACATTTCCTTTCAGGCTTCCATCTTTTCAGAAACATGCTATTTTGCCAACTTACAAAAATACGTGCTGTGAGCACCTTATTGTGGTAGAAGTTCTTAATGGACAATTACAGAAACTCAGTGTAATAAAACAGAAAGCAAGAGGACAGGTTCCTCTGTACCCCTAGTCCCCAAAGTACGCTTCTGGGTCACCAGTGTTACACAGAGAGGTCACATCTACTGGTCACAAAATAATTTGGTCTATATATATGCCACCTGGCTTTGAGATTCCCTAACAAGGGTGTCAGCTGGCTCTGCTGGTGGCTTTTGTCCTGGGGATATCATGCAGTTGAGCGAGCCTCCAAATGAACATAAACTAGGCCTTGGACTGATAATATCCTACACCAAGCGATAAAAAGCTTTAGTGGAGTCAATTAAATAACTGGATAACAAAACTACTTCTATCCTTTAATCCTTTCAGGATTGTATTTTACAATCCACAGGTTATTTAATATATGCTTTTTATAGACACACGCATATACATATCTGAGCATGTATACGATTTTTTTTTTGAGAAAGCCACATATCTACTCACTTTAAAAAAAATATTTAAGACAAGGGACAACTTGATTAGAGTGGTAGGTCAGGTTTACAAGTTGAATACTGTTAAAATAACCTGTCTTCCCCCTTCTCATGTCTCATTTCCAGGTTCCAGAGCTATAATGCAGAACGACTCCAGAGCAAAAGCCCAACATTTAAAGACAAATTTAGAGACCTAATTTCATCAAAAATATATCTCCTGATTCTAAGTCACAGAAGCACTGAAACAACACCACTGAGTGGTACTCTGCTTTGTGGTCTGGCATTAGTGTCAGAAACCATGTGTTTTGTCTTAAAAACTGTACTTAAATGTAGAATAAATTTATCTGACGTATCAAAAATGACAGCACATACTTTTGCTGAAGATTATGTCAATTGTGGTAGTAGCTGGAATGTCAACACCTTATCCATAGATACGCTTTTTAAAACCTTAGGTGTACAAAAAACAATTGTGCTCAGAAGAAAGTAACTAGACAAAGAGAAACCATGACACAATTGAATATAGGTATTCAATTCTGCCCATCATTTGCAGTTGATTTAAAATTTAAAAGTCTATACTAGCCGTGGTTTTTTGTTTTCTTCTGTTTTGTTAAAAAAAGATAGCATCTCTAGTTCCTTCCTATACTAACTCAGTTAGCAATCTACCTTGATAACACTGGAGTGGAAAAAAAAAAAAGCAGTGAAAACCCCTTCAAACATATCATTCAAATCATATCTAAAAAGGAGGTCATAAATATTTTAGAACCCAAGCAAACTAATAAGAGCTAGGCCCATTAAGGATAAGATCTTTTACAACAAATTAAATAAAACAATTTATTGAAGCCTGGACTTGAGATAAACTAGATTTACTAGCTGACCTTTTATTCATTTAAAGAACAAAATTAGCTCTAATTGCATTAGAATGGAATCCAGTAAATTTCTTCTAATGTGGCATCCATGCAAGTATTGCTGTAATTGTTTACAACTAAGATGGAAATGCTTTGATTATAATCTACTTTCTTCTTGTTTTACTGTGCAGTTAAAACACTTGGAAAAAAAACCCCTAAAGTAGAACAGTTTTTCCAATATTGGCTGCTCCATTCTTCAGCAGAAGTACATTTTCATGTCTATTAACCTAACGTTATTAATAGCTGTCTCTTTAGAACTGATGTGTGTTGTAAGAATATTTGCACACGAGACAAGGTGGAACTGAAATGAAGAGCAATACGCGTTCGTATGCACAGGAACGAGAAAGAAGGAGGCTTCTCTGCCACTACCACCACCGCGTTTTATGTTGGTCTAAGCAGAGGAGCCAAGAACCAAAATAATAGAGAATAAACTATTTGCTACACTGCAAAGGCATTTTCCTCAGTACTGCTGCAGTATTGGAGTAAACTTGTGTTGCTGCTGTTGTGCTGTGTTTATGATGTGATGTGAATCTCCGTTTCAGTCACCATCAATCTGACACTTTTTCTTCAGACACCCCAAAGTCTTGGTGGCCTCAACAAGATCTGTAAGTAGTTCCATTAAAGACTATGCTTTATATGAAGTTCCCCCAAATAAAACAGCCTCCAGTTGAACAGGTACTTCAGTACTTCCAAAAGCCTCCACACAGCTCTTCTCTTTAAAAGAGGAAATTGAAATAACTGAGAATCTTACCAGTGGTGCCCAGCAACAGGACAAGGGGCAACGGGCATAAACTGGAACATGGAAAATTCCATCTCAACGTGAGGAAAAAAGTCTTTACTTTGAGGGTGCCAGAGCCCTGGAACAGGCTGCTCAGAGAGGTTGTTGGGTCTCCTTCTCTTGGAGATATTCAAAACCCACCTGGATGAGTTCTGTCCAACCTGCTCCGGCTGACCCTGCCCTGCAAGGGGGTTGGACGAGATGATCTCCAGAGGTCCCTTCCAACCCCTACCACTCTGTGATTCTGTAATTAGTCCATCTAGTTTTTACTCAACAAATTCTATAAATCCCCAAAAACTTTTCCCGTACCTTTCCATGGCCTTTCCATGGTTCTTTCAAACAATCCCAGAGACATGATAATTGAAACAAAATTTCTATACGATAATTACCAGACATTCAGGACTTCATTATCAACACAAATGAAACGTAAGTTTAACTTTCCCTTAACATAACACAGCACCAAAGCACAGCTTTGGTTTCTGCCCGTTATGAGCTACTTAAAAGCCTGATGATCCTACTATGGTCTTTTCTACTAATAACTTCAAACAGAGGTGGCAGAGACTTCTGGTGTTCCTTCAGCGGTCTGTAATGCTTTGCCGTGGAGCCACACAGGTCCTTTTCATAATGATCACAACACATAAAAATGTGTAACGGCAAATTTCTCCCTGAATTTTGCCTTGGAAAACTATGACAAATCCTAAAAGTTATTACAAAGCTCCGTAAGTTCTTGTTTGCCATCAGCCAGAGCATGCAACCAGGTGATACAGCTGTTACACCAGGACAACTTTAAGGTGCTGTTATGGTGGGCAGCAAGGGGAGGTATTTAAGGTAGAAAAGGAAAACCAGTAAGCAACTGGAGATTGCATACTAATGACCCAAACCTCGTTTGGTCATGAAGTCTAACCCAATCTCAAGGACAAGTGTCACGTGGAGAAGATGAAGTTCCCCTTGTAGGCCCAGTATGGATGTTCTACAGAGATGGAGCTCAAACACTTTGTAGCATTTCCTACCAGTTGCCTCCAGGACTCCCCTGCCCCTGAAGATCTTGGTCTTGGTGTTTAATTCTCCCCTATTTTGTCTAGAAACTTTGAGCTAAATCAGCTTTATATAACTCCCATCCTGGAGTTGGGGTTTAAACTCTAGGCTCTGCGGTGCTAAGGATCACAACACCTGAGGTCCTCAGATAGTGGCGGCCAAGGAGCCACTAAAGATGCACAAAGGAAACTGGGATAGAAGTGAGTTTCCCAAAAGGCCATAAAACAAGACATCAGTGGCTCTGATGATGAGGTACCCATATGATCTGTAACAAACACACGGAGTCTGAAGTCCCTCCTCAAAATGTCTGTGGGCATGAGAAAGACTGAGGTGAGATGAGAGGGGAATCAAAGTCAACTCTTTGGTGCTAAAATATGGCTTCAGAACTTTAATTTAGAAGTTTTGCCTTGAAAATATGACTTAATTTTCCCCATATAAACACTTGTACAGTCCTTGAAAAAGAATTTAAAAGTATCTATAGCTCCATGAGGAGGAAAATGGATTCGTGGGCTTTAAAGGAGAGTCACTCAACTCGGCACAGCAGGACAGACAACTGTTCTCAGAAAGCAGGAGCTTTCGCACAGCAACCTGAGGCACAGAAATTTTCGATCACACTCAAATATTGTAAAAGGAAGAGAGCAGAAATGGTTGAAGAGCAGGAAAAAGTCCTGATATTTGGGGTGGAGGCGTCCCATAGAAACCAAGAAGTCCTGTAGGAACTTCAAACCAGTAAAAGTGTCATCCCCCTGGGGAGGAGGAGGACAGCACAGAAAACACAGAATAATCATCCAAGATGCCTATTAACTTATAATGCAGAAAAATTAACCATTAGGAGATTTAGTACATAATAGCTCTAAAAGAGAACCAACTACATTAGCAGTATTTAATGTGATGAATGGAAAGAAAAACATCTATTTGGTGCTCATGTTTATTACCATCAGACATGAAAGTGTGCTCTGTGCCACTAAAAACAACGTGAAAAACCTGATTAAAAGAAACCCTTCACATACAACACAGGACCAGCCTAAAAAGCCCAGTGACGCCATGGTTTCTCCAGCCTCTCCAGCCACCTGCTTATGCCGGATGATTTAGGGTAGGGATCATCCTATTTATGCTCACAGAGTACAAAGTAACTATTATTTGTACAACAGCACCCGATAATTAGGGAGCTAATGAACCAACATTTGAAATGCGTTAGGTACACTCATGAATAATCATCAACAGTTATAATAAAACAGATGCATGTAAAGGAATTTCCACTGTTATGTTTTAAAGCATGAAACAACTGTTGGCTGAGGAGCATGATGAAACTCAGCTGTAGGTTACACTAGGGATAACCACCCATTACAGAAGCCTCACTAAATGTCACTGGAGGCAGCATCTGAGTCTAGATGGAGTCTTATAACCCACGGCCTAGAAAGGCACGGAGTGGGAAATACAGTAGGATGGATGGAAGAGGATGGGTCCCACTTGGAGAGGAGAAGAAAAAGGGGAAAACGTCCAAAAAGTTTCTATTGGTAAGTGTTCTGCTTCATTTTTCATTAGAACGGTCAAAAGATGTCATAGCTGTATGAATATCATTTGCCACTAATTTTTAAGTGTTTCCCGCTGAAAATAAAAGAGCTGGCACAAGTGACAGAGGATGAACCGTGGTGAGCGTACGCTTTGCAGATGGATTTATTTGTACTTACATCTTGTCTTGGCCTGCACCCACTCTCAGTGTCAGCCGAGGAATAACCGGTGATGGAGCCGGAACAACTGGTTCCACCTTTATCTGTACGAGGGAACACAATCATCAATCAGAGACTGCAAGCAGACTCCCAAAATATATTAATTACATGAAAGCACTGATGGAGTTGACCAAACGGAGTCTATTGGCTTAATGAGACAGACCTACGACAGACTGATCACCGCTCTCTCACGCTTCGGGCCGTGGCACGGACGGTCAGAGTTTTCTGGGAGCTCCCAGCCAAAGAAAATCACAAATATGAATTCTAGACTAAAAAATCAACTTGAAATTTGGTGGCGTTTGTACCTGCTCATGCACTTTATTAATAAATCTTCCTGATTTAGTATTTTTCTAGAGACACAAAAAAACCCCAGTATGTTTCTAACCAGTGACATGAAATGCGTTGATCTTAGCACTCAAACTTGGTAGGTACGCACTGGTGTTTGCACTTTTTTCTGAGATTTAAATTCAATTATTTCCTGGGTTCATCACATAAATGTACTGTGACCCTCTTGAATCAAAATTAGACACACAGGAAGCAAATAAACCCTAAGCACCAACACTGAATACTTTATGAAAGTGCTTATCCACATAGGTAATAACAGAACGGCTGCTTTTCAATGCAATTATGCTGAGATTTCTAATGGCGATTTTTCGAATGCCCTGGTTTCCAACCTCAGTGACTGGTGGAGTTCAGACCACTTGGGTACGTCCTTAAACTCTTTAAACCAGTATCTGCCAAAATTACCAACTCCCATTGAGCTACTACTTTGCAAAATCTGTACAGAATCAGCTCAGATTTTACAGTTGACACTGAAATAATTCTCTGTGCATACATTGCTCAACTTATATCCATGTATATGAGAAGTGTATATACATTATATATGTGCATATATATATAAAGAGAGGGAGACTGATCTCATTTTGAGCATGTGTGCCATTGTATTTAATAAAATACCCACTTAGCTGAATCTGGCCCAGCAACTTAAAAAGACAAAAATGTACGCTAGATGGAAACCCCAGCAACTCTCAGAGGGGGAAATCTGGTTGAAAAACCTTTCCTAAAGAAAGGGAGGGCAAACACTCAATTCAAAGCACAGAAAGCAGAGCAGGAGACAGCAGCCCAGAGTGGGAGGGCTCAATTAGGACTTCGATTGAGGAATGGTAATGACAAAGTCCCGTGCCACGCACCTCGCCCAAATAAATCGGAGCTGCTCGTTAGGAGATGTCTGCTCCAGAGAGAGAAGGGCTGCAGCCCGAGTCGTATTGCTGTTTTGACACATTTAACCACGCTTTTCAATGAAGCTCTCCACGGATATGTATGAGCTTACTTCACACTCTTTACTCTTTTGTTTATATAGCACAATTTTTTTGTTATGTCATTCCCCTGGAGCGTTGCAAGAGGTTTTTTCCTCTGGAGCTCTTTATGCCTGGAATAATTTCACTGCCACTTTCCCAGTTAAGTCTCTAAACTGCTTTCCTGGCACCTTAACCTGTAGCATCATGCACTGGATAGAGAAGTGGAATTGAACCCTGGGTACAGAAGGCTCAGGCACATGCCCTACATAAAATTATTTTACCTCTCTTCCTGCAGGTTTGTCCTCCTTCTGTAGTGCTTATTTCAAATGCAAAACCTTCTAGGACAAGCACTGCTACTTCCAGCACACAGCACAGCACAGATGACCCATGTCATCCATCCTCTCACAGAATCACAGAATGATATGGGGTTGGAAGGGACCTCTGCACATCATCTAGTCCAATCCTCCTGCCAAAGCAGGTCCACCTACAGCAGGTTGCACAGGAACATGTCCAGGTGGGTTTTGAATGTCTCCAGAGAAGGAGACTCCACCACCTCCCTAGGCAGCCTGTTCCAGGGCTCTGCCACCCTCACAGGAAAGAAGTTCCTCCTCATGTTTAGGTGGAACTTCTTACATTCAAGTTTGTGCCTATTGTCTCTTGTTCTATCACTGGGCACCATTGAAAAAAGGCTGGCCCCATCCTCCTGACACCCACCCTTTAAGTATTTATAAGCATTGATAAGATCCCCAAGACATCCCCTTAGATGACTAAGCCACCTCAGTGGCAGATGAGAACTATGACACAGGTTGTCAAACAAAGAAATGGGGACATTTCCCTGCTAGCCATGGAAATCTGTTTGCCTAAAGCTCCACCAGCCTGGTCTAAAGGTAGGAACCATCCCACCATCCTCCTGCATCTGAGCTTCCATAGATTCCCATGAGTCACCAGGGTGGGAGAACCTTCTTCCAGAGGCACCTTTATGCCCATCTTAATTTAGTTTAATCTCCCTGTAAGGACCAGGCACCTCAGTTCACCTTGAGCTATTTAAAAATATATATATAATATAAAAATATATATATATATAAAGCTCAGTTAAGCAATGAGCAAATCAAACTCGCTCTTGAAGTATTCTTCCATACTTAAAAGCAAGCAACATAGGTATTGGCATTCATCAGCATCTTCAGCCTAGGGATTTGCCAAAAATCACAGCTCCTATGAAGGGAATTGGGATAGGTGGAGAAGTCCGCACTGACCAAAGGCAGCTGCCTACGTCCCAAACTTCACTCTAATGGTTCCCACATCTACCACTGTTGTTAGACCAAGTTTTGCTTTAAGGCACATCTCTGGAAATGTAAGCCTCCAGAAAAGGAGCAGAAGCTCACACAACCACCCTTGGGGGAAAAAAATAGAAACAAATTCAAAAAGATCAAATGAAATATTATTAAAACTGAGTTGCTTTCCCGAGTGGAGGAAACAAAGAAATCCCTGATAAGATCTAAAGTTTATTGGCACTTGCAAGGGCAAAGGAAAAGAAACTTAGGTCAACAGCAGGACACATGCAAAGCAGAAATAAAGGCCACGGAGATGAATGCATTTCCCCAGCCTGGAGAGCACTGGACTCAAACTGGCACCCGGAGATCTCTTTCCATACCACGAGAGGGCAAAAAACCCCACTGTGTGAAGACCAAGGCAGGGCACAAGTCTGAAACAACAGAAAGCTTTAGGGCTGACTTGGAAGGAACAGTGAAATTCTTCCAGCCATAAGAGTGAGTTTGTCCCTTTCAGGGTTTCAGTGTAGAAGAGCTCAGCCTTCGCTCCATTATAAGCAAGAGCCCATGGTCCCATCTGCGGCTCACCAGAAGAACCTCAAAACCCACAAGAAGGTGCCAGCTCTTTGGTCTACGCTGCAGCCACAGAGTCAGTAAGCGACATGGGTGGCAAGATTCCTGGTTGCTGGGTTTCTTCTTGCCACCCAGCTGGTCTACCAAACCAAGGACAGAGCTGAGTTTTCCTGCTGTCCCTACAGAAAATAGCGAGTGTGGGTTTTGAACAGGTTAACTTCAGCCCCCTCTTTCCATTCTCCTTCCTCTCTCCCCCCTCCTTTCCCAAACACAAACTGCTAGTTCAAGTGAAAATAAGGACACTCTCTACTGGCAAGATAGGCAGAGGGTTGAAATTCAAGAAGGCAGCATGATGGGGAGCTGTTGGCGCCTGCTGCCAGACAGCCCTGATGAACCCTGATAAAAGGTAGGACACATTAGCCTCAGCCAGCTCTGCCCCGTGCAGATGCTTCTCAGCCCCCCTCCCTCTCCTCCACTGGGCAGCAGGGAAGGAAGAAATTCCCCCATTTTAACAGGTTATTAGCAGCAACCAGCCCAGAAAATCCATCATTTTCTCTTTTCGAGCCTAAATTCCAGCCAATCCAGCTGTAAGGCCCAGCCAACCAACACGATCTTTAATTTACAGCCTAAAAAGTTGACAGATGAAGCGGAAGCCTACGTGTCAATCCCATTAGTTGATTGAGGCCCAGTGCCAAGAAGCAGGATTGGAAAAGCAGGTCACCCACTTCTCTACATCTTCATTATCTTCCTTCTCTGCCCAAATTATTTGTTGGGCCAGAGGCACCAGAACACATCTGAGCAGGAAGGAGGCAGTCTCCATAGACTGCTCCAGGTACAAACCAGTCCCCCTGGGAGCTTCACTGCGGTGATGGCTCAGAGGGTTTCAAGATGGACAGATGACCTCCACACTGAAGGTCTCAGCAGAAATTTGTCTGAGAAAAATTAGAAGTAAGGCAGAGGGCCAGCTCCATTTCCATGGGGGACCAGTAACTACACCATCCTCTGTGTGTCCACAGCCACCACCATCTATGGGATTGGATGCTACAAGTTCAGGTTCAGAAGGCTGGGAAGGAGGTTGGTGTCTCAACTAGAGATGTTGCCTCCTCACTCTTGCTTCTGAGCTGGTATAATTTTAACTGACCTTAAACCTTCAGGAACACACCAGCACATTCAGTCAGTAAGGCAGATCCTCACCACCAGCTTTACCTTTTGAAGCAGACCTCCACAACCTAGCTCTTCTGAGGAAGTACCACTCTCGAACATCAGTCACCACCAAGAAACCAGGACTGTGCCATACCCAGGGACAAGATCATGCCCAGAGACAATCCACCTGCACATCCTAGGTGTAAGTTCTCAGCTTCAATGCATAACCACCAAGACATACTGGTAGTGTCCAGCTTAGGCATCTCTTCCCTCCTCTCTCCAAAACAATAGAGACTTCTCAAGAATGCCCTCACCACACACACCACTCAGAAAACTCCCTGGGGCACAACGTTCACATGTTTCTGGTGACCCTGCCAAGCTACAACTGTTTATCTGGAGGCAGGGCCAGGAGGAGTGACTCACTTGTCTCAACAGCTGCTCACATCTGACTGGCCTTCCTGCCAGAGACAGGATTCCTCTGACACTGTCCCCCCACGAGCGGCAGCCACTTCCCCACTGCATCCTTGAGCTGTGGAGACCATGGCTGCCATGCAGACTGCCAAGCACACCATTAAACACTGTCACCTCCATGTGTGTTGCAATGTCAACAGTAATTGGCCATCCCACCCATCAGCACAAAAGAGGAGTTATGCTTTATAAAAAGAGCTTTCCAGAGAACAAGAGCTATTTCTGTTCATCCTAAATTCCTTGGCAGAAGTTACTCCAGGAGCCAGCCTGCCACCACCAGAAGCTCTTATCTCAGCAAGTCTTGCCAGCGAACTGTGGGATATCAGCAGTCGTTCACAGAGTGTTTTGAAACAGGGTCTGTGTGTCCAGGGAAGGAAGGGACTTCAACCCAGTGACTCAGGTTGGTCTCTGCCCAAAAGCCGAAGAGAAGCACAGACACCACCTGCCCAGCAAACCGTGTGTCATTAATAAGAAAAAAAAAATCCATTGGGACTGGAGCTTTTGCTGCCCCCCCCAATAACTTCTAAGTGTCAAGTTCACACTACACAAAATACAGCTTCCCACAGCTAAGGAACCATCATCTGGCAGAAAAAACACCAAACACTGACACAAAATAGGATCCCTTGCTAGGCCTTGTCCTCTAAAAAGGATGCTTCCAATTACAGCGAGGAAGGCACGCTCTTCTAAGCCAAGATGAATTACAATTAAAAATGGGAAATTTGAGAGAGACAGCACAGAGGTACCCACCAGCTTCAGGCTGCCACTCCAACAAGGCCACACAGGTCAGTGCAAAAGCTCGCTCGTATTTCAATATATTCTAAGATATTCTTTATTGTCAGACAGGGTGAGACACCTCCCCCCCCCCCCCAGGAAACATCCCTCTGTTGCCCTCAGCTGCACACATGAAGTTTGTTTGGCTTTGCAGGCTTATCCCCCACATTCATGAAGGGGATTAGGCAACGTGACGGCATGTTGCACAGCTGTGGTAAAGCCCACCAAGCACACCACAAGCTCGCAGTTTGGTCGCAAACACAGGACATCCCTGGTCTTACCTGAGACTCCTCAGTCCACCTAGCCCGAGAAGTTTCTGTAGATCCACTGATGTCCAGGGTATCCTTCTGCTTGTATTTCCTCATGATCCAGCTGTCCACAACCCAGAACATAGCGACCTTGGGGAGAAAGAAGTTGCATGAATAGATTGCAGAGACCAAAGTCATTCAATCACAGCTACTTTTTCCTCCTTCTTGTTTCCCCAGATAGGCAGCCTTGGTCAACCTAATTTAATATCCAAATTAACCCTGCATCTGGTGTGTCCGTGGGGGTTGGACGAGATGAATTCCTGAGGTCCCTTCTCATATAAATACTGTTGATTCCATAGTTGTTTAAAACCCAGGGTAAAAAGACTAAGATAGCCTGAGGGTTATCAACCATTGGAACAGGCTGCCCAGGAAAGCAGTTGAGTCACCATCCCTGGATGTATTTAAAAGACGGGTAGACGTGATCTGAGGGACATGGTTTAGTGGTGAGTTTTCAGTGTTATGTTAACAGTTGGACTCAGTGATCTTAAAGGTCCTTTCCAGCCTAGACGATTCTATGACTTTAAACTTCCACCAGAAAATAACCATCGAACCAAGCTCCATCCAACGTTCATCTGCTCTGTCTGCACCAGTACCCGGTCAGTTCTTTGAGAACACGAGTTTGCTTTCAAATAAAAAAAAATACAGTCTGAGGTGGCAGAGAGAGAGGCTGGTAACAGAGGCAGGTAACCTCAACTTTGCCAACGTTGCATCCACTGCGATGCTCATGGTACGAGTTGAAAAACAGTCCAACTCTCTCCTTGTCCGGGGGGCATCTGAATAGTAACACCTTGTTCTCACTTCCCATCTTAGGAGGAACTGAGCAGCAGGTTAAGGATTACCCAGGATCAAGGGCACCAGGAAAAAAGCTGAGCTTTCACGAGGTTTTGCCAAACTTGTTTGGAGGAGAACAGTAGTTTCGGATAACCTGAACACCTTGCCTTGCTGTAATACAATTTGAAGTCTGGCCAAATGGCTGGACTGACAAGTTGCCAGAGGTCACCACTGACAGACCACCCTATAGGAACATAAAGAGCTTTGGGGCATCCCCATGCCTGTAACTTGCTGCTGAGATGCCGCCCTCAGCTAACAAGGCCCAGCTTTCCTCAAAGAGTGAGAGAGTCAGCCACCCAGCAGCTTGGACAAGGGAGTGGGAATTATGACCATGGCAGGGCAGTAGTGACAGATTTGTGCATTTGTGGCCATAAATATATTTGTTTCCACTCCCCTCCACCCTGTCTCAGCCACTTCAATTACTCAAGGCTGCCCCAAGCCAGTTTCTGTACATGCTCCCTGTTGGATGACCATGATTTCCAAACCACCCCACCCAGCGCTTGCAGAGGCATCACTTACATTGACTATAAAAGGCACAACAATCACAACCACGATGAGTTCCAGCCCCGGATCTGAGATGTAATGCAGGAAGATCTGCTGCAGCTGGAGAAGAGAAAGCATTTAGAAGCATTATTTGAAGAGCTCTGTTGTGAAATCTTTGCTGCAAACTGCTTGCCTTCTTACACCAGCAGTCCCCTACAGCTAGGGCTCTGTCTGCAGCCTTTGCTTTAGCCCAGCTCTTCGAAAGATGACATGGGTTATTCTTTTAGCCCAGCTGCCAAACATCTGATTTTGTACAGAGCAAGACAGAAGTGCTGCTAGCCTTTCAGTGTAACCACACATCAAAACAACTGGTGGGACTTTCCGTGGCTCCTTGGAGCCTCGCTGGAAAATAAGGACACCAGCCATGAGCTTGGAGAGGAATCCAGCAGCATCTCTCAATCTATCAGTGCACGCTGCTGAGCAACATGTTTCACGTCCAAGTCTGAGGACAGTAGGCTACTGGGTTTGAAGCACAAGCCCTTAACAAGGAACAGATAAATGCTCACAGATTGCTATAAATAGCTCTTCAGTCAAGTCACATCAGCCTGTGAGGTACCAGGCACTCTGTCTAGATGCCCTCAAAACTGGAGTTACCCATTGACTCCCAGAATTGATTTTTATACCCATCAAACCTAACCACCACCAGGTATGTGGCTACAAGTGCCACAGGTTATTATTTTTTATATTTTAAAAGAGAAACTCACGATCAACATGGTTACCATTGCACGAACTACAACACAGAAGCAGCTGGGGAGCAGGGAGGGGAAGGACAACATACTACTTGGATACTTCTTCCCAAATTAACCTCCAGGAGTCCCCCTAGCTTAGGTACGGGATCCTGAAACACCAACATGAACTGACTTGACAAGACAATGTAAAAATCCTCTGGCTGAACTGAAGTAGCTCAGCTGCCAGCCCAGCCCATTTTATCCTTCCAAGGATGGAAAAGAAAATTAAAGCAGCATCTTATTCCGCTAGCTTTTGACTAGCAAAAGCCAAACTGTTACAAAAGGCATGTTTCCCCAAACTTAAGTAATGCCTAATTATTAGAGAGACATCAACAAGTCATAAGGATTAAAGACCTATGATGATGGGGATGACTAATAAGGCAAAGCTGACAAGAAACAACCCACGCAGCTGCTGCTGGAAAAATTACAGCTCAGGAACTTACCTTTGTCAAACCAGGGATGAAGACGACGAGGCTAATCACAGCCTTCCCCAAACCCGTTATCAGCAAGTAGAGGCCACACTGGTAGAGCCAGACAGCAGCTCGTGGAGGGTCACCTGGGAAAAGAGCATATTAGATATGAGACAGAGGAGACAGCCCTGCAGAAGAGTTGCCTCATGCTTGATACCTGAGCTGATCGGAGGGACGGAGAAACGTTTCCATATTGCAAATTTTGCAGCGAGACAAATACTCAATACTAAACTTAAAATTAGCTGGGAGATTTTTCTATCTCTAGGTGTAGGAGCATGTGGGTGGGGTGAAAAAGTTTGGTGCCCCCACTGGGTCTACAAGTTGTTACTCCATTGAACATCAAAAGATACCAAGATTTAAGCTCAAATCTTTCTAGTTTAAACAACAACAACAAAAAGTAAATCTGACTTGTATTGAAGAAAATTTAGTAGACAGCTGCAGCTCATTTTGCATCTTTACAAACTGATGCAGAGAAATAAGCGCAGAAAGGGGAAAATGCAT
Organism: Xenus cinereus; assembly: GCA_025774025.1. NCBI lineage: Eukaryota > Metazoa > Chordata > Aves > Charadriiformes > Scolopacidae > Xenus > Xenus cinereus. The sequence continues at coordinate 5,029,436 of JAOXJK010000001.1, read as the reverse complement.
CCCACTTCCATTTGAACAAGACTCCTGCCACCAGGGCAGCCGTTTGGCTTTCCCACCGCAGTTGTGCTTTTGAATCAAACTCAAGTAAGCAAGAGAACTCTCCCCCATGAGACACGACGTCCACCACTACCACCACTGGCCTTTTGTTCTAGAAGCTGGTTCTCCTTGTCTACTCCTTTTAGGGACGATTCCAAAATGGAGATGGCAATTAACCAGACCTCTGGTTAATCTGAAGGGTGAGCAAGTAACCCATTTCAGGCAACTCAAAAAGCCCTACCTACCTAGCAGATGCTAACACTACATGTATTTATCTGCCTGCTGTCCTGCCCTCCATTCCACCAACCCGTCTCTGAAATCCACCACCAAAAAAACCTTCTTGCCTTGCATCTCTTCCCCTGTTGCCTGTCCTTCCTAGATCAAGGGCTTTGCTGGAGCAGGAGTCCTACAAGGCAGGTAGTCTCCTTCTGTACAGGGAAGAAAGACACAGCTCTGGCTCTGCCCAAAGACCTGAAATTCCCCATGTTTATCCAGCACTTACAGACACTCCTGGGCTCTCAAGGACCACAGCCCAGTGGCATCACAAGCGCTTAACAGAAAAGCCATTCCTGGTAACTATAAGGAGACAGGGTCAAGTTTTATGAATCTTGGTTTGGGTAACAAGTATTTCTCCTCCACTTGGAGGACACACAGCCTTGGAGAGCCTCTCCTTCAGCCACTGATGGGCATTACTAGTTTCCACCCCACAGCACAGAGCTACTTTGAGCTGGATGGATACAATGATTTGAGAGGAGGAAGCCTTGCTTGTCCAAGAGGGTAGGTATCCCATCTCCTCAAAGTACAGACCACTAAAATCCTTTATACAGGGAAATCTTGAAAGCTCAGAAATCTCAGCATCCTACTCAGATGGTTCCTTACAAGCATGTGTTGCTTTAGGGCATCAGTCATTTGGTTTGCCCTTTCTCTTGTATCCTTTTGCCAAGGTACCAGAGATCTCATTTCTCTTCACCTCGGCAAACCTAAAAAAAGGCTGCAGAAATGGGTCCCCCGCATTTTTCCCCCCATCCTTTTAGCAAATAGGAGCCTCCTAGGAGTAGCTCACAAAATCCTGGAGCATTTTGACCAGAACAGCAAACTGATAATTCCTTCTGAATTAAAGCTAATCCCAGGAGCAATCCTCAAGACAAGATACTGCTGGGCTGATCCTCCTCTATACAAGGAGTCGTCAGTATCCTGCACGCTTCTCTATTATGAAAAAAAAAATAAAAATCAGTCATTAAAGATATAACCTGCAATTTGCTCCCTGCCAAGCCTTACCTAACCAGTTACCAGCAATAGTCTGAAGAATTCTCATCACCATTTTCAATATGAGAAGCAGAAATTTTCAGTCCTAAACAGAATTATTTTTTTTTTTTGCTGATGAAGTGAAGGGCTGGTTATGTGATACTCCCTGTCTGAACAAGAGACGGGGGCTCCATCGCCCCAGGTTTCAGAGTAATTCACTCAAAAAGAATCAATGCTAATTAAATATGAATGTTTCCAATGGGGTACTCGCCAAGTAATAAGTAAAAGCATATTTGTATTGTTAACAACGATAATGGTACCATATCTATTACAAGTGCTTGCTTCAGCCCTCGGTAAGCGCCCTGCCAGCTGGTTATCACCTTCCCAGGCTCATCAGAATATCTCAGGTCTGCAAAACTGAGCTACAGTATCTGGCTTTAGGAAAGCTGCAGCATTTCCTCTTACCACTTGAATATAAAGATAAGCCCTGGCAACACTTGTTTCCAGCATAGTGGGGCCAGAATTTGTAATTGCATCTGTGCAGGAGATCCCAACCCACCATGAGACGCCGATGCTCGACCCCACCATCAGGCAGCAGTGAACTGGGAGCTCTGCCCCCCTGTTCTTGGCACAATACTGTTGAGACGTGGTGGGGGAAGACACCACCAGCAGTTTCCAAAAAGCACATTTATCCAAACCACCCCACAAACAAACCCCCGGCCAGAGAGCCCAGCAGTGCATACCAGGATTTAATAAGAGCTGGTATCCAACCAGGTCCAGCTCTAGGGGAATCGGCTTCCCAGCAAGGGCAAAACAGGTTTCTGTGTATATTTTGTCCTTATTTTGTCATTTGTTAGTGATGATCAGAGGGCTGAAGCACCTCTCCTATGAAGACAGGCTGAGAGAGTTGGTGTTGTTCAGCCTGGAGAAGAGAAGGCTTCGGGGAGTCCTTAGAGCCCCTTCCAATACCTCAAGAGGCTCCAAGAAAGCTGGGAAGGGACTCCTGATCGGGGAGGGGAGCCATAGGACAAGGGGTAATGGTTTTAAACTGAAAGAGGGGAGATTTGGATTAGATATTAGGAAGAAATTCTTTGCCATGAGGGTGGTGAGACCCTAGAACAGGTTGCCCAGAGAAGCTGTGGCTGCCCCATCCCTGGAGGTGTTCAAGGCCAGGCTGGATGGGGCTTTGAGCA
>JAOXJK010000001.1:4981565-5000101 GCA_025774025.1 Xenus cinereus | reverse complement strand
TGTTGTCCACCAGGACTCCCAGGTCTTTCTCCTCAGAGGTGCTCTCCAGCAGGTCAGCCCCCAACCTGTACTGGTGCAGGGGGTTATTTCTCCCCAGGTGCAGCACCCTGCACTTGCCTTTATTGAAGTACATCAGGTTCCTCTCTGCCCAACTCTCCAGCCTGAGAAGGGTGAAGTAAAACTCATAAAATACATAATGAAACGTAGTTTGCCAAACACACACCCATGCAGAAATGCCAATTGCATTTCCATTCCAACAGACTTTCTGCATTCAATAAAGCCAGATGCTAGAGACATTTCTATTTATTTAGATATTTCTATGTGATAGTAAACAATACTTTCTAAAACACATGGGGTTTTCCCCTCAGAATCGGTATTTTTGAACTCAGGGCCATATACACAACAACGTTTCAGTAACCTAGGAGTAACAATTCCAATAGCTTTCAGCAGAAACACTATTTTACATTTCTTAGGCACTCAGAAGAACCTGCCTTAATTTGCCAGCTCCCTTAATTAAAACTTATTAGAAGTTTTAACTTGCAATCAAAATTCCGTAATAAAAACGGTAAAGCCCACATCTCATTCTACAGCTCCTCATCAGGATATAAGCCACGTCCTGGTCGTAGGGATCAGCCACGCTATTAACAACCCAGCACACTGTATACGCTTTACCGAATAAAAATTCAAGTCCATAGTACAGTGACAGATATTTGGATGGTACCGGGCAGTTCATGTTATAAACAGAGGCACTTCTCTTGAAAGTTCAGTAAGTTGAAAGGCAAAACAGTGATACGGCATCGGGGATTTATCATCTAATAATAAAAGAGCGTTTGTTCCTCTAGAGCTGCTCCTCACAAGTGGCGGCTCGTGCTGAAAGAGCAGGTTCAGTCGTCGTGCGGCTCCTCAATTGCACTCCTTATTGTGTGCTTTATATTAAAGAAAGCAATTTAACTTTTGAAGACAAGAAAATTATCTTGAAACTGAAGTCCTGCCTAAGCTCAAGGCCAAGCTAGAAAAGAACATGTAAAATTATTAAAAGGTCTTCAGTTATTACTAGAGCTGGAACACTCACAACAGCTATAACTCAGGGTACCTACACATTCTAATTATAACCCCATTTTTAGCAGGTTATAGCTTTCCCTATCATGATAAAATTTATCAGGTCTGGTCTGTCATAACCTCGTAAAAAATAAGTTTAAGCCATACTACTTACTCCTGTTCAAGTCACAGGAAAGTAGAACAAACCCAAAAGTTCTGCTGCCCCACAGGTGACAGAGCAGAGGTGGAAACCACTCCAGCAACCTCTCTTAATGGTGCTTTGGAGGTTTTTGGGGAAAACCACTCATGTAAATGCATTAAAGTATAAAATAATGAAAGTGAGAATACACACGGCTGTGAAAGCAACCTGAAACACAGGGACACCAACCGCCAGGAAGTTGTGTTGTACCAGGCACGTACATGAATTAATCGGTCCTACTTTCCCAAGTACAAACGAGGTTTCCTATTTAAATAAGTCACGGCTTTTAGGTCTTTACCCTCACTCCTAATCAAGCAAAAGTGAACAAAACAGGACTCATCAGAAAGGATCTAGGACAGCATCTTCTGGACCTCAATTTTCTACTCATGGACTCTCCTACAGGACTAAACCCCCTTCCCTGCGCAGGCAAGCTTCGATGCCAGGTACAACTCTGGTCACGTACAAAACAGACCAATCTCCTAGTGTGCAGCCAAAATTAATCTTATATATCACAGAATCATAGCATGGGCTGGGTTGGAAGGGACCTTAAAGATCATCTTGTTCCAACCCCCTGCCATGGGCAGGGACACCTCCCACCAGACCAGGTTGCTCAAAGCCCCGTCCAGCCTGGACTTGAACACCTCCAGGGATGGGGCAGCCACAGCTTCTCTGGGCAACCTGTTCCAGGGTCTCACCACCCTCACAGCAAAGAATTTCTTCCTAATAGCTAATCTAAATTTCCCCTCTTTCAGTTTAAAACCGTTACCCCTCGTCCTTTTGGTTCACTCCCTGATCAAGAGTCCTTCCCCATCTCTCCTGTAGCCCCCTTTTAGGTACCGAAAGGCTGCTATAAGGTCTCCCCAGAGCCTTCTTTTGTCCAGGCTGAGATACAGATTTTTTCTTCTAAGTATCCAACAAATTTCACATAAAACCATCCTGAGATGCCTGCCAGCTCTCAAAAGACTGGAAGTGTTTTGAGTCAAGTTACAGATCTTTGGCCACGCAGATGAACCCAAGCGATGATCTGCTGGTCGTGTATGTCCTACCAGAACAGAGAAACCAGTCTGCTGCCCACTCTTCTGCTGCAGCACGTCTGGGAAAGCACTGGAAAAGATCAGAGCAGGCTGAATGACCTGCCCTGGCAAAGGCATCTCGTTCCTGTTGTTTTCTTTTCCTAGGTCTGCTCAGGAATGAGCAGGGATTTCCTGTGCACAGCGGCCAGGCTGCAAAAGGCACAGTCAGCTCTAAACTGGGAAGTACTGGCCAAACCGGGTGTACACAGATCTCTTGTGCTGGGCTTCTGCAGAAGGTTCACTGACATGACATACACTGATTAAAATTCCTCTGCAACACTGCCGTGGACTCTGAAATATTTAATGAATAAAGTGAATAAAGTCAAAGCAGAAAAGAATCCTGTATATACACAATGACGAGTACCGACGGAACTACACACCGACGACTAAATTAGACATTAGGTGCCTAGATGTAACTATCAAACAAAACTACTAAATTATGGCTTTATAAATCCAGATTTGCCAAATCAAGCTCTAGAAAATCCCTGCTCTGAGTGCACATCATCACGCCGCATCCTTTCCTGCTGACAGAATCACAATAAGTCAAATATTAATGATATCGAGCACTTGAGAAATAAGCCGTGATTGTAACACACTTGTGCAACGACACATTAAGATTCTACGTCCAACATCAACACTGGTATTTCCTGACTTTTTTTTGAGCTTAACATACATCTCAATGCTTAAAAGAATGATGTAACATGGTAGTAGCATTGATTTTATGATTGCCTTTATTAAAGAAGCATCTTGGAGACCCCAGCTACCAAGAGAACTCCGTCATGGGAGATGCTGCCCAGACTTCACCTGAAAAGCCCTCAGTCAGAACAGTTTACAAATCAAACACGGAAGACATACCTAGGATGAAGGAAAGGAAATATTACTGCAATAATACTGATTTATGGAGGAAGTGACCTACCTAAGGTCGCAAAGCAAATCTGACCCTGATCTTCCAAATCCCAGCCCATTGTGCTAATTGCAAAACTGCTCTTCGTCTTCCTCCCGAGACGAGGAATTGGCCCAGCAAGGCTGATGCTGCACCAAGGAGAGCTCAGGGCTCCAGTCGGATGAGGCAACAAAACAGTTTTACAGCTGAAAATTACGATAATTTTAATGACGAGAAAAGAAAAATCTTTATTTGCCTTCTCCCTTTGCCATTTTTTCCTCACTCATTTCTTTGGTTTGGAGAACAGAGCTCCAGCAGTCAGTGGGGGCTCTCAAAGGACTTTCTAAATGAGGTACAGGATCCTCCTTGGCGGACTAAGAAGGTTTTATTCTCACACAACACTCAAAAACCACAACTGAACCGTCCCTTCTATGTCCTCTGTGTCCAGAAAATGTAGTACATGTATCATTGTCCCACCACGCAGCAGCAAGTTCTCCATACATAATATCCCATTTATTTGCAGGATATACTAGTGTATTAAGCGCATTTTTTAAGCATTACATCACACCGAGCTGTTAAAACACCCATTTCACATGGGAACAAACTGAGATGAAATGATACAAGGAGACTCCTTGCTGGATCAGCTGAAGGTTCGACACAAATTCAAAGGGCTCTTGAATTAAGACTCTTTCTTGGCAATAAGGAACTTGCAAGATGTGCAGAGAAACCTGTTAAAAAAATGCATTTAAGAGGATCCACTTCAAAGTCATCGCCAAGAGAAGTGGTCCAAGACCTTTGACTTACACTGGCTGAAGCTGACGTTGAAGAACAGTAAAACGGGTCACTTCTCGGCTCTTGAGCTCTCCTGGATGCTGAGCCAGCATTTGTATTCAAAATACACAACACCAAGGTATTTTAAGTCAGTCCAAAGGAATTTAAGTACAGGTTTAGTTAGACGACATTCTATATATTTAAGCTGTTAAGGTAAATCATCATCGTGATGATTGAACCCACAGGATGGCATCGCCCTTTCAGCAGAGGCAGCCTGAAAACACCCAGAGCTTGGAAGCCGACAGGTATCCTTGTTGGGTTATTTTTGTCTCCACCTCCTTGAAAACAGGCAAAAAGCTCCCATTCTGGGGTAGCACGGGATCAATTAAGAGCCTATTTTAATTGAAGGGAAGCCGAGCTTTCCTTCAGAGCTATATGGGCTGTGCATTGCCTGCTCAGACACGTTTCTCCCTGATGTGACTCTTCAGGAAAGGTTCCTTGCGTGTACGTAGGAGCTGGAGAGACTCATCAAACCTTAATTGCTGGGCCAAGTTTTTCTTACGGTTGGTTTTTAGGTGCCTTTAAACTCTTAACGTAAAACACTAAAACCAAGTAAGAGGTCAACTCTTCAAGCACAGTCCATCTTAAACAAGAGCATTTATAGGGTTACAACTAAGGGAACACGCGCGTTTATAGGGCTGCAAGAGAAAAGCAACTTGAGCTTCTGCTAGGAGTGAAAAGGGTGGGTGGGCAGGGAAGGGAATATAAAGAAAGTTTTGGGCGGTTTTTGCATGACCTGCGTATTTTGACTTCTGATTTTCTGCCTGCCAAACGGTAACACGCACAAGTAAAGCTCATCAGGGACTGAAATCACCGCAGGAAGAAAATCCCGAAAATACAGGCTTGTTATCCTCTGTTGGAGCAGCTCGACTAGAAGATGCCGGGGGAGAAGAAAGGACCATCGTGATTAGGAACCCAGAGCGAGTAATTCCAGCCCTTTTAAACTGCAGCTGGTTGCAAGACCTGCACGTACCTTGATAAAACAGGAGAGCACCGGGATACCCTTCCCGTTACCTGGACCGAAACCCGTTTCATCCAGGGCTATTACAGGAGAAAACAAGATAAAAAGAAAGAAATAGTAATCGCAGGCATTGTCCCCCCTGGAAAACCCCCGGAAAAGCCGTTTCGCTCCGCCTTCGCCTCCCGCCTCTCTCTCCCTGCAGCCTGGCGCCAGGCTCGGCCGCGGGAACAAAACCCAGGTCCCAAGGACGGGGGGATTTTGCGAGGCGAGAGCCATTGAGGACCCTCAGCCCTGAATGCCTTCTCCTCTTACCGCGGGGAACGCCGAGCGGTCGGGCGGCGTTATTGTTTTTACCCGGTTACATCCTCCAGCCTGTCATCGGGTACAGAAGAAGCCTTTATGCGGCAGTTGTACCGTCCCATTTCCTGGCTTCTGTCAGGCTTAACAAAAAACCCAAGTACTAAACACATTTTATGCCTCGGAGTATCAAATGTTCTTTGCTATCAGTCGAAATGGAGCTCTGTTCATTTTCATTATTGCTTCATATGAAAATGTTAGCTCTATTCATATTCCATATTCAAGATGTTTAACCTGGGTTCGCTGTATGAAAAGTCAATCATGTGTGCATAAATTCAATATATTTTCCCCATTTATTGCCGTACAATGAATATCTTACAGAGAGCGATGTTTGTGTACTGATTCAAAAAATATTATCTCTTTCTTTTGCTCAATTTATTTTGTATTTATTTGAGGTGAGGCAGGTATATTTGGGTTAAATAAGCTTTATCATTGCTCAGGGTTTATTACGTTTAGCACAAGAAAGGAAGGCGGTGTAAGAGAAGGAAATAAAAAATCCATCTTCGAAATCAAGCCAGCAAGTGGGAAGAAACACTTTTGCTGATAAACAGGAAATATTTTATTTCTAAAGTTAACATTCTTAAGTAAAAAAACAAACACTTCAGCTAAATTTGTGGGTTTTAAAACAAACCATGGAAAACATTAAGGGAACTAAATAGAAACCATCTTTCAAGATGGTAAAACTAGGACAACTGCAAACATGAGGTATTAAACAAGCCGTGACAACGAACGTACACAACAGCCAATTTTAACAGCAATTAAACATATCTGTGATCAAAACCTGAAAAAAAAAATACTTTGAGAAACGTCAATCGCATTGTTACACAATAACCTAAACCCTTTACATTGTTATTTATATTTCAGAAAGTCGCACATGCTCCAACTAGTGTCCAGCGTGTTCAAAGCACCCGAAAACCTACAAAAAGGATAAATGAAGAGAATCCTTGCTCCGGAAAACGTACGGGACAGTCAATGGCTACAGAAAGCTGGGGTAGAAGTGCAGGGAAAGAAGGAATAATTGATGGAACTCATCTGGGAAAACCAGCAAAAGAACTGGTTTAGTGCGATTTGTGGGAGTTTTGATCAAGACGGCAACGGGACATACTGCAGAAATTAAAAGAAATTAAAAAAAAAAAAAGTGGAAAACATCAGGCTTCAGGTTCTTTTTCCCCCACCCCTCCTTTCTGCAAGTTTGCTCAATAATTTACATGAAAGATCTAAAGGGAGTTTGCCATCGCTGCGGCCCTGCGCTGAAAGGGAAAACTGGTTTTCAGACACTCCTCAAGAGAAGAATTGTAAGATTTCCTTCTGAATCGAAAAAGCAATTTTGCTGTTTTTTTTTTTTCACAGGAAAAAAAAAATCAGCTACACACAGGGTTTCTTGCCATTAATCTCTCTATTCTATCAAGTTTTTTTTATCTAATGGGTCAACAGATTGAGCCCAGTTTTTGGAGTACTGATTAACACACACCTCGCAGTGACAGCAACCAACTGCCCATCACTGACACAGGTTTCTTATGGGGAAAGGTGTTTTTTTGTGCCAGTAAAATTAAGGTTTTTATAGCCAGCGTAATACAACACAGAGGATGTGCCACGGTGCAATAAGGACAAGTGACTGACTCACATTTGTATTTTTGCCCACCAGCGCATCCGCTCCGGGCAGGCTGTAGTACTGGGGCAGACTGGGACCTTGGGGAGAGCAATTAACGTGTGAAAAGTGCTTTGAAGTTGAAAAGCAAGAAATAAGTGCTAAGTATTATATCCCCTTTCAGCATTTCAACAGCTGCTCAAGCTTCTGATAAACACGACATTCAAAAAATCGTAAAAAAATCTTAAAAAATCTTAAAAAAAAACCCAACAAAAACATCGAGACAAGGAAAATTTAAAAGTTCAGCCCCAAATATCTACCTGCAAAATACTCGCTGTCGTCAGTTCACGTTGTACAGAATGAGAAGCTCCCAAAAAGGGGTAACAGATCCAAACAAGCTTCAAACTTGCCTTTAACATAAGGGGGTCGAGTCAGCAGCCGAGCGCTTCGCTTAAGCGCGAAGCATTAAAAGGAACTTAATATTCCTGCAAAGAGGGGCGATCCGGAGGAAGCCCTGCTCTAATTTCTCTCTCCTGTTTAGATTCCTCTCCCAACGCCAAAACGTCGACGGCTAAAGCAACACGAATATTAAGCTATCATATTATTTACCTACGGTGGTGGTGGTGGGGGAGATAAAGAGTTTTAACGGAGCGAAAGCAAGTCAGAAAAAACTCGACTTCAAAGCGAAAACTAATTATGTGTTTTACTAATTACATTTTAAAAAGATACACAGGGCATTACCAACGAACCCTGCAAAACTGAAAACACAACCGTGTCTCGGGCCGCCTGGGCCTGGAAAAGAGCTCCCGAGAATTACCAAGGGATTCCTGCTTCCCGCAAACACAGCGCCACTAATATTCTCCAGATTTGCTGGCCCGGCTACGAACCATCTCAAGAAAATGTTTACATTAAAGTCGGGTTCAGCTGGGAGGTCAGCTAACTTTAAGGCTTTAAGAAATCAGCAGCCGTCTTGTCTCCCCAGCAGCGGCAGGGGGATGGGGAAAGTTTTTTTTTTTTTTTAAAGAAAAAAAAAAAAGAAAAGAAAATCATTAACTCGCTGCGTGGACAAAAACCTCAGTTTTTCACTCCCTTTCGTTTGCTGTCAGCGATGTGAAAGTTTCGGTGGGTTTTTTTTCCCCTCCCCCGTTTTTAGGCGTCCATCAATAAATTGTCAGCACATCCCCAAAGTTTCCGCTGTACTTCGAAGCTGCTTTTAGCCCAAGCCACGGCACCTCCCGTTTTAAACCCATAATGAGAATAGTAGGTGCTATCTCACACAATTAGCCGTGATTTTTATCGGGTTTCTGACTTTCGAACTGCGCGCGTACATCAAGCAAACAAGATAAGGAATTTATATTGTACGTATTCAGCCTTTTTTTCTTTCAAAATCGCTTCGATGAACGCCGAGTGGATGTCGGATGATTTCCCGTTTCATTCTGTACCGCACCAGAATCAATACAATCTGGTTTTATTTGAGGCAGGCTCCTGAGCTTACGTCTTATTTACATCTCGCAACTGATAAATGATAGCAATAAAAGTGTGGCATTCCACGGGAAGAAAGTGAGATTAGACTTCATCTAATTGTTTAAAGTAGGAGAAACAGTATTCCCACTCTGAAATAAATGCCTTAAAGGCTTGCATTGGTATAATTGTATCGCAAAGGTCTAACGGCTCTACGCTGAGCGAGAACGGCTGCAAACACGACGAGAAAAAGTCTTTTTTTTTTTTTTATTATAGTTATGTATATAGGTAAACACGTCAGAAAACCCACAACCTCATTCAAGGTTGTTAGAAAGAATCAAAAAACCTCTACGGCGGTGTCCGTGTAAGAGGCTTCATGCGCCCTGTTAAATGAAATCAGATGCACGTTTGCGAAGAGGCAACTGCGAGGATTTGCTTCTGACCCAAAATGCATTTAAGCAGAGCCAGGGTTATACCCAGTACCCGTCCCCCCAGATACAGACTTGCGTTGTGGCTGATGGTCTTTTTTATTATTTCTTTTTAAAAAAAAAAAAAATGAATCCCAGAACCGGTTCCTAACGGCACACAAAGAGAGGGAAGGGAAATACCTGCACCGTGTTCTGGTTCTGTCTCATTAACTTTAATTTATCTCTGTACTAAGTGCAACTGTTTTACCAAGAGAAAAAAAAAGCACGAGCACGCATGCGCGAGCTACGCAGGTAAAAAGAGAGGTAGAAGCAGACGCGTAAAATCCAAATTAGAAATAATTTGTGCACGGAAATCATCTGAGTGAATTAAGATTTTGAGTTCGAGGCAAAAAACTTTCAGAAGTTTACTGCCCTTTTTTAACTTGTGAAGTAGCCTTTCTGACTCTTCCGAGCAACTCTTTTTCCTGCTCCACGTATCCCAAAATGATTTCTAAAGCCTTCACTCATTTTGACACAAAGGATACAGGAGACTGTTTAGACTCCTAATAAGCCAGGAGCCGTCGGAGCTGCTCAGGGCCGTGAAACACTGGACGGCGGCAGCCAAGAAAACAATTCCTTTGAGAGGAAAACAGCCAGCGTGTGCCCTCGTGTAGGAATCACATACCAGAGGAAAAGAGCTTTTTTTTTTTTGGGGTGGGGGAGCAGGGGGCTGGCGTGTGACGTGACCGTAAGATGCTTATTGTGCACCGAGGGGCTCCAGGGCTCTGGCAAAAAGGGACATTTATTTCAGCCACCCAACCTCGCCGTCACCTGCCGGAGAATTCTACTGGAAATGTTCCTCTTCTTTTTCCTGCCCCCCCTCTACCAGGAAAAGTTGGACACCCCTTAAAGAGCTCCTCAGAGGGACATATAAAACTGCGCTCATCTAAAGTCTGGGAACCTCCAACCACACCATAAGGAGGGAAAGAGCCCAGCACAGTAATTAACACACGGCTACCATATTTCTTCCAATTTCGCAAATTTACAGCTGAAAACAATTCCGTGTAAGCCAATTTAATTACGTTAAAAAATTATGCAACTTATTTTATTTAAAGGGGATTGATTGCTCTACGAAGAATTTAGATCCCACAATGACTTTCTGTGCTACTGTAAAAGGTGTTCAAAACCCAATGAACATAGGATGAAGGCTCTAAACCAGAAACTAATTAGCTCACACACAAAATATTAAATCTGTTTCACAAATTATGTAAATCATATAAAAAATGAGGTATAATACCAATGGCAAACTTTATAGTGCCAAAATGGAATAAGCTGTATGTATACCTGCCTTCAAATTAACTAAAGCAATTATACTGTAAAATCATTAGCCCAAGACATAGTTTAAAGTCAAGCTTTAATAACTTAATGCTACATGTATTTTCTAACCACAGAAAAAGCATTACATACGTTTACACTTCCCACTAAATTTAGAGGAGGTCACGCTGCATTAAACCAAGCAGGAAAAATAAAGTATTCCAAAAAAAAAAAAAAGAGTTGGAAAAAAAAAAGAGGAATGCCAAAAATGTTTACTGCAGAAAATATGCACAAAATCAAACCATCATTTCCTCTGGAGCTCTGTTTCCCCATAAAAACAATGCATTATTATGCTTTTTGAAACAGTAGCACGTTTATTCTAACTGCCACCGTCAAAAAAAATAATAATCAAATAAACAACTCTCCTGAATGATGAGAAAATAAAACACAATATTACACGAACCTGGCAATACTTGAAAATGCCAATTATTTGTTCTCATGCCTCTGTCTGTCTTATGGCCAAAATATCTTAATCCTTTGCATCAATGTAGGGGGAAGAAACAGCAACTCACGGTACAAGCACCAAGGAATAAGTGCTACCTCCGCAATCCTAAGGGATGGGCTGAAATGTTTAATTTTATTTTTCCAGATGTGGAGCGTTTAGAGACCCTTGTGAGGAATCGCAACGGGATTTCCAACCTGCTCTTCAACCTTTTAAAACAACTGCCGTGGAGCTTGATGCATCTCTGTAGGAGCGAAGGGGACTGTAAATAAGGCAAGAAATAATCAAGGTTTCTTACTCTGCTCAGCTGTTAAATCTGTTACTGGGATTTTCACAGCACAAGGGTGTATAAAACAAAGTCCTTCACGCCATCGTGCAGGAGGACAAAGTTTAGGCAAAGGGCTGTGCAACATCTACCTGTTACCTTTTACAAGAGATAGGGCTCTTGTATCTTCATGTGGCCTTATCCAGGAGTGACTTTTCAGCTGCTTTGGGATTCCCTCAGCACAAAATCAAGACACTGAGCAATTTATGTCCGAAAATGAGCACGTACAAAATACCTACATAAGAGTTTTCCTGACCTGGTGTGAGAATAATGCATTTTTTGTGGGTAAAGCTAAAAGCCAAAGCAGAACTGTGATGTGTGTGTGTGTATGTGTATTTAGAAATAAAGGCTATAATTCAGCTTTAACAAATAATGATTCGGACATTTACAATTTTCTTCTCTCTGTTTATAGCCAAGATATTACTGTCAAAATTCTTCTAAATTTTTTTCTAAAAGAAGCACTTCTGGGGATTGCTACATTTTTTTTTTCCACTTAAAAGAAAACAGCTTTTTTGTACATCAAGTCTGATATATTATGAATTACACAAGCTAAAATTTGGTGGTCCATGCCCCTTCCTAATAGCTGGGGTAATGTATTATCGCGATACACAGAACCTAGGAATGGATGAGGCTTTGGCGTGTTCTACAGCAGGAACTGCAGAGGATCTTTCAAAATTTGAGTAAGAAAGGTGAAAACTTTTCCTTAATTTCCAGAATTAATAAAAAAACAATTTTCTGAATTCGTTACGAACCGTTTCATACTAGAAATCCAATGGAGACCAATCAGCTGTGAGGTCAACTGGCCAAAGATGTCCCAACAATTATTTTTGTGTGTATATATATCTATAATAACCAATCCCATGTAATCAATGCACACAGACTCCACATTTACCGGGGGCTGCTATAATGGTCTTTTAATAACACTTTCCTACAAAAAAAAAAAAAAAAGAGTATAAAAATGATGGATACATGCTGGGAAGAAGCACTTGGAATGAGGGAGAGAACAGAAAGAATTAGAAGGAAGAAACTGGGAAAATCTGCATTGTATCTGGGCTAACCTGTAGTAAAAATTAATAACATCCCGGCAGCCAAGTGAGGCAGAAGGACTGCAAGGCAGGATCGATGATTGAATCTTCTAATAAAACACATTTGATTGGAAAAAAGTATTTCCTTGCCTCAAAGTATTCTCCCAGCGATCACGCTACGATAGAAGTTGTCTCCTAAATACCAACTGCCTCTTGATGTTGCATGACCACCCCCCTCCATCTCTGCAAACGGAATATAAACATTATGGTAATTACGGTGACTGATGACATGTAAATATTTAATACAGTTTAGGTTTTGTCTTTAAAATGCGTTTTAGAAAGGAAAGTAAATTAGTTTCCGGAGCTGACTCCGGAACTTAGTTATGGAGAATAAGTATTGAGAAGAAGATAGTCAAGGCAAGTCGTTTTGCCTGCCTGGCACCCTAAATTTAAGGGGAAAATCCTTGCTGGTGTCAACTGCATTTCTAATTTGTCAAAATAATTCCAAATTAGATCTTTGTCATCAGAACAGAAGCTACAAAGCCAGTTCCCTGACAATATTTTATCTGCGTCTTTTTGACTTCTTGCTTGAATCCACGCACATGCCAAACAGCACAGGACTCGCTCACCACTTCATTTCTTCTCTTTGAAACCCATCATCAAGTGCTCGTTTCCGTACAGTTACCGGCAGGGTCTTTGTAACATGTTTTCTTTTTAAAATGTAAATCCAATGTCTTGGGAAGCCTTTTTTTAAAAAAAAAAAACCAACAAAAAAACCCCCCAAACAACCCAAACCTGTGAAGTCTCATTCCACGCTTTTAAACAGCAATGTTAAGTATAACATATTAAAGGAAAAAGATGTCACTGATCTGAAAATTCCTTAGGTTCATACTTCCCCTTCTGTAACCTTCTAATATATTACTAAATATTTTCTGAAAGAACAAAACGATAGCCTTTCCATCTGTTGTTTAAGCAGCCCATAAACCCTCTTTATCTTTAGCTTTGTGGAATTTATATTTTTAAGGGAAAAAGGGGGAGAGAGAATGAACGAATGAATAGGTCATGAAATATCTTAAAAACAAACAGCAAGAAAAAACGTCATTTAAACTGTATTACAGCTCCAATTACTACTTACACCCCATTTTCCTGGGTTAGGCTGTATCTTGATCAATGATATCCCAGCTGGTTTTAGTTGAAAAAGTTTCCATTTCTATCTCCACTAATGGTGCCACTGATAAAGAGGGAGAAACCCATCGTGTCTGCAGCAGAACTGAAACTCCATCGAGGGATATATATATATATTCATATACGCACGCATGAGCTGAAACCGTCAAGGAACATATATATTTATGAACCCTCATCCGTACACATAACATTTAAAAATATAGAAACCCGAACGGGGAAAGTAGAGTGCAAGAAGCGTACCAGGATTTAAAAAATATGCCAGAAAAAGGACTGCAAATCTTCCATCTCTAAATGCTGAATAAAAGATCAGGGGAAAGCAGGACCTCTCTGCAAAGTCACACGAGAAACTCCCAGCGTTACCGTACCGTCCTGTAGCACAGTATTTCATTCCCACTTCTGATTTTTCTAACAGCACATTGTTTACAAATATATATGCAACAGTTAAGACAAAAAGAAAATAATATATGCAAGGTCGGGCACCCTCGGGAAGCGACTGTTACAGCTCAGCTGATCCTTCCACCCTCCTTTTCCCTTCTTTTATTGCTTTTCCGATTTACGGTGAAGCGCGGGTACAAAAAGACCCCTGGAAAGGTGGCAGGAAGATATTCTTCCCTCCCTACAATCTGTACGGCTTCGGCAGAGGAAGAAGGCACGACGAAAAGGCGGGCAACAGCCTTAAAACGACCAATTTCCTCTTCTACCCAAGCCGAAAACGTGATCGCATCGGCGCCGATCTCCGCTGTGCCCGGGGGACCGAAGGCACGGCCGGGGACTCCGCGGGTGGCAGCCGTGTCCTCCGGCATCTCCATCCCGACCCACCCAGAACCTCGGCACATCTCCATCGTTACCTGCATCAGCCACAACATCAGCCTTGGGGAGGGGGCAAAAATAAAACTCTAACCAGAAGTCATCATGAAGTTTGGCTCATTTTACTTCTCTCCACTTTTACGGAGGTTTTTGGGTGCTTGTTTCTTTTTATTCTTCTTTTTGGGGAGGGGGTGGAGGGCGAAGGCTCAGGCCATGTTTAGAAACGCTACATAAACCATGAAAATATCTCACCGCGTGCACCAAGGCTGCAAAATTGTATTTTTTTTTTTCCTTAACCATTGCTACTGCAGGCTTAAAAGACAGAAGAGAGGAGCGTGAAGCAGAGATTTGGGTAATAGGAGCGAGCCGTAAAGCCCAATTACTTCGCCAGGGTCCTTTTCAAATCCACATTCATCTTCTAAACGAAGCCAGTCTGGCACGGAGGATTCAACAAGTTCTATCTTAACAGGTTACTTGTGCCTTCTTAAAATAAACATTTCTTCCCCTTTGCGTGGAAATGTCATCCCTTTCAATTTACATCTCGGGAAACAAAAGCAGCGGGCAAAGTATACAGAAAAAGCTGGAAAAAGCCTATCCCAGTTTGCAAAAACCTGCAGTAAGATATACAAAGGAAATGAACCTGTGATACTGTTGCCGTAACACAAACACTCACCCTCCACCCGCCGCATTTAATTCACATTACGGG
This sequence comes from Xenus cinereus, assembly GCA_025774025.1. NCBI lineage: Eukaryota > Metazoa > Chordata > Aves > Charadriiformes > Scolopacidae > Xenus > Xenus cinereus. Next base: position 4,985,439 of record JAOXJK010000001.1, on the reverse strand, counting down.
CTTTTTTTTTAATCCCCGGTCCTTCAATTTACCAATGAAGAGCCACATTAAAAATAAAAACTTAAAATAATTGCATTTTTGTAGATTGTGTTGCGTTTAAGGCCAAAGCAATCTGCGAAACAAAGGAGGAAACCACCTTTTTTTTTTCTAGTGGAATAATAGAAATCTCCGTTGGAAGAACAGGGTGGGGAGAAAAATAGGGGAGAACCAGAGATATTTGCTTAATTTTTTTTGGACGTTTACTTTAGATATTCAACATGTTGAATCATCTTCCCCATCTCTCTGGTCAATGGCTTTATAGGAATCTTTGATTCCCATTTGTAATCGCGAGTCAAACAACGTAGATATCTGCATTAGCCCAAATTAGTCACTGTGAATATTCCCATACATGGGTAAAGAGGATCCTGAACTACATCCCTCAACAGAAGCAATTTGGATTATTTTTTTTAAAACATTTAAAATTTCAGAGCTCAAGTCTGCCTCCATATTCAATTAAAAGAAAAGTTAATGAGATTATAGTCAATACACTGAAAATACACTTTGTAGCTGAAAGTGTTTTTCTGGGTGTTGGGGTTTTTTTAATATATATATTTCAACATATGGGCAGCACATCCCTGTCTATCCATCCCAAAATGTTTTGGTCTTCCACAGGCAAACCCAGATTTCCCATGCATGCAGAGTTCAGTAGACAAAAACCCATATTCATGTTACAACCGAAGCACATCATTTAATTTGTGGACACTTTATGATAGATGTAGCCAAATTAAAACAGCTACCAAAAACCCAAGCCTGATTTCCTGCCTTTTCTGTCCTCCTATTTCTACCGCATTGTGTTAATAATCAATTTTTCCATTGAATTTCCTCTGGTAGAGGGGAAGGGACCGACCTGCTATTGATCAGCCGTTCAGACAGGGCACAGTTTATTTGTAGGAGTGATGGGAGATTCAAAAGAAGGCACTGGCTGTGTCTGAATGTCCTCACGTGTGTACGAGATCACACATTGACATAAACATAGCTGGGTCAAATTTTGATGCGTTGAGCGCTCCAAAAAGCACATTCCCATTAGGCTGGAGGTGAAGACCCGGAGGGCTACACCTTCCTAATTGAAAACCTGGGAAAAGCCACTGCTGAGAGCCAGAAAGAAGCAGCCACCCCGTGCCATCACGGAGTTGAGATTTTGGGGTGAAGGATAGCGAAATGCATTCCAAGTGTTCTGCTTCTGCCCTTCAAATAAAGTTTTATGGTCTTTAAAATCCACCGAGAAATGGGATTCCTCCACCGCAGTCAGACAGTTGCGTTGCTTTGGCACCAGCCAGGCCAAGCCCAGGGATGCTGCAACAAAAAAAAATCCTTCACTTGGGAGTTATCCCACTGGAGAAACTTCTGGGAATTGATTCACGCTTTGTACTGCTTCGGAAAAAAACCTCAAAAGCCAGATGGACACATAACTTACCATTTTAAGTACCATGAAACCCCAATTTTATGGTGTATGTGTAGCTAAGATATTTTTATCATCTCCATGACCAGGGAGGATGCACCTCCGATCTGATGGATGTGGTGAACAGCCACGTACCAGAGCCATTATCTGGGAATCTGTGGCAGCCCATTGCTATGGCAACTGCCAATAACCAAGAACATCAACAAAGTTGTTTATTCATGTATTATAACTCTGACTTTGCTTGTTTGGGCTGAGACCTCTGAAGAGATGACTGCCAAAATGAAAAATATGCAAATATTATTCTTTGCATTAAAAACCCTAAAAAACCCCAACCAATTATTTCAAAATTATCATGCTCTTAAAGGTCAGGTAAGAGGCCAGGAATCAAGAAATCTCACGTGCTAATTTGAGTCTGGCCACTGATTTGCTACACAAGTTGGCCAGTAAGAGCTGCTCCAGTAGAAACTGGGAACGAGACCCGGTATTAGAGTGACAAATAAGATGAATGATACCTGGTATTGCAGCGAGATATATTTATAGGGCAATCCAAAGAGACCCATCATTATATTAATGAAGTGCCTTCTGACACTTGTTTTGCTTTAACCCGAGTAAATCCTGACATCGCAGATACGGTAAAAGAAGTTTAATGGGCAAGAGAGCAATTTAACAAATGCTAAGTGCTACTAGAAAGTATTACTGGGACCAAGACGTTGGGTTTTATCTAAAAGATAAAATCCCAACATACTCTTCTAGAGTCACCATCACGGTATCTCACGGGCACCGCAATTCCGTGCCTGGATTTTCCCCCTCCTTGCTGCCCTCTACACACGCAGTTTTCCAACCAGACTGTTTCCTCCGGTTTCCAGCACGGCTTAATGAAAGGGCACAGTCATTGGGACGAAGAAACCGAAGTCCACCCAGGGACCCAGGAGGAGAACGCACGCGAGTTGACCCAGTGACAAATTCCATGCAGTATAACCAAATGGAAACCCTGGTTTCTCCCTTGAAAAGCTTTTGCTGTATCAACATTTGTCAAAAATGTCATTTTTTTCCAGGAAAAAGCCAATGTAACCTCCTCCTGCTTCCCCTCCTCTCGTCCCACACTTTTAAAAATGTTTTAGGCTCCTGCAAGTGGGACCCATAAGCACAATTTCAGAGAAGACAGGAAAGCACCGAAGCAGCTACAGCTCTCACTAACAGCCTCGGGGGCAAAAATACCCTGGTATTTAGATTTTATATTATCTTCTTCCTCTTCTGGGGTACAGGCAAAGGATAAAAAAGCAAGGACCTTTCCTGCTTTCAGTAAACTTCACGTAACATCAACAGTTTAGCATTTAGTTTCCGTAGGAGTGATGAGAAAAAAAACTCTAAGTGGTCTTTGCTATCTCTGTATTTTAAAACTGGTCAGAAAATGGTTTCATGGGAAGAACTCTTCCCTACAAGGAAAAAAAAAAAAAGTTTTCTGGTTTACCACAAAAAGGCAGTTTTCTACAGAAAGCAAAATCCCTTTCAAGAAAAGTATTAGTGTAATCAAGAACCTCATTTTCTGTTAAATAGCCTGCAAACTTTTTTTTGACCAGCTGTTACAGTTAAAACTGTACAGAACTGGTCATCGTTTACTGCTCCCTGCATTATCAAATCCTACATCTGATGCCCCAAGACTGAGCTTTTCAAGGCAAAAACTGCCCCTTTGTGTCCATACAAAGCAACCAGCAATCACTGCTTGAGCACTAAGTCAGGGAACTAATGAAGTTATGGAAATACGAAGATAATAAACTCTTTCAAGTGCTATTTCAATTTTTTTTTTTTGCCACACAGAGCATCTATTTATGTACAAAAATGCTGCCATCTATAACTCTAATCCAAATATTAAGTTGTTAACATTTTCTCTATAATAGAAGTAGTCTGTCCGAATTGAAAAATACACAGAACGGTCACATTTACACTCACGGCCTTTAAATCCTCACTGAAAGCTTAACGCTCTGACGAAATATCTTCTGAGATGCCAATACAGAATATTAGTTTCCATTTTACTGACAGGCCACGAAAAATAACCACAGAGTGTAATCTGATGCATTATCACCTCAGAAGCTAAACGTGGTGTCAAATCTACTGAGCCAATTTAAACCTGTAGGAAACTGGAACTCTTTTATTATTATTTTGAATAATATGGCTTCATTTTGGTGCAAGTTTCCAGCTCTGTGGTGTACTGGAGGTTCCTTGGTATTGGCCAACGGTAAATCCTTTGGAAGAGAGTCAATGGCAATCAGTGGCTCCAATTCCCAGGATCACAGAATCATAGAATGGTTAGAGTTAGAAGGGACCTAAAGATGATCTGATTCCAACCCCCCTGCCATGAGCAGCGACACCTCCCACCAGACCAGGTTGCTCAAAGCCCCATCCAGCCTGGCCTTGAACACCTCCAGGGATGGGGCA
>JAOXJK010000001.1:4932238-4945668 GCA_025774025.1 Xenus cinereus | reverse complement strand
CTGTGAGGGTGGTGAGACACTGGAACAGGTTGCCCAGAGAAGCTGTGGATGCCCCATCCCTGGAGGGGTTCAAGACCAGGTCAGATGGGGCTTTGAGCAACCTGGTCTAGTAGGAGGTGTCCCTACCCATGGCAGGGGGTTGGAACTGGATGATCTTGAAGGTCCCTTCCAACCCAAACCATTCTATGATTCTGTGAGTCTGTGGGGCTAAATTAGATCTGGGGAAAGGCATAAAGACTCAGAAACCACAACAGCGAGACCTGTGTCATCAAAATGGCAAAGTTGATACCCCAGTATCGACTTTTAAAAGCCCATCACGCGTTGATTTAGAAAGAGGTATTGGCTTTGTTTAACCCTTGAGGAAACCAGAGACTGAAATGACGCTTGGTCTGAGATCCAAGACTTGCTACGTTCAGCCCTGGACCACGGCCAAAGAAAGCCCCGCTGGACTGAGGGGCCAGGGACAATTTTAAAATCCCATATATCTAGTTATTGGAGCTGGACATTAATGCTTTACACCACCGTGATGCTTAACGCTTTCTACAATTACAATTCTAACACCAGTAGACCCTAGAAATGAGATGCAAAAATCATGTTATTTTGATTAGCATCTTCACACACCATCCCCCCATTCCCACCAATTCAAATGTGATTTTTAGCAATGAATGTACAGAAAAAAAAACCCAGAGATGCTCTGAGATGATGTATAATTTGACAGCTGGGTTTCCACGCTTTCAGGTGGCTGTAAGCATCAGGTTTTGGTGGGTACCAGGTCCTAACATCCCACCAACAGCAAAGAAGGCAAAAGGCAGGACTGTAAGAAGATCAACAATTTTATGCTTTGATCTGGCAGGGAAATAAAATGCTCTGACAGAAAAGGTTACAAAGAAATCCGAATTTGTACAACGTGCCGAGAACCGGTCCTGACTCAACAATCAGAAATACAATGCCAGTGCTTGAACATACATTATCAAGAACGAAAGACCACACAACTTAAGGCCTGGTAAAAAATACATTTGTTTCCAGATCATCTTTAAGGGAAAGGAGTTGAACCTGCACGAAGTGGGAGTGAAGTGGTATGAAGCAGAAGACAGAAAAAAAATGAAGCAAGAATGGAAGAGGAAGTTTGGACCCCTAAAACTTACTCCCCTCTTCCCAAAACATCTCAACTACTGGGAAGAGACTCTCATGTCTTTTCCCTCATATCCTTTAGATTTACCCCAGCACAATTACAGGATAAAAGAAGAATGAGGGTCTAATGCAAATATAATAGACTATAACAGTATTGCATGCACCAAAAGCCACATGTTTTCTTCAGTCTTCTGGTGAGAGAAACAGGGACTCAACTATCTGTGACTTCAGAAAGTCAGAAAAAGAAAGCAGTTGACATAAAGTGGTTATTTTTCCTTAAAAAAGCCCATTATTATTATTATTACTATTTAAATTGAGGTAATAACTACAGGAAGCAAGCACAGGTAAAAATTCATCCCAGGAAGCTTAAAAATAAGATCACCATGGCAGATGTAGGGTTGACATTGCACTTTTCTTTGTTTAAATTATGAAGAATGACACATGTTCTTAAAGCACCAGGATCCAGAGCTCTCAACATTATCACACAATGTAACAGTGATGATTATTAGCTGTGGAAAAGTATCCGGGCTTTCTCAACTGGCCTAGTTTCGGCACAGTCCTGTTTTGCTTCAAATGCAATCAACAAATTCTATGAAGTTGATGAATTATTGCAAAATGTATGTTCTTTTACATTAAAGCGTAAGAAATAAAGCATGACCATCATGTTTTGCAACTAATTTATTTTTTTCTCCTTTTTTAATCTGTCTTACAAGTTTACCATGACATTTTAGTGACAACAGCGCTAAAATAACTCGAAAAACAAAAAAGAGACTAATTAAAAATAGGCAGAGAGCGAACATCATGATACATTGGCATAAAATTATCCCTTCAGTGTCCTTTGTAAAAATACTGCTAAAAACCCAACATTTGCCATGGCAATACTGAGTCAGATTGTTTTATAATATATATAATTATATATGCAGATCCTCGCAGCGCAAGCATTTGGTTAGTGCATGTCACTGAAATGAGGCACTCCAGATTTAAGGGAAGAAAACAATTTCTGCTTTCTTGGAACAAAACTTGTGTCACTGAACTGAGTTTCCGACCGACACAAATTACAGATCTTGAAAAACTGATTTGCCTTCCTGCCTTTCCCCCCCGCAACAGCTTCAGAAATTGCCGAGAGATCCTGTTTCAGCGTTTCTTACTACGGAGTATGTATGAAGGAAACGGCTCCTCTCGGGCTGGATGGGACTTTTTGCTCTTATGGAGCCTTTGGCAACCATCAGTGCGACATCGCACAAGGTTGCACGCTCTGAACCCACCACCACCAGTTCTAGAGTAAGTGGAAATAACAAGTTAGTTCCACACACAGAACCAGAGGAGTTTTTAGAAGGAGGTTAGCAACACCTACTGGTCACGGTGCATACTGAACACTAGCTTGGTTTTTAAAAATTAATAAAAAAGCGCCTTTTCTTACTAAAGCATCGAGCTAAAACTACCTATGAAGTCAATTTGCCACCAGAGAGAATGCTTCTAATTAGATCAACTGATAAAATTTTAAGATACTACCTCTCCCAATAAACCTCGATCTGCTCATACCCTTAGACGGTCATGGCTACGTTATTGCTGAAATGGATCAGCGCTAATGATTTCTGAATCATATCAGTAAATAAATATTCATAACATGAGCTGAGCTCTAGGATTCACTATAAAAAGGGATATAACTCATCTTCCTGACAGTTCCTTGAAGTGACTGAAAGATAAACATTATAGATCGTAGCATGCATGAAGCCTTCCTTCATTACTGACTAATTATCTTTATTGTCTGCTCAAAGCAACTCAAATGTTATGAAATGCACAATCTTAGCAGAAGCACTTCTTTTTTCTGCTCTATAAAGATCTTCAAACAGCTTCTCCAATTCCTCAGAATTTTTACGTTGCATTCCTTTAATCTGCAAAAGTTTTTCTTCCAAATTTTACTTGGAGTAAAACACAACCAAACACATACAGCAGAGTTTCTTGATCCACCTCACCCCTTCCAAAAAAAAAAAAAACCAACCACTAAAGCGTAGGGCACAAAACTACAAATGGCATTTTCAGAATTAATTCTGAAAATTAATTCACTTAAATCAAAATGAAAGCATCCTCAACTATAAGTATTTTAAATCAACTCTAACAAACCTGCACTCAGCAGTTGTATTTTCATGCTTGCTTTCAATTTCCATTAAAAAAAAAAATGTACACATTTTTTGAAGTTGTGTCTATAGGTCCTCTGATACTCTAGCCTCAGGCATTAGAAGTTTTCCTGGTTCTCATCCAACTTTGGAAATAATATCTTCTTGCTTCGGGTGTTAAAAGGACTCATACATTATTTATAAGGACTGCTAAAATCTACCTCCTGGATCTAACTTGCAAGAGAAAGAGTATAAAAAGTTACATACGAAAAAAAAAAAGCGCACACAACTGTCCCCATTTCAATTTTTAGCCTCTCTTTCTGTGTCACGTACCGCCGGCCTGAGCCTGGAATACTCTCATCTCTCACTCCCCAGGTTCAGATATTCGTCTTCAGCCGCGTTGTGCCCTGTTGGATTCGATCTTTCTTGCATATTTTTAAAGTACGATTTTCCAAGTTAGAAAACAAAAAAAAATTAAAAAAAAATAAAAGGCAGGCAAAAGTGCTGGGTAAGTTGTTACACTTCAAAGATGCTGGGCTTCTCTGACAGAATGGTGTTTGTTTACCTCCTGAAAAATCAGGCTAAAGCGTTTCAAGAAAGAAGAAAGTAGCCAGAACGGGGTTGCTAAAATCCACGTTTACTTCTCAACATCCTCTTCCGATACAGTTTTCTCTTTTGAATGTTCCCTACATATACGATACTTACATTCTGTTTGTCTCCTGGTTTAAGAGAGTTCGTTGTTAAGATTTTTAAAAACAACCCTTTTAAACTTCACAAGGGCGGGGGGGGATTTTAGTGCCTTGTTATCGATCCAAAAAAATATTTCTGCAGTTTCACCAAAACCCAGCAGTTTTACTTCCTGGGTTACATTAAGGCAAGAGGCATTAAAATGCTATCGATCTATAAAATAACTATGTATTCCATGCAATTAAAGTAAACAGAGAAGTCAGGTGTACAGAGCTTCAGAAATACTCTTCAGCATGAGTAAGTCCTCACACTGTAACTGGAAATAGCCTATTTTTTCTAATGCACACGCTAAACCCATTGCACCCGACAATCTTTTACACTTCAGGTGCCTGTTCCTGACTATAATTTCGCTTAGTCCCACTGGAGCACGCAGTAACCGCATCTCTCCAGCTGAACCTGATGTATGAAAAGCTGAACAGACGCTTACAACAGCTCAGGAAATCATCGAAAAACTGCTTCATGCGATGCCTGCCGCAGCCCAGCAATGAATTTCGTTCACCCGATAAGGTGAGGTCGTTTATGTTCATCTTTACACCGTGCAGAATTTTTCTACTCATTTCGGTGTTCAGAATTTGAGGCATTAGTTCTTAAAAAAAAAAAAAAAGAACAATATGCGTAATAGAGCATGATATCCACTCTGTCCCCGTGGAAATTATAAATTAAGTGTTTCATAAGGACTTTATCTGTTCATTACACTCTTTTGGAAAATAAAGTTCTTCTGTCTGGGATTTCTGTACCCGGTCCACAAGTGTACAAAAGTTGATTTCCCCACCAAATATAGTTGTGATGTTCACTGTTAAAAGTGAAGACTAGGTAGTGTTTTTTAAAAGGTTTATCTTATGAGCAATCGAGTCTCATGTAGCTGAAAACCAGAAAAAGCATTTTGCTGTCGAAATTCCCTGGTGAACTGCAGCTCGGAGCATTTCTGTAGTTGGTTTCACCGTTTCAGGGCTCCCCAAGCCCTGCCTCTGCCGTGGACTTTTACACAAGAAAGGGAAGGAGAGCAGTGGGAAGAGTGATGAGGAAACCCTAATCAACATTAGCAAAGAGAAGGAAAAGCAGGCACCCTGCCTCTGAACGACTCTTACTTCCTGACTTTAAATCTGACTTGATTTTAACTGGAGGAGGGTTTGGGGTTTTTTTGCCTTAAATTTGTTCAAAGGCAGCTTTTTGTTCCCGGCTGTCAGGAGCTGGGAATTCTGTGCCAGTCTGGGCAGCTTTCCTTCTTTTACCTTTGCCAAACGACGTAAGCTCTTGTAATATATATAAGAGGGAGGTGAACAGATAAATGGTAATAAAAAGCATTCATTTCTGCTGTCATCCGAAAACTTAACATTTAAACGCACTATAGAAAAAAAACGTGTATTAACACTGTGTATTTTGTCACCGGTTAATCTTGGAGGAAAGTGCAAGAGTGGGAAAGAAGCTTGTCACAGCACCCGTACCTGCTTTGAAACCACTTTTGTGTAACACCCAGAGGGGTCCTTTCCGAGCGACCCCTACGGGCAGCACCACTCCATCCGCTCGAGGATGCGAACAAATACGCGGACACACACACAGGGAGCAAAACTTAAAGCAAAGGATTAATTTCCCACCTTCTTGAGAGGAGACAATGGGTGGCATGTAATCGGGGATGTACTCCTTCCTCTCTTCCGCATCTTTACTTCCCGGCTGGGGAAACTGCAGGACATTGTTCTTGCTGACAGGAAACGAAGGGATTTGATGTGCGAAGGTGACAGGTTCGATATTGTGTATATAATCTTCCAGCTCGTGCAGGTTAACCCCCATGAGCTTGAAGGCATCACCTACATCATCCAAAATCGGATCTGTGCGGCCATCTGTAACAAAAAAAAAAAACCAAAAACAAAACACAAGAGAACAACATTTTTGCAAAAAAGCCAATTTAAAAAAAAAAATAAATATAAAATTGACCTGCAGGTCTACACTTAAAGAGATTACAACCCGCTTCGGCTCACCACCAGTATCACCAGTAAGGGAGATTACAGCCCCACAGTTCTGCCGGGTTTAATGTTCGTTTCACACAATGTTTAAGGCTAAGAACACACTCTCATTTAAAAGTGTTTTGTACCACTTTGTTTCAACTCATACCGGATAAAAACTTCACCTCAAGAAGCAAACCGTGCAAAACCGAGGGAGCAGCAACAGGCAGCTTCACCCGGCAACAGTCAATTAACACAGCACTTAAAATAGTTTTTAAATTTCAAAATGTACATTCAGATGAAGGAAACAAGCCCAAGAAAATGTTCCTTTACCAATATGTAACAGACTACGTGTTATTTTTCCAATCTAGAAAATGAACAATTTCATTTTGTTGAACCAATTGTATTTTTAGGGGTAGTAAAAAAAAAAAAAAAAGCAAAAGCAAAAAAAAAAAAAGAAGGTATCTCATGTATCTCTTGATAACAAAAATATTTCACATAGTATCTTTCCACCAGATGAAATCTACAGGCTTCAAAAACTATGAGTCACTTTTACCTACCGGTTAGATATACCTCCCGGATGAAATAAAGAATATTAAGTAGTGGTTTGATAAGGAGAGAATATTTTATACGAAACTTCAGGGGTTGATTTCCTCAGGTGCAATTTAAGTTTGACTCTACAACAAAAACCTTTATGAAAAGCACAGTGAAACCTCACTGGCTGAGCAGTCAGGGTCTAAATTTAATAGGACCTCCAAGAAAACAGTCCAGGAATGGATGCAGTTTGTTCTACACATGTAATTTGGCTCAAATATTTGAACTATCTTTGAAAATAGTTCAAAATCCTCTAAGTGCCTCAGTTTCCCTGTCCTGACAGAGGGAAATCCCTCTGAGGGCCTCCGGAGGGAGAACTGGGCACGGGGCTTTGGTGGCCATGGCACCACTTTGAGACTCATCCTAACTTCTCATAATAACAATAACGCGACAAAAGATGCCCTTAAACCCTAACAACGATTTTTGCTTTTAATTCAATAAAATTACACTGAATTATTAAAATTCTGTATAGTTGGCTTATGAAGATATTACATCCTTACATGATGATAAGCTGTGATTTACTTTAAAAAAAAAAAAAAAAGCAATTATGGAAAACCAGCCCGTGCTTATTGAAGGAACACAATCGCTATTGTGAAGCCTCAGCTTCGGAGAACGGGGGGGGATGCTCTTTTGTTTGTCCTTTAACCTAATCTCTTCTTGGTTTATCTCGAAGCCGAAGCATTCGGAGCGGGCTGGTTCTCACATCACGGCATGAATTCAGACCCCCGGCCAACTCCCGCCTGCAGGTACATTTAGAAAATAAGAATTTTGTTCTAGAATTTCCCTTCTTAGTCTTGCCGTGAAGATAAGGGTAATACTCAGATTATGGTTTTGATTCTCGGCTCTGTAACACTGGCCTCTTGTGTGACTCTGGGCAAGTCGCTCGTGTTTTAATTCTCTCCACGGCTAAAAAGGAGATCAGACCAAGTTATCACTTCTTTTGTCCATCTCTGTTTAGAACATGAACTCCCTCCGACACGAACCATCTTGGATTTTGTGTTTGAATAGTATCTAGTACAAGTGAAATACTAATTTCTCCTGCAGACTCTAAGGACAGAGAAATGTGGAGACTTACTAAAACATAACTAAAGGAGGATATCACCACTCTGGAGTAGTTACGACATCCCTATAGTTACTGGGGAGACAGAAGAGTGTTTTATCCTTAAAAAAATAAATTTAGACAATTGACAAGCTAAGAAAGTTTGCCTTGACATTTTTAGTTGCTCTACAAAGCTACCTTTGAATTTACTGAACCATTTTCTATGGTGTCAAGATTTAACAGGCACAAGTTAGACAGCCCGTTAAAACGAAAAACTTGGGGGAAACTTTTCAAACTTCTCAAAACTTTTCAACAAGCCCAGAAGTAGAGCATATTTATTCCCCGATGCTCCTGAAATCACCGCCTGTGCTGTTTGCAGGACCTGGGGGAAGATTCATGGTGAGCTTCACAGCGCTCATTCCCAGGTGGGGAATTTCTCAGATCTGGAAAGCGCTACCCACTGGCAGGGACACACACCACGCTTGGGTCCAGTTTCACTGGGAAGAAAAAAACAAGTGCCCAGGCAGGGAAAAATGCTGCAATAGGTTTTTTTTTCCCAGTTGGACAACGTGGGGCACAGGACTGCGAGATGGACCACACCACCTACCCCCGTTACTGGGGTCTGAGCACCTTGCTCATTGTGCGCCTCTTTGCATCTGCACCAGCATCTACTCAGGGCAAAAGTCTAGTCCAGTTCATCCCTGCAATAGGAAAAGGTCTTTTCCTAGACCTGGGAGTTTCCTAGGATGGGGCTTTGAGCAACCTGGTCTAGTGGGAGGTGACCCTGATCATGGCAGGGGGCTTGAAACTAGATGGTCTTTAAGGTTCCTTCCAACCCAAACCGTTCTACGATTCCACAATCTGCATGGGATCTTTTTAACTTCCAAAAAAGTGTACCGACATGATTAGCAAGTTAGAAATGCTAAAAAAGACTTCTTCCTACAAGTGACTATTAAGAACACGTGGCAGAGAAGCAACTAAGCGTAATTGAAGCATGGAAATATTTAAGCAACCGTATCAAAAAACCACTATGCCTGTTAGAAAGCAGGTTCAAAAATAAAAATAAAAACTGGAGAAGAATCAATTTTCCCATATCTTTGATATTTGCCTCCAAAGAGACAATGCCAAGTCATAAGGTTGACTAAAAGCTAAGGAGTTCCTAACACTGCAACTGTCACAGGGACGAAGAAACTGATCAGAAAGTGTCCTTAGCTGTAAAAGTGTACCAAAAAAATTTTCAGGCCTGTATTCATATCTGTGTTTAAATCAAAAGACTTATCAATTGGAAATATAGAGCATAAAAGTGCATTAAATGTAATTTCAGGTAATTTATCAAATAAAAACTTTTGCCTTTATACTTATATTTGAACAGTTTTGCATTTCTTTTCTCTCCCTCCTTCAATAAAAATTCACTAAAATAGCAGAAGCCAGACACATGAAAGAGAATGCTGACAAACCCGTAACATACTCTGCTGGTCTTTAATTTAGTTATAGGCTTTTTTCTGTAAGCAAATTATGCCAAAAAAAAAAAGAGTTTAATTTGTACATACTGAACCTGTCTCAATATTCTCCAGATAATTGTGCTATCTTCGGTTTAAAAATTCAGATGCTGAAGCCTGCCAGTGAAATAATGAATGCAATGTCACACTGCAAGTCAACTCCAGGTCCCAAACAGCTTTGGTTTCCAGCCTCTTGCTGTTCCCTTATACAACAGCGACTCAAATAATATCTGTTGTCCAAATTCAGACCCTTTGGTCCCAAACCAGCTCACCAGAAAGCTGTGGGAACGGCCGGGCAGTTCCGATACTCTCAGCTTCCCCATGAATGAGAACGAACACCGGGTGAGAAGGAACCTGCACACAGAAATGGATCCCCCCCAAAAAAAATTACAGCACCGAAACTTCGGGCAAACAGAATCCACACAGAGCCAAATATCCAGGTGGGAAGTTATCCACCCCTCAGCCCAGCTGTCCACAAGGAAAACCAAACCAAATAGAACAGGGAGGATGCACTAACTCCCCTTCAAGCAATAAAAGCTTGCTTTCGGTTGGCGGGGAAAAGGAATTTTTTAGAAGCTACTAAAGCCTTGTTACCTTTGCAAAAGTCACAAGAATTCCCCCAGCAAACAAGGGGACCAGTGCTCGTGTCACCCAAAGAAACTGGGAGGGGGCTGGTAAGGGTTAGGGAAAAACTATCTCGCTTTCCTTAAATTCTCAAATTCTTGGAGTGTCAAATTCTCGAATTCTGAAAGTCTCAGGAACAGCTGATTTACTTTTGTCAAACCCACCCCCAGCACCTCCTCCTTCCTGGCTCACAGTTCACATGAACCAGTGACAATTTAACAAACGTATAAAACAGAGAGCTTTTAGTTCCATGTCAGGTTTTTCAAAGGGAGCTGTAGTTGGAAAACTAATAATAACTAATAATAAATATATTGAGAAAAATTAATGAGCCACTGCCCGTGCAACACATATAGTCTATTATAAATAGCTCAGCGTTCACCCTCATGTCTGCTATAAAATAGATTAATTTTTTTTAACTTTATTTTAACCAGCAAATTATTGGGTGTAGCTCCTCAGTATTTTTATTACAGGCTCTCTATTCCAGATTCCTTGCGCTCCAGCACATTACAAAATTAAATACCTCTGTATCTACAGGAAATAGTTATCCCAGGATAACTCTTTCAAAAGAACAACACATCACCTCCACACAGCATCCAGAAGAACAGTCAGAAGCACACACAGTATATTTATTAAATAAGTATATATGCCTTTTTGAGTGCACTTCAGTGGGGGGAAAAACGTCCTATTAATGTAGTTAACCAGGCAGGCAAAAGCATCTTCTTGCTATTGCTGCTCAGAGTCTGCTCCTTCTCCTGGTAACCTCATAAATGTCAAGCTAAAAAAAATAAGGTGACTTTATTTGTAGCCAGAAAGAAGTTAATTAGCTTAAAACCAGCAACATTTAAGGTTATCAGGACATAAAGAGGCTCATTGCTTCTAACAACTGTTATGGGCCCTGGGTAGATACTTGTTACAACAATCCTTCAGCACCAGCGCAGGGAATCAGCTCATCCAAAGTGACCATCACAATCTAACACTTTGATAGAGATTATTATTAGATACTGATGACTGAACTAAAAAAAAAAAAAAATATGAAAAAACATGACAATGTAAATTTGACATTTAAGTAGAAAGAAATAAAAACTTGGTTGATGCCAGGTCTATTCTCTCCACGGTGGTGATTCCCAATGAAAATATTGGTCTGTTGCTTGTGCTCTCCCAAGCAGAGATTTGCTGTAATGAACTCAAGTTTTCCTTTACTGGAGACTGTGCAGTTCCTTTCCGACTTTGAGATATTCTGTGATTCTACCTTCACGTAAAAATAATCTTCAAAAAAGTAGTTACACAAAATCAGGCTAAAGAGCAACTTTTAAACTTTCTTTCCTCACTGTAAGCAACTTTCAGCAGAAAAAAAATTAAAAAAAAAAATCACAGCACATGCTCAAGACTGAAAATCAAGAAAAGAGTAACAAAACCCCCCATTCCTAGATTCAACACACCTCAAAGTCCGTTATTTAGTTTTTTACTCCTCTGGTTTTAACAGCAGAGAATCTAAATTTGTCCTGCTGAAATACACCCAGGTGCCCTCAGTGATTAAATTTAAGTAGCTTCTACCTGGTTGCCTTTTAAAGCAATGGAGTAGAAAAAAATCAGGCTTTTTGAGGGCATAAACCATGACTCCCCTTCTCATGCCTCCCATGAAATCACCACCCACATAAACATACTGGAAATTGAACTGCCTTACTGGAAATGTGCTAAATTAAGAGGTAAAACACGATATATTCTGCACGTCCATAACCAACCATCCCACTGCCAAGCTAAATTCATAGCAAATGAAGCAGATACCGTCTGTCTTCACTGGATAGTTCCCCAATATGAAAAAAAACCCAACCCAAAATATACTAGAAAATCCACAGCAGTTCACCCAAAGCACCAGCTGCGACTCTGCCTCCATCAAACCACGTGAAACGTGAGCACAAAACGGAGCGGCACGTAACAGAGAACTTTTCCCTTTTCACCTCTGCTTAAAACAAACAACAATAAAATTAAAAAAAAAGTAGAACTCTGCTCTCAGAAACCACACAATGTCAGTCTGCTTTGTAGTTCAATACCTTAATTACATACTCCAGCGCTGTTTTTCAAATATTTTATTTAAATTTTAGGATAAAAACACGTGTGAAGCATACAGCATATTGAATAGGCTTCCTCTTACAAGCTTTCCACAAATTTGAACAGCGTAACGTGGTGTATTTTACCAGGAAAAACCCTTATTTTCTCTAAGTTCCTTCTCTCCTCCACCCCCAACACACTATTCAGAAGCATTTCACGGCATCAAACGCATCTCAAACCCGTTTGGCAAATCCTTTTGCAGCCGCAGAAGCTCCCCATCAACTCCAGCCACCGCAAATGCAAAGCAACAACAGCAGAAAAGTAATGAAAATCTTGAACGGAGCTCTCCTAATGGGATGTAACAGCTGGAACAAAGATCTAACACAGCTGGGAAAGCCATAATTTTCTTTTGCAACGGAGGAAATACGCGATCGGCGATGACACGCTTTTCAGAGCAAAACCACACGGTCTCAACTACGTCAGAGTAAATCCATTCAGCTCCGAATATAAAGATGATGTCCCTCCAGCTGACAGCGCTGCTAACTCAAACCCCACTGGTTTGACTTCCCAGATAACACACCGACAATAAAGATGCTACAATCGGAATTTAATTAATGCTACTTATGCAAAACCATGGCAAAATTCAGCTCATTCATCCCGAGCTGGGTTTCTACCGTAACTTATTTTCGGAGCGAAAGGAAACTGTTCTGAAAAAACAGGGAGACATCAGCTGAGCGTTAAGATGTCTTTTTACAAACCTGTTAAATAAATAAATACAGGAATTATTTTAAGAGGTAATACAAGAAAAACTGCATCACTTGCATGAAAACAGCATATTCCCTTTCCCTACTAAAAAAAAAAAAGAAAAAAAAGACCGTAATATTTCTTCTCCATTCATAAAGGTGGGAAAACAACCTCCTTTCCCCACTTTCAGTGAGCACACCCAAAGCAACAGACATTCCTAATTTCTAAGCACTTCCAATTTCTCAAGCACCACAAGGAAAATGCCGTATTTTCATCAACTCTGTGTCTTTTCCTCCCGGTCTTACAAACACGGCAGCACCAGTGGCAGACACAGCTGAGCTTGGGGAGGGGGGCAACGCTGACGGAAAATTCCTCTCCGGCACAATTCCTTCCTCACAAGCAGTGAACCAGTAAAAACAGCATCTCCACAAAATATTTTACTAACCGTGTAGAAGGACAGCTCTGACCCAGGGAAGCTCCTTTTTTCACCCCATAACCCAGTTCTCCCAAACTCTCTCTGTTGTCCCCTTTAACCTCTTTAGAGATCATTTCTGTTCGGGTTGAGATTTGGACTTCACAGGTGCAGCAGCTTCACTGGTGCTGCTGGTTTAACAGTGCAAAGTCCCATTTCCAGACTGACCATACACAGCTTCACATCCAACCGGCTCTCAGATTTGCTGAAAGCTCATACAAAGAAACCTACTCAACCTAGAACTCCAAGAGTTTGCAGCAATATCGCTAAGTCCCTCCTAAATTCAGTTAAACTGGCAGCACCAGGCTCGATCTCAATTATTCCTGAAATCAAGAAACAGAGGCAGGACCAGGTATATTCAGATCATCACTTTGCCTCCAGGAGACCTTCAGAATCACACAGAATCACAGAATGATATGGGGTTGGAAGGGACCTCTGGAGATCATCTAGTCCAATCCCCCTGCCAAAGCAGGT
>JAOXJK010000001.1:4905643-4917482 GCA_025774025.1 Xenus cinereus | reverse complement strand
TATTAAGAAATAAAGCAAAGGATAGCTGTTACCAAACTGCTGAATCTTCTGGTCTGTTGAATTCTGTCTTTTAAATCGGTGGCGGAGGGTCAGCGCCGCTTTCGTCGCCGCCATGGGGAAGTCGGATTTCCTCAGTCCCAAGGCTATCGCCAACCGCATCAAGTCCAAGGGGCTGCAGAAGCTGCGCTGGTACTGCCAGATGTGCCAGAAGCAGTGCCGCGATGAGGTAAGGCCGCCCCGGCGGTGGCCGGGCCTGTGGCCCGTCGGGCGCGGAGGGCCTCGCTCCCTCGGGGAGGGAGGGCGATTCGTCCGTGAGGGGTCATGAGAGGTTCCGACCCTACCGTAGGGAAGCCCAGTCCCCTTGAGGGGGACGGTTCTTCTGGGGTACACAAGGAAGTCATATCCCCGCTGTTGGAGCCCTCAGTCCTCTTGGTGGGGGCTCTTATCCTCGTTGTAAACGTCTTCATTGCCATTGAGGGGGCTCCGGTCGCCCTTGTTGGGTTTCCCAATCCTCTTGGGGGGGCTGCGATTGCCTTAGAGGGTATGTGCCCTCATAAGCTTGTAGAATTCCCTAGATCTCTTGTGTGGGGTATAAGGCTGGTCCAGATTCGCCTTGTAAGTGTCCACGGTCTCTTTGTGGGGCCTGTGATCTCATCTATGGGGTAGAATCCTTCTAGGGAGCACTGGCCTCACATGCTGAGAGCACAGGGAGCCCCAACTCTCTTTAGGGGAGCATTGGAGAGGACCCTTATTCTCCTTTTTGGCTCCCCAGTCCCTCTTGGATGGACCACGGTCCCCTTGGGGGCAGATTGGTGGGACTTGGAGGGTTCCCAGTTGCCAGGGGTGAGGTGATCCCTTTGGGATCCCTCATGGAAGAAGTCCTCATCCACTTTGGAGGAAGCGTGTTAGACCTGATCCATCTTTGGGGACGTTCAATCCCCAGCACAGTGACTGATCAACCCAGGGTGAGAGGGAGTACAGCGTGGGTCCAAACCCACTGGAAGGGTGATTCCCTCACACACACCTCCGTCAACAGGATTAAGAATTACGTGTCTCCCATCTGGCTCAGAGGGAAATTGAGGGCAGCCATGATTTCCCTTGGGGACAGGGTGAGTCAGTGACATGCCCAAGAGGATGCTCATTTGGAGCACTGTGATGTCTGTTTTTATAGAATCATAGAATCTTAGAATGGTTTGCATTGGAAGGAACCTTAAAGATCATCTAGTTCCCACCCCCCCGCCATGAGGAGGGACATCTTCAACAAGATCAGGTTGCTCAGAGCCCCGTCCAACCTGACCTGAAATATTTTCAGAGATGGGGCATCCACCACCTCTCTGGGCAACCTGGGCCAGTGTTCCACCACCCTCAGCGTAAAAAAAAAATCTTCCTTATATCTAGTCTAAATCTCCCCTCTTTTTGTTTAAAGCTATTACCCCTTGTCCTATTGCAACAGGCTCTTCTAAAAAGTTTATCCCTGTCCTTCCTGCAGGCCCGTTTTTAGGTATTGGAAGGCCACTTTCAGGTCTCCCTGGAGCCTTCTCTTCTCCAGGCTGAACAACCCTAACTCTCTCAGCCTGTTCTCGGAGCAGAGGGGCTCCAGCCCTCTGATCATTTTTGTGTCCCTCATCTGGACCCGCTCCAACACACCTATGTCTTTCCTGTGCTGAGGGCTTCTTCCTTCTGATTCTGGCTCAGTTTCTTCCCTTCTTCTCCTGTTACAAAGAGATGCTTTTTCTCTGAAGCTTCTCCCTCTTCTTTTCAGTTGTCTATTCACTTGGATCCAGATGCCTGTTGGATGTGAGTGTCCTCTTCTTCCTGATATCCACCGGAGCTGTGCTCCAAAAGCTTGGGCTTACTGTGCTTTTAGTTTTCCATTCTCCATGGATAGCCTTTTTAATGTGTCTTAGAGAAGTAAAGCTGTTTCTGTCCCCCTCTCCCTTTCATCCTAGAAGCTCAAATCTTATTCTCTTCCCAGTAACTAGAAGCAAAAAAGCTTCACTGTGATACAAACAGATCTATTTGGCGGGGGGCACGGGGCTCCCATGGAATGAAATTTGCTTGTAGATGTAGTCATATCGTGAGGAAAGAGCATTATATTAGACAAAAAGAAAGATATGGTCAAACGTCCTATGTCTGGGTGCTTTTTGGGGAACTCTGATGACTTCAGCCCTGTGCCAGAGCTGGCCAAACTATCACAGCCTATATCACCGTCCCCTCCTTACTCACATCTGGTGTCAGTGTTGGGTCAGGTAGGAGCCAGCAAACATTTTCAGTGCTCTCACACAAGCACCTGGATGGTGGTGTACCTGAGTGGTACCACGACTGTCCCATTCCACAAGGAACAAAGAGGACTGCTGGAATGTCCTGTCTCACAACCCCTGTCAGTTTGTCTTAAGGCTCTTGGCCTCAGGAGGAGTTTTGTTCTTGGGTTGCCTGGTCAGGAGGAACAAGCACCCTGTGTAGGCTATGGCTGAGCTAAGGTGTTTTCTGTGGAGCCTTCAAGAAATTTCACTTATAAAACATTATTTTTCATACTCTTCTGCTGCGCGAGTGTTGCAAATTGAGACAAAGTATTTGTTTTTATTTTACAGAATGGCTTCAAATGTCATTGCATGTCTGAGTCCCACCAGAGGCAATTGCTGCTGGCTTCTGAAAACCCTCAGCAATTCATGGATTACTTTTCTGAGTAAGTTTGCTATATTTTATATTTGCTGTGTTGAAGAGCCAGGTCTTCGTTCCTGCATCACACCTGTGCAGCCGTGCCTCTAAGGGCCAGTCATGTCCTACTGAAGACACTTTATTCTGATAGATTTTAGTTTTAGCTCTTTTTTTAATGGCGATTTGAAAATGTGGGCGGTGTCGCTTTTGAACGCGTGTAAGAAGTTTGAGGGAGTCATGATGTTTAATCAAATTTAACAGTTTTGACCCGTGTCTGAGTCCCGTTTTAAGCTGCTCTGTGTTAGAAAGTACGTCACGGATCTGCCCCAGCGAAGTGACTGCCACACGCAGAGGTACAAAGAGCTAAAAGAACCACTACAGAGAGATAACAATTCAGGGTTGTGACTCACGTCCCACGGTGTCCCCCAGTCCTTTGTCCAGCTGTCCTGTGTGACAGCTGGGGTGACTGGAGCCGTTTTCAGCACGAGCCTGACGCCAGGCTTTATACCGGAGGCGGTGAAATAGCGGTGAGACGAGTGATCAGATGAGTGATCCGTCATCCCCATCTCCCACCCCTCCTTTGTCCTGCCCTGTGTGTTGTGTCAGGCAACCTGGGAAGATACTTGGTAATGAAATACCAGCAATTAGTGGGAAGTGTTTAGATTTCTTTCTTTCCCTTTGAAAGGGTATTATCCCTTTGAAGATTTCGCTTGTGATAAATTGTGTTTCTTTGTGGATACCTACTGCATTTAATGCTACTTTACTGCAAAAAGGAAATGAGTGTGTCTGAATTTCATTAGGCTCAGTTCAAAAGAACACTCATTTTTATACCGCAATATTTCATTGTTAATGACAATAGAAAATTGCTTTGTAATCATTAAATTTTACTAAAATACTTTCTTTTTATCCCTCGAGGGAATTCCGAAATGATTTCCTAGAACTGCTCAGGAGGCGATTTGGTAAATATTTTACTGTTTGTTTGCTTGTTTGTTTTTAATGTCTTTTGTTAGTTCAATGCAAGAAGTTTTCGTTGCTTTCTCCAAGGTCCCATATTTATATTTAATAATTCTGTATCTCAGGAACAAAGAGAGTCCACAATAATATTGTGTACAATGAATATATCAGTCATCGAGAACACATCCACATGAACGCCACGCAGTGGGAGACACTGACTGATTTTACTAAATGGCTGGGGAGAGAAGGTAAATGGAATGCCTCAGGGTTGGGAGGTTTTAAAATTATTGGGTAGTTGCGTTGCTGATAAGTGGTCACTAAACATTTATGTTAATTCTCCCATTTCCTTTTTTTTTCTTCCCCTCCCCTCCTGCAAATATATATTAACAGATGTCCAAACACAGGAAAGTTTCCTTTAGTATGATTCTGATCTATTGTTTGTATATGTGTTGGATTTCTTTTTTCCTCCTTGTTAAAACAGTGAGAAGGAAACATTTTCTTCAATGAGGAAAATATAAAAACAGTCTACTTCATTATGCGCTCTGGCCTATTTCCAAATAGAACTGGCTAACTGAAAGGCAGAAACACATACTAAAGATAATTCCAAGTCAATTTTACCGGGCCAGTGAGGGGTAAATTGTCTTTGGTAAAGTACCTGCATTATTATAGTGAACATGGACTGTGAAAATGCTCTTGATACCTTCTTTGTTCCTTGCTTGCTTTTGTGAGTATGACTCTTACTTTATCTTGTCTTGACTTTTTAGGTCTTTGCAAAGTTGATGAGACTCCGAAAGGCTGGTATATCCAATATATCGATAGGGACCCAGAGACTATTCGCAGGCAACAAGAACAAGAGAGGAAGAAGAAACAGGACCTGGATGATGAAGAAAAAACTGCTAAATTCATTGAACAGCAAGTTAGAAGAGGTCTGGAGGGGAAGGAACTGGTGAGGAGAATCTCACTGTATGTCAACCTTCAGCTCAAAGCTCCTCTTGGTTAACTTCATGGTTAATTGGATGCTGCTGGGATCCTTGCACTGGTATTTCCTTTGCAGTCAGTTAGAAGGTGATGAGTAAGCTTCATGCTTCAGGCTACAAGCTCATCACCAGTTCAAACTGGGGAGCGATGGGCATGTTTGGCTGCATTGTTGCTCTTTTCCAAGCCGCAAGGAGTAGTCTTCTCCCAGAAAATTCTGATAGTAGCCTCGACTATGTTGCTTTTGTTACATTTCCTTGACCAACCGACTTGCTGGTGGTTTTTACAGCTGATGAACATCAAGGTCCTCTATGGAATCAGTTTCAAAAAATAAATAAATAAAACAAAGCAGAGGTTTCACCTCCTTTTAGATTTGATAGGATTTTGAAATCTACTAGAATTGTATCCTGTGCCCCTAGTGTCTGATCCTGGCCATTTCAGACTTGGATTTAGACTGTCTTCTTCCATACTTGAATCACCACATCTAATCACTTATATTCTGAATTCTCTGCTATACAGTTATCTTAGATTATAACCTGCTCCGGAGGAAAACTTGGAGTTACTTTGTACCTGGCTTACTTTAGTACTAAAAGAGTAATAATTGCTGCTCTTCAAATGATTAGTGAATTAAAAATCACTCTTGAATTTAGGAAGGGAGAGTAAATGATAAAGTAACCAGCATGATGTGTCTTCGTTTATGGTATTTCACAACTTTCAGGCTTGCAAATAACAAGTATCTTGTACAGCGGGGAGGCTGAGATAAAAATAACCAGGGGGGAGACATAATCAAATCTGCGTAGTGAAAAGTTTGATTTTGATAGTGCTGGTGTGGCATTTGGGATCTGTTTATTTGGCGTCCTTACGCGTTGTTGCCTGGGACTGGAACCTCCCATTTGATCCCAGCTATTGATAGGTAGGTTTAAATGCTGTTGTAAACAATTACCTTTTTCTTAATTTAAAACTAATTGGAATTTAAAAGGCTCTGAGCCTTCGGTGCTAAAAATTTGGAAAGATTCCAGAATTTCCTTCTTGGAGTTATGAGTCTGTCCAGAAACCAGTCTAATCACGCTGGCTTAAAAAGAGGAAACTGCTACAGTAAGGCCACTTTCCTTTGGTGCTGGGCTCAAGCAAGTTCAGACAGCATCTCTGTAGAGAGTTGTTAATTAGAGAATTTTGCACGGGAGGCTGTAATGAGATCATGTTTTCAATTTATAATCTTCTTACGAATAAAGCCAGGTTGAATATTACAGTTACTTGTAATGATCTTGCTGTCTGTAAAACTGAGCTAATCAATGATCACCAAAAAATGGTATCTTGGCTCAGTTTTCTGTTTGACTCTTAAAATGTGTTTTGTGGGTTTGGTTTTTTTTGGCAGGAACAGCCGGTCTATACTGAACTGAACAGAGAAAATGAAGAAGAAAAAGGTAACCAGATTTTGATATATGCAATTTTCTAGAACCTACTGAAGCTGATGTTGTGGATTAAAACAAGATGAGCACTGAGGACTCCTCGGTGCTTCATAAAGTGCTCTGAGACCAATTATATGTAATTTATTTAATTTATTCTTTAATTTATTTTATTTAAAATAATTTATTTTAAAAGCTGAACCAAAACAGACTAATAAATATGTTCAAAGTTGTGATCACTTCCATTTACAGATTTTAAAAATTGTAACATCCTTCGATGCAGTTATATTTAAAGATAGAAATAGAGTAATGTCTTTTTATTTTTTAGTTGCATTTAATTTAAACAAAGGAGCAAGTACTTCCATAGCAGCGTCTTCCAAAACAAGGTGAGAAAAGAATTTAAGGGCAACCCTTACTGTTGCGATGACAATGACGATGGTATTTGTGTGGGCAGGAAGATGTATCTTGTCCTAAAATATTTGGAGTGTTAGTATCTTGTCCGGTCGTGTTATTCAGGAGGGGATACTGGGTGACTTCACGGTTCCTTTTGTGTTTAAAGTGGATGAATGAATATATCTTGAATGTGTGCTGTGAGGGGCTTTCTTGAATTCACTGAGGTTCACGGTGGATGCCCATAAAGCAGTGGGCAGTTACAGGTTCCTCTGAGAAGATACCCTTATGTGAAGGGGTGGCTGAGGGATCCAGTCAGCACCTGAAGCGAATGCCATCTCGTCCCACCGCCTGCTGTGAACGAGTACTTGTGACTTGTTAATTTTGGTTCCTAAAAGCCTTGATTGCCTTGTCTAATTGGAGGCAATACTTCCTCTGATCATCATTTAAGCAGCTGAATCTCTCTGATGTAAATCTTTCTGCAGCTCGTGCTTTTAATTGGCATCATATAACCACGAGCAACGCAGGACAAAAGGGATCAATAATGCAAACAATACTGACTTATAGCAGTCTGTGAAACCGTTTGATGAGCAGTACATCTTTTCCTGGGAGGCGATATTGTAATTAAACATATTGCAGGTAAAACAAAAGCTTTCCTCTCATCACAAGCTCAGCTCTTAGATAAGGTACCTGATGGGAGATGCGCCAGGCAGAAAATGAGACAATAAAGTAGTTATTTGCAATAATAGATACAGATTTCAGGCTTTGAGGAAAACTTGTAAATTATCCCAAAGCATTGATTTGTGCTTAAGAGGAGCCTGAAACTTAATTCAGGCACCCACTTGAATAATTTCAGTGGGGAATACTTAAGGTCCTTGCTAAAATTTGGCTGAATGTGAAATCATAGATCAGGTAGTCTTAATTTTTTCATAGCATATGAGAGACACTTCTCTGTTAACTTTGTAGTGGTGGTGTAGAAGCAAAATTAGGATACCCATTTCATGGTAAAGTGACGGGGCGAGGGTTTATATGTCACTGGTGTGACTGGTGTGTCGTATATGGCAACTGCTGCCCCGTGCCAGCATAAAGGTGTGTTCTGTGGCTGTTGGCTGTTGCTGAGGACCAGTTGAGTTCAACCTCATGCCCAGTAGCCCAGCACAGCAGCTGCAGTAGGACTTCCTGGCTTCCCACCTTCTGTAGCTACAGAAACCTGGCACTTGTTTTTCCTGAGCGGGGTGCAGAAATAAGACCAGGAGATCGTAGGTAGTGGATGGTAGAGTTTGAGGGCCTGGGGTTACTGGTGGTTGGGTACAAAGGTGGAGTTGAGAAGAAGGGGAGCGAGGAGGGAGGTGTGCCTTCCCTTGAAGGTCTGTGGGGCTGACATGAAGCTAGGACTCACCACTGCCGGGCATGGCTACTGCTGTTCAGGATTCATCTAAGACAAATGCTCAGGACAGGAGGAACTGCCCTTGAGCAAACTGGGAGCCCCAGGGCTTACTTTCCCCCCCTCAAGAATTTACATCCTCAAATCCCTGCTTAACTCACTCAGTGGACAAGTAAGATTAGAATTACTTCTAATTAAGTAATGAGCAGAAGCTCTTACCAAGGTCATTTGACTCCTGCCTGCAGTCTTGCGAGTGTACCAGTGTACAGTCCTGTCCACGCACTGGTCAGCCCTCGCTGTTCACAGTCAAGGTCTCCCCAGCCCTGTAACCCCAAGGGAGGTTGCTTCAAAACGTGTTTGCTCTGATGGTTAGGACTTTGGCTGTAATTTCCTGGGTAAATGTTGTCACGGCTAGTTTATACCGGTTGCTCTAATGTTGGTATGGGCATTTAACAGAAATAGCTGTTTTTCTCCCTGGTGTTTGCTTTCTCAGACAACGTATTTGTAGAGGACGGTTTCAGCCTCTCGGCCTTCGCTGTGCTGCACAAGCAGGCTTAGATGGTGGTGGCCTCATATCCCAGTTCCCCTGATCCGCTGAACATCCCTTCCTTGTCCTTGTTCCAATTTCGGCTAAACTCGAGCAGGGGAGCTGATGGAATTTGTGCTTGCTGCAAACATACCACCAGCGTGGCTGATGCCAGGCACTAAGGCTTGTCTGTCTCCATGCCTCCTAGGATTGCATTTGACTCTTTCATGGCTGGTCCCTGCCGGTGGCTGTCACCTGTGATGATAGCCAGGCCCTTTTCTGCTTTTGTTGTTCTTAAACAGCTCCCAGTAGGTAGAAGGTAATCAAAGGAAACTTCTCCAAAGTGTGTGAGCTTGCATAAAGCGCTGTTGAATTTTGTCTTTTTTAAAACACGTTTTTCAAGATAAACCAGTCCTTTCTGGCGTCCAGTTCTTTCTTGTGTCTTTCACATTGAATGGCACACTTGAACAGCGTTGGTGGCCTCTCCCTCCTTGTCCCAGGGGCCTTAATAAATATGTTAAATAAGATTTGGTTTAGTATTGACACCCAGGAGTCCCTTAGTAACCTCGCAGGTAGATGTGTTTCCCTTCTCCAATGCAAGCGCTGCAGTTGTGTTTTAATTGTATGAGATTGTACTTCCAAGTACTTGCTATTGGATTTGTGATTTAATGTGCTTTTTCTTCTAGAACTCTGCTATGGGGATTATCCGGTCTTCTGCTGAAATACAATTATTTTTCTCTCCATTTTGTTACTACTGCCATTTCTGTGTCTTCATTCTCATTATGTATCTTCCCTTTGCTGCTGTTTTGAACATCCTCACCACAGGCAGAACATGGAATTTGTTGTAAGGCCACACTAATATCACCTCAGTGTCCCACCTCACAGCAGCCTTCATCTTCCTGAATGAGAGAACACCTAAATTTTTTTTACTGCATTCAAATGTCCTTTATAAAAATATAAAAATGACTTAACTCAAGCTGCCTCTAGGTAGTTCTCACTTTACCTAGGTGTTCCCTGATCCCTGAGACGTAGCTTTTTGTGCTGATTGCTCTTTTCTTTCATATCTCATAGGCTATTGGCCTATTTTGCATATGATTATGAAGATGGTATATATTTGCTGGCTGTGGAGCCCTTTTCTGCAGATTCCCATGTATTTTCTCCCTCTGATGGATAGGTTAAGTATCTCTGGAAGGAGTTCTAGATGTCTACCATGTTTGAGGGTTGCTCTGTCTGGGTGGCTTCTCTAAAGCCACAAGTTTGTCCTTTCAAATTTGAAAACCTCATTTGCAGACCTGCTTTTGTCTTCTCCACTCAACTCCACGATGAACTTTTTGCTTTTGCACTGGTGAACCCATCGTTAGGTTGTTCTCCTTCTGCTGGACTTCTAGCAGCCAACATCAGTGGACTTGGAGTTTACACCTCGCGGAGATCAGTTCTAGCTGCCAAATGCAATCCTAGAGAAGGAGGTTATGCAGGGTCTGGAAGGTGATTTGCACAACTGAAATTAAATAGTCCTTTTTTGCACAACCAGCTCTTCAAATGCGTCTTGGTAGAGGAGAAAATTTAAGGTCTGCTGTGAAAACACCATCTTACTCTTCCAGCAGTGTCCTTGGACCGAGTGCACTGAAGATGGTGGAAGGGGCAGTTAAAAGAAAAGAATCAGCTCATAGCTCTGGTCAGTCCAAAGAGAAAAAGAAGAAATCTGCACTGGATGAGATCATGGAGGTAATAATCATGCAGGATCTGTGTCTTTCTAACCCCAATGCCTATGGCTATGTCCACTTTACCAGGGCATCCCTTTGAAGTGACGTCAGACCTTCAGTTCATGTGGAATTCAGACTTCTGAATCTTATCAGGCAAAATGATTCCACTTCCCCTTTAAAACTGATTTCTGCTGCTCATCTGTGCCTATTCCTCAGACGACTGAGATGTTGGAACTAAAAGAATACAGATTTTGGAAGAGAAGGAAATATTTAGAAACACTTGACAATACCAAATATAAATCTCCATCATTTTATCTTGGATTCCTGGATCTCATCAGCTTGATTTTTATGCACCAAGCACACGCTGACTTACCCTTATTTAGGGTTTGGGTTTTTTTAATTTTTCACTTGATGTGGGCCTGGAGAATGGGTTCAGCTTTTCAAAGGCGTGGGAAAGCTGCAGTGAGAGGAGGAAGTAAATGGTGATTGTTTGTTGTTGTTCTGTAGCTTGAAGAGGAGAAGAAAAGAACATCTCGAAGAGACTACTGGTTGCAGCCTGTAAGTGTCTTAAAAATTATTATTATACCAAATACAACCAATTCTACATCTCTAAAACCGCTATTGATTTGTCTAAAGATCCAAAACTAGATTCCCATCTAAAGTCACTCTGATTTTCCAAGCTGCCAAATGGGAAATATTACAGTATCTGGGGGGAATTATTCTTCTGGTTGAGCATCATCTGCCGTCTGACGCGTTGTGTGCCTGATCTCAGACGGGGTGGAATTCTCTAATTAAAGAGTTGGTACTGCCAGTCCCTACAGATCATGTTTAAATCATGATATTACTTACAGCCCCCTTTTTTCTAGGCAGTAGTCGATTTGCACAGAGGTGTAGAAGTCAATCAACATCAGCCTTTGAGCTGAGAGACCTCATCCCAGTGTCTACTTATTGCCTGGACTTCTAGATTAAGAAGTCCTGCCCTTGACCCTTTGTGCACTGTCAAGGGCACAAATTCAAGGGTATTTGTTTTTTTTTAAAAAAAAAAGGTTTTGACACACACTACTTTGAGTCAATAACTCATGAAAAAATCAAGTTCTTGAATGCTGAGTCTTTACTATTGTTGCTTCCTGCGCTGTGCTCTACAGTCTGTGGTTGGAGTCAGCGTGAGTGACCTGAGTGTGCAATTAGTTTAGATTGTGTGGTTGTTTGTATATTTTGGCATTTCATTTTTTCTTTTCTCCTTTCATATCTTCCAGGAAATTGTTGTAAAAATTGTAACAAAAAAGCTCGGAGAGAAGTACCACAAAAAGAAGGCAGTCGTGAAGGTAAAGTGTGCAAATGCCTGGGCTTCTCCGGTATCGGGTAACTTCTGAAGTTTTGTTTCATTGTGCAAGTTGTTCAGCCTTAAATCAGCGCTGATGGGGGCTGAATCGTCACCTTAGCTTTACTGGGATTTATTCTGGGCAGGGAGTGAATCTCTGAATTGGTTTAATGTTATTTACTCAGTGATTCTTTCTTCAGCACTGTTCTGTCCTGCGTGGTTTGTCCCTGTTAACACATCCAGCACGGAGAATAGCCACTTCGTCAATGTCAGATGCCCAAGAGCAGTGCAGTTGCGGTTTAATCTCAGACTAGCCAGTTTTGCAGTCGAATGTAGGGTCCTGCACCTGGGGAGGAAGAACCCCAGGCACCAATATAGGTTAGGGATGGATCTTCTGGAAAGCACTACTGAGGAGAAGGATCTGGGAGTCCTGGTGGATAGCAAACTATCCATGAGCCAGCAATGTGCCCTTGTGGCCAAGAGGGCCAATGGAATCCTGGGCTGCGTAGGGAAGAGTGTGGC
>JAOXJK010000001.1:4869978-4895151 GCA_025774025.1 Xenus cinereus | reverse complement strand
GGTTGCCTTTCATTAATGTCCTGCTACTAAAATGGCTGGAGATTGGAATAATTTCTAATGGCATTTGCCTTCTCTCATGATCCTGCTAAACCAACCCAGCCAGAAATGACATATGGACTCGTAAAAATAATTCTGTAAAGCAAATTTTTCCCCCAAAAAACCAAACCCAACTGTCTTTGGTACAAGCTGGTTTATTCCAAATGTCAGGTATTAAAAACATTTGGAAGTAAAGATCTGCAAGGTCTTTACAGTCATTTTTTATGTTATACAGGCTGAACAACAATATGCTTTGGGCTTCAGTTTCACTTTGAAACTGCGTTACCATCCATCATCTGTGCTTAAGATGAGCTTCTTTGTCCTGTGCTTCTGCCTGTCTCCCACACCCATGTCTGACTGCTCTAAATAGTTGGTTGGATGGGGAAGATAAAACAGATAACTTGGATCCTCACTCGTCTCTTCCACAGCACTACCACCAGGCTCCCGAGCACCCATCGAAAGAAAAGATTAAAACATTTGTGAGACAGCCTGCTCACATTTTGAAAACACAAAACCAATTACAACAGCTAACCTTCCATAAAGGGATTGCATAAAATCAGATATGAACTAAAAGCATAATTGTTAAAAAGAAACAGCAAATAAACAAGTGGACCCAAGTAGGTCAGGACAGGAGTATTTGCCTTAGATATTAACTGTGCTGTTACTAAGAGACAGCATAAAAAAAACCCTGATTTTGCAACCACGTGACGCCGCTCAGACCCGAAAACCAATTTATGAGATACAGATTACTGATGTGGAAAAATGGTTTGGGAATATGATACAAATGTGGGATCAGCGTACCTTAAAATTAGAAGTATCTGTCTAAAATACAGCAGTAGATGTTACTAAGAAAGCATGGGGTATGCTAATCTGTGTTTGAATTTAGGCAGGAGTGGATTATAAGAATTAAATCTGCATCTGTTGTGGATTTTAACTTGCTGAAAATCCAGGTGATCTGGACTTAATTAATCTAACTCAACTTTCTTAAAATGCAAAATTTATTTACTTTCAGTGAATCATAAGTAATATAAACTGCAAAAGAGTCTGACTTCATCAGTAACTAAGAACTGTGTCTTGCAACGTTATTCCTAAGAAGGCCCAACTTTTCTTCCATTTTTAACGGTTACTCATTAAACAATGTTTTGAAAAAAGTAAGTTACAAGTGTTTCCAATTATTATTATGGTATTTATTTTTTTTTATTAGCAGTGGTGATTTTACACTCCCAAATATTTCTTTGTAAATGCTGGCTTAGTATTTGAGGTTAGCACACTTAAGTAAATATTTAAAGAAATAAAGCAAAAATATCAAATGTTCATAGTCGTTGCCTGATATCAGGCAGACAGATTCAAAACCTGTAGTGAACTCAGTGTTATTTGTTTCTCCCAAGTATCACGTATTCCATCCAGCATGTTGAGAAGCAATAGATACAAAGATTTATTTTATTTTTTTTTTACTTTTGGGAGAGAAATTCTGTTGTTTGATCTAAGGGCTCTTGTTATTCAGTTTGCTTCCAATTTTGAAAAAATAAAAAGAGCGGAAAAAGATGAATGGCACCTCTTTGGGAGAGTAATGTATCCATCCCATTATATGCTGTTTCCTGCATAAGACGATGATTATTATTCCATCTTTCCTCTTAAGACATGTCTAAAATCTTAGTCATGTAACTTGCTGAGAGGTTATTAGCAGTATGTATAGACTGCATGTTGTGTTGCAGGTGTCTATGTTTATTATGAAAAACTGAAATTTAAAAATTGCAATCAGTACTTTGTCTGTCTCAGCTTTCAGCTTGGCCTCTGAGTAACCTGATGCTCCAAACCCCACAGCTGTCGTCTACCCCAGTATCAGATCTCAGCCAAGGGCCGGGCTCTGCCCTCATTTTCTGGAGTGCGATTTCGCTATGCCAGTGGAGTTACTGGAAGTCTGGGATACACGAGAGTGTATTTTGGCACCAAGAGTCTCCGTGCAGTGAAAGGCAAATGGTGCGTTTTTACTGATTAGCAGAGCTGCACTGGTGTTGCTGAGAAGGGGAGCTGTAACGGGGAGCAGGCACTGAGTGGGCTCCCAGTGGGCTCCAACTGTGCCACAGATTTTCTCTTGGTTAACATCAACCAGCTGTGGGTCCGAGAGGATTTTTCCAGTTTTCCCACAGGGATGCAAAGAGCAGCCTGTAGTGAAAGACAAAATGTTCTGGTGGACGTGTCTTACAGACAAAAATTCTTTGCAGCTAATTTTTATTTCAGGCCTTGGATGAAAGAGTAAGTGGGTCAGAGACACAGAGGGGAAGCTCAGGCAGGACAGGAGACTCAGCTAAGTGGCCACCTCTGTGGTGCGTGACCACCACTTGGCAGAAAACACCCTTAAAATGTTTTTCTGTGCAGAAACACTAGCTTAATTGTATAGTGCCTATATTTGATGTTAGCTGACCCTTTTCCTTCTGAGTATTAGTATTGGTACTGTGATTCCACATGTACAAATGACTAGAAATAAATTTGGATTTAGAAAATATTTGCTTTTTATTTCCCTCTGTCCTTGCAAAAGCAGAAATTCTGCCTGGCCTCCATTTCATTATGCAGTACAGAGGGAGAATAAACCAGTTGCAGGCATGTCACAGTGAGACAGAACCAGGAATAGGAAATCTCATACCTCTGGATTCAAACTAATTTGGAATACTTGGGCTACTTCCAAACTATGAAAGTTTTTATATGAAGGAAATTAAAAAATATGTATTTAAAAAGTGACCTGCTTTATTTCTTTACGATGCATCAAAAAAACCTGAATTATTATTTCTGAGCATTTGTTGCCTTTAAATATCAGTAATATCAAGTTTCATCCTCCTGATGTTCATTATGGAACTTCTCGGTGATTTACTCTGAGTTCGCTGTTCTGCATGAATTTTTAACAAGATACTCTTTTTTCAAAATGGATGCTTAAAATCATGTTTACATTAGGTGGTTTTTTTTCAGTTCTATTGCGGATTATAAAAATACAAAATACTTCAATATTCTACTTTTTGAAAGAGCCTGTCTTGTTAAAAATATTTCTATTCTCTAAACAAGACTGGACAGGTGGAAATACCTAGATTATGGCTTAGTGGGATGATGTTCTTAATTATTATGAAACCAAATATTTTATTTATTTTCATTTTTTTCTCTTTCTCTTTTTTTTTTTTTGGTACAGTTATATAGACTGACCTCCACTAACACTTGTGTGATGAGCCACTGTCCTGGCCATGTCAATCAGGTACTTTCCACAGCTTTCAGTAGGGAGTCCAAGTCTGAGAAGTATTAGGCATGGATCTAAAGACATCAGGTTCAAGCAAATGCAAATCTTTGCTTGACGTAAATGTAATAGACTCATGGAGCTCTGACACAGACAGCAGAATTTTGCCAGCATTCCCCGTTAGCGATGTGCTCATCAATCAACATCACTTTGTGCTCAGTGTTGTACAGTGCCAGAAGAGCTCTTGACTAAAGAGCTTGTAATAGAACCTGGAGGCTAGACAAAGTAAGCAGAAAGCAAGATATATTTAAACAAAACAAGGAAAGAGTGGCTAATTACATCTGAGCTGCATCTCTATTTGCCAGAATTCTAGGGAGGACACAGGGGGATTCTTGTAGTTTCCTGTAGTTTTATGATTTTTGGTCTAACTTTGTGTCCACAGCAGTGATTCCCACACTGAGATTTATGGATCACCAGGGAGCTGCGAGGACATGGTAGATTGTCTATGGAAACACAGTATTCTGCAATGTTTTGGAGCAAAAATTATTAAAGTAAAAGTTTGATGACAAGCAAGCTGAGCGGTCCCTTATCATTGAAAAGTCATAATGGTTTGTTGGCCTAAAAAGTGTAGAAACCGTTATGGGTTTCCATTGTTTGCTGGTTTTTCAGCCCACTAATACTGAAGATTACTACAGCCACCTTTTGGAACATTTGGTTTTTCATTTTTGAAAAGTTTTCATTAAAAAATTGTTTCTTATTCTTCTACTAATTTGTGGACTCCACCTACTTTTGGCAATTCACTCCATAGCTCTTAAACAATGTACCTCATATGTAGGTTGAAGGACTAATTGGACCTTAGTAACACATGACAGATCTCTGCAGAAAAAAAAAGGTATCTCGACTTGATAATCTTGGCTGCGTGGTGACTACAGCATGGCTACAGAGAAAATTGCATGCAGAGTCTTTTGTGTACCTCCAGGCAGTTCTGGTGGAAAGCTGAAGCTCTGGACTTTTCTATACTGACATATAATAATTGAAATTTGGGATTTCTTTAAACAGAGAATATTTTCCTCCTACACCATTGTCTGTATGTATTTAAGCCTGTGTATTTTAAGTGATTTAAGGTTCTTCAGCCCTGTAGTCACTACAAGCCAAGTCTGAGATCCCAGAGCTAAGAAAAGAAAACTTTTTAAGAGCTGTGGGACTGCACTGAAAGCCAGCTAGACCAAGGGGAAAAGACCTGTAAAGTAGGTATTGGGGCTGTTGCCTGTGGATTATGTGTTTTTCAGGCAAGGTCTCAAGAAGGAAAATGGAATCAGTGTTTCCTTGAACTCAAATCAAAAAAGCTCCTCTTGCGTATCTGGAATATTAGGTGGTGCTTTGTGAAAGAGCAAATAGTTTTGGAGTTCAGAAATAGAGAGGTCTTGAAAGACTTTCCAGAGACGTCAACCCAAGGTTCAAAAAGGCAATGATTTCATGCCAAGGAGAAGACAAAAATGAAGTGCAGCATATGACCATCAACCCTACAGCTAAACATGGAAGAAAACTTTTTGCAGAAAATGAAAAGGGAAAAGAAAGCTCGTGCCAAACAAGAAACAATGCCACTGTTGTAGCAGCTGGCATAGGGATGGAAAATGCCCATTGATTTGAAAACCCTCCACTGAAATATGCCAGCAAAGGAAAGGCACAGGGTACAGTCAGAGTTCAGGGTCTCAAATGATGGAGGAAAGTTATTCATAAAAGGACAAAAAAGGAGGAATCTACAAATGCAAAATTAAGACCATTAAAAACATGATGATGATGAAAGTGAAATTAACAACTGAACCTCTGCAATGGAGAAATGACGATGAGGCACTGTACTTAAAGGTTTAAGGTGAAACCATGCATACCTGGTGAAGAACGAGTCCCAGTCCTCCAGAAACATGAACTAGGGACAATCGCCAGCTGGAATGAGAACTTGCAGGAACATGCCAGCTCTCACTACAGGCAGACAGAGCAACCATGCTGGTGGCCATGAGGCCACCAGTCATCTGGCACTCTTGCAAGAGTGGGATTGCTTAGGGGCACAGACTCACCGGTGAGGCAGTGGGAGGACAAGGCATCTGTAAGACAACCCACAGTGTTGACTCATCTTTTGAGGGAAAAACAGACCAGTGGAAGAACTATAAAACGTGACAGCAGATGGCATTATTTGTAGAATCAAAGAGCAAGCAGTCTGTGCCGAGGCCCTAAAAACTGTAGAGAAGAAAGGGGGCAGACTCAGACTCTGCATTGACCCCAAGGAGCTGAGCAAGAACATTAAAAGGAAACGTTTCCACTTGCTTGCAAATAACAACAGATGTGCTGGGAGAGTGGGAGCCAAATTCCTAAGCAAATTTGTTGCCTTGGCAGGGCTTTGGTAGATTCTCCTGGACACAGAAAGTCAAATGTATTGCCTTCCCAGTAAACTGCCTGGCAGATGCTGCTGTGTAAGGTTGCCTCTGGGCATGTGTCTAGGACCAGAAATGGTTCTGCAGCACTGCTACAACTAAACTACTAAAGGTTTGTGGTTGCCATATTGAAACAACTGTTTCACTGGGACTCCTTATGTCGCTGGAAAAGGCCTTCTCTGGAGAACTGAAAGACAAGAAGGGACTCAGAAAACTCATCCCACCCTGTATTTCTTGTGTGATCTTGCATGTTGTGTCTGTTAAAGGAGTCTTTTGAAAGTGAGTTGTGGGGACCGAAACGTGCCAGAGAATGAGGAACTCAAGTACTGTGCTGAGGGAAGCCGGAGAAAACACTACTTTTCTCCTCCCTCTCTCAACTGTCATGCCGCAACTATGACAAATAGAAACACGGATGGCACTCTTCCTGACTACTGCAGGCGTCACCAATACTGAGAGGAAAAATTGCCAGCTGGTGTAAACTGGCCTGAAGCAGCTCTGCTGACTAACACCCACTGAAGACTTGGCCATACCAATATTTTAAATGAGGCATTAATTAGATAATAGCAATTTGGTCAGAAAACTAAGAGAGCTGAATTTGGCATGGGTGACCACCCCTGGCTCTGCTCTCCATTCCTCCCCAGGGGCTGTGGAGCTCTGAATGGCAATAGTTTGTAAATCTTCTCGCCTTGCTCTTCTTCAGTACAGGCTGCTCAGGCCAGCCCTTTCTCCTGCCTTGGCAGAGCCTTGCGCCCAAGCCCCCTCCAAAGCAAACGATGCATCATGCTGGCTGGTTTGGATGCTGACAGGTCCTGCTGGCTTGCAGCTGGCCTGTTTTTACCTGCCGTTCGTGTCACCTGGGCTATCATGTCTTCTGCCTCGCACTAACACAGCTACCTTTTCTGTCATGTAAGAAAGTAAGTGTACTGCCCAAATTGCTTGCCCTTTTTAAAAATTGAGTGACAAATGCCAGCCCTTCACCAAAATCCGCTTGCTTCAGACATCACATTGGTTCAGCTCACACTCACCCTGCTGCTGGGCAGAGGTGATCCCCAGGCAGCCTGGGAAGTGGCATTTTCTCTGGCCACAGAGCAAGGCAGGAGCAAGGCAAGCAGCTTCATGGCAGCCCAGGAGAGAAGACCACCAGGAAGCGGGCTGCTGGAACTTTTGTGCCCAGGCCTTTCCCAGCCACCGCTCAGGCTGCTGACGAGGGTGCCAATTAGTGCCAGTTGTGCAAGTGGTTCCCGGGGTGTGGACACCTGTCTGCGAGGGAGAGCACTGAAATCACCCACGCATCTCACAGAGGTCACCGAGCAGCCATTCGATGCTAATAACTTTTGGTCACTACCAACTTGGACCGCAATCGAACCATTGACCTAGAGGTGAAAGGCTGTATATCCCATTACCAATCTGCTAAACCATCCAGTCTCCCTATTACTGCAATTTTAATTAACTGAGCCAATGACATGAAAGCTGAAGGGAGGGGGAGTAGGCAAGGAAGCGAGAACACATTGGCTTTTACACAAGATTTGTTTCTTTTGAGTGGATTCTGCTTGTTGTTGAACAGCCTTGTCCTAACCTGTGCTGCCCATGAGACCCTCCCCAACCTGCTGCTCAGCATAGGACCGGACCATGCAGTATCTGTTAGTAGCCAAGTGGGTGAAACACTGCGCTGCCCACCCTTTGCAATGCAGCCCCTGGCAGAGCAGTTCCTGACATCAAGAAGATCTGAATTTTACTCACACAAGGAACATTCCTTAGAGTAAAACACAGAAAAAAATGAAAGAAATTCCCCATGTGATAAATTCCGATACAGTCTTTTTCTGGAACAAACAAACAAAAACCTGTTTGCTCTCTAGTTCCTGGATGATAGGATCCAGAGAAATCTTGCCTTAACGCTGTCTGTAACAAGGATGTGTTCAATAAGCAGAAAAGTGGATGTCTGTGATGAGCAAATGATTTGACTCAGCTGATACAAGTCACTGGGAACGGCTTGTTTGAAAGTCGAACAAAACACTATACTCCTCTGGTGAGGAATTATGTCATTTCCAAATGCAGAACAAAAATAGAAAATTGCAATTTGTTCAGACTTTGGCAACAGCGCACATAGTTTCTTCACCTGCTCCTTTCCATAAATTTTAGTCAGTGTCTTTGCTGCTGATTGGGACCACTGAAGGAGAGATGGTGAGCCCTACAGGAACTCTGAGGTTGCCATTCTTGGTTTCACTCGTGTTGTTATCACTAGCAGCTTCTCATGCAGCTAGAACCTCTGTAGCTTCCCTGTGGTATCTACTAGCATCACTCTGAATGATGTATGCAGCCTCTGTGGATACAGAAACAAGGGGAAGCAAATAATCACCTCAAGCTCTGAGTATCCCCGCTGCCTTATCCCCTGCCTGCATGTCAAACCTGCACTGGAATTCGACAGCCGTCAGTATTGTTCCTTTGTGCTCCTGTGCTTCCTTACCCGAGCACCTACCTTTCAAACAGCATCCACTCCACTGTCAGGCCTGGAGTGCTTCATGCTTGTTCCTGCATGTGTGTTTGATAAGCCATGGCATGACTATTTTTGTGTGCGTATGTGATGATTATCCACCGTGGCCTAATCCCCCAGGATAAACGACAGACAGAGAGTCCCTAAAACGTGGGCAGCTCCTCGGGGTCTAGCATCCTGTGAAAACCCTGCTCCTCACAGGCTGTTCCTGTCTCCTGCAGCGCGCGCACAGGGGGAGGCCAAGCACAGCTTGATTCCAGTCCCCAGCTGTCTGCAAAAGCCCGTCGTTGCTCGGGGCCTCACACACAGCACAGGCCAACCCTTAAGGCAGGGCTTCGCGGCGGCGGGGAACAGCTCGGCTGAAGGCCTGTGCGACCCCTCGTACGCCTGAGCCTCTTTGATGCCCTCTTGCCTTGTTGTGTCAAGCGCTTTGCATGTGATACTTGTGTAATAGGTCTAGAAAAAGAAAATGAGCAAAAGGAACCCAGGACTAAACTGTGCTTTTAATTATACCTGTGGTTGGGATGGAAAGTAAAGTATTAGGCAAATCCAAGCTATGTGTGCCTTCTGGCCCTTCTCCGTTCTCTCTGCTACTCTCCTGCACCCTGTGTACCCTCCTCAAGATGAACTATCTTGTTCTCCATTTTCCCCTTAGCACCCCTCCAGAACGCAACCTCACTCTGTACCCCCTCGCTCTGCTGTCCTTTGCTGCCCTCTCTTTGTTGCCAAAGGGGCCACTAAAGTGTCTCTGGGCAGACCCGGGAGTTTGTGGCACTGTGAGGAGACAGATCAGAAATGCCATGGCAGGTTTGCAGCTCAAAATGAAGGGAGTGAGGAGGGGTGAATTATGTTAGGAACATAAACAACAGCATCCATGCCAATGAGCTAACATTCAATTTCTCTGTCAGAGTCCATCTGAAGATTGAAATGCTGAAGGTCTAAATATAGCAACTTCTGTAGCACCGCAGCATCAAAGATGTTGTCAGGGGAGATACAACAGCTGCTCGGAAGGGAGTCATGGAATCATAGAATGGTTAGAGTTGGAAGGGACCTTAAAAATCACCGAGTTCCAAGCCCCTGCCATGGGCAGGGACACCTCCCACTGGATCAGGTTGCTCAAAGGCCCATCCAGCCTGGCCTTGAACACTTCCAGGGATGGGGCATCCACAACTTCTCTGAGCAACCTGTTCCAGTGTCTCACCACTCTCAGAGTGGATCCCACCCATAGCTGGGTCGGTCCAATGTGTGTTGCAAATGGGTGTCCATAGGAGAGACAACAAGTGCTCAGCAACTCACTGTTTCCGAATGATGTGCCCCGTGTCAGACCAGCTCAGGGAGATGCTGTAAGATCCATCTTTCAGCGTTATCGTTTTCGTGGTGATCTCCACTTTCAGGCCTTTGTTTTTGAAATAAAAACCAATTTTGCCAAAGTATGTGTTGAGTTTCTTATCCTCTGTTTTCTTGGCCCCAACGAGCTGCCCATTGACCACAACTCCTGTGAAGAGCAGAGAAGCAGATGTTGCCTAAATCTTGGAGCACCACCTCAAGACTTGGAGTTCTGATCTCAGCAGGGGGTCCCATGGGACTAGCAGAAACGTGCGGCCATCACAAAATCATAGAAGCAGAGAATCATTCTCACTGTGAAAAGTTTTTCCCAATAGCTGACTCCTACTCTCAGTTTCCCCTGTGGCAGCTTGTTTCTGCTGCCTCTTGTCCTTTAGCTATCCATCTTGGAGATGTGTCAGGTTCCATCTTTACCTTCTGATGAGGTGGTTGTAGACAACAAGAAGATTTACCACGGGTCTTTTCTTAAGAATGACCAAACCCAGCTGCCTCAGCCTCACCCTCTATGTCCTGTGCTCCAGCCCCAGAATCATCTTGGTGGCCACCACTGAATTTGATCCCATTTGCCACCATCTTTCTTGTACTGGTGAGCCTCAAACTGGGCCAAGTACTCCAGATGTGGAGGGAAATAAGCACTTCCCTCAACCTGCTGGCCACACGCCTGTTAGCACACACTCCTCCCTGCAGGCACTTCCCCTGAACACCCTCTGGACCTAAGAGAAGAAAAGTGAGCCATGTTTTATTCCCTTACCAGTACCAGGATCAGAAACTAAATTTAGGATCTTCCCTGGCTCTGAGTTGATGTTGAAGCAGATGTTCCTCTGGCTCTTGGGCAAGTGGATGATGAAATGTGGGTCATTGTCAACTGAAACATAGAAAAGAAACGGGCATGAGAAGCAGGCTGGTACCTGCCCTACAGGTAAGCAACACAAAAACTGAGACGCTTTCCTTCAAGGATTTTGAAGCACTTTTTGGGACTCCTCAGAGTAGGACGAGGGCCCTTTCCACCCCTGCAGTAGCTAAGTTTGGTGGTGGTTGGTATCTCCCTGTCAACATTCAGAGAGACTGTACTCGTGTTGCCTGTGGGGACAGCCAGGCCAGCTTCCATTCATTGTCTGGTGTTCCTCAACTTTTGGGAGTATTTAACTCTTCCTATGCACTAGAAAAACCCTAGACCCTTGACCAGGAATGTCTTCACAGGAGACGGTGAGCTAGATACCCTCCAAGGGGTGAAGTAGATTTTGAATGTCTTTGAATCTTTTGAATATATTGAATCTCTTGTGGACAGACCTCAAGAATTTTTCGTTATTCTCACCAACCGCTTGGTTTTCCTCAACTTGATGCCAAGGCCTGTTCTGATCAACATTTCCAGGCACAAAAAGAATTTCCAGTGCAAAACACAGGTATGAGATGGGCAGGTAACTTTTCCTTGCTCACCTTCTGCTCCAAGCAGTTTCATGACTATCCGAAGTCTCAGATTAACCCTTGAGCTATGCTGAGGAGGAGTTTGATTGCTCTTTGTTTGAGAGATACAGATACACGCATCTGCAGGCAGGCACTCCCAGAGTTATTGTAGTTCTACTGCTTTTACAGGCACCGATTCTCACAGCTGGTTTGTTTAAGCAGGCACTAAACTGTGGCAAAGGCCCAAGCATTAACAGGATCCATCAGTCACCAGCAACTTCAGAGGTTTTTATCTACCACAGAGCACTCATCTGTCATTTACGGCGGCAGTGACTTCACATTAGCTTTGCTGCTGCTGAGAAGCCAAATGTAAGCCCAGTGAGCAGCCTCCGCCTCGGGGAAGGACGCAGCGGAAGATGGGATCACTGGGATGCTGTTAGGATCTAAACTAGTCTCGTGCTTGTAATGTAGAGTGTATTTTTACAGGTTCATCAATTCAAAGTCAAAACGGCTCAGTATTTTATATAGAAAAGCTTAATCCTTGGGTGCTAGTTGGATTTGCAAAACGTGGACTGAGGTGGCTGGGATTGGGGATGTGGATGATTGTGCCCTGCTCAGACCTT
Source organism: Xenus cinereus (assembly GCA_025774025.1). Classification (NCBI taxonomy): domain Eukaryota; kingdom Metazoa; phylum Chordata; class Aves; order Charadriiformes; family Scolopacidae; genus Xenus; species Xenus cinereus. The sequence goes on along the minus strand of JAOXJK010000001.1, from coordinate 4,883,604 downwards.
CAGCAGGGGCTGTATCGAGAACCTTTCATACTGACATCCTCAGCTACTCACAGCAGTTCATTTGTTCTCTTGTGGACTAGCTCCTAAACGAATCTAGAGCTTTTACAGCAGTTCAGAAAACTCAACAAGAAATATCAGGACAACTGGTAGACTCCTCCATCATTATGGAGCTTAGTGTCTTGTCACAGAAGCTGAACTTCCCAAAGTGCTCGGTAACTTTGGTTCTGTCGCCTTTATTTGTTTATTGGGTGACGGGTGTTGGTGTCTGGTGTTTCTTGGCAGAGAAATACTGTGGCTCTTACCTCTGTTTATGCTCAGAGAGGAGACAGGAGGACTCCTTTGCTCAGGCATGTAGCTGACTGGTACAGCTGTGGCATTGGCCCAGGCTGGGATACCTTTGTTATTATTAGGTGCATTTGGAGTTAATCCTAGAGTACCTGTTAAATGACAGTCATAATTAATTTTTTTGTTAGTGCTGACATATTTAACAGTCTCATGTTTAGAGTAAAGCAGACAGAGCCTGATGTCATTGTACCAATGCAAAAAAAACGATGCTCTTTACAACAGAGAGATTTGTATAGTGAATTTAGGAGGGATTTACCCCAGCGTCTCCACCAGAGGAATATGACTTACCAGGGCAGTTGAGCTAACCATAAGCTATTGGTGAAAAATGGAGCCTGGCTTTTTAGTCATGCGAATAGGCCTCACTTTAGCAAAAGCCCCAGTGCAAGGGCTTAAGTGCTTTGCCAAATAAAAAGCTGAATTTTAAAAAATTGCCATGTGGTAAAAGCTTTGCTGACTCTGGTCCTGTGTTTGGGGTGCCTGAGAAAAGGTAGGACTCTTTCTGCTTTCCCTAGGGTGACCCACAGGCATAAAGGTTGGAAATAAGTGGAAGCACTTAAAATATGATCCCCTGACGTGTGTACTTCTGCTAGAGGTCTCTCTGCCTTTGCTGAGACAGAGGCAGGAGAAAGTAACATGTGCACTCTCTCTCCCACTTAGTTCATAAAGCAATATGATCTTAAATGATTCATGAAACTTGTTTTTTTTTGTTTCATGTGTTGGGCTGAGAATGTCAGGAGCTGAAGCAGGGCACGTATTCTCATCTGCTGGCCCTGCTCTGAAGAGCAGTAAGGGGAAAAAGGAGTTGGGGGATGACAGCAGGGCAGAAAATTGCACAGCTAGATCTTCAAAGTCTCCATCAACTGGTTTTACTCGGGCAGGGGAAGTAAAAACTGGACAGAGACTCCTAAGTTTCCAAGTCACATTAATGTCACAGACTGTTATGCATGAAGAAGCTCTCCCATGCACAGTCCAGTTTTGCAGTAAGTCCTTCATGATAAAAGAACAATTAGTCAACCCTTTGAAAAGTGAGCGATTTCAGTGGAAGACCCGGTCTCTGTCTACGCAGACAGAGAGTGCAGCTCTGATGAGAGGTGCAGAAGGACAGACGGAAAAAATCTACTTCAGATTACCCATTCCATGCCATACACAGACTCTTTGGTACAGCCCACGTGTTGCACAACCCCAAGCACAGATTTACTTAGATATTGTTTTTACAAGCTCTGTCCTCTGCTCTGTTCAAGGGCCACGTCCCACTGTCCCCAAAATCCACAGATGCCTTGACCCCCATTTCAGTGCCGTTGTTTTGTCTATTCCACCAAACACAAAGACACAAGAACCTATATTAAAACCACATAAATCATCTGCATCTTCTAAATCAAGATAATTATGGCCCGAATTAGTCAGCTGGTGCCTGTGCAATGAATCCATTACACATGAATGCAATACATGCTAAACTGTGCTAAACTGGTGGTAATGAGTTCATGGAATCACAGAATCATAGAATATTTTGAGTTGGAAGGGATCCGTAAGGATCACTGAGTCCACTCCCTGCTCCTCAGAGGACTATCTAAAACTGAAACATATAACTAAGAGTGAAGATGCTCATTGAGCTTAAGTTGAGGTATGCAGTGTAAATCAGAACTATTTGATTTTTATTTGGGTCTCAGCTGCAGACTTTAAAATGGAAAAGAAGAATAGATGAATAAAAAAATAACAATTGACAGACATAACCCCCCCATTTCGTTGAGCCAGTGTCAGGACATTTTTATAGTTACCCAGGAGCATGAGAACTGAACACGCGCTTGGGGTTTCAGCAAAGTCTCAATCGCTTCCAGCATGAAATGCCAGACGGATGATGTTGTCTGTTGCTGTAACGTAGGTTATTTCTTTCCCTCACAGCCAATTGTAAACTCTCCCGTTTATTAATAGGTTTTAAATCACCAAGCTCAGTTGTTCAACGAGTTGATCTTTTACTTTCAGTGCTTCCACTGCAACGCACCGGTAGTGTTTTCCCCAAAGCAACAGTTGTGTTTTTTCAGGTCTCTGACTGGGGAGGGAGCAAAACACCTGCTGTGAAGTTTCATTGGGAGCACAAGGCTGCGTGGGGACGACTTTGGGTCTGGCTGGACACCCACAGATGTCCACAGCTGCCACTTTGACACCTACTCTACCATGTAATGCCAGAACAAGCCAACCCCGCCTCGTTCAGCCGGGCATAAGGCTGCTGTAACAAGGACCTTTCAACACATATTGAAGTGATGGATTTAAAGGAGAAATCCAAAAGTTTAATTAATGAGGGACTTTCTGTTGTTAGGACAACTCTGATTCCATGTAGGCATGTGGCTCTTTGGTAATTAACTAAGGTAGCTTCCAAGGCTTAAAAATCATGCTAAGATACAGTCCTACAGCTTCAGTGAAGAGAACTGGACATATCTACCACAGTAAGAAGATGTTCAATGTGTGACATTGTAGGCTTACTGGAAACCTTGTCATTGCAATGTTGGCACATTTTAGTCTTCACTGAAACCAACAGCTCCAAGGAGCACTTGTGTAACAGGGTGCTCTCAAACTGGCTGAAGATTTGGTCAGTTGTCACTGAAAATACAGGCTATCCTACAAGCAAAAACACCCGGAGTGAACAATGAACGCAGCTGTTCTTCCAACACAAGAAGAACAAAACCATAATGAGAGGTAGAATAAGACAGACCAAGACACTGACCTGGGCAGCAGCCCCTTCTGGGGTCTTTGGGCTGGTCTGCCAGCATTATCTCATCCTTTTCGGCGTTCTCTATCAGCATGGCTGTGAAAGGGGTAACAATATGGTGGTCAAGAGACATCTGTAGGATGGATTTGGTGATGTTCCTCTTCAAAGCTGCAGTGGGGGCTGTGTTTCTGGGCAGAAAACAAAACAGAAGGCATGGTTAGCAGCTCTACAGGGCAGCTGCTGTGACAATGCCTCCGCAGAACAGTCTCAGAGACAAACTGGTAGGTGTTGCAAGAAGGAAAGGCTGAGGACCATGCGTGAATTCACTCTCCATAAGAAGACTATTCTGGGGTTCTGTGGGCTTTGGCCTGGACTCAGAGAAGCCCAGACCTTCTCCTAGTCTCAGCAGGAGACCTCTTTTTGCTTCAGGGGCGATTCATCCTGAATCGCTCCATAAATTTTACTCAGGCTCTGTAAGGCAAAACTCCCATTCATTTCATTCACTCAGGCCCACAACCAGGTCTGTTTGACCCTTAGTCCTGTAATTAACTACTCCCAAACTCTATTCCCTGATGTCTGTGAGTGCTCAAAATAGGAGGAATGTGGCTGAAGGTATCAATCACCTACCTTTATTTTTGTTTACCTTACCCACTGGAAATCTTGTGAGCGGCCTCAGGGCTGTGGTCTCAGAGAGGAGCAGATTGCCCTCAGGCTTCACTTCCCTCCCATCACAGACCACATTTCTCCTCACCTCTCTGCCAGCATCTGGTTGACAGTCAGATAGGCCCACAGCTTCTTAGTGAATTCGGGGTCTGCGTATTTGTCTTTCTTCATGAAGCCATCCAGTTCTTCAACGTCTCGCAGGGTTTCCATGACGAGCTCTGCATTTGCCTATGGAATCCACGAGGGAGAAAGGCAAAGGAGGGTGAGCCAGGAGAATGCGGTGCCTTTGAGTTCCCCTCTTGGCATGGCTGGCGTTAAGGACCCGCTCTGGCTCTGCCCATGGTCACTTCTAGATCAGAAAGTCCCACCACTGTTGGCCTGACTGCCCTGGGGAGGGGAGCTGCAGCAAGAGAGTCTTCTGTTAAAGACTCTTTTAGTGACAGTGGATTAAAATAGATAAAGGAGCCGTCAGCAGTAGCCAAAGAGGGTGCCACCACATGGCAAAAGAAGAGGCTCTTAACAGAGCTCTTCTGTCCTCAGGCTTTCTCACGTGCAATTCCTACCAAGCAACAGTGACCAAATTCTACTTTCTTCCTTCCACAGACCCTTGGACTGCACTGTGTTTTGGCAGGAAGGAATATTGAATGAGTTTGATTTTCCCAGCAAATAACAAATGGCAACTCCTGAGCTCTGTAAGAGCGTGGATATTTTGATTCCTTCTCAGAAAGAAGGATCTGGATGTAGTACTCCCACCCTATCCCACTCCATTTGGAAGAGAAGCCCTGAAACGTGCCACAAGGCAAAGCGTTGTGCATGGACTTGACACGCTTTAGACCCACCAGACTGAACTCCCCGACAGTGGGAGGCTCAGCTATGAAAGGAGCTACCTCAGGGGATGTCCCCTGCACCTTCACAAAGCATGAAGGAGGACTCCATGGTTTTAGTCTGGTTTGCAAGTGAATTTTGTATGGTAGATAGATTGATTAGAAGGAACTTCCTCTGGCAAGTCGCGGGATGCAGACAGTGACTATTTGTGGCTGTACTTGAAGCTACTCTGAAACACTGTTGGACAACCTGACCATGAGGTTCCCACCCAGAACCCAAGCAGACTCTGCTGGCAGTGACCTTCAGCAGGGAGACTGTGCAGATGAGTGAATGAACCAGCCCAGGCCCCAAGAGCAGGTATCCCAAGGAGACCCTCACTCACTGCTGTCGCTGTGACGATGCTTTCCAAGTGCTGCAGGTTTTCTGTGTCGACCTTCCCAGCCACTACTATCTCCGAGCCACCAAAGTAGTTGTGGAAGCTGCTCTGGGTGACGTCTGACACTGACTCCTGGGGGTAGTTGAACTGAATCTTCTTCAAGAGTGGGGTGGAGACCTGGTTGTAGAAATTCTGAGATGGAAGGAGACAGAGAAGTGAGTCTGTTGTACCTGAAGCAACCTTCCCACATGCGCCACTCTTACAGGAAGGACAGCAGATATCAAAACCTGGAGTAAGTGGGACTTCCCTTGTCCCAGACCCTTTCCTGACCCTTGGCTGATGTGAACTGGGATGTGTACAGAGCTGGGTTTAGCACATGGGACCAGAGAGGGAAAGCAGGTACCCATCCAGTGCTATGGATGGAGGCTGTCTCATACCAAGGGGCTGCACTCTCAGAGCTGCTCTGTCTGGCAGAACACCACATAGAGTGTCCTATCACACCTGTGTTGGGAAAGAAGCATGAGAAGCCTGCACTGGTGATGAAACCAGTGAGTAGAAACACAGTAAGGATGTAAGAGTTTGTTCATCAGCAATTGCTGCTCACAGATTTGGAGCTAGATCCTCCTAGAATTGAACTTTCTCTTACACTGGCAAAGTTTGGATTATAACTTAGCATTTACATCTAGGCCTTTTGTTAGTGCTGAAGTGGCCTGAGGTAACATCCAGGCCTTAATTTGAATTCAGAAAATAATTTTTTACAGTTAGGACTGTTTTATAGAATATTAATCCTACACAGAGAAGTAAAGAATGTGTTATAGATACTACAAAAATTGTAACTAGAAGCACTTAAGCTAATACACGATTGTCATCTTGCAGGACTCTCCAGAAGAAATGATGCATTTTGTGACCCCTCCCCTAAGAACCTACAGTAACTTTGCTCTTGGTAGTGCAGTTACCCAGCTCCACAGCTGTGAACAGAACTGGAGAGTTTCAGAGGCAACGGGCCAGAAACACACCTTCATTTGGGCAGAAGTCTCCTGATTTCCAAAAATCCTCTGGGCCATGCCACGGTTGTCAGTTGCGATTCTCTGCAGGAAATCGTAATCTACATCAAACCCAATCCCGAGGCAGAAGAGGGAGAATTCGTCCTTTATGCTCTGCTTCACGTTCTTCTGGATCGTTGTCAGCTTTAGCTCACCTTTGAGACACACAAAGGGTGACACCCATCTGAGCAACAGAGGAAGCCTCAATCAAGGTAAGAGCATTCAAAATCTTCCAGTGTCTCTAATTCTGTCCTAATATAAGGGAAATCGAGACAACTCAACTAGACACCTCAGATACCCAATCTCCATTTTTGCAGTGCCTACAGTGACATTTGAGCATCTCCTGGATGGGGACTAACAAATTATTTCCACTGAAGATGATTCCCTTGAACTCTTGTTTTGGTATCTGATGCATATTCTTTGTACACCCGGGGCTCTCCTTAACTTCCTGGGGAGTTTGTAATTGTAACACCTCTAGACTTTTCCCAAGTCTCAAGCTCTCTGCAGACTAAGACATCTCCATAGAGGTTTTACTTTGTTTCTCGTGCTTAAGATGTTCTCTGCTGCCATCGGGACTGACTTTTTTTTTTTTCAAACTTATTTTTAATGGCAGCCTTTTCTGGGCTGGCATCTTGCAGTAAGTGATTGCTTTCAACCTGTACTAAATCCAGCCCAAATTAATTTGATTTCTGCTTAATTTTCCTGATTTTGCTGTCACACTTGGGACTGCACAGATCTGTGCAGGCTAAGGTCATTGGAAGAGGAATTTTTTTTCTAAGGTTGTTGTAATTACCTCTCCTACAGGACTTGTGCATCTCTGTAATTGCAAGAAGTACGTAACTTGCATAAGATAATCTGCTCATCTTTTGAAAGCTTCTGTCCAAAGCCTCAGGGCACCTATAGCACTTGGCAAAAGAGCAGAATAGGCATTGGAAGAAAGGAGAACACGGTGTTTTTTTAACTTATTGTCAAAGTGTCTACGTGCTGCATGCTTTTCTCAGGCTAATCCCACCTGGCCTTTCTTCTCACCTAAAGCAGGATCCTTACCTACTGTCGGGTCTCCATCGGACACCAATACGATCATGGAGACCGAGTTAGGGTCCAACATGCCTAAGTTCTGGGCTTCGTTCAGGATGAATGTGGCTCGCAGAAGAGCTTCATTGATGTTTGTGCCTGTCAAAGACACAATGAAGAAAACAAGTTTGATTCTTGTCGAGTCTCTTGTTGAATCCGGATGAGTTCTGAGATTCTAGGGGAATTAATCAGGATGGACAAGACCTGAGATCAAGGCAGCAAAGCTCCTCCTCTGTGATGCTTACAGTACAGCTGCTTGTATTCTGCTTCTCTCTTTCAACCCAGGCTGTCTTCTTCACCTGGCCCCTCCATCCCTCTCACTAATTCCAGTGGAACCATTTGTGGTGTTGGGAACTATGTGGGGAGAACTGTGAGGAGAAGTAGTGGGTTTGCAGGCATGTGATTGAATGAGAGCACGAAGAAACTTTCTTTTCCGGCATCAGCCTGGTCCTTGGACATCTTGATTGGAAAAGAAGATGTGTATGTTTATTGAGCCTACCTAAAGGTTTGGCTTGTGGCACGGAAGGGTCAGAGTAAGAAATTAGTATGAGAGGAATAGGAGTAGGAAGACTGAGCACTCAGAAATTAGGTATTTTCTTTGTTAAGAAAGAAAGAAAAAAACCACAGCTTCAGAGACAGGATTATAAAATGCCCCCATTGGCTTTTCTGGATGGGAGCAGGTCTCTTGGCTTATCTGTCAATTCTTGGGGTAACAAGGTCAGGCTTATAAGGCACTCATATATCCAACATGGTTTCCTATTCTCAGCACTCTGATCAACTCGGACAAGTCTATAATTTCATGTCGATTCTGGCTCACGTGTTGCCAGTGAAAGCTTCTGGAAATGAAGGTGCCACAGCACCAGAAGCCTCTGACCTGGGAGAGAGCCTCTACACACTATACATGTACAAATAACTCAACAACTAAACCAGAACTACACTTCAGAGCCATTGATTAAAATAATTGTGAGCTCCTTCTGTACAAATAGCTCAAACACTAACAAATGTAGCATCTGAAGTGCTGTAAGGCTGAATAAGGCAACTGTGTTTGTTAGACAGGGAATGAAGACACAAAAAGTATGAACAGTTTGCCCAGCGTGGCATTTAGTAGACCAATGTGTGGTTTGCCCAGAGTGGCATTTAGTAGACCATGGTGTGGTCTACAATTTACGGCCAGTGGAGACCCTGGAGTTGGGCTGCTCATGATCTGCTTTACAAAGGCATGAGATGGCCTTGGTCTCTCAAGGATATTTGGGACCTGTGAGGCTGGAGGTAGGACCTATAGATTAATGGCAGCTGTTCTATGGTCTGTGATCTCTCTGTCATAGCTTATTCAGTAGAAGAAAATGCTATCCCACCCCCTAACACAATAAAGTGAAATCCTCGCTCTCTTTTAGTCCCAGGGCCTGCCATCTTGGGAATCAGAGTTTTTGTTAGGAATACTCTACCAATCTGAAGGTTGTCTGAGGGTTCCTGGGATATCTAACTTCCATGAGCACCTTGCAATCAAAACCTCGTACCCCCATTGGGATGGATTGCCTGGATGTACTTCTTAGCATCTTCAACCTGCGCTGGGGTGGCTGAGACTAGATTATCTCTCCAGCATCGGACATTGTGGTTGAAGTCGATAAGGGAGAACTGATCAGCAGCACGGAGCTCACTCAGTATTGCCTTCATGGCCTCGATGGTCTGAGAAGAAGAAATTTAAGAGAAGAGGAGTTTATGCTTCCTGTCGCCGAAAGCATCTTCCTAACTTGTGTCTACAAGCACACAGATGCCTGTGATGAATAAGAAAATGAGCTCTGGAATCTGAAATAGCACCTGCTAACCACATCTTGCTTTTTTTTTGCACTTCTTGCATAAAGTTGAACTTTTCTCCAAAGAAGCACAGAAAAAATGCAATTAGCAAGAACAAACCCATGTGACTCAACTCATCCTCGCTTAACTCCTGCTGACAGAGAGTCAAGTGAGAGAGAGAAGCAGTTTGTGAGACATTGTGGTTCAGGAGAGAGGAATCGCTCCTACCAGCTTAGGAGCCTTAGCTGTGTCTGCAATGCTGGTATTTCAGGCTGGGTAACATCCGATTGAAGATGCGTGATTTAAACAAGTGACAATTAGCCTGTATCCCAGTTTTGCAGCACTGATTTCCCCAAGGAAGCAATCTGCCAAGCTTTAGCATTGTGCTCCGAAGCAAACTAAAATATACCTAGATCATCCCCGAGTAGTGTTTGTCTAGTCAGTTCTTAAAACCCTTAGTGACACATGATATACAATCTCCTGAGCTCCCCTCTCAGCACTTCTCCTGATATCTAATACAAATCTCTCCTGCTGTAAATCCATCCGATTCCATCTTATTCTATCCTGGGGGAGGCATGAATGTGAGCTGATGACTTCCCCTTTTAGAACATTTGTTTGCATATTTGGAGGCTGATTATGTCTCTCCAAGTCTTTGCTTTTGCAAACTAAAACATTTATTTTTGCATTCCCTCCCCACCCCCCGTTTTATGTTGTCTAAACAATTCTCACTGCTCTTCAGGGGACTGTCAATAATTTGTCTACAACTTTCTGAAAGCAGGGAGGTAGTATCCCCACTGAGACTTTCCTAGAATTCAGTAGAGGAGATTAGAGAAAGAACCTTCGTAAAATGTTTTGTGATCTGTCAATTAACATTTTACTTTAATGCTAAAATAAATATTCTGATGGCATCACCTCTTTCTTACAACATGAAAGGAGCATTACAAACAGAGGGTAAAACCCTGAAGACTCTGATGCATCAAATATTCTCCAAATTCAGTGAGACTTTTGATGGAGTAAAGCGTAAAGGAATTAGCTGGCAATTTTGAGTTCCAGCCTGCTACAGAACTGTACAGGAAGGCACATGGGAAAAGTTGGCAGGAGGTTCATTTTCCAATAGAGGTCAAACACTTACTTGTTTCATTTTCAGTCCCCACATCGAGCCACTGACGTCTATAACAAATAAAATGTTTTTGGGCAGAGGATCAAGATTTTCCGGAGCAAAGAAGTGAATAAAGTAGCCATTAAAAATCTGCAAAATGAAATAAAAAAATTCACAGTGAACTGAGCTATAGTGAAGGTGTCAGAAAACTCAAGACAGTAATAGAACAGAAAATGTTATTCTTTATGGGACAAATCTTTACTTTTTATCAAGTTGTCTGGTTCTCAGACAAGTGCCATGCACTAGCACAGGGAGGAATGAAAAACATTTTAAAAAGGACCGTTCTGTCTGTAATAATTCAAGCCCGTAACTCTGCTTCATACTAACATAAAAATAGTGATGTTCTGGTTGTCTCCTTGTGATATATTGGTACAACTTCCAATGACTCTGTCCTCCGATTCAACGTCAAATCACCAGAGTGTGGCTAGGTATAAAAGACATTGGCTTGTGGACAAGACAGGAGTCTGCTCCTGACTATATGTAGGAGCACGTCTTAGTCATAAATTAAGCAAATCCATTCTGCCCACTTAAAATCTCTCTGTTCTTTCAATTGGATACAGAGTTCTTTCTCATGCTTAATTCTCCTGAAGGATGAAGTTTAGCACAGTTTGCTTAATGACAGCAGTTCTTGTAGTCAGGGATCTCTCGTCCCAGTCAAACAGCAACACTTACTTCCAATTCTCCACCTGTGGTTTCTCTGTTCACATCATATTGCACCACAAAATTTCCATCTACTGCTGTGGATGAGCACGTGGGGCATTTTCGTTGTTGAGCCATCGTTGGCTTGAAAGAAACGTGAGCCTTGAAATGAGAAGCAATCACCAGTCAATCAGATGTTGCGTGAAAGGTGGATCATTGAAACAACACTGTTTCTATTCTGCTGTCACTGTAGTATTTGAGCATCTTGTACATACATTTAGGTATCACTAATGAAGACACTAATTTTTTTTACATATTTTTGCATGCTTCCAGCAGATATGAAAAATGCCGTGACTGAGTATGAACAAGTGGGAAAACAGAAATTTTCATGCTATTTCCAGTCTGTGACTCTTACCTTTTTTTCTCCCTTGGAGATGGTGGTGATTCCATCAAAATGATCTCCGAGTGAATTAGGAACATGCACGTAGCGAAGTCCCTGTGGCTCAATAATGCGGACATCCACCTAAAGGCGGGAAGGGAGGACATTAGTATGAAGCAGTGCTCATGTTGTACCAGGATCTCATGAACCCTCCATAGACAGACTCCAGTTGGGGACTGGGATGCTCTTGAGAGCGCTCCTGTAAGGCTAGTCTCATTTGTGGTGGGGGTCTGTGCAATGCTGAAATTTGAACATGATGGAAAGACAAAAAAATGTGTCCAAAAAAAAAGAGAAGAGTTTGGTGGAAATGCTCATTCTTCCTCTCTCTCCCACCTTGTGGGTAACTGGTGAGACAGGAGTCAAAGTTGACACCATTTTTAACGCTGAAAGCACAAACACAGCATGAAGTGACTCTGCCCGAGCGTTGCTTTGGGTTAGGAGGCCAGAAGGATGATGAGTTCTCACACTCAATGATGAGTTCTCTCCTCCTCTACTCATGCTACTGACAGGACAGATAGTATTTTCCCTTTTGGTTGGATGGCCAAGGTGATTTGGAAAATAAGGTTTTTATCCTGTCAGCCTGAAACAAGGCTTTTTTTCTTGTTGTATTTCTGAATAGTTAGCAAAACCACTAGGAGACAGGACATGGTGCCCTTTTCAGTAAGATTAATTCAGGGCTTTGGACAGCTTGAAGCAGATCACAGCCTGCACCAAGGGAATGTGAGCAACAAACTTTCATATACAGCTTGTGCTGGAACCATGGAAAACTGAAGAAGATATTTATGCTACAGGAACAGGAGAATGGTGAGATGGAAATGTCCAGCTAGCCCTGTATCCTCTGTCTGTTGATGGATGACAGAGGATACCTTTGGATGAGTGTAAAAAAGAGGGTAAGAATAAGATGAATCATCTTGTGGCAGCCACTTGTGGAGGGACCGTCATTCAAAGAACATCTGCTCTCATAGGACACTATTTCATGAAATTGGGAATATTGTGAAAAGCACTGTTCTAAATAAATAGCAAATATTGTTTATTTTCCTTCAGTTGAGGCAAGTTTACACAAGGGTATATATAGGCCAAAGCTTGTTTGCCCAAGTCATTCTGACGTGAATCAGTCACGATTCAGGAGGTGCCCAACTGGGCTAGTACGAGAGGAGGCAGGACATATTTGCTTCTCAGTCATGTAGCTACATAGCTCCTGGTTTGAAGTGTCTCATGCTGTGGTCACACAGTGACCTTGAGGTTGTTTGTACTGAGCCCCATGTAAAAGGAAGGAGCTGTAGATGAAGTGTCCTGCTGTGGAGCTCACAGGAACCTCAGCTGCTTTCTCAGTGAGGACCTGTGGGGTGCTGCCTACACACATCAGCTCTACTTTACCTCCATGTGCTTTGCCAAGCGTCCTGGCTTCACAGAGATGACGTGCTCATAGGAGCTCAGTTTCCTTCGAATCATCTCGTGGTAGTGAAGTTCAAACTGGATCCTCGTCCCTGGAGGCACATTCACTTCGGTTTTGAAGTTTTCCATATCCAAGGCATTGCTCCTGAAAAGTCAACTGTGGGGTTATTTTGAGAAAATACAAGGAGAAAGAGAGCTTCTTTGCATTTTGGTTCAGTTATGCATTTGCTGGGTTTGATTCTAACTGTGGCCTATACCAGGAAACTGCAGTTGCCTGTTAGCACAATAGTTCTATCAAGCTGAAAGCAGAAACCCAAGTCCTTGACAATTACATATCAGAGTTGCTGTAAGCAAGAAATCTATTTTCCTTCCCAGGGTTTCCCCCCCTCATTTATCTCCTCATGGAGTGGGTCACCTCAGTTCTCCTATGAAAAAGTTCAGTACAATATCCATATGCCAAAGTCTTTATACCTCACTATTCCAGCAGCTTTGCCTTTGGCTTTTGCTTGAGAGTACATTTTTCTGGCTTCGGATTTTTCCCGAATTTTGCTGGTAAATGTTATACCATTGACATCCCTAGGAGAGAGAAGCACAGCCAGTTTGCAAAAGAAACAACTTTACAATCGACGACTGTTTCTTCACTTTAGAAAAACACCAGTGAAATCTAATCTGGTGGGAAATTAAATAATAAGGCTCTTGTTTAACCCTAAAGTAATGAACTCTGGTTTCCAGTAGCTCTGTATCATTTTCCCTACCAGCTTTTTTATTTCAAGTAGCCGTCACTCTTGTACTCTGACGAGGACCTGCTCTCCCCACCGCCTTCACACTTTCCCCATCCTTCGGGCAGGGCAGGTAGTCACTCATGTCACGGCTGGTTTGGAACATGGATCAGGACCATGTCTCCTGACCAGCAAGTTGGCTGCTACCTCTCTGAAGGGATACCGAACCAGGCTTGTTCCTTTCTCTTCAGTGAGGGCTCTCATTTGGGTCTCTCTGTATCTCCTTTGATCTGGGTTCAACTTGCACAAGACAAGTAGGAGCTTAGGCTATTTGAGACTTCTGTCCTTTTGTCAGATTTTGTTGATGTTGGCCAATCATAGAATCATAGAACGGTTAGAGTTGGAAGGGACCTTAAAGATCATCGAGTTCCAACCCCCCTGCCATGGGCAG
>JAOXJK010000001.1:4858624-4869878 GCA_025774025.1 Xenus cinereus | reverse complement strand
AACACTGATTGCTAAAGCAAAGCTGTACAGAAACTTCCACATACATTTTCTATAATTATTTATAACACGATCCAATTTATAAAGCTTCCCCCCATCACTTTTGTGATGACTGACACAGTCGCCTTACTCAGTAACTGAAGAGATTATTCTGATTTCTCTAGCTCTTATGTAGCTAGTAATAAACACACATTTCCCAATTAAAAGTTATCTGACATCACTGATGTGGGAAGGGGAAGAACAGCTCCAGAAGCATGAATTCTAATCCAACACCTCATCCACTTCAATAGGAAGTTAATTTCACTGTGTAATTGGGACTGACAATTTAAATGCTAACATTTAAATGTAAATACAGATCACAACCAAAGTGGGGTGTGGTGTGGTGCGTGGTTTTTGGGGTTTTATTTTGTGGTTGGACTCGCTCTCAAAGGTCCCTTCCAACCATGAATATTCTGTGATTCCGTGAAACCATTTTCTCTAATGTCCCTAGCAGTAGATATAATGAACTTGTTAGGCCTTTTTTTTTTTCCTTCTTCTAAGAAGTCTTGAACAAAAAAGCCACTATCAAATTACACTAGGGGAATATTTTTTTAAAATAAGATACAGAAAGATAAATAATTTATAGAGATCTCCTAATGAGAGTTTTGCATGATGATCTGTACTTCCATGAAGTAAGAGTACCTTCTGAAACGTTGTAGGTATTTGTACAGCAAAAACCAAGCCACATTACTATTCCTAAGACCACATAACACAAAAGAAAACTGAACTTAAAGTGCAAAGAAACTGACAGTTTGAGCTCTTCAGTCATCGAGTAGTTACATCCCTACAATCTGCAGATAACTGAAAGACAACCCTAATCCCTAGGAAGTCTTCTGATAGTTCTTCTACTTATAGCTTTAAAAAAGGCAATAAATAGCAGTCTGAAAACACCCTATAGAAATACAGTGATAAAACTAATCAAACACTTAAAATCACTCAATTTCAAAGTCCAAAGCATTCTAACAGGTTTGCTCCTGGTGAAATTTACTGCTTTCAGTCTTGTAATTATCTATAATACACTATTGCATCTGGATTGCTGCTTTCCCATACACAAAATGGCATCAGAACTAATGACCAAGAAGGGTAAAAAATGCAGTGCAGAAAGAAGCAGCTGGGCGTCAAAAACATCTTTAAAAGATTTTGCTTTCAGGAATAAAACACACCCCCACATTGTCAAGTTACACCTAAAGCCCATTCAGAGTCTGATAGATATAAATATATAACATAATATATAAATATAAAAATTTCAAACCTACAGATCCCCTATAAATAAAGATCAATTCTAAAAACTAAGCAAAACTGATGTAGCCACTTGACTATAGAAGTCAAAACAAACAGTTACAGCTATCATAAGGAACAGTCTATCTCTTTTCCCACAACTTCAGAAAGGATATTAAATCTCTAGGAGCTCTGTGTTCCAGTGTAAGATGAGCTGCAAAGTCATCTGTGACATGATTAGGATCCCCTCCAGGTAATGCCGCACATATCGGACAGATCTGAAACAAAGCGGAAAAAAAAACCAAACACAACCAACTTTACACAAATCGCAAAACACATAATTCAGAGTTGATTGCTTGACATGGACTCTTATACTTTAAATATCACATTCTAATCCTATATCTAAACATCCATGGGTTTAAAACAGTAAGTGTGTTCAAATGAAGCTGTTAATTTCAGTATCTTTTTAAGACCCGCTTTTCTTTGTAATTATGCTTTTAATAATACCATGGAAACAAAAAAGTAAAATTTTCAAATCCTATCTGCAATGTTTCGGCTTTCAAACTTGTCTTTATATGTCAATTCCAGCACAGGCAGTAGGTCTGGTTACACAGGATTACTGCTTGTATGTTCCTACATATGACACTATCAAGTTCATTTACTGCTCTTTGAATCCCCAAGCAACTTTTCATCTCACCAGAGAAGCGTGTGAAGGAGAATGAAACCAGATGTGAATATTCATTAAAGTATCACCACTGAGACCACCTACTGAGGTAACATACAAGTAGAGATTTGGCAGAGAAGAGAAACTCCTTATTCCTACCGAGTGTTTTGGGAGATAGCATTATAGCTTTGTTTTTTTCTTAAGCCTCAACACACATTTAAAAAAAGTCTAGGGACACTTACTGCTATAGCAACCTTCATTTATTGTTTTTATTTTTCCTCCCAATGACTTTGCATCCACCTGAGAGAAGTGTGACTTAAAAGTCCTTTGCAACAGTTTTGCAGGGCAGCCTTAAAGTTTGACAGATCACAAGTTAATAAGCCAGAAAGGAGAAACTTCTACACAGTACGTTAGGTCTTAACTACTCTTCCAGGGAGATCAACCTGGACTTTGTAACTGATAAGACTGTAAACTAGGGGGGAGACCCCAGACTGGGAGGGGCGAGAGAATCAATAGAATTATACAAATCGACAGAGACACGTGCAGGGGGAAGAAAGAGCAGGGAGGAACAAAGGGATGGGGTAGACAGAAAGGAGTATAAAGTGGGCCAGTCACATGTAAAACAGAGCTGGTCAGTATGTTTGTCTGGTTGAGCCTAACCACCACAGTCTGTCCTGTCTTCTTATATCTTCTTATTAAATCTTAACAATCTCTCTGCATAATCTCACTCCCTATCCCATGTGTACGTATACTGCAAGGACTAAGTACCAGCTACTGGTAAGACCTGTGTATGTGTGAATGAAATTTGGTGTCAGCTACTGGAGTCAGACTGGGGCTGTAGGTGCCCCTGTGACCTGTGGCATCAGCTATTAGAACAAGTGAGGCACCCCTGGACTGCAGTGTCAGCTACTGGACTGAGTAGGATCTTAACATCGGCTATTAGAACGAGTCATGGTCTCTGCCTCCAGCCACTGGGGCAGGAATAGTGTGTGTCCCAAAACCCAGCTAACAGGGGTGGGACCAGCATGAGTGAAGGCCCCAGCACGAGTGAAGGGCCCAGCACCAGTGGACCACCAATAACAGTCCATGTGGTGTCTGGTGCCAGTTGCTGGGGGAAAGGGAGGGTGGGCATCTGCATCTTCCTCAAACCTGGTGCACATGCGTATTAGCCAGCAAACTTCAAGATGGACTAGCTAATGAGTAGGGCAGTATAGGCAGGAACATGAAGCAGGCAAGGGTCTGTGCTGGTATGCCCAGGGGGACTTGCAAACATGGAATGCCTGTGAAGTGCCTGGGATCCAGGCAGGGGTACTGGACAGACAAAGAGGGGCATGCCAGTACTTGAGGGATCACAGTGAATGCGCGAGTGCTTGTGAATCTAGAGAGCATCATGTGCATACCTTCACTAGTGACCTTTTATCTCTACTAGCTGAAGAGGAAGAAGGGGACTAGGCTGCCCATACTTATGTTTTATACAAGTCCTACACGTAGATGCTTTTGAAGACAGCACCATGTCTGTGATTGTCTGTGTGATGGGCCATATCAGTGTCCTCTGTGTGTGTATGGGTCTCTGGAATACATGCTCAGCTTCACTACTGGTTGAACCTGCAAATGGGAAAGCGGCAGCTGCATTCCTCAACCTAGGCAGAGGCCCCAGGTCCCTGGGCTGGGCTTCAGCAGCTAAGCAGAAGGGAGTTCTGGGCCGGAGAAGGTAGCTACGCTCTTAACATCCTTTAAAATTAACACATCACCATATTACTTTGAATGAAATCCAAGAGATGATTAAAAAGCCTTAAACCAGTTAGGCTCCAATCATCACAGTTGACAGTTTCTAGATCTGTTCTCTCATTACCACCATTTATACAAGTATACTGGCTTTGGCTGGGATAGAATTCAATTTCTTCATAGCAGCCCATATAGCACTATGCTTTGGTTTTGTGCCCAAAAGAGCGTCAATAACACACCAGCATTTTAGCTACTGCTGAACAGCTCTCACACAGCATCAAGACCTCTTCTGTCTCTCACACTACCACAACAGCAGATAGACAGGGATGTACAAGAAGTTCAGAGGGGACGCAGCTGGGACAGCTGATCCCAACTTGCCAAAGGGATATTCCATACCATATGCCATCGTGCTCAGCAATAAAAAATACAAGGAAGAAAGAAGGAGGGGGATGTTCAGAGTTATGGTGTTTGTCTTCCTAAGTAACCACTACACTTGATGGAGCCCTGCTTTCCTGGAGATGGCTAAAAATCTGCCTGCCAATGGGAAGGAGTGAATAAATTCCTTATTTTGCTTTGCTCGCATAGGCAGCTTTTGCTTTCCTTATGAAACTGTCGTTATCTCAACCCACAAGGTTTTGTACTTTTACCCTTATTATTCTCCTCCCCATCCCACTAGGGGAAGGGAAAAAGTGAGCAAGCAGCTGTGTGGTGCTTAGTTGCCAGCCGGGGTCAAACCACAATCAGCATTTTTTGGCACTCAACGGGTTTGAGACAATGACCGATTTGATCAGAGCATATTATAGGAAATATATAATTATTGTAGCTGTTTAACCATTGCTGTCCACGATATTAACTTATCTGTTCCTGATATTAGTTTATCTGATCCGTGCCATGCTCCCTTTTTTGCTGTACACGTTAAAGACTCTTTTCGGCTTGAAAAAACACCAGAAGCTGCCCCCATGGACAACAGAGCCAGTTCCAATCAGCTCCAAGACAGATCTGTCCTGGCCAAAGTTGAGCTAGAATCATAGAATGATTAAAGTTGGAAGGGGCCTTAAAGATCATCGAGTTCCAACCCCCCTGCCATGGGCAGGGACACCTCCACTAGAGCAGGTTGCTCAAAGCCCCATCCAGCCTGCCTTAAACACTTCCAGGGATGGGGCAAATGGCCTAATAATTACCAGAGAGGAAGAGATGGATGGACAGACAGACGGTATGATGACATGAGCCTTTTTTTTTTGAGAAAGGCTGCTAAAATTACACCGAAGCTGGAAAATAATAAGAGGTGTTTTGCTGTTGCAAACACTTCCCTCCCACCACGTTGAACCCTGCCAGAGCACAAGGCTGATGCCTGCCCACTACTTACATGGTGAAGTTGTCAATAAAAGCTCCTTTGGGGACTTGTACATCAAACACTATGTGCTGGGACCTTTTTGCGTTGTTCACCATTTTGGCTTGGATCATTGTGTTGGCCAAGCGTGACGTTATAGTGGATTGAACTTTGTAGCTGTAAAGACCTATCTTGTCATCGTCCTCCACCTGTAATTGAGAAAAGTACTGTATAAATTTGGGATATAGCTAGAAAATGTGACCTAGAGAGCAATATCAACTCCTTTTATAGTCTCAGTGTCTTTTCTTCTACTGCTGTCCATTACAATGTGGCAGCCGGGTGGGACATGAACTCAAGTTCAAGATGTCTCCGTATTTTACCTGGCAATTGCATCAGGATACTTATGTGAATATAGTTCATTATAACATTTCAGCTGAAAGGGGGAATTTATTAAGCTGGAATGTTTTCCTTCCTTTTGACCGTGCCACCAGTCCTTGGAATGATTCTCGGTGCAATCCAGCATAGAAGGGTACACAGTAATCCTCAGTATTATATATTGAGGATGAGAGATCTTACACTTTCAATAAAGCTCCTAAATAAAAGAGACCTGAAGCACTGGTTACTGACTTAATTTTGCAAATGATTAAACCACAGCAGCGGTAGAACAGTATTAAAATGGTATATTAAGATATCGCCTTTGTCTAATCACTTTTGTTGCTTATTTCTTCGTATTTACCATACCCTTCTCTCTCTAAGAGCAGTTGTATGAACAGTATTGTGCAAACAGTGCTCTGTTTAAAGAAAAGAGGTTAATATCCAACCAGCAGTAAAAACAAGGAGCTGGACAAACAAAAGGATTGATTTCCAAAAAATGCTTAACTAGAAAATCACTTTGTTCGGTACTATTTTTCGCAGAGGAAGGAAAAAACTCACCAGATCTCCAACATACCCCCAGTCGGATGTGCTTCGCTGGAAAAGAGAAATATGGAGAAGGTATTTCAGCAAAGCTAAGAGCATAGGTTGTGACCGTTTCAAGACAGGGATCAGACAGTGGTAACATCTAAAAGCTGCTTTCCAAGAGGCTCAGAGTAGGTTTGAGATCTCAGGCTGACTGTGCATATTCCTTTTCTCTTATTTTATGTATTTATACAAGGGATGTTGGAGCACGTGATATCCCAGCTGTGACTTAGAGTTAGAGGCTATGAAAAACAGAAGGACAGCTTGCTTCCTCTGTCTTTATTTTTTAGAGAAAACATTCTCTTCTAGAACAAAAAACATTATTCCTGAAAGCAAAACATGCTGGCAAAAATTCATACTCAGAATCCCTACCTTTTAACACAAAAATTCAGTGGTTTGTTTTTTTTTTTCTAGGAAAAGAGGAAAACCATCAAAATTGAGACCTTTTTATCTCATTTTGTTTTCATTTACATTATAGAATATATATATAATATTGCATTATATGCAATGTGTACGTATACAAAATCCTTTTACATAGTTGACATTACATTTATATACTTATATACATATGTAAAGTTAATTATGTATGCACTACTTAGAACTAAACTGTTCATTAATGGTGGCTTTTTTTTTTCCTGCCATATGAATAGTTCCATTTGGAAGTATCTGTGAGGAGGTGGTGACATCTTGTGGTCATTTGAATCATTCTGTTTAATTCCCTAAAACTTAAAAAAACTCGCATGAAGAACGCTGGGGTGGGATTTGGCTCAACCAGTTCTATGGGGAGATGCAATCGTTTAACGCAGCTATCTGCTTTGGTGTCATCATCACAACTAGGCAAACTTTGCCCTTTTCAGTCAATGGAGTGACCCCTTTCATCTGAAAATAGATACTCCCCTTTTATTGAATGAGTCCTGCTCGAATCCATGCTGACCGTACTCAGTGCAGCTGGTGGTGCCCAAGAGTATCATCTCAGCCTTCTGCTGGGGCTCCAGGAGGTCATGAGGCTCCTGTAGGTCTTGCATGACATCTGACAGCTGGGCAACTGAACTGAGCCCTTCAGCTCCACTGATCCCTTCAGCTCCACTTAGGGAGACTAGTTCAGATACTGATAGATAAATTATAAAATGAACCAAAACACATCAAACTCATCTCAGGTTTCGGTAGCACTTGAATCCAAGAGGACCCAAAATCACTGAAGGTGCTGACAATAACTGATTTAGTCACATGGTGTGTATAAGGCTTGCTATGCAGTTACTAAGTTTATTTAAAATTAATTAACATACTGCTACTAGAAAAATCTTGGGCTGCTTAAGAAATGATACATCTCATAGAAAGGTCATTTTAATGAAATAATTTTACAGATCCTTTAAAGACAGAGAGAGAGACTGCAGGATTTCTGCCTGCCTGAAGAAAAACACGCAGGTTTTTATTTCCTAGTTACACAGTCTCCACCTGAAACATTCAGACTAGGATTTCAGGATCTGGAAGTTTATGGCTCTCTATAGACCCTCTGCAAATCCTGAAGGACTGACCCTTGCTCAGTCCACCCTGACACCTCACAAACATCCCTGTACAGTGAACTGGACCCTTCACACCTGATACAGAACCAGAACAGGAGGAACGACTGTTGTCCCCACATGAATCCTTGGGGCAGGAAACATCACCAGCACGAATACAAAATAAGACTAAACTAACCTTAACTGAAGCAAATTTAGTTTTGAAAAGATGAAAACCAAGACCTTAGGACAGAGGGGATTTGTTTTATTGTGGTACTTTTCTGGTTCTCAGAAGAGCTTAGAGTCCCCGACTCGCTTTACAAACGGTGCTTAAAGCATTCAAGATGCCCACGTTTCCTTTCTGTTTGTTTTTGTGAGGGTGGAGGAGAAGGGGGAGGCATTGATGGAGAGGAGACCTTATCTCATGTAATGACTCCCAGGGCTGCTGTCAGAAATCAGCCATGGGGTGGGCCAACCATCCCCCTAGGATCTCAAAGGCTGCAGCGGGCAGCCACTCCAACAGGTCAGCAGGAGAGAGCTGTAGATAACTATGCTCCAGGTTTGGGCGCTGGTGTGGTTACGAAGAACACGGGCCTTGTAAGGACTTCTGTGGCACATGAAATGTACTATTTCTGTATTCTTGGCTGATTCTTGCCTTTAAACCGCATCCAGACCTGCTGCTGACTGCACTGCATAGAAACAGTGCCTTGAGAAATAGCTAATGTGTGGCAAATCACTAGTCAGGGTGAAGACAACAGCTAACTCAGGAACTGCTTTAAGGTTCTGATCTTGACAGATGCTGGGCCCTATTTTCAGGTATTGAGACCTGTCTTCTCCTTATGTCTGTGCAGGCTATGGATACATAGCCCTCCATAATCACAGAATCACAGAATGAGAGGGGTTGGAATGGACCTCTGGAGATCATCCAGTCCAACCCCCTGCCACAGCAGATCCACCTACAGCAGGTTACACAGGAACTTGTCCAGACGGGTTCTGAATGTCTCCAGAGATGGAGACTCCACCACCTCTCTGGGCAGCCTGTTCCAGGGCTCTGCCACCCTCACAGGAAAAAGTTCTTCCTCATGTTTAGACGGAACTTCCTATGTTCAAGTTTGTGCCCATTTCCTCTTGTCCTATCCCTGGGCACCACTGAAAAAAGACTGGCCCCATCTTCTTGACACCCACCCTTTAAGTATTTATAAGCATTGATCAGATCCCCCCTCAGTCTTCAGTCATTGTCATAATCATACACTGAAGCACTATTTAGATTTGCTTGAATTGGGCCAATGTTTGAATAAATAAATGTCAACTTCAGAGATTTTTTTTTTTTTTTTTGAAGCTGTCAGCTTGGACTTAAAGGATTCCCACTCCTTTAGGTATTTTCTGAATCTGTTTTGGTCTTGTCTGAGTCTGCGTCCTTGTGCGTAAAACCACTTTTGACCTACGTTCAACGAAATCGGTTCTGGGTACTACACTGGCTTTCCTAAAAAACAGGTTTCTCCTCTGGTTTCCTCAGTGCCACCTTGGCTTTCAGATCTTCTTTCGACCATTTTACGCTTGTTGCTACTAGCTGGTAAGGCTTCCCCTTGCTCTTGCAGTGATACCTTTTCAGAAAGTGTATTTAGGGGAAGCAAGTGTAGCTTTTAGTTAATGACAAGCTCTCTGTTGTCTCCTTAGAGAAATAAAACCAGAACTAGCCTATACAGTTCTACATAACTCCATATTTGGCTGTGGTCGGGGGTGTAGGGAAAGAGAAGAATTAATTATATTCTTCAAGGATATTGGATTATAGCTACTTTTGCAACTGCCAAGCAGGAAAGACCCTTATCTTTGGAAAGCTGTATCTCTCTCCCTGCTATATGTGCCCTTCATCACTGAAGGTAGAGTCCTCCCCACATAGGCATTTTTATTTATTTATTTTTTATTTTTAGCTGCTAGATTCTGACCGCTCTGTGCAAACAAAGCCTTTTTGTGTAGCTGCAAATACATGTGCCTGTATCTTATAAATCCTGTGGCAGAGAAGTGGACACACTCCCCTTTCAAAGGGCAAAATTCTTTAATAACTGTGTCTGAAACCCTTTCGTTGCATATTCTGCAAATTTCCTTAGGATTGAACAGTTTATATGGACCACTTGGTGTCTGACTCTTTGGGGGTTTTCCTTTCAACACTATGTAGTACAGGGGGAAAAGACATGGCTGAAATATGTTGCTGCTCCAAATTCTTTCCCTCCTGAAACTAGTTATTCTGGGCCACTCCACTTATTCTCTGAAAAATTCTATACTTTGCTTTCTGAAGGCAGTGTTTCTTGCAACGAGATCAACTTCATGGTGTAAAACTGGTAGTTGTGCAATTATTTTCAGTTTTTCACCATTCTGGTTCATTCAGGCGTCAAGATGTCTTTATTCTGGTGTTTTTTCAGGGGATAGATGTGTGGATTTCAGCAGATAGGATCCAGCATCTTGAGAATGGAAATGAGGAGCTGAGACAGCTGCTGATATGCATCATATTGCAATAGAGCACCATAATATAGTGTATAGATTTCATGATTATTTAGGTGGAACCTTATTTTTGGTGGAGAGGAATGTCTGCTGCGTGGCCTGTAGCTAACAGTTGTGTCAGTAGACGTTGCTGTGTAACTCTGCATTTCAACATCTTTATATAGAAACAGCTTGTTGAGGCAGGAAAGGATCGTAGAATCACAGGGGTTGGAAGGGACCTCTGAAGATCATCTCATCCACCCCCCTGCCAAAGTAGGGTCACCCAGAGCTGGTTGGACAGGAATGTGTCCAGGAGGCTTTTGAATATCTCCAGAGAAGGAGACTCCACCACCTCTCTGGGCAGCCTCTTCCAGGGCTCTGCCACCCTCAAAGTGAAGAAGTTCTTCCTCATGTTGAGAAGGAATTTCCCATCTTCCACTTTGTACCTTTTGCCCCTTGGCCTGTCATGGGGCATCGCTGAGAAGAGTCTGGCCCCATCCTCTTGCCACCCACCCTTTATATATTCATCAGCATCAGTGAGATCCCCTCTTAGTCTGTTCTTCAGCTGAACAGCCCCAGGTCTCTCAGCCTTTCCTCAGCAAAGATTCTCCAGTCCCTCATGATCTTCATAGCCTTCGCTGGACTCTTCTCCAGTAGTTCCTTGTCCTTCTGGAACTGGGGAGCACAGAACTGGACCCACTGCTCCAATATGTAGGCAGAGATTGGTACTCGGGGTAAATCTGTATCACGGTTGGAAAATTATCTCATCATGTGAACCAGCTGGGGCTACTTCATACCCTAAAATAAATGCCTTTTTTCCTACATTCTGTAAAGTTTCTGACAATGCTGCCAGGTGGTTTGACCTACTTAAAATTTGCTTTATCGTGTGAAGAAACAGTTCTGAGTTTGTGGCATTTCTAGGAATTTGTGTGGCTGCCTGATAGGGAAAAGCTCGTTATCTGACCTTTGCAGCCTGAAGAATTGTTGTTTTTGATGATTCTAGTGCAGAATGTACACTTGGGTCTCTTAAGAATGACATAAGGTGGTGGGGTTTCTTTTTGTAATTCCAGAAACTTGTTCACATCATTCAAAAGTAAGATAGCTTTCATCTATTTTTTTTTTTAAGCATGTTAATGCATGGGTAAAGAACAGAGCTTTATCTCATGGTCTTGTATATCTGGCATGTTACTGAATGGGCTCTTGGATCTGCTGTGTCCAGCTCTGGAATCCTCAACACAGGAAGGACGTGGACCTGTTGGAATGGGGCAGGGGAGGCCATGGAGATGCTGGGAGGGCTGGAGCCCCTCTGCTGGGAGGACAGGCTGAGAGAGTTGGGGGGGTTCAGCC
>JAOXJK010000001.1:4845347-4858524 GCA_025774025.1 Xenus cinereus | reverse complement strand
AAGGAAAGTCATAAGAAGCTGTAAATTAAGGAAAAGATTGAAAAGCAGATGCCCAGCATGATTTCTTCTCACAGATTTACTTGTATTCACGTGAGTCATTTCCTAACCAGTTCTTAACACACTGCAATTTCATTGCAGCTTCCTCAGACTCCTTTTGGGGATGATGACCCTTACTGTGAGGTGCAAGAAGAGCTATTTCAAACCCCAGTCTTTGCAGAATTTGTCTTCACAGGGCTGAAGATGAATCCTGGTCTTTATGGCTGCATTTATATGCTGGGAGCTTGGAAGCTCTCCAGCCAGCTCATTCCTTCCTCTCTCTCTCCTTCCATATTTCCTTCCTGTGCTGGTTCTCATGGAGAGGAAACCAGACATAGAAAGAGGTGTGATCACACCTGGCTCTGAACAGCCAGAGATCAGGAACCAGGTCTGGGAGATGTGCTGCAGAACATCCCACCCCACAGTCTAGACACAAGCTCCGTTATCTATCTCAAAACAGAGATACCGGCAGTGCTCCACCACACGGAGTTCACAAGGTTACCTGCATTCCAGCCCACGGGGCGCTCTGTTTCTACGGTCACGAGGACCGTTCACATACCTGAGACACAATATTTTTTGGAGTTACTCAGGAGCAAATATTTTTTCACCAGAATGCCTGATCTGGACATAGAAAACAATTCTTTCTATTTAGAGCTAATCAGTAGGGTCTGCAGAGGAGTTCTGACGTCTTGTTGCCAATGGGCTAGTGAGCTCATTGTAGAAAAACATAGTGCTAAAATAATAATTTGGAAGACAGTCTGCCTCTAGTAATTAACAGCAAGTAACTGGATGTCTTCTGTTGGCCAAGAGCTACTGTCTCAAGACGTTCCACATAGTACAGTTTAATCTCATTTATTAATCTTTTATTGTGACAGAACTAACATAAGGGTAGCTCATCCTATAGCCGAGATCTAAGTTCTACTGGTTTGCAAAGGTCCATTTGATAGGTAAAGGATGGGAAATAATATATGGGAATATAAGGAACAAAACCACTGGTAGAATTGCAAATAACTACGTGTATGTATCTCTATCACTTGTATCCAAAAAGCTAAGGAACAGAGGCAGGATAATACATCCGGCACCAATACAGACATGTTGGAAAGAAACAATGCCCTGAAGAAGTGCAGCTAGAGAATCATAGAATGGTTTGGGTTGGAAGGGACCTTATAGATCATCAAGTTCCAACCCCCCTGCCATGGGCAGGGACACCTCCCACTAGAGCAGGTTGCTCAAGGCCCCATCCAGCCTGGCCTTGAACACTTCCAGGGATGGAGCATCCACAACCTCCCTGGGCAAGAAGATTTCTGCTTAGATCATGATTAAAGTATTTAAATACTGGGCTGGCAAATGCGAGCTGGCTTGTTTCATGCTTGTGCTAAAGTCTTCTGTTTTTCTGGCAGGGTAAAGGGAGCTTTAGGTGTCAAAAAGTTCCATTTACACTCTGTGTGAGGCCCCTTTCAAAAAGCCTTAGGATAAAGAAGAATCACGTTCACCTGTGCTTAACTTCAAAGGTGCTGTGAGCCCCAACTTTACTCAAGAGGATCTTGTGTTTTCACTATACTGAACAAGGTCAAGAAAGGCAGCACCAGAGCTTTGGTGGAGGACAAGGTCCACCCTGATCGTCCTTTCTTTCATTCAGTGTAATGAAAGTTAATACCTTCACACAACTGTTTTCATGATTATTATCCTTAATTCCTACTGTGTAAAACACAAGAAAACTCCTGCAATGCTGTTTTAAATGTTTCTATTCCAGAAGCCAACAGAAGACAATAATCTGCAACCCATCAGCATGCTGGAAAGGAATGTTCTTCCCTGGTCTCAGACTCCACCAGCTCATGACCCATGTGACACAGCGCTGCACTCTTTTGACCTGAGTTAAATGGGAATGAATGGACTTCCTGCAGGACTGCAGGGTTCCAGCCTGCGTTGCCAGTGTCTGAAGTCCTTTCCCATTTTCTCATGCCAAAGACCTACTAGTATCAATGGGATTTTTCCCCGCACATGAAGTTAGACAGACAAGTATCTCCGTTGCTCAGCATCTCTGTTATGGTTCTTGGGAGCTCAGATATGGAACAAAGCCTTGATGTGCCAGGTACTGTATGAAGGACAGTAGCAGTTCTTATCCCAACAAGAGATATAGAGGTCTCAATGCATATAAGGACCTGCTGGTCCCACCTGGTTGCACACTCACAATCCCTGCCATGGACCAGGCTGCCTGGAGAGAGTTCCCAGGCATTTTCTTGCTTCACTTTCTTTGAAGCATTTCTGGGTACTGTACCTGGTACCTGCCATTTCTCATCTTGGAGCTTGAAGGAAATCCATCAATTTCCAGGTCAATCAGGTTTTCCACTTCCTAGAGGAGAAAAAGGAAGAAAAAAAGAGGTGTTGCTGCTGGCTTACTGTTTATCACTTGATTTACTATTGATTAGGGCTCTAATAGAGTCCCAAAGGGAATTTAGCTTCCCTTGGTGTAAATAGGGAGCAAAGGTGCAAACCATTTGAGACCAAAATGCTGCATCTTCACACATTCCACCTGTGGCCAATTAGCTCTATATAAGACCATGACCTTTACTACCATTTTACAACCTTTCCTTCTGAAACAAGGAGTAATATTTAACACACTGAAAAGCCCATAAAGAGCAAGGGGCAGATTATCATCAGGATGGGACCAGCCATGGTAAATACAGCATTTCAGGTACTGATCTCACTTAAACCAGCAAGGTCAGAGATTTTCTGTTCAAGCCAGTAGAAATTATCTCTGGTTTTATACTAAAATACCTGAGAATTAAATTTGTTCCATTGACAGCAGAGGAACATCAGGTCTTTTCCCACTGCAAAGCCGCACTGATTCAATTAGAATCGTGGTTCTTACACCACAGCAGTACTCTAGAGTTTGTTGGGAGTTTAATTTATGGCAATAAAGAATTTTAAGTTCATTAATTACTCTCAAACCTGTATGAGAGCATTCACACAAAGATTCACACAAAATTAATTGAAATTGTTTAAGCACATTGATGTTAAATTGATACGGCATCTGTGGTTAGAAAGAACCACAGGTCTGGAATATTTTTCCCGGGAATTACAAACTCAGGATAAAAATCTCACTGTGTCATGAAAAGTGCTGTCAGAAGATAGAAAAAGAGGATATCCCTGCTCACTGATTCTTTTTGTTAATTTTGCAAAAGAAAAGAAAGCTTCAGACCATCCCTGCTGATTTCGCAGAAATATTGCAGTACGGCAACATGGAATTGGGTGTAGACACCCAAATCTAAGTTCACCTGAGTCCAGGGGTTTAAATTCGGACTCAGCCTCAGAGTCAAAGCTATAACCTTACTTTCTTTTCATCATTTTATTACCCTAAGCAATTACTAAGCTCTTCTATAAAATATCTCATCCCTCTGCTGACGGTCAGTAGGATCTTAACTCCATATCTGAATTCCTGTTAACAAAAGCCTGAGTCCATATGAAGGTTTGCTGAAGTTCATAGAGGTTCATACAGGAGATCCCATCCACAGAGATATCTAGGTGTTCTGTTTCTGCTTATTCCAGGGAAACGGGATATAAAATACACAGAAGGTCTGAACATAGAAGCTCACTTGAATGTTTAAAGGTTAAAACCACCAGAAAAGTCAAATTTGAGATAAAAATATGAATCCTGCTTGAAAAGAAGCTTGGAATTATGCCCATACTATCCCAACTTTAATGATATTAAAAAGGCAACACTACAAATGGCAGGTAAAACCCAGTGATCGGCACAATCCCATTTACAGCTAAAAGTAGAAGAGAATTCATGAGATACAAGCAGAGCTCTGAAGCAATGACCCAATTCTGCTCCCACTGAAGCCAGCTGCAGCTTTGATGAAACCTAGGCCCTGGCCTAGAAATACTCACATCTGGGATTTCGTCGATAACGAGATCAAAGCTTCCTACTCCAGAAATGAGGAAGAAAACCAGGAAGCAGAGAAGATGCTTCATTTTCTTCCTGCTTGTCTTCTGAGAACAGCCTGCATAGGTACTAGCCGCAAGATCTTTCCTTCTCTGAGACAAGTTCAAGGAAATGGCTTCAGGGTTATGCAGTATTTTGAAAAAAGTTTTGAAACGCTGACTTTGTTTAGGCCATAGGTAAATATTTGCCTTGCAACGTAAGTCTGAGCTGTGGTGCCTGAGCAAGGGTTATCCAAATAGTGTCTTCACTCGCCTCTGCCTTCGATAACAGCTCAGGCTTGGATAGGCTCACTTCTTGCTTTTCTAGCTTCCCATGATGTTTGACTAATTTCCTGCTGGGCGCAGACCTTGGAGTATCCAAAACTTCAGAAGATCAAAGCAAGAACTCACTCCTAGCTTGTTTGTTTATAGTAAATGAGGTGAAGACTGGTTCTCAGAGCGATGGAGGCAGCAACATGGTGCTTCTCCAAGGGCCCTCCCACCCAGCCATCTCACAGGGGTTGGCAGAGACCTTTGGGCTGGATCCCAACCCACACAAATACCCTTTTTCTACTCTGGCTGGGAAAGGATCAGAGCTGCTGGTGGGGTAGTTCTAGTTTTTCAAAGTTATTCACGTGAAAACATCTGATGGTATTTTCAGATGCCTGTTGTACAGCTCCTGGGTGCCTTCAAAACCGTTTTGGCCTCCCTGCCTCGTTGGGTACTTCAAGAGATTGGATAAAATAAGGCAGTGAAGCAACAGGGAGGAAGGTTTCTGGCCAAAGGAGCTGGGGTACCCCTTCCACTCCTCCGTGAAGGAAGGAATTTTGTAGACATCTGAGCAATCTCAGTGGAAAAGACTGAATTACTGTATGGATCCAGTGACAAAACAGCAGACAAGATTATATCTTAATTATATTCTGTTATCATATATTATGTTACACTTCTATGTTTCAGTAAAAGATTCCTGCAGTCTGCTGTTACACATCTTTTCAAGAGATTTTTTTTCTCAGGCTGAGACCTGAAACTACACTCAGAGGCTCACAAGGAACACAAGCACTGACCTTTCAGCTCACTGCCAAGTAAGAGCTACCAAAGGTGCTTAGGACAGAACATAAAAACTGGAGCAAGCACGTAAGAGATTTTCCAAAGACCCTCTTAATCTCCAACTACTTGCAGTTATGGTACATCCTGATCAGGAGATGGTTTCCAGTTATTTAGCAGTTAATTTCTTTTCCAAAAACCTATCATCTCCTCTGAAGAGAGTGGATAAAAATTTAGCGTTCATAGCATCCTGTGAGAAGTTCTACACCTTAACTATACACAGAATGAACCTTTTGAACGTGTCACATGAGAGCTCCCGGGGTGAGCTGCTTTGCAATTATCACCATCCTAGGCTTTTTGAGCAGAGGGGGATCTTACCATTAAGATCCCAGGCACTCTGCTTCAAGCAGGAGGTTGGCTTACAGCTCTGTGGTGCGTAAAACATCCAGCTTGAATTTAAATCATGTATTCAAGGGACTGACAATCTAACCACATACCTCGGACTCAGTGTTTACTCAGCCTCTTCGGTGGATTTTGCTCAGTGCCATGTGCCTGGAGTCCCAGCAGTATTCAAGTTAGCTCCCCTAAAGTTAGCTTAGGAATCAGAATCACAGAATCACTGAATGATATGGGGTTGGAAGGGACCTCTGGAGAACATCTAGTCCAACCCCCCTGCCAAAGCAGGTCCACCTAGAGCAGGTTGCACAGGAACATGTCCAGGCAAGTTCTGAGATGGATTCCATGTCTCTGGGCAGCCTGTTCCAGGGATCTGCCACCCTCAGAGTAAAGAAGTTCCTCCTCACGTTTAGGTGGAACTTCTTATATTCAAGTTTGTGACCATTTCTTCTTGTCCTATCCCTGGGCACCACTGAAAAAAGACCGGCCCCTTCCTCTTGACATTCATCTTTTAAGTATTTATAGGTGTTGATCAGATCCCCCCTCAGTCTTCTCTTCTCCTGACTAAAGAGACCCAAGTCCCTCAGCCTTTCCTCATAAGAGAGATGCTCCAGGCCCCTCATCATCTTTGTGGTCCTCTGCTGGAGGAACACCTCCATGAGTGCAGTTGGAGCTATAGAATCACAGAACCATAGAATTGTCTCGGTTGGAATGGAGCTTTAAGATCATCTAGTCCGACCATCAACATGACAAGGCCTGTCCAGGACTGCAAGAGCAGCACACATGGGGAACCCAGTCTTTGCTGTGCTGATGGTATCTATTACAGCTGGAAATTTCTGTCCAAGCTGATTTCTGTTCGCACGTGTCGCCCCAGCTCAGTGTGACCAGTTCTTTCTCATCAGAAACACAAGGGTTAAGATAGCTGTTCTGGAGGTATGTGGGACCCTGGACTGGGAAGCTAATTGCTACTGCTCTGAAGAGATGAAGAAATCCCTTTAGAACAGAATTTAATTTAAACATTAATTTTGTAACCCCTTATTTCAGTCCTCTCATAACTACCAAATGTGGCTTATTTTTTTTCAGTAAAAATAAGAAGAT
Source organism: Xenus cinereus (assembly GCA_025774025.1). Classification (NCBI taxonomy): domain Eukaryota; kingdom Metazoa; phylum Chordata; class Aves; order Charadriiformes; family Scolopacidae; genus Xenus; species Xenus cinereus. The sequence continues at coordinate 4,852,026 of JAOXJK010000001.1, read as the reverse complement.
TGGGAAATCAGTGTGACCACTAGATGGCATGAACTCCTCAAATATATTGCCCAAAAGAGCCCAAAACGCTGAAATTTCTCAAGGAGAAGGTACAGAAAATATACATGAGGAACAAGTGCTGAGGATGCTCAGAGCCCTACCATTTGCCATCAGGCTTGGTGAACTTCCCCAGGATTTCATGAGGACAGGATCTCAGTAAGGTGTTCTGTGGTATGTGTTTGTTGGGCTGTTTCATGGCTAGTCCTCTCTCCGTGGCTGGGATTCCTCTGGAAGGAAGTTTTCATGAACTTTCTTCACTGAAGCATCTGGAGTTACTGCTGGGCAGAGTCTTGTTCCTCAGAATAATTAAATTGTGTTCTCTTGGCTTGCACCTGGGGAGAAATGCTCACAATTTCTATCTGTCATGAAATAACCAGTTTCCTCTTCCCAAACTGAACTTTTTATGTGAAAATTTCCAGCGATTCAGGTAAGAACAGGGTGTACCTGCAAGGTGACACACTTGCATGGGGTGGCTACTACCCTGACATTCCTCCCACTACATGCCAATCATTCTGGAAAACTATATGTGGACGTACCAAAAAGGGTTTCTTGTTGCTTCAACTTCAATCTCTTTGTGCTGTCACTCAACAGAGCCATTTGATGTATCAGGACCTGGTGACCTGCCCGTCTGACCAGATGACCTCTTCAAAGCACGCTTCACAGAAGCCCCCCAGAAAGACTCAGACATCCCCAGCATCGAGCCCCTTTGGCAGAGAATTCAGGCATATTTAAAATTTTCATCCCAAATCAGAACAATACCAGATTTTGAAGTTCTGAAATGCTCTGCTGGGCCATGGTGCACACAGCAAATGGCGATGGGGAGATCAGCAGTGACGGGGACCCCAGAAAAAGACCTTTCAGGAACACAGGCACCTCCCAAATAGTGTCAGAACTGGGCACCACCAGGTTCCATCCAGATGTTTCAGAAGAGATTGATCAGATTAAGACCTGAAACAAAATATTTAATGTACTTCTCTGAAGTTACACCATAATTAATTTTACCCCTGGACATTTATCTGTGTCTATGCCTGTGTAGCCCTTTGGGACTCTTGCCAATTGCTTGGTCAAATTGCTGGCTTTGAACACCACTAAAGTCTAGAGTTTGTTAGTGCTTTGGGTAGATTTAGTTCCTGGGTCAGACACTTCTAGTTGGGCATTTAACATAGGTGCCTCTGCATGAAGCGTACGTCTGGTGGCCCATTCTTCTACCGAGAAGAACAGAGAACCATAAATCTTTAATTTCTGAATCCATGCAGCTGTGGCACTGACGTTTTGACCAAATGCAGCTCTGATCTTGTTCCCTCAGCTTCAGTCTGGAAAATCCCTGCTCTTGAGCTAAAAGGTGCCAACATTTTCTTTAGCTTCAACATTCCCTACGGGGTTTATTTAACTCATACAGTGCAAATGAGGAAGACTAGTCCTACCCACGAGCCTTGAAGGGAAGAAGAGGGGGATGCAGATGTGCAAAGGCAGAGCCTCACCAAGGTGCATGTGTTTGTATGTCAACACAGAGAGATTCCTTGACATAACACTATCCGTTCCAGGTGAGATGTGTGCGGAAGCTCAGCTGTTAGATCATGCCCCTCTCCCGTGTCTCTGCTCCTGCTGGCCCTGGCCCTGCCAGGCAATTTAATTTGCCGAGCTCCCACCCAAAGAACAGCTGCTCATCTTGCTAAGTCGGCAAAAGTCAGTGTCAAACATGTCTAATTTAAACACACCTGAGTAATTGCTTATCTCGGACTCCAACAGCATCCTCAGAACAGCACCTGCCGTGTTCCCCTCACAATCCTTATTTCAGGGTGGGGGGAGAGGGGATAATGTGAGCAATCAAGACCCCGGGTTTAATGTTCATTCACCAAACCACATTTAACCACATTAAAACACACCTTGGTCTTATTTAGCTACGTGCTGTGTCCTTATGTGCCCTTGCTGAGGAGAGCATTAAAAGAATTGGCTGCTCCTGATCACTTTGAGAAGAGCAGTGCTTTTCCCAGCTCATTCTCTCATGCCTGTTGGCTATCCCATACCTGCTCTAGGGTCCTCTTTTGGTCTGAATCTCCTCCTTTCACCAGCTTTATTGCAGCATCTTTGCACTGTCCCACTGCTTTGGTTTATTCTGGCTCTCAGCTCCTCACCTGTGCAATGGGAGAAGAAGAGACTGTAGAAACAAGTTGAATACTGATCAGGAGGAAAAGAGCGAGAGCCAGGGAGAAGTGGACATTTCTCCAAATGCCTCCTGACCATTCAATGGTTATTTCAAGCTGGCAAACGTCTCCCCATCCTGCCAAGGCACTACTGATACCTCTAGGGGTAGCAGGGTAGTTTTGACTTGCTTTTAAAGGTGCCTTGGTTTCCCCGAGGTTTTCCAAAACAGTAGGAAAATCATCCCCTATGTATTATTTAAAGTGCCAGTTTCCAGCATTTCCAAGCATATACTGGAGAGCTGCAAGACTTGTATTCAGACGTGGCCCCTGGTTAGTGAAACATAAACAGAGAAGGTTGAAGAGTAGCCCATCCTAATGCCAGTAGTGGAGCATGGGAGGCTACAGCCCCACTTCACCTGGAGCTCAGGAGTGTGCTCATTCTTCTGTGTCTGAGATGGACAAGACATGCAGAAGCTGGAATAAACTGGACCCAGCTGAAAAAAAACTTCAAACCACTTTTTGTGTGTCCTTAAAACAGGTCACAGCCTGAGCCATTACTTTGAAGTCTTTCTTGAAACCCAACTGGATTGTAGATTCCATCTCCCTTTGAAATAGTAAGGAGCTGAGGGTAAGGCCTTGACCATCTTTTGTCAGGGACCAGATCAGCATGGACAACATTTGGGGTGCCTCTGGGGGGCCTGAAACATCTCACCCCAGCATTCCTCCAGCTCTCTCCCACCATCTTCTCCTCTTCAGCCACATAAGTCCTTTGTCATTCCCTGCAGCGCTCCCATCGGGGATGTGGATGCCAGTGGTGGAGTGGTCCCAGTGGGAAAGGGGCTGGCCAGGCTTTTGATTCCTTCCCTCCTGCTGGCAATGCCGCACATGGTGTGGCCACAGCCTAATCCTGGGCCATCGATTTGCTAAAGGGGAGTTCCAAAGGCGTTGACATTGCTGTCCCTTCTCTTTACCCTGTCACCAGCTCCTCTCATCCCTTCTGTATGGGGGGGCAAGCATCTTCCTGCTTCTCCATTACACATGCCAGATTTGGAGGACATAATGCTCCTAGGACATATGCTTTCAGTGGACACATGCTTTCAGGAAGGGACACTTGTGTCCGTCCAGAAGTAGAAAATCCAGTGGTTCAAGAGTGGGTTTATACATCTCAGCAAGGCTGGAGAGACATTGAGCCACTCGCTGAACTGTCACTGCCGTGGATTGGAGCTGAAGCCAAACAGCTTCAGTCCCTGGTGACTCAGAGCTGGAAAGGAAAAGGAAAATACAGTTGTTTATATCCTGACAGGTTTGTGCGTGCACCACCTAGGCCCTGTATTAAAAAAAAAACCAAACGAACAACAACAACAAAAAACCAAACCAAAAAAGAACAAAAAGTTGGGAAATGTGGGTCTGCTGGATTTAAGAAGACACTGCCAAGGTGAGGGTGTGGAGGGAACCCTGCCCTGCTCTGGGATGGCAGCCCCCGGGGCAGCTTTCACAGGGTTCTCCAGACCAGGGAGTAGGAGAAGGTGTCCCTTCAGAGAGGGTGAAACCGGGGGTTCTACCCCTCCTGGGTAAAGCCCCAGCCTTGAAGCGTGCCCCAAAGGGGTAGGTGGGAGCACCTTTTCTCATACAGGCTGTGGCAGAAGCCATGGCTGTCCCCGTGAGGAGACACCCTGGCAGCCCAGCGTCTCCTTCCCTCTCCCACTGGCACTGGGCACCAGCCCCTCAGGTGGGCGCCGTGTGGCAGCGGCCATCTTAGACCCTGCCTCAGTGCCCAGAGAGGTGAAGGAAATGTCTCCTCAGCCCCTGCTGAGGGCCACCACGGGGCTGGGGTGCTGCCGGTGCCAGAACCACACATGGACCCCCTGCCACACGAGGCGAGGTAGGGGCTGAGGGCAGCACCGAGAGGAGCACGATGGTGGTTTTATGCCCGGCAGCCCACGGGACCCCCGGCTGAGGGGAGCAGCTGCAAGATGGACACCCTGCGGGGATCCCCGGGCAGCTGGGGAAGCCGCCCTGTGTGGAAAAGGGGCCGGTCCCGAGCTGAGGAGGAGGAGGAGAAGAGGGTGGATCGTCTCGCCTCCTGTCAGCCTCCTTCGCAGCCCGTCCGGCAGGGCAGGCAGCAGCCGCCGCCGGCAGCCGGGCTTTCCTCTCACCTGGCGGGCAGGGAGCCCCGGCCGGCGCTCCCGCCTCCACCATGATCCTATGGCTGTGGCTCTGCTGGGGTTTCTCCACCTCGGCGGGGCAGCCCGACTCGGAGCTGATGGCGAGGTACCTGGAAGAGAAGCTGATGGCAGACTACAGCATCATGGAGCAAGTAGGTTTTTAAGGCGGCCGTCGGTTGGGAGCAATCTGGTGGCCGGGGGGATGGCTTGTCCCCTCTTAACCATCAGTAGTGACACAGCAGGGCTGTCTGCTAAAACTGTTATTTATCCCACCCATCCCTGCGGCGTGTCCATGGCTGTGGCGGCAGCTCATCCCCCGTGGGAGGCTGCTGCTAATGAAGAGCAAGGCGGTTGTCGGAGGTGCTAAGCCAAGGAGAGCACCGGCACCCTCCCGAGATGGGTGCCACTGCCAGGGAGATGGGTCCAAAGATGGCATCCCCATCGCTGTGCTAAGGAGGCAGGTTTCGCAGGGACAAGGGAGTTAACGCAGCGCCCTGGCCCCGCGCCAGGCTGAGTAATTCAGAGCATTTCAGGCTCGGAGGAAAGTTTTTCTGCCTACGGTCTCCGTCTTGGCTTTTTAACTCGTGCTGGATGGAAAGAACCACATGAATTTCAGCTTGTAAAAATGCTTCTTGACTGGAGGAGGGGGAAAAAAGTATATTCTGCAAGTGAGGGCTGTTATGTTGTATCATTGTGTGGCTTTAAATTTTCTGGGGAAATAGGGCTGAAAGGGCAATGAACTTTTTGCAAGTTAGCAAGAGAGTTTGGGTGATGATTTGGGAGGCTGTGATTTAAAAGGCTGAGCTTCAGATCTGTGCTCACATCCTTCTGGTCCGTAACAGATACCATGTGTGACTTTGGGTCACTTAGGGCATGAATCAGTTATCTAAATTTGATCAGATCTGAGAGGCTCTGTAGTATCTGAGATACCCTTGTGGGACTGGCAGATACAACAGAGGACATACGGAAGACCTGTGCCTGTGCTGGAGTCCAGGTGGGATACCCTAGTGTGTTTAAAATAGTGTCTGCCTATATTTGGCATCTTCGGCCATACAGCAAGTGGAAGAGACTCTTCACATGTACCTATACCCTTCACAGAGTTGGTCATTCAGTCTCTCATCCCATCTAGAATGAGAAGAACCTCTGTCCAGAAGTGCCCATGTCTCTCCACTATAAGGACCTCAGCAACTTCATTGTCAATCCTGATAACCATGAACACATATTCCTTGTTGGGGAACTCAGCCACAAACCAATCTAGTCGTGCATACCCACCTGTCCCAGTGGGAGAGAACAGCTGCACCACTGTTCTGCCCATGGTGTGGTATCTGGGAAAACTCAGTTATCTGCTTTGGGGGAAGATCGGTTGTGAAGCTCAAGCAACTGGCTAACAATGTTGAAATAACCTGGCTGATTTTGCTTGAGGCAAATGAGGGTGTTTTCACAGGAGCTGTGTTGCTGGCAGATCAGTAGCAGCAGTAACTTCCAACAGAAAAGCAGTGATGTATAAATAGAGGTGGTGACCTAGTCCCCTGGGGCAGCCAGATCTAGAAGAGGACATCTGTCCGTCCTCACGTGAGCCAGGTGAAGAACAGGCAGGTGCTTCCTTAGATCAAGACACTACACTATAAACAAATCTCTAAGAGATTCAGGAGAGTGTATAGGGTTGTGTTTCACTGTAACATCCTGGGAGGATCTTCCACCCACAAAGGCAAGTACAGACACAGGTCTTTGCAGGATCGTAGTGTTTACAATGAGTGTGGATTATTTGTTGACTTATCAAATTATTTACCACTCTGCTGAGGTACTTGACAAGTTATTGACATTGTTATCAACAATATGGCAAGTTATTACCATTGCACTAGAGGTAGTTCTTCTGGACATCTCTTTTTCAGGTAATTGGGTTGCTACTGCCCAGCTTATTCTCTGTATACCACACTAGAACGAGCAGATGGCAACAGCTATGAGGTCACTACTAGCAATTGTTGGGTTTAACAAGTGCTTTGGAAGGCCTTAAAGGTTGAAGGGAACTTGGAAATTGTCCCATTAGTTGATGCTAGTGAAGCTGGCTGGTTCAAGACACTCCGATAGACCGATCAATATCATAAGAACGAGAAGAGAAGGGTTCAGGGAGACCTTATAGCAACTTTCCAGTATCTGATGGGGGCCTAGAAGAAAGCTGGAGAAGGACTTTTTACAAGGGCATGTAGTGATCGGATGAGGGTTAATGGCTTCAAACTGAGAGTATAGATTTGACTAGATATTAGGAAGAAATTCTTTATTGTGAGGGTGGTGAGACACTGGAACAGGTTGCCCAGAGAAGCTGTGGATGCC
>JAOXJK010000001.1:4809232-4844505 GCA_025774025.1 Xenus cinereus | reverse complement strand
ATCTGTTCTAATTTTACAAGATGTTGGTTACAGTAATGCAGAAGGAAATAATAAAGATTCTAGCCGAGGAGACTATTTAATTTCTCCATTGGGCTTTCCTGAGCTTTTCAATGCATGATATAAACAGACATAAAATCATCTCTTTGGCAAGGAGTGCTGTTATTTCAGTGTAAATCAACAAAAAGGGCAAATCAGGTGAAAAAATATCATTGCATTCCTCTGCTCTCTGGAGTTTCACCGACATTTTAAGAAGTCACTTGGCTTCCCTCATTGACAAGAGAGTTGTGCTCTCTGTTTTGGGGAGGGATTTGATTTGGAGATGTTGCTAAGCTGAGACTTGCACCATGTGCAGGGAAGAAGTCAGAGGACTTGTTATTGTGAAGGGCGATACAAGGAGTGCGATTGTGTTGTCATATGTCAAGTACCTCATTTCATAATAAAATCTGTGGCTGAGTTCAAATATATTTATTCCCTTTTTTGCACGTAACTGGTGATTTTCTGTCACTGTGTGATAAATCCACAGTACCTGTGGAGAGTTTTTAGGCAACAGATCTGCTGTTGAGGTAATATTAATAAAGCCGATGCTGTAATTACGCTGATTACATTTCTTATGAGGAAATGCTGAGAGACCTGGGTCTGTTTAGCCTGGAGAAGAGAACTGAGAACTGAGAACTGAGACGGGACCTCATCAATGCTTATCAATATCTAAAGGGCAGGTGTCAAGAGGATGGGGTCAGGCTCTTCTCAGTGGTACCCAGTGACAGGAAAAGGGGTAACAGACAAAAGCTGGAACACAGGAAGTTCTGTCTGAACATGCAGAAAAAAAATCTTTACTTTGAGGGTACTGGAGCCCTGGAACAGGCTGCCCAGAGAGGGTGTGGAGTCTCTGTTTCTGGAGATCTTCAAAGCCCACCTGGATGCATTCCTGTCCAGGCTGCTCTGGGTGACCCTCCTCTGTCAGGAGGGTTGGACTAGGTGATCTCCAAAGGTCCCTTCCAACCCCTCTGTGATTCTGTGATTCTATAGTATTACTTTACACAAGTCCTCCCTTGGAGGAGGTCCACACGTGCAGCAGAATGGGGTTACACTTGCTGAGCCCCATCGGATGGGTGCCAGATGTTAACCTGGTGGCTGCTCAAGCTGAAAGCAGTCACACTGTGCTGAGCTGAGGACAACCTTAGGTGACTGGGCTTGTGGGCTCAGCCCTCTCCCTGCCCAGCATCTGTAGCCCATGAAGAGTCCTGAGTGCTCTTGCACAGATGAAGACCACATCTAGACTGGGGAATGGGCTTTGGCTTTTACTTGTCTGAGGATGTAGATGGGTCCTGCATGATGTGTGATGAGTATCATGAACCATTTAGGAGCCTTTCTCATCATGTGCCATGATGCAATTTGCAATGGGGCAAAACCAGTGACACAAAACCTTTGTGTGACTCTGTAGGAAGCTATAAGGGGGCCTATAGGAGACATGGCAGGGACTCTTTATGAGGGAGTGTAGCGGTACAATGAGGGGTAATGGTTTTAAACTGAAAGAGGGAAGATTCAGATTAGATATTGGGAAGAAAATCTTTACTGTGAGGGTGGTGAGACACTGGAACAGGTCGCCCAGGGAAGCTGTGGCTGCCCCATCCCCGAAGGTGTTCAAGGCCAGGCTGGATGGGGCTTTGAGCAACCTGGTCTGGTGGGAGGTGTCCCTGCCCATGGCAGGGAGGGTTGAAACTAGATGTTCTTTAAGGTTCCTTCCAACCCAAACCATTCTATGATTCTATCATAGGGCAATACACTTCCAAGGCCAAGACATAGTATCCAGAGCTAGAGCTAAAGGCTGAGGTTCCTGTCTTCATATAGAGGGTCTCTTGACAAGTAACATTTGCAAAGCATGTTGTACCTCCTTGCTTGTGAGTGCTGCATTCCACCGCTGAGCTTTGATCAGCGGGTCTGTTAATATAGAAGAGATTTAGGTTTTAATTTTAACCAGCGGAACATTTGAACCTGGACGTGGGTGATAAGTCACACAAACCTCTGTCTGGATTTAAGCAGGTGACACGTCTTCTGTAAGTTGACTAAGCTCCGTTAACTCCCTTAACTCTTTGCAGGTTGCACGCCGTGTTCCGAGGCAGGCCAAGTTTTTGCAGAGGCTGGTACGTATCACACGACGTCTTTATTTTACCTCGTGGGAATTGCACTTGCTTTATGTGTATATGTGTGTGTGTATTGTATATACGTGTCTATGTGTGCATCCGTCCCTGTGCCCAAGAACAAACTGTGTCAGTGGGTGATAGTAGGGTGAGATTCTGGGTAAAATAATCTTCATTTTGATCAATGAAACAGGTACAGGTTCTTCTGGTACTTCCCAATCCATCTTCTCAACCCCAGATTTGGAGAGAGGACAGTGAACATAAGCCTGATGAAATCTTATCGAATTTGAAGAGAAAGGGAGAGTTTGCTTTCAAATTTGAAGATCTCTATTGATGCAGAGGCCAAAATTTACTGGAGAAAGGAAGAAAACAAGCCAATATCCTTCTCTCTGCACGGGAACCTAAGCTTTAAGGTGTAAACCTGCAGTTGTGAGATGTACAGAAGAAAACCAGTGAGATCTGGCTGTATTGCTGCACTTTGGTTAAAGCAGCAGCCAGGGAAATTGCTGATCACAGCCACTTATTTTTTCTGGCTTTTCTGAGGTGTGGAGTTGAGAACTGGAGGAACTCATTTCACACACTGAGCAGCCATCCTATGGTAATAGCTTCTGGTCGCTTTGATCTTTGACAGATTTGAATCAGCAGCCTGGAGGAGAGCAGCTCACAGTCTTATTACCAGTTTATTACTTCTCATCTGAGATACGGTCAATTTGTTTTGATGAAAACACCCGATAAAGGTAAAAAACACGGAGTGTATTCCATTTATCTTCAGCTCTCTTCTGCCTTTCCAAATATTTGATGTAAACAAACAGAAAATCATCTGTTTGGCAAGAAAATTTCAGCTCCTAGTTCCTCATAATAAGCAGGACACCTTCATGAAGCATCCAGCCAACCTGCCTCATAGCAGCGTGCAAGTCTGCCTCCTTGGCATTCCCTAGCTTTATTTTTAATAGGGATAATAAATCGCAGTAATAATAATATTAAACAAATGGTTTGGTTTGCTTTTTGGTTTTTTTTTCCCTCTGTGCTGCCTCTCGTCTTCTGAAGGCCTTAATAAAGAGTGGAGAAAACAAACAGGCGTTTGCGCAGCTGTGAGCCGGGGCACCGGGCGCTGATGGATTGTGCAAGAGCTCCAGGGAAACGCACAAGAATCGCAGCCTGGAACCTGGGCTGCCCGCCAAGCCCCGACCTACCAACCTGTTTGGAAACTGCCTCTGCCCCCAAAATTATGTTTTCTATAGGCAAGGAATGGCAGATCCCTTCCAGGGGTGGGAAGATGAATCAGTTCTTTCATCCTCAGCTGTATGCGGTGCCCTTGTTCAGTGTTATGTTTTCTCCAGGAGCAGCTCCTAACCACCAGGAAGAGGGAGAGGTGTTGAATGTCTTGTTTTCCTTTGTTTTTGCCGGTGCTTGGTCTGTGAGGGTATCAGAGCAGGAGCTTGTTCAGTGGGATAGAGAGATACGACAGAGATTAACTGAAGCCCGAAAATAGTAGATTCAGCAAAAAAAACCAACCCCAAAGTGATGTGGTTCTTCACATAAAATACCATTGAGCTGTGGAACTCCTTGCTACAAGATGTTGCAGATGCTAAAAGTTTACATGGATTTGAAAAACAGCTGTGTAAAGTCATAGAAGAAAACACCACAGAGGTTTACTAAACACAAAAATACCACCCTTGGTTCAGGAGTTCCTTCAGCCACAAATCACTGAAAGCTGAGAGAATATTTCTGGGTGGTATCAGTGGAGGTTGGACTGATTTTATACTCTTCTCTAAGCGTGGAATATTAATCTCTACCAGGGATAGGCCACAGGGCTAGAATCGCCTTTGTTCTCACCCAGTGCAACCATTCTTATTTTCTTGTCATAACAAGTCCATGTCCTCTGTCATATTCTAAAGACTTTCTGACTTCAGATGAATCCATCGCTGCAATCACAGTGTTAGTCTCAGTGTCAGACCTGTCACTGCAGAACCACTCGTATCTCAAGTAAAAGGCAAAGGGCTCAATCCTCTTTTGCTGTTGAGCTGTCAACTGTGTTTGAACCCACAGCTTATGATGAAATGCAGAACGTGGGGGTGGATGCAGAAGATCTGGAACCAAAGAATTTGCTGTACTTTCAGATTCTTTCTTTTACGCCTGTATCTCTTGCTGTGCCACAGGCAATTAGTGATATTGAAGGCTGAATGAAACATCAGCTCATTATATCTGGAAACGTTCCTACAACACTACTTCAGATCGAAACTCCCCATCCTTTCCACCTTCAGGATGATGAGACTGGAAAGCCAAGCCATATCAAGGAAAGTCCTAAGAAGAGCAGGGTCTAGTTGTAATCGATAGTGGCTGAGCAAAAGCCACTAGTGGCCTGAGGAGGGAACGTTAGATCTGAGAAGATGTGGTCTAGTCTAGAGCCATCTCACTGAGCTTTCTGAAATCAGGGAGAGGAATCTCACACTAAAAGTGCTAATTTCATGCCATTGTGCTCCGAGTCTGTGCTAAGTAGGATGTTCATGGACACAGCAGATCACACGTTCTCCAGCTGTTATCTATCATGATTAGTTTCAGTTGAGACACATTTATCAGCGTCTTTCCAAGCCTTGAAAGTGGAGGCAGGTGGGGCCTTATTTCCAAGTCTATTGATAGTTTTGTGTTTCCACTGGATCCTCATTTTTACGTTTGTCTGGAATTCACTAGCCCAGCAGCTTGGTTAGTTGGATGCTCACTTATTACTGCTTCTGATGCCATCAGCTACTGCAGAAATGATCCTGTTTCATGCTTGCTCATACAAATTCTTGCTCCCATTATAAAGCAATTTGTCAAAATTATTTTTGTTTGGGAAAAAAAATCCTGGAAGTGCAGCTGAAGAACATGTTCTTGTCTTCACAAATCTTATATGGCTGTGACTTTTTATCAATCAACCTCAGTAGCAAGAGTCTCAGTTTATTTGGCTTAGTGAAGTTGCTACGTATTGTATTTTACTCTGTAGCTTCCTTTTGCTTTGTTTAGTCTTTGACTGTTTAAGGCAACATACAGAATTTTTTTTTTGACATGGACTGTACATGGTTAAATACACTGGAGTCTTCCAGGAAGAAAACTGTTGAGCTCCATGGTGATGTTGCTGTCAAAAAATCATGTTAGACTGGAGAAATGTTCCAACCCAGGACTTGTGCACAAAAACACATTCCCAAGAAGCAGAAATTGGCTTTCAGCTTCCATTGCTACATCGTGTGTCATTCATTGCAGTCTCTGCTGCTTCTCTGCTGGAAGGAAGCCAGTATGGGCTAAAAGGCTTAAAATATTTTGCCTGAGACATCACAGTGTCAGTGTTTCTTATTAAGTCTCTTCCATCTATTGGCTGAGACCTCCAGGATGGATTCTCAGCAGAGGAGGACTCAACCTACTCCACTGACAACAGTTTTTCTGTTTACATAACTTACCGATCTGATTGTGTGAAGATGCTGCTTCATACACCACGATCTCTGTCTTTCAAGAGGTCTTACATCTGCTCTCGTGCACAGTCCACAGGGCAGTTTCTCTGACATCAGTTCTGGACCCTATGGGGACATATTTTGGACTTCTCTTCCCAGACCATAAGGGACTGATCCTGTTCCTCTCACACGGTCAGAGTTGAAGGGTGAAATTTAGGATACATGTGGATTTTGTCAGTGTGTTTCACAGCATAAAGCCTGGCATAATCAGAACTCTCATCCTTCCCGGACCCTTCCCAAGCACCGGAGAATGACTGTGGCCTTTGCTTTTGTGCGTGGACAAAGGCAGTGCCGTGTTCCTGGTTTACTTTCACAGCTCACCTGAAATTTTAAGTGCAAGCCCGCCTTGCTTAGTGTTGACTGTTTTTCATAGGGGAGTCTAATAGTCATATGGTGGTAATTTGCTTGAGCATAATAAATATTAATTGAAACACTGAAGGGTTGAGTTATCTAGCTGTGTTAATAGGTAACCTTTTGATGCCTCCAGGAAACCAGGCCTCGGATGTCTGAATTCACTGTGAAATCCACAATCATCTCGCGGTATGCTTTCACCACGGTGTCGTGCACGATGGTGAACAGCGGATCTGAGGCACGCGAAGCTGTGTTTGAGATGCAGATCCCAGCTGCAGCCTTCATCTCCAACTTTACCATGTAAGTAAGTAACGCTGACAGCTGGGTGGACAATGGTTCTCCTCTCCCACAGGTCACTCTCTGAGATATCAAAAGCTGGTTAATCTGCAGTAGGACAGAGGCCTTTTTGCATTTCTTTGGGAAAAATTAAACTACACACTTGATACACTCCATCCGAGACTGGCCATGGCCTCAAAGCACACAGCCAGTTCTTGGATGACAGGTTGCTAAGATTCAAGCCCTCAATGTACATGGGGAAGAAAATTATTCTATTTCCCACCTGAGTGTCTTTTAACAACTTCCTTCTCCTCCTTTCTCTTTGATTTGGACCAAAAAATCTCTCCCAGCCCTCAAAAACCTTTTCAATTAAAGTTTCAGCAACTCTGGCACACCATAGATATTCCACCTAACTCCGACAGTGGTGCCTAAGAAGCTCCTTGTTGTTGCAGGTTCTCTGTATGATCAGTGGAGGAAGAGAGTCAACTCCAACCAGCAGATAGGTTCACTTGCTGCTGGAGGTGCTAGTCATTCAATGTGGATAATAAAGCAAGTAGGGGGCAATCAAGCTCATACTGAAATGACTCTCTAAGGAATAAATTAAGCTTCTGGTTTCAAAAGCATATCCCCACTATGGGCAGATATTGGGGCCACGTCACACCCAACCATAGAAGGCAGGGGACCGTCTCTTTTAGAAAGACTTCCATTTGCACTAAATAAGAGGTCTTTTGCCATTGGTCAGCCAAAATGTATGTTTAAGGACTGTTTTCTTATGGAATCTATGGCCCTGTAATTCATGGCCAGGGAGAAACATTTTATTTCAGGAGGCAGCTATTCGAGAGCAGTCATCCTGAATATTGCCATGTGTATTGACACAGATGGTGGATCAGAAACCAGACCAAAAAAAAAGTCCTCGTTGGGATTCTTGGCAATTGCTTAGCTTTCTGGTTTGCATCCTTGTGCTTTGGAGACTACCTACTGAACTGGTATTTTAGAGAGGTAAACTCCTGGACTAAAAATGTACTCTGCTGGTATACCCAGCCAGGGAACTTCTAAGTTGGTGTCTGTGAATCCTTCTACAACAAGCTGGCACTGTATATGGGTGCAGAGTGGTCATGCTGAGTGACATCTCTGGTCTCTCCAGGAGCATCGGCAACAAGACTTACTATGGAGAGGTGACAGGGAAAGAAAAGAAACCTAGCAGCGATGATAAAGCAAGAGAAAAGAAACCTCCGAGCCCTACAGATGGAAGGTAAGTATTGTGTATTTATCTGTGGAAGAGACGTATCCTCCTCCTGTCTCTATTTCGGGTGCTTTGACATACTTATCTGTGGATTTACAGGAAGAAAGAACTAATCAGAATGTTATTCACACTGCCTGGTGTCCTTCCCGTATTCCGAATCATGCAAAATTGCATGCGGCCTTTTCTAGCCCCGTTACACAACGTTGTCATGTCCAAGATGCTCCAGGATGTACTTAAGAGGGGAAAAAAATCTTGTTACTTCCTGAATAACAGGCAGGAAAATTAAGGCACACAGAAATTCAATGAGTTACAACTCTAAGACTACAAAGTTAGGTAGCAGTAGAACCACAAATAGCCTTTAAATATGCAAGTCATATTTACTTGTTCTCTTCTCAGTGCTTGACTGTGCTTAATTCTCTTGGCCAAGCGCTGGCAGAAAGTCTCATCCCTTGAACTGTTCACCTGAATGTACTTCTTCAGCAGCACTCTGATTTCACAGGTGCCCAAATTTCCCCAAATAGCTCTCAAATTTACGCACCATTGGATGGATTTTGCTTCTCTAGAAAATCCTGCGCTATTCCCAGTTGCCTGGGACAGTAGCACAATTCCAGTGCGAACACATGATCGGGAGTAGCTAAATAGGCTGTGATTTTCAAACCCGAGAAATGATGAACTGCAGGGAGGGGAGGTCTGAGAGAGATCTGAACTTATGAGTGATCTGTGGAAGGAGAATAAGGAATTTTTATTTTCTGTCTTTCATAGAAAAAGTAGAGAAAATTGAATGAAATTATCAGATGCCAGGTTGAAAATGGCCAAAATAAGGTATTCTTCACATAAATTGTGTTTCTTGCTGCTAGAAATTGTGAATGCTAAACTTAATGTGGGTTCAAAAAGTGACTAGATGAATTTTTGGTAGGAAAAATCCATCAGGAACCTTTAGCAAAAGATGCTGTCTCAGGATCCAGTCACAAACTGGCAGAACCTGAAAGCATTCATTATTTCTCTTGGAGCACTATGTTTCTCTTGTCCTGCTCTGTGGCATCCTCTTCTCTAGGTGATTCCTACCTGTCATTGCTGCCTGTCATTGTTATACCACTGGTGTGGTCATTCCAACTATCCTAAATGCTAACATTAAAAAAAAAAACTTTTTTATTTGTGGTAGAGAAATCAAAGTCTCAAATCCTTTTCAGTAATCACTGTATTGTGAGCATCACCAAAATCTCACATCACTGAGTTCTGAAGTTACCCCTACATGACATTACAAGTTTCCATTCTTGTTACGTGGGTTTTTTTATTTTCTTTTCACAAATAGTCGTGCCTGGCACCATGTCAGTGCCCGGTAGCTGGACGCTACAGTGCAGTGTATGGGAGGTAGAACACCTGAAGTTATCTCTGTTTAGCAGAAGGGCAGCAGAAGGCAATAAAGGCTAAAGGTGGGAATTCATCTCACTGCAAATTAGCGAACAGAAAGCTGACTGAGAGTTGTGATGGCACACTCTGGTCAATCAGAAGAGATGAGTCCTTTTAGAGAGATCTCCAGTGTTGGAATTGTCTTAAGGGTCCTATTTCTCCTCATTGAGTATGGAGCTGTAAACTGCTAATATTAGGGAAGAGGAATTAATTTCTGCTTTGCTTAAGTTACTGCAGTGAGTCAGCAGTGGCAAAGTCAAGAATTAAATCTTGCAAATCTTGCAAATCCTCTGTGTAAGAAACCAAGAGACAGCTTTTCCTCTGGCTCTGTTCCATGTCATACATATTTGTCTTATTCCTCTCTGTAAGAAGACATCTCATCTTTTAAGACCTTTCCTCTTGTGAAGACCTCCTACGTGCTCAATGCTTTGTGAAGCATTAGGATGTTTTCTTGCCTGCTGGTTTCACGTATGCATTGATGGGAAATATTTATATTTGACAAACAAAATCCCCAGATTCGTCATTCACTGGAGGAGGTGCTACGTGATGTGTATGGGGTGTGAAGGTGTCTTTGGATTTTCCTTCCAGGGAGAATGGCTATGAGACATTCAAAGCTTCTGTCTTCATTCCTCGCAAGATGCAGGCCAGGTTCCTACTGCATTATGAAGAGCTTTTGCAAAGGCGACTGGGAAAATATGAGTATACAGTCAGCATCCGGCCCCAGCAGCTGGTGGGGAGGCTACGAGTGGAGGTGAACATTCTGGAGAACTCGGGTATAGTTTCACTGGAAGTGCCTCCCCTTCGAAACAGCAAACAGAAAGGCAACGGGAAAGTTGAAGGTAAGGAGAGATTTTATGACCCTTGGTTCTGTTACTCATTGGTTCCAAATCACTTCTCAAGAACTGGACCGTCAGTGCTGGGAGTTCTCCAAAGCAGCCTTGGATAACTGTGTAGGGTGGTGTCCCACTCACTTTCCCTCTGCTCCAAATGAGGCGTTAAACAAAACCCCAACATTGCCTTAAAGCAGCACTGTCTAGGATCAAGGCTGTATTAGAAACTAGATGACACATCTCATGAAGACAACAAGAAAAATGAACGTTAGCAGCTCATTAGGCATAGATCACTCTGGCAAATTCCGACTATGACTCTATTTAGGAAGATACATTTTTTACTTTCCCTTTTAAACTCTTGCTTCGCTCACTGTATGACACGTACGTTCCACCCCAGAGGTGGCTGCACTTGAGTGACAAGCAAGTCTCTAAGCACTGCAGGCCACCAGCAGTTCTTATTTAGAGATCTCTCATTGACTGGCAGGGCAATCTCCAGCTTCATCAGACCTGATGCAACGGCTAGGTGAAAGGGATTTCAGGATTATGAACTCGGTGGTGGTGGGAATTCAGTCTTATCATAAAGGCTGATGGCTTTTGTTCTATTTTCTATAGATGACTATGTGTTATTGTGCATAAGCACATGAGAACTTTGAAGCTTAATGAATATAGGGCTGATCCCATCCAAGTCAGTAGGATTTATTTTTTTTTTCTATTGTCCTTGCAAGCTTTGAACTGGCCCTTCAGGCCTTGCGCTCGGCATTTGAGTGGGCTCTTCCCTGGCTCCACATCTCCTGGGAACTGTTTATTTTAAGTGAATTGTTTTTTCCATCCATCCATGCCAAGGCAGATAGGAAATCCTGCATTTTAGAACATGGGAAATTCCAAGAGGAAAATCCACGTTTTGCCAAAATACTAAGTGTCGTCCGAGTATCCGTTCTTACCCCCAACCGTCCTCCCTCGCTGTTCAGTGTTAAGGTAATATTTCCAGTGTAAACTAACAGTGAGGAGCACAGGATACTGTGATTGCTACATGTTGACAAAAATCCCTCACCAAAAAAAAGAGGGTGAGTCGGAGCTGGAAGCAGGAGATGGAGTTTTGTGGGAGTCAGTCCTCAGTTCCTCTAAGTGACATAATGCCAGCAAAATCGGCGGAGCTGTTCGTGTCTGCCAGGTAAAGACCCTATAGCATGTGAACTGGACTTACTTAAACTGGTTGCTCAGTGTGATCCTACTGATTTCATCCAAATCACCATGAAAATCAAGGCTCTCGGTGACTTGGACCAGCTTCAGGTCAAGACTCATAAGACTAATTAGTCTCTCTGCCGTACGTCCATGCATTGTGTGATAAACATGCTCTGCCCCTCATCAGGAGGGACAGGAAACCTTTTTCACCTATCGGGGAGTGTCATAGCGCGTTGTGATGTATGGCTTCCTGCAAAACATCTGGCATCGATCAAGGTTAGAGGCCGACTAAGCAGAGCAGACACACTGTTGGTCTCGTACCGTATGGAAATTCCTATACGTAAATGACATACAGGGAAAACTCTGGTAACTTGCTGTCCAAACGGAAATTTGTGAGCGCTGATCGTTCTTGGCACCGTGCTTCAGATTTAAAACAGCTCATACAAAAATGGCCCCGAGCTCTCGGATTCTGTAATCTTCCCTAGCTGGTAAAATGTCTATACAATAGATGTCCCGTTGCAGGATGGGTGATGTGACTGAAGCTCAGATTCCCCGTGTCAGGGATAAACCTTGCTCAGAATTCAATTGTAGACACTTTCTGTGTGGATCAGGTCTGAGTGCCACTCAGATGAGCGTGTAGGGTTAATGAATTCAGTAGGTTTGCTGAGCTTCTTTCTGATCTAAGGCAAGATGAGGAGATTAGGACATTATCAGCAGCCAGACCAAAAAAAAAAAAAAACCAAACCCCAAAACCAGCAAAAAGGTCTAAAATGGGTTGCAGAGAAGGATGGCTTGTTTCGGATAGGAGGGATTTATTGCTTGTGACCTCTTCTGGCCGGCAAAATCAATCACACTCGGAGCAGACAACATGAACTTCCTGCCTTCCTAAACACAAGTGGGAACCACGAGAATATTCCTAGGGAGGGCAAGGCCAAGGCAAGGAGCCTTTCACTTGGAAATCCAGTGTACTCCAGTCAGCTGTCATCTCTCAAGCTCGGCCCAGAAAGCAAAACATCTGAGTCGTTAGATCCTCCCTGCAAAGCCTTCTTGCTCATATCGACACCCAAAGACTAAAGAGATCCGCACACGAAGCGTGACCTCCAGAGAAGGCTCTGGGTTTTTAAGTGAAAGACAGGTAAATCGCATGCCAGGTCAGAGTGGCTGCTTGGCAGACGCTCTTGGGATCAAACCAAGAAAAAGACAGTGTCTGGTCTCTTCTCAGATTCCTGTGGCTTAAATCTCTTCAGTATTATTTGACTGGGAAGCTTGGCAGCAATATAGTAAATAAGTGGCCAGCAAAGGATGCCAGAGCAGGCGCTGCCATGCTGTGTTACCTCTGGTGCCCCAAATGAGAAGTCATGACTTAAAAAATGGACAAAATAAGGAACAGAGCCCTGCACATTGGAAAATGGTACTGCCTGACTGGTTTGAGTTTGAATATGTCATGAAAACTCCCTTCCTCGATTTCCTGTGTCTACAAACATGTCTGTAGTATCTCACAGTTATGGATAAAATACGAGATTTTGATAAGTATTAATAAATTACCTTGAGAGTATTGGGTGAAATGTGTGTTGTGACATTAAATCATCATTTAAAGGACATTCTGAGTAATATGTCCAAAACGCCACCAGCCTGAAACCATTGTTGAGGATGAGATGTATCTTCACAAGTCATTTAGATACTTTTGACTCTGACTGACCTGGATAAGAAACTGATTTATTTTTCCTGTACTGATCCTGAAGATTCAGTGTAGGATAGGAAAATTAAGCTGAAAATCAAATCTCTTGGGCTCTGGAGCCATCAGTAGCTCCACATGATGAGCACCGGCAGTGACCAGTGATCATAAGTGAAATGCCCATTTATTGTGGCAATAAATGCTGTTAGCAAAACTAATGAAAAAAATAATAACAATAGTTTAGATGTCCAAAAGTAAAGAGCCCAATTCTGCCTGCTTTTGGCTGTAGGGGCCCAAGAGTGGACAAAGACTGGATACAAAGATTTGGTTCCGCACTGATTTCCAGTGATTTATGAAAAGTCAAACTGTGCTTTGCTATAGACAGAGGCTCTTGGAAAGTCCTACCTACATCCTCTCTGAATATGGAGCAGAGACAAAGATTACAGGTCTTTCCAGGATATTTCCTTTGTCTGTGACTCCTGCGTACACAGTTCCATCTGGGAGTTGTATTTTTCCCAAAGGAAGATATCAGGCATGTGAGTTTTGGAAAAAGTCATCTTTTGGCATGTGCAGGTGTTGTCTTCTGTCACATACAAACCCCAAAACAGGAGACACTGGGGCCAATGATCTTGGCCTTCTCTGGTGGCCTCAGAATGGAGCCTTTTTCTCAATGATATCCTACCCAGCATTCTCAGGGATAACTGTCCTCATCCTTTTCCTCCAGCACAGCGGTGTGAGAACTGGTCATGGACTTGGGCAGGGAGACAGCAGGCTGCTTGAGAATGGCTATTTCTCTTCAAAGTCGTAGGTGTCAGAAAGGTTTTTGTTTCTTATCACAGTGGTCTAGAAGTCTCCACGTGTTAGTGGAGGATGAACTTTGCATTTGAGCTCTAATCCTGACTCTGCCAGTCTCCAAAATAATTTAGTTTTAACTGTTCATCGTGTGAGGATGACAGTTCCATATGAAAAATGCTTTTTCCTGCTCGGTTTACTTCTTTATCTGAATTTGGTGGAAAGTTTGTCTAAAGGTCCTATTTACTTCCTCAGTGTGAGCACTGACCAGCTCAAGTCATTGGAGCTCATCCATGCTCTGTGCTCTGCAGTATCTCATGGATTTTCCTCTCTCAGTCAGTTGTTTGAAAAGAACTGGGCCAATAAACAGAGGAGAGTAATTGTGATCCAGATTTCAAGTGCTGCCTAAAAAAAGAAACCTAGGGGAAGACACAGTTAGTGTATTCAAATATACAAAAGGCTCCTGCAAGGAGTAAAAAGAATATTGTGCTGTGTCAATAAGAGAAAGAAAAAGAAGTCAAGGGTTTATAATCCAGAAAGAAAAATGTAAATTAGACATTGAAAATGTCTAACAGTGAAAAAGTGGTGCTCTGGAAAGGATTGGCAAAGGCAGGAACTGTGTTTCCATTACTGGAGGTCTGGAGTGTTTCCAGACCATGTCATAAAACCAAGTGGGAAGGGATTTGGTGTGGGAACATGGGATAAATTAGATAACCTGACTTTCAGACCCGATTTCTATTATTCCAGGAGAAAATAAAGTAATTTTAGACCTTTTCTATCAGAGCATTTTTTTGTTCTGTCCTGGAACTGGTAGACGAGTAGCTGTGAAGAATATGGTGGGGGCTTCCCCAGCTATTCTTGTCACTTACAATGACTATGTGGGGCAGCCTGGGAAACCTCCTCTCCAGGGGTTCCTGAAGCACTGTCTGTATTACAGGGGATGACATGTCTCACCTCCAAAGAATGTTTTGAGGAGCAGTAGAGGAATGCAATGTGATCCAGGTGATCCTGGCTGGATTCCACGGTGCTTTACAAAACAGGATGCCTGTGATTACGCCCGTTTGACAGGTGGGGAAACCGAGGCATGGATTGGCTACCTAACTCAGCTCATTCCAAATTAGTCCGTAGAAAGAGTCCATAGAAATGCCAGGACTGGAACTCATGCTGTTGTGGCACAGCGTATTGTGCTTACCCATCAATGTGCTTTTGGCAGAGACACACAGAAGTGAAGTCCAAAGGCTACAGCCCCCCCTTTACAGGGGAGGTATAAGGGGAGACCTTCTGTTTCCAGTGTGAGACTGACTTTCACAGCCAGGCAGCCTCACCAACGACAATGCTTGTTTTTCAGCAGCTGAGGAAAAGCAATGTGAAACCCTCAAATAGATCAGAAAATATAAATGAACTGTTAAGCCATTTCTATGAATTCTGGCCATTTCTCACACACTGACAGTTAAAGGGGATTTTGGAAGTGATAGAAGACAGATGGAAAATCCAGGAAGGCCAATACAAACAAATCTGATGCTTTGTGTATTAAAAACATATTACATCTGTTGATTCGTGAGATCAAAGGGCAGCTATAAAAGTGAAAACAAATCAAGATTGAGGTAAAGTCTTATAGAGCTATTGATTTATGACTTTTCTGTGCCAGAATAAGTCTGAACTGTACACAGATTTTAGAAAAAATGTCAAAGCTCTAGGTAATCATTTTATAAGCAGCCTTTAAGGTCCAACACTAGTGTCCTTAAGTGATTCCAGCGTAGTGGCTGGGACCTCTCTCTCTGTTTCTGTCAGGATGGATGGATTGGAATTGGCATAGTCAGAGAAGCCACGATGCAGAGTCAATTCTTGACTTTATGGAAATCGAGTAATATCTATCATTTAGCCTCTTTAGTTAAGACTTCTGCTGATGAGCTTGTTTCACATTCCAGGTCCTCCAATTATAATTTATTTGTGTAGAAGTTGGGCCTATGAGAAAACCTTTCCCTGCCTCAGTAGTACAGTCTTGTGTCTTGTCTATTCAAAAGACACTCACAGGATGGCTATAAAACTAAAGCCAAATCAACAGGGAAGTAATATCCTAGAGTGCTATTGATTTATGACTCTTACTTTCATTCCTTTGCCTAAAGGAATCTAGATTGTACATAGTACTTTAGAGTAAACGGATAATCATTTTATAAACCCACAAGAACCCTAGTCCTGGCATTTTTATGGACTTTGAGCTGTGGGAAGTCAGGTGAATTAGGTAACCACTCTGTGTCTCCATTTTCCTAATTGTTAAATGGACATAATCTTATGTATCCGATTTTGTAAATCACCGTGGGATCTGGATGTGAAGTGGATTGTGTTCAATGTTGCGTACAGATGTCACGTTGCGTTCCTCTAATGCTGCTCAAAGTGCTTTACAGAGGTGGAGGAGTGTCACTGTTATATAGACAGTGTTAAAGGAATCCTTGGAGAGGAGCTTCCCAAGAGTGCCTGCACCTTGTCATTGTGAATAGTATTGTTAATGGGGTATAGCACATAATTAAAATTATCCTAAAGCAGGTGTCTGTGTCTGGCAAGATGTATCATACCCATCTCCCCTGACACTCTTGACCTGATCTCCACTGAGCATAATGGGAGCCTAAAAAATAAGCTCAGATGTAGGTACTTGCATTGTGAACACCTAAACTGGAACTGAATCCGTAACTGAATCTTGCCGGTATTTTCTTTTCCCAGCCATCCCACAGACTTCTTGGGCCATTTTTGGCAAAGATTTGAGGCATACTTCCCCCCCCCAGTATAATTAAGTAGCTCATTCCCACCAATTTTAATCACATGAGCAGATATAATAGAACTTCTGGGCCTCAGAGGAGTGTTGGAATAATCACTGTGAGAATTGAAACACCCAAGAAGAACATCAGTTGAGAATCTATTTTGGTGTGTTCCATAGATAGTTAGGATAAGGGGGAAAGCCCTCAAAATCTGGGGAAGTTTGAGGCCAACTCTGACCTTTGCTCAGTCTCATGTAAGGGTCCTTATGGAGTTCAGAGGGAATGAACAGTTGGCACAGCAGAAGAGAGGAAGGTGGGATTTTGGCCACGCAGAGAGACAACGAGGAATCTCCATATCCCTCAACTTTATCAAATGAACACAGCTAACAAGGCAAGCAGAGGTTCCTCCAGGGTGCCTCAGACTTAAATGGTTGTCTTTCTCTGAAAGGCGCAACTCTCTTCATTGACTCAGGAAGGGCTCTTGGAGATTAGGGTGAGTTACATCTCAGGGGTGCAGTTTGCATGGCTGCACTACCAAGTGCTGGATTTTGTCTCAGTCAGTAAGACTGAAATTGTAGAAACTACACTGATAACTCTTTGCTGAACATAAAGGCAGTTAAGATGACTTGTTCGGATGTAGACATCACACCTAAGACGCTTGTCAGATCAAGTGATCAGTTACTCAGATCAATCCCACTTCACATGCCTACAGTTCTTCTGAACAAGTCACCTCAAGAGGTCTTTATAATCAGTAGGGAGAAATCTGCCGTATGATTCATCTAATCCTAGAGGAAATGTTCAAACAGGTCAAATGAATCATATTTGCACTGACTGGCAGGATCTCAGGTAGAGGATTTGCATTCTAGATGTCTAGATTTGAGTGGAATAAATACCACATACGTGTCTGAAGTTGTGTGTTCACCCAGAAAGCAGTTTACAGTCACACAGGGAATATCTGGCCTTTGAGTTCAGGGACCTCCAAACTGAAGTGAGCACAGGAATTTTGCCTAAACACTTATACCCCGGATAGCATTGCATTGCTGGTTTCAGTTTAGAATTAGAAGGGAGGGGTTATGTGGTGTTAAAAGGGTGTTTAGTCTTGGTTTTGTTTCAGGGCTCTGCCAAGGGCTGTCACTGAAACAGTTCCTTTTCAGAGCTGAGGAGCCCTGCCGAGGGCTTTCACTGAGACAGCATCACAAAGCTGTAAAGATAAATGATTTATTGAAGTGACAGATATAACAGTTGAGAATTGCCCTTGATAAATGCACCTGCTGCGACAGGGGTAATATACTACAATAACGCTAGCAAAATAGATGAATACATGAGTAAATGAATAAATGAGTCAGTAAATGCTAACTTGGGAGTTCTTCATCAAGAGGTGAAGGCACAATGCTTACCAAGAAGGTGTCCCTGGCTTGGTAGGGGAAGAGGAGCACAGCCCATTGACTGTTTCTTCTCAAGTTTCTTCTCCCTTGGAGAGATCTCTCATCCAGCTACCCTCCTTATTGCCCTTTATATCCTAACCTTATCTGAACCCTTCCCTGGGGTGATGTTTTAGCGTGATTTGGGTGGAGAGTCAGGTGCTATAGTCGCATATATGTTTAGTATGTTCCTCTTTTTGTTCATTGTCATACTTAGGGGTGTCAACTTTAATATTAATTTCATGGATAATTAAGCAAAAGGTCTCACTCTGGGCACCGCATTCAAGATTCTGTGCTGAAGTCATTTATCTGCCTATTTATCTGCCTTTTATCTGCAATTTTGAGCCAAAATAGGACTGTCCTGCCACCACGAGACTCCCTCCTTCAGCTGGTTTTCAAGACCTGTCAGCTCTGCCCCCCACAGGGTTCGCACCAAGTCCCACAGGTTATTAAGTTCTTATTTTATCACTGGTGAGGCGAATCTTTAATCTCAGTATGTAACTATGCTGGTTGACCTGATTCCATGGTAATACTGTGTGTGCTGTGCTTAGACATCTGTAAGACAATGGGAAAAATCTTGTAATATTGTGGTTTTATCTCAACAGGTGATGTTTCTCCTCCTCCTTCTACTGTAGTTGGACATACCAAAACCTTAGCTAAAGTTACGTTCAATCCCAGTGTTGTTGAGCAAACCAGGATCGCCCGAAATGGCATTTTGGGAGACTTCATAATTAGATATGATGTCAACAGGGAGCTGAGTGTTGGGGATGTTCAGGTACTGTACCCGTGACTCTTCTTTTCTGTTTTATTAACTGTACCTGAGATGGTTCAACTGCCTTGCATGCTCTGAATGTCCTAGAAGATGTTATCCAAGTGAAGGCTACTTCTCCATCTTGTAAGAACTCTCCAAAATAAAACCAGTCAGTTGGCAGCCACAAGATGGACTTAAAAAACATAGGTACCTTCACCGAGTTTCTTTTTTGTATCTGCTTTTGAGTTTCTCAATATACTGGCTGTATATATCTGGATACAAGGCCAGTTGCCCAGATGTGTGATGTGTGCTGATACCTGGGTACACAAGTTATATCCTTACTGTGTTTGGAAGGAAACCTCAATGTCCACCACGGAAGGAGGTGTGGAGAGCTCCAGAAGGCTCCCCCAGTCTGGATAAACAGGGGACCAGAATTAAGAGGGACACCAAGGAGCACTCATATAGAATCATAGAATGGTTTAGGTTGGAAGGGACCTTAAAGATCATCTAGTGCCAACGCCCCTGACGTGGGCAGAGACACCTCCCACTAGACCAGGTGTCCAGGGATGGGGCATCCCCAGCTTCTCTGGGCAACCTGTTCCAGTGTCTCACCACCCTCACAGTAAAGATTTTCTTCCTAATATCTAATCTAAATCTCCCCTCTTCCAGTTTAAAACCATTACCCCTCGTCCTATCGCTCGACTCCCTTATAAAGAGTCCCTCCCCATCTCTCCCTTAGGCCCCCTCCAATGTAGACACAGACACTGAAAGCAGAATCGGGTGTGCCCAACCAAATATCCCACAATGATGTGTGTGGAGCATTGCATCATGACCTACCTTCGATTCCTGACTTCCTTGCTCTTCCACAGATTCTTAATGGATATTTCGTCCACTACTTCGCCCCCACAGATCTTCCTCCTTTGCCAAAGAACGTTGTGTTTGTGCTTGACAGCAGCGCTTCCATGGTGGGAACGAAACTGAAACAGGTGAGGTCCTTGCCTTTATTATAGACTGGTGGGCTGTAAGGTTGCAGAGAGCTTGGTTCAGGCTTCATCTCACCAGATGGGTTCTTCTGCAAAATGTTTTCTATGTCTGAGGGGAGGGGAGGCTGTGAAGAAACCTCAAGGTGAGACGATTTACCTGCAATGAGAAATTATCATGTTAGTGAGAATGGGAGTGCAGAGGACTTCATTGCTCTGTAAAAAAGGTCGCTGGTGTCAAAAGGGAGCTAGGATGCTGCAGGTGGGATTGTCCTGGGCAGTTCTGTTCTGAGCAGTTTGAAGAGAGGCAGACTAAAGAGAATTCCCAGGAAAGTGCGTTCAGCAGACCATTGTATCCAACTTAACAGCAGAGAGAAGGTACTGCTGTCTTTAAATTACCTTGGCAAAAACCTTAGCAATGTATAACTCAGTGGGTTCTGTTGAAAGAAAGGTCAGTTTTTCCGATTTAGGAGTCTGAGTCTTTCAGCGTAAATCTCAGACATTTTTCCAGGGCACAGCCAACACACCAAGCTGAAGGGCACATCACCAATGCTTGAAATTGGCCTTTGACATTTAGGCTGGTGCCTAAATGTTTTTTGCCTCTTCAGTTCTCCGAGCTGGACAGATGGAAACCATCTCCAGTTCAGGAGCCAAGCAGCTGGCTTGGAAGGGCACCGTGTCTGGGGGAATGTACTCTTTTCTCTCAGCACAGTGTTATCAGTCTAAACTTAAAGCAGAGGTGAATTAAGACTTCATTTCTGTTCTGAATGATTTGGCAGGTATATCTCAGGTCTGCGCTCTCACTGGAGAGGTAAATCCAGTTTCCATCTTATACATCTGTACAGAAAAGGAGAAAAGCCCTGGTAGGGTTAGTATTGTTTCCTTCCATTTGAAGACTTGCCCCACAGATGTGAGTTATGGAGAGGTTAGTTGGCTTCTCTCTGTTGAATGGCGGCATCTTTACCTTCTACTTTCTCACCATGCTAATGACAGCAGAAAGTGACACTTTCCACATAGGTTGACACCAATATGGGGCAGTTTCAGTTTGTGTGGATGGTGTGATGTTGTAACTCTACTAGAATGACTGAAGGCCAATGGCTTCAACCTGTATCTTGGCCAGCTAAGGAGCTCTAATTGGTTGCTTACCTAGAACATGCTGATATTTCTGGAAGTGTGGTTATTTGAGAGCCTTTTTTTGTTTCCTTGGCCACCAACACTAGCCCAAATGTCCTTGAAGACACAGACTGTGGTCATTCTGTAACAGTTCTCTGTCTTTGAACAGGACACTGGAAGTATATGTGCCTTTCTCTCTCTTTCTGTAAAACTTTACTATCTGGTTTTAATAGTGATCATAAATCTTAACTTAGAAGCTGTGTCCCCTATTAAATCAAATTATCTCCACTATGAGCTGAAATGGAGTATGACTTTTACAGCTCCTAATTATCTTCCCCAGTGACTGGAGTAGCAAACAGAGAGTTGTTAACAAACATATCTAGTACCGTGCTGAATGAGGTCTTCAATGAAGATGCCTTTGAATCTTTACAAATTCCTGTGGACAGAGCCCGGCTCTTGGCTTTCTGTTATCCTTCTGCTGAAAAATGTCTGCCTTGCCTGGCAGAATAAACAAATACTACACAAATGCCCCCAGTCCTGCACGCTGGAAGCCAACAGTAAGCGATACAGCCCTGAACCGGGGAGATCAAGACTCTGAAGGGCTTTTGGTGCTAGTGTGAGCTGCACAAGTAATGCCTTGGGTCAGCAGATTAACCTTGCGCTATGAAAGCTTTTATTCTCCTCCTGAGCATATTAGTGTTTCCTTTTCATACACTTGCAAGAAACAACATGGCCAGGGATTAACCCTTGAAGGTCTACTTCATAGCCTGGCCAGCTCCTACTGCTAAATATACATGAATCTCAGGCTAATTAGCTACAAATAGGTGCCTCTTGAGCCTGAAGTGAGACGAGTGTCTGGTCAGAACCTTTGTTGAGGGTATACCTATTTTTTCCCCTGTTCTCTCAGATTTACTCTTTTTATGGAGAACCACTGGAGGAGTGCTATGTGCAGGAAGCACTTATGTTCCTCTGATTTCAACTGCTCCAGAAAATGGAACTTCTTGGAATTATGACCTAACTCATAAACCCCACACATAGATTAGTCAAGGAAAGACCAAAAGCTAGGACTGGCTGAATAATATGCCTCTTTTGGTACACTAAGAAAGCGTGATCAGTTACAGCCATGACCCATGTCTGCTCAGTGGCCTTTTTTACCCAATTGTTGTTGTTATTAAGATGTTTGTTAAATTACAGACACGTCCCCTGGTGGCAGGCTACATCTGAGCAGAGGATATGCCTCCTTTTCTTCTTTTCTCTAGGACTCTTGCAGCTGTGGTGATCTGTGGTGTTGTGTAGAGAGCTGGGAATTCTCAGGGGACTGTCTTGCTTCATTTCTCTCTACTGAGTCACATGCAAGATCAACTAAAAATACAGTCAGCACTTGTAAAGAGTGCGCTTTCGGGTCAGCTGCACTAACTATGGCAAAGGACAGTTTTTAGGGTTGTATAAGCAAGAATGAGAAACTTGCTTATGAGAAATGAGCTGTGCCCCCTTTTCCATAGTAACCCAAGGAGATTTTGTACTCTTGTCACCTGCCTTCATGGAATTAATGGCAAAGTGAGTCAAATGAGGTCAGGATTTCATGGAGCCTGAAGTTCCCACAATCTAATTGTGAGTCATTTCTTCTTTTCCTCTCCCAAGGTTTTCCTTTTTCTACATGAATTTTTATCTGTTCATGCCATCCTTTTCTTCCTAAGACATATCAGTCTTTGAAGCAAGAAGGTGTCCAGACCCAGTTGCAAACACATATAGTAAGACTGGTTGACCAGCTGAAATCAAATCATAGAATCATCTAGGTTGGAAGGGACCTTTCAGGTCATGGAGTCCAACCATCAACCTAACACTGACAAAAACCATCTTTAAACCATGTCCCTCAGCACCATGTCTACCCATCTTTTGAATACCTCTGGGGATGACAATTCCACCACTTCCCGGGAAACCTGTTCCAATGCTTGATAACCCTTTCAGTTTAAAATTTTTTTCTAACATCTAATCTAAACCTCCCCTGGCACAACTTGAGGCTGTTTCTTTTTGTCCTGTCGCCTGTTGCTTGGGAGAAGAGATGGACCCCACCTCTTTACAACTTCCTTTCAGGGAGTTGTAGAGAGCAAAAAGGTCTCCCCTCATTGAGACCCTTGAGACATACCCCTCACATCACGGAGGCATATATTAGCTTTGTGGGGAACATCAGCTAATGTGCATATTCCTCCTGCAGTTTTCACAGCCTCTGAACTCTGGTGATGTCTAGCAGAGTCATCTGTGACACAGCAGTTCACCTCCACTGAGAATCTGGGCCTTTGCAGCAGTCACCGTCTAGCACTGGCAGGGAGACAAAGGTCAGGAAGAGAAAACTCTTGAGCTTCGTGATAAAAATTTTTCTCTTGTGTTCAAGACTTTGCACGTCACTACTGCTGTCCCACTGGCACGGAAAATACTGGTTTTGCTCTCAAAAGCTTTTTTTCCTTCATTTGCAAAGAGACAGTAAGTTCTGTGCAGAATAGTTGCTTTTAACAGGAACCAGAAGAGCCCGGGGAACAGGTTACACCTGCAAGGTTTACTGGGAATCAAAATTATTTGCCCTTTGAGCAGTCTGACCCATGGTTTTTTATGGTACCTTTGGCTTTAGGTATGGAGGGGGACATAGAAGTTTGACATTGGTATAACTAGGAGAAAGAGGAGCCAGTTAGAAGTTCACCAGCTTGTGATTACCATGATTATCCCCTGCTTCACTAAACATGGTGAAGAAGGACCATTATTAGCCCACTATTCAGTGTTATAGAACAAGCATGTTCCAAGCTATGACTGTGTCCACAAGAGGATGGATTTGCAGATGTTCTGCAGACATGTGGTAAAATGTAGTTGTTTCAACCGCAGATTTGTTTCACCTTACATTTCCCACAGGCAGTAAATGCCCACACACTCGGTTAAAGAGTTGGCTACACTGCAAGCCTGGCAACTTGTCAACGGGAGCGTGCCAGGCTATAATTTTCTTTGAGGTTAATTGTGCTAGGAGGAACTCACCTGAAGCTGGGACCTGTGGCATATTTGCCAATGCTTCAGTTTATTTGCCTGCATCCATCCAAGGGACGCTCTCGGTACCCTTGATCTGTGACCCACACTGTCTAAGCCCTTCTGAGGGCCCGAGTGCCTTACACATGTCCCCAAACCTCTGTCCCTCAGCACACAGACTCCCTCTGAGTAATTTCAGGGTGGTGAGAGAGCAGAAAAGCACCTGAACACTTGATGTTCTCACTCCAAACTCCACTGGCTTCTGCTGGTTGCTGCAGAGCTGGCTGCAGGCCTGTTGACTACAAGTCCAAATAATGGCTGCTGCCCAGGAGAACTGCCTTAAATCACATGGGGACTTTGGAAAAAATGCTAATTCCAATTACAGACTTTAGTGAGTTTAAAGCTACTGTGAAGAGGAAAGATTTGTCAGCTTTTCCATTTCTGTTGGAAAACAACAGCCTGAGTGAACTGAGGTGCTGTATGCAGTGTCTCCAGCCCTGACAACTTCATGCAGCTGCCTCCTGCTTGGGAATACACAACAGCAGTTTCATCTCAGTCCTCTCTGTAGGTGTGAACACGGAGTATAGGATCTACTACAGTAAATAAGACATCAGATCCAAATAGACTTTAATTGCCCAGCTTCCAAGAAAGACACAGCTTTCTTGGAAAGTACAAGCAAGTACTTGTTGTGCAGCAAAATAATCTGCCTTCCCCAAAACCTAGAACTTATAAATAATGACAGAATTATACAGAGAAACAAGAAACCTTCAGAGCAAGATGCCCTCAGATACTCAGGGCAAGGAGAATCTGCTTCTCGTCTCAGGACTAACAGCCAAAATATCCCCAGCTGATTTGCTCCATGCTGAGGCAGTAGAAGTAGAGACAGAATTTCCCAAGAAGACCCCATCCCACCTCCAAATGGCAAGTCCTTTAATTGGGTTCAGAGTAAATAGGATGCAAAAGCAGAGTATGGCATGGAAATGTTGCTGAGACTCGAACTGCAACCCCATGAAGACCCTGAGAGTTCTAAAAGCTTCAGTGAGACCTTTGCTGAATTCAATAAAGGAGGAATTGAAAACAGGTGCTACTGAATTGAAAGACACAGCCTAGTGATCACCAGACAAGTCCATGGTGAAAAAGAAAGCTGCTAAATCAAGCTAGGAAGTCAGTCCAGGGATCAAAATCATTGAGGTCTATGACCAGCTACAGTGAGACAGCTACAGCACAACTCTTAGTCTGAGACTCAGACTGGGACTGAGGGCCCAGACTGGAGCTTAAATGGGTAGGAGTGTGGTTGGAGGCCCCAGGTGGGGCTGGTCAGAGCCTTTAAAGCTTATTAGTATGCTCAAAGCTCTGGCATTCACATGCAAGTCCATGAAGCTATAGATCTGGGTTTCTTTAGTAGTCCTTTCCAAGCTGGAATTGTATTTTTCCAGTTGCTGGAGCAATACCTGGAAGCTAGACTTGGCTTCTGTTCCTGTTTTCATCCTGGATCTGTTATGTGAACTTAGGTAGGTTATTTTCTTTGTCTGTGCTTGTCTCTTTGCAGAGTCTTGTCTGTTTTGCTGGGTGTTTAGCAGGGCTTTTGGCTGTATGTGACCCCCCCCAAGTCTAAAAGACACCTGATCTTTGCCAAGACCTAAGCTATTAGTCTAACACGGCTTGCAACAACGCTGCTGTTTCCAAGTAAATACCCCTTCACCCTGATACCGGGTGTATACTCCACATTGCCCAACTGGGACAGTGTGTTTCTGACTGTGAAGAGCAGTTAAAGCTCAGAAGTGCCTGTGGGACCTCACGTGGGAGCCTGCTGGAGTGAGGTTCTTCCATGTTATATTACTGTATGAAGTCATCAAACTATGCTCACAGGCAGTTCCGACTCTGTGGTCCGCACGATGTAATTTGAGGCCATCTAGGAATGAGGGATACGATACTATCTGTGTCATGAGGAGAGAGCTTTTGCTTGGATAGTTACCCCTGATGTAGTGACTTCATCTTCTCCCAAACATCTCCTCTCTTCTCTGCAGAGTTTTGGGCAAAGACTTGGCCTGTGCTCATGTCTGAGGCAGCGGCTTGGGATGGAAGTGGCTAGGAGAAGGGTTAGAGGCAGAGATGTGCAGGAGGGAGTGGGCATCCTGGAGCTGGAGATGCTGAAGGGAATTTGGAAATAGGGAAAATGGGAAGGGGAGCAGGTGTTGGAGGTCTGTGGCTGACTCTCAGGTGGGAAAACAGGCAAGTTTGCTCTTTTTAAAGAACAATTAAGTGCTCTTGTATTGCTTAATGCTAACCCTGAGCAAAACTGCTGGGTCTTTGCTCCAACAAACCCACTGTTGTCACCATCCCTCACTCACTGGAGATGAAAATGAAGAAATCGCATCTAAAAGTAAGAGCTATCACAGTTCAAGGAAAAAGGGCCAGAGCCATGAGAGAAGGTGGCTACAGAGACACAGCCTCTGCAGAGGGAGAACAGATACTTCATCTCTGTGGAAGTACAGCTCTCCTTTTCATGGAGAAATAACAACTCCTCCCTGAGTAGGAATGATGCAATGTCTTCTTGGTGAAATAGCATGGATCTTTTCTTCATGGAGAGGAAACACCTCTCCATGAAGGAGCAACACATCTTTCCTAGCATGTTACACACCCAGGTAGGATGGTCTGCGGAGGTGCTAGAAACCTTCAAACCTGTCAGGCTTCTGACTGCTGAGGCACCCACTGTGAGAGAGTGGCTACAATGAAGAATGGAGGCTAATCAACATGAAGAGCATCGCAACCTGTGTCTCAACCCACCTCCTGCTGCATAACGTAGCAGCTAATGGTTGCTAAAATTTAGGGGATGTGCTGTGGACAGTCTCTTGGGCATGTCACAGAATCACATGGGGATGGAAGGGACTTCTGGAGATCATCTAGTCCAACCCCCCTGCCAAAGCAGGTCCACCCAGAGCAGGTTGCACAGGAACTCGTCCAGGGGGTTTTGAATGTCTCCGGAGAAGGAGACTCCACCACCTCTCTGGGCAGCCTGTTCCAGGGCTCTGCCACCCTCAAAGGAAAGAAGCTCCTCCTCATGTTTAGGTGGAACTTCTTATACTCAAGTTTGTGCCCATTTCCTCTTGTCCTATGTCATCTCTTCCCAGCACTGTCGGTGGCTGATAAGTTTGACAGAGAATGAAATTCCTGAATTGCTGGAAGTTTCCATGCGCTGGGACTAACTCCATCTTCTGAGGATGGGCAGAGGGAGAGATGTCAAGCTCTGCATTGAGGGCATGGGGCACTTCTCCCTTGGTGTTGACCTTTTTGCTGCTAGCTCCATGGAAATTGTTTGTTATGCTGACGGGGCGGGGGGGTTTGAGCGTCTGACTGGCACATTATGGGATGCCATGCCACTGAAAATGAGCTAAGCACAAGGCAAGAATGTGGCCTTCGTGCGCTGCTGTGTCAGTCTGGCTGTCTGCCCGGGCAGCCCCGTTGTTTCCAGCGGGGTTATTTCAGTGTGCCGCTGTCGGGCAGCCCTTAAGCTTTTCCATTTGACTTATTATACAGAAAAGTTTACTGCTCCGACTGCAATCCGTACTGCGCTGTTGATAAGGACTGGAAGGAACGATGCTTGGCGCTGATAAGAACTTGCCTCCTTAAATCTCTGTGTAGGCATTTATTTATACCCTCAACGTTGCAGCGGGATTGCAAAGACTTAGCATCTACTCTGCCCTCTGGGCACGTGAAACTCCAGCTCCTGAGAAATCGGATCATCTTGCAGTTTTTCATGTCTTTATCCTCGCCGAGCTGTTGGG
Source organism: Xenus cinereus (assembly GCA_025774025.1). NCBI lineage: Eukaryota > Metazoa > Chordata > Aves > Charadriiformes > Scolopacidae > Xenus > Xenus cinereus. The sequence continues at coordinate 4,817,311 of JAOXJK010000001.1, read as the reverse complement.
TGCTAGAGAAGTGAGTTACCCCAACTGATAGCGAAACTTGTCCACATCCTTGGAGATGGTTTTATCTCCAACTGAGCAGAAATCTGGTGTTTAAATGCGCTGGATGAATGTGGAGCGAAGTGGTTTTACTCAGTCTTAAGTGGAAAATCTTTTTTCAGAAAAGGCAATAGAAACAGTTGTTCTAAATGATGAAGAATTTTTTTTTGCAGACAGGGAAACTACAAAGAAACTTTTTCGAAGCCTGTGCTGAAGGGATTCAGCGATGTTGAAGTTACTCGTGAGGGATCGGTGATGTTCAGGCGGGAGATACAGGACCATGGACTGGAGACAGACCTTTATTGTCCAGAGCTCTACAACCAAACTCCCTCTTGTCACAGGCCAGTGTCAGTGTAAAACAAAATGCTTGTTGTCCAGAATTGTGAAGGAGTTTTCTTTGGTTACGTGATCAGTGTCTGCCAGGAAGAGAGCACAAAGATACATTGACAGGGAGAGGGTGAGCTGCAGTTCCTGAACTGCATGACGCTCCCTGCAGAGGAAGAAAGGGCAGATTGTCCCGCCACAAGAGGGGGATGAAGGAAGGTTAAAAAAAAAATTCCAAGGATACACTTCTGGGTTAAAGCCCATTTTTGGTATACAAAAGTCCCTGACAACTGGCATATGATCTGCATTACGTGGGCAGAAAGGAAACTGGGACCCAGAGGAAAGCAAAACTCACAAGATGTGGCTTCAGTCCTCGGTGGGAATGATGCTGCCCAAATTTCTGCGTTCTCTGTACCTCAGCTCCTCCCTATAAAAGGGCAGTGGAGCTCACACTACCTTTCTCTTGACCACTGGATCCCAAACCAAGTCTATGGCAGCACCTTGGCTGACCTCGATAGCACCTTTTCAGGTGTGACACTAACGCCAACCATCCCTTAAGTCACAGCATTAATCCCTCTGACAGACCATGGGCAGATTTGACCAGATATGGCTGTCGTAGCTTGTAAAAGCCGGCTCTGGACCTTTTACTCAGCTGGCCGTGCATGTTTAGAAGAGGAAAGATGTGAACCAAAGCATAGAGGATATTGAAGGGGAGGGAGAAGGTATTGAATGGGAGGGAGAATCTCTTCTTTCTCCTTGTACTTCCTTGCAGTGTTTTGCCAAACAACATATTTACTTGTACTTTTCTCCTTCTCGCAGTTGGAGGTCTGTTTTCTGAGCCCTTGAACAGAGCTGTGGGTTCCTAATTCCCTTTGAGCTTACATCTTGTGCCTTAGCTCCTTTCTTGTCAAGTACGGCCTCTCACCGGGGATCTGGAAGGACAAAACAAAGCCTAGTGAAATTTTGTCTTCTAGTTGTGACATCCCTCAGTAGATGGTTGCAAGTGCTCCTGTGTCTGTTACCTGCAGACTGAACAAGGAGGTTCAAGGTTTCCAGCTGGTGGGTACTGCTTTCCAAAGGCTTTGGTGGTGAATGCTGTCCTCTCTGCCACGCTCTTTGGGCTGACTCGTCTCGAGCCCACGCGGTTCCCTGAAGCTGGAAAGGGGCTGTGTCCCTGGCGTCGGTGTCTCGCTGCCCAGCCATTGCGAGGGCAGATGCCAGCTGTGTTTGGGCTTGCAGGGTGCAGCTGAGGGTTGCCAAGTGATCTCAGAGGTGCTGGGAGAGCTCCCTCTGTATCTGGAAGCTGTTTCCAAGAGAGTTAACTCTGCAGTGCTGCAGAGAGCCACTATCCATACAGAACTGGATTCAGCATGAACTGAAAGTCTTTTGATTTTTTTTTTAAATTTTATTTTATTTTTTGTTTTTTAATGGACTGGCGTGAAGCTTGCACAAAGGATGTGGGCCTGGGATGAAGCACTTACAAGTGCTCCTAGGCAATGGAAAATGTGAATACGTGGGCTTAGGATGTGCATTATAATGAGGTGCTTGAATTCCCCCCTTGCTTCATAGCAGGGCCAATGTCTGGCAACGCTGTGGCATCTAACAACCACACATTGTCTCCCTTTGAACTGCATGGCTTTTGGGGTAGCCAGGCTTCCCCCTCATCCTGCTCCTGAAACAACCAAGAGACTGTGGGAGAAATGTCATGGGGACTCAGATTCCTTCTAAAAGGTGCCCAGATGGTCTGACATCATCCCAGATGTCTCCGAGGCAGCTCTATGACCCAGAAAGGGCTGAAGGCTCTCAGCTCTCCCATGGGAGTGTGTCTCTTCCCATGCTTTGCTCCACCAGTCTTTAAGCTACGTGGGGTCTGTCAGAGGTAGCCCCAAGGGTCGGGTACAAAGGTGACAAATCACAGCCAAACTGGAGTGTAGCTGAGGGAGTTCTCCTCTTCCTGCTGTTGCTGGGGGTTGTACAGCCCTGAGTAATCTTGGCCATGATGCAGGGCCCTTAGCAAGCAAGAACCAGAGAAGGAGCAGTTGTGTTGCATGTCCAGGTACCGGTGTGGAGGTGACAACGAAGACCAGCGTGGTGGCTGGGAGCTGGCTTGTCCCTGACCTTGTAAGCTTGAGAAGACGGTATCCGCACATTGGTCATTTCGACAGTGAGAGGCCATCTTCAGCTTCTCATCATTCCTGAAGCACAGACCAAAACTGTAATCACTCCTTGGCATCCATGGTCATCCCCTTTGTCCTCAGCTGTAGACCATGAGTCTTCTGTTCCAGATTTGGGGTGGCTGTTTCAAGCTCTAGGTTTCAGCTGGGCTGACAGCTCACTCACCAGCACAGCTTCTCGACTCAAGCGCACTGCAGTGATGGTTCGGTCTCCACCTTTCAGCTTGACTTCATCCACGCTAATCTGGGGGAAATGGAGGAATCTCCCTCCACCGAGTTATCTTCTTTTAAATCCTGATTTAAAGCTTGTCTGTGACAGCTACAAACCATTCCCAACTGGCAAAAATTGATTTTTTTCAGCTGTTCTGTATCGCTACTTCCTGACATCCTCTCCTTTAGTCCTTGCTCCACCCTCCACACAAAAATGCACAAAAAGCAGGCAAGCACACAGGGAGAAGCGTCTGACCTGCCACAAGGTTGCTGGACCCTTGAACTGGATTTCTCACCATGAGTGGGTTAGATCTGTGCCTGGTTTATCCCTAAAATGAATCGGTGTCATATGCGCAGCCACGGAGGAATGATATGGTCCTCACCAGGGAAGTAATGGTTAATTTTCTGCCTCGAAGGAGAGCGCCTTTGGCAGGAGTTTCGGTGCTGTGACTCACTGGGGCCAGGCGGGACTGGAAGTGCAAAAGACCCCATCGGCAGCTTGGGAATCCCGGGAGCAGCTTCAGCCCTTGGCTCCTCGGAGCCAGGAGAAGTTCCAGCTGCGGCCTTACAAGGCCAGAAGGAGAAACCTGCTGCCGTGTTCCGACTGAAGCCGCTGCCAGGCGCTCTCTGCACGAAAAGCTCTGCGAATCCTTGCCTAGGGGAGGCTGGGCACCGGGAGCACTCAGTCACAGCTGCGTACTTAAGGATTTCAAGCAGTGCACTTTTACCAAAATATTCTCCTTATTTAAAGTTGCTTTTGCCTGCCGGCTCCTGAATCATATCCAGCCCTCCAGAGGGAAGTCACGTCTCTCTCGCAGCTTTTTTTATGGGTGAGGGATGTTGGTAGCAACGCGTGTGTTGCCACACAGTGAGGACTGCAGTCTTTGGGATAAACCTGGAGGTCCTTATGGGCTGGAAGGAGAGAGAGAAACCAGGCAATTCAGAGCACTCAGAGAGGGGAAGAGCCAGTTCAGCCCCTTTTGGCTCCAGTAAGTACTTTAATGCTCAGGACCAGGCAGGATTCGGTCTTGAGGTGGGTCTCACCTCCGTACTTGAGCTACTTGGCCTCTTGGAGAGGCTGGGAGACCGGCACTTCCAGACAATGACTCAGCCCATCCTAAAACCTATCCAAAACAGATGGGATGGATTACTCTCTGGAGGTGTCTTCCCCTGCCTAGAGAGGGACTAGATGCAATGCCCAGCTTTCTGATGACTGAGTTGTGAAAGCTGAATCCCACCCCTTATTTTTACTTGGGATGAGGTAAAAGCTGCAGGAGAATGAACCATATGGCTTCCCTCATTCTGTTTACTTTGGAGCAAAAACGTGCACACACGCACACTTGTACATATGTCTGTGTGTATATATATTACATAAATTCAAAGGGGTTTTTTATTGAATTTGCAGAAGAAAGCACGTTATAGAGATGCCAGAATCCAGGGTGTCTGTGCATGAGCATTAAAATATGACAGAACTCTTTTTCCTGGGAAAAACTGACTCAAGCTCCATGGAAATGACTTAACTGTGACAAAAATAAGAGGCAAAAAAAGAGAGAATGAAAGAAGGGGAGAGAAAGATGGTCCCAGCCCCACATTTGGCCCCAGTATGAGGGTGTGGGGAAGAGTTTTGTTTTCTAGGAAAATCTACTTCATTTCCCTCCTGACCCCTTCTGCAATTCTAGCTTGGATGCTGTGTACATCAAACTACGCTGCTGCTCTGCACTGTTTCACCTTTTCTTTTCCTTTTCTTTCGGCTGAACACAGGCAAGAATGTCAAAAGGAATTTCTGAGCCCGCTGGAGGTGAGACGCAGCCTCCCTGCAAGAAGGCCAAAGCAAGATTATTTTTCCTCTGGCTTTGTTCTCAGAAACAGCAGAGCTGTTTGGGCCCAATAAATCCCCCTGAGAAAAGTGCAGTTTGACAGAATAGCAAAAAAAAACCAAATGAAAAGAGCATTTTTGTAATGGGAAAGGTCAAGTCATGTTAATTATAATTAGAGCTATAATATGGATAATGAGATTTGGGGAGTTTCCCTCCAAATCTTTGCTTCTAGGCACCTCTCTTTCTCTCCCTTGCCTGCCCTGAGGGGCAGTGGATGGGGGAATGTTGCATGTAAGGAGCTGTTGTGGTGTCATTGTTTCTTGCTTTAACATCCTGCCCCAAATGTCCTTCAGCAGAAGTTGGCATGAAGGCCTGATCACACTCACCCAGGACAGAAGCTTCTCCATTTATATATTCTGCTTACTTTGATCCCATTTTTTTTGAGGGACAAATGCACGGGCCACTCTTGTTATCATGGAATAAATCCAAAAGTCCTTTTCTCCACTATGTGATTCCTGCTTTGCCCTTGTGTACATGCATGAGAGATGGTTTGGCCTACTGAGAGCTGGAAATGCCAGGTTTTGGAAAGGTCTCCATTTGTGGCCTTGACATCATTACTAAAGTAGTCTGTGCCTCAGTTTTCACTTCTGTAAAATGGGACTGTCAGTGTTTGAAGGCTCTTTTCAAGGGTGATGTCTTGTATCTCATGCCTTTTTACGATACAAAGGCTATTGTAAAAGAGGAGATGAGAGAGCATAACACCTTTCCTTCTAGTTCAAATAACTGCTATTTAGCTCATCTTAGCAGGTTCTCTTGTGGACTGTTAAACTGGGGAGACAGCCTTCATGTTTGGGGCAGGCATTCATCTTCTTGAAGGTTTATTTCATGCTCATCACGATGTGAACCTAGTGGGGTTCTCCTCTTTGAAAGAACCTCTTCCACCAGCATTTGGTTTAGTATTCTTGTCTAGGAAACATCCATGGTGGTGAGACGTGGAGCAATGTTCCAGCCAAGCAAATGGAGGGATGAATCCTGTGGCCCCTACAGAGGAAAATGGTTTATAGAGAGGACAGAAACAGGCAGGGAGGGACTCCAGACCTGGCTCCAAAAGTGCTTGAAGCTATGGGAAATATTCCCCTTAACTTGGAAGCCAAGTCACCAGCTGGGAGGATTAGAGATTCCACTGCGGTGGGTAATTTGTTTGCAGTTGCATCATTGCATCATCAGCTTCGATGCAGAATCCAGAGGGATATCGATGACACAGCTTGATCAGTCCTTTGAGCTCCTTTCCAAACTGTCTTTACATAGCAACATCAGGCATAGAGACATATGGTTTCCAGCACTGCTGATTAGTTTTTGTATTTTTTCTGGACAAGCCCTTTACATATTTCTCTGATAGGCATGAGAGAAACCTTTAAATGCTGACGAATCCGCCACATTATTCCCTGCCTATCTTTCCTTGGATTTTGAAAGGCTTAATGGTGGCCAAGAAGGGAAAGAGCCGAGAAGCTGCTGATCTCTCTACTTGCAGATATTGCCTCATATTCCTCCTATGTGTTTTGCTTCTAAATATAGGGTATGTTTGCGTGGACAGAGGCTGCTTTTGGGCATCTTCTCTCAGCTGGTCTCACTAAGCTGGAGTTTGTCTCCATGTGAGCACAGCTGCATGGCTGCTAAATCAAAGTTGGTCACACCAGGGAGAACTGGACACATCTGCACTCTTCCTGTTGGCTTATCCTCGGTGGTCTGTCTTTCCCACCACGCAGGAACCTTAACCTCTCACGCTGTGAACTCATCTCGATACCAGCTTTCCTCACTCTGCCTGCCTGTATTTACACACGATGATGAACAGCAGAGCAATATAATGTTGGCACGTTGCTGGGACAAATCTGACAACAGGTAGAATCTGCAATGACTAGTCAGGGCTTCTTTTTCATATCTTACTCATTTGAACATATTAGCTGAGACATTTGTGAATTGCTGGAACTGTTCGTTGGCGTGTGTATATACCAATTGGTATCCTGATTATGAGCAGAGCGTGTGCATCCTTGACATGTTTAGAGGTATTTCCACTTATAAGAAATCTTTTTAACTGTGTGCCAGCTTACTGGAAGTCTAGAGGGCTTTAGAAGAACTCCACAAGGTTTCAGTATCCCTTAGTTCAGAACATGGTTTTCCCAGTCACTGGGAGCTTTAATCTTAATTGTTAGGCATGATTTTTAAACTTAGTTTGATCTAAACATGCATCTCACAGACACAGATCTTTGCAAGAACTTTTAGGCAAGAGTTGTTTTTTCATCTTAGCATAGCACCTGGCATCACAAAGATCAGACTTTGAGGACATCCCAATTTTCCTCATAAGCCAAACTGGCAGTGCAGAAATATCTATAAGATCAGTAAACATCTTAAGAATTAAATTCTTGCCCACTGAAGCAGTGACAGTTGTGTCTACTTGTCTCTCTTCTCTTTCTAGACCAAAGAGGCTCTCTTCACAATTCTCCAGGACCTAAGGCCTGAAGACCACTTCAACATCATTGGCTTTTCCAACCGAATAAAAGTCTGGCAGCAGGACCGGCTGGTGCCAGTCACTCCAAATAATATAAGAGATGCCAAAAAGTACATTCATAACATGTCACCTACTGGAGGTACGATCCAGAGATATGAACGGGATTAATTTTGTTATCCAATTAACTACACCAGAATGGAGAAGGGAATGTGGTCCTGTAGCATGTAGCAATAAAAAGACATTGGGACTTAGGTCCTGGGATAAGGGGGCCCCTTCCCTGTCTCCACTCAGGGTTATGTGACAGAAGGATACGTGCTCTTTATCAGTGTACACGATGGGAAGGTGTCCCCAGATCCAGTCATATGACCTGATATTAAATCCAAACTGGGCCCATTCTCCCATTTATCTGGTGAGACCCTCGGAGTGGGAAAGTTCCCGAGGTTATTTCTTGAGGACACAGGAAAAAAATACCACATCCTGGTGAAGGACACGCAGGGCCAGTTCTTGTGCAGTTTCAGAAAGCCTGTGTAAATGCAGGCGCATGGTTTTGTCTTGGCTGGAAACTCCAGGGATGGGATATCCAGGGAGGGCTGTGGGGTTGCCTTCTGCAAGAGCTAGTTTCTCGCCTAGTACTGTTTTCTTCTTCTCTCTACCGAGGAACAGTCAGAGTGACATTTAAGAATGACAGTTAAGAATTTCTTGCCTTTTTTTGCTTGTGCCTTGTTGCCAGGAGTGAACAGGGGAGAGGAGGAGACCCCAGAACAGTGGCAGAGTGCAGGCATTATTTTGAATTTGATTCAGTTGTCTCCTATGAGGCTATGGATGCTAATATAAAAAAACATAGTGAAGTTTTTAATCATAGAATCATACAATGGTTTGGGTTGGAAGGGACCTTAAAGGTTATCTAGTTCCACACCCCCTTGCCGCGGGCAGGGACACCTCCCACCACACCAGGTTGCTCAAAGCCCCATCCAGCCTGGCCTTGAACACCTCCAGGGATGGGGCAGCCACA
>JAOXJK010000001.1:4793665-4809132 GCA_025774025.1 Xenus cinereus | reverse complement strand
CAGGGATGGGGCATCCACAGCTTCTCTGGGCAACCTGGGCCAGTGTCTCACCACCCTCACAGTAAAGAATTTCTTCCTAATATCTAATTTAAATCTTCCCTCTGTCAGTTTAAAGCCATTACCCCTCGTCCTGTCACTCCACTCCCTGATCAAGAGTCCCTCCCCATCTCTCCTGTAGCCCCTTTAGGTACTGGAACGGGCTATAAGGTCTCCCTAGAGTCTTTTTTTCTCCAGGATGAACAACCCCAACCACACACGCTTTGGCAGCTGTGCCCATCCTAGCTGAGCACTCCCCAGGCAAGCAGAGAGCAGCAAAATGACTTGTGCAAATCCTCCCCCATGGGAGCAGTCACAGCTGGTTGAGGGTCAGACAGGGCCTTCCCATGGCCTCTCCTGAGCGGTGACTGCTCCTGGCGAAAGGAAACTCTCTGATGGAAAAACACAGCAAACAGGATGGTTTGCCGTACTGTTTGCATTGTGAGAGGAAGAGTTTAGGAAGTGGTCAAGGGACCTGCCCAGTTAAACAATTACCAATAGTGACACTAAACTCAGAGAACAAAGCTTTTTACTCCCCGAGTGCCAAAAGAGCTGTGCAGGAACCAGCTGAGTTTGCCCATGAACCTGCCAGAGAAAAAAGTGAAAGGAAATTATTAACTCACGTTCAAGAGGAAGGTGCAGTGATTCTCCACCACAGGCCAGTGGTACTTTAGTTTTGGCTAATGCTGCATTTTTCCTATAAACATGCTGTTGCTTAAGTATCTTTCAGGGAACACGAATGCACTCAGGCTCATAGATCACACACACGAAGAACGTGCTGTGTTTTAGCCTCAGTGATGTGGCTGGGTTTGAAATGACACAATCTGCAGCGTGGGATGGTTTTCTTTTGTTTCTGGGGAAAAAAATAAATTAGTTCTGAAACTTTGGATCTGGAGACTGAGAGAGCATTAGGATATTTAGGTGCAGGGCTTTGGTTCAAAGCCATTTTGCAAAAAAATATCTGGATTTTGAGGACTTTTCAGAAGCCCCTGTCCTGTTCCTTGTTTTGCTGCAGTCACTGGAGCTGGACACACTAAGTTTCTGGGCACATGATCCACAGTTAGACCCAGTAGCACATTCTTGCTGATAACCCCCTAGATATTTCCTCCTGGACCCCTAGGAGGAGTGTGTTGTCTATGGCTCAACACATTTCACCTGCTTTTTTTCTGAGAGCTGTTTCTAACCCAGACATACTAATCTTGCAAAGTTTCCACAAACAACCCCTCTTTGCTTTGACCAGCACAAAAAACTACATGGAGCGAGGAGATGCCTGTACTCATTTTCCTGCTTTCTTGTTTTCTGAACACACAGTAGGTTTGAATCCTTTTCATGGCTGTTCTTCTAAAGTACATCTATTCCCTCATTTATTTTCTGTTTCATCCCTCTCTCCCCGCTTCAGGCAGCTCCATTCTTCACTAGCCAGTCTTGTGAAAACACACTCCTCGGCTAACAAAGCCATTTCTCCTCCCTTTAAACTTTGTTAGCCCTTGGGGTTTGAAGAACAAACCCAACCACTTGTTTTCCCATTAAAAGGCCTTTTTCCTCTCTTCAAATCTTGTGCCCTTCAGACAAAATGTGCAGAACTTGTTCTCCCAGTTTAGATACCATCTGGGAGAGTCCCTAATTAAGTTTAACTGGGTTTTTATGTACCGGCAGGACATGGTATGTGCTGTGACTCTGCTCACCATGGCTGACTATTGTACATTGAGATATCCAAGGATACAGCAATTTCACACAATAAACCGTAATTCATAAGACTATAAAGATCTATCCCAAATGTGTGCTGAGTAATGAGCTGAACTGAGTTAAAGGGCTAGTGCAACCTCATGTAGAGAAAAGGAACATCCTGATGAATAGAGATGCTGTCGTTGTACTAATGGGAGCTTAGGGAAATTATTTGTACCACTCATAGAAGGAGAAATGAGCTAATCATTTTGGTACCTTCCCAGGGACTAATATTAATGGTGCTCTCCAGACTGGTGCAAAGCTGCTAAATGACTACATTGCTCAGAACGACATTGATGCCAGGACTGTCTCTCTGATCATCTTCCTCACGGACGGGAGGCCCACTGTTGGGGAAACACAGTCGTCCAAAATCCTCAGCAACACCAAGGATGCTATCCGTGATAAATTTTGCCTCTTCACCATCGGCATTGGCAATGATGTGGACCAGAAGCTGCTGGAGAGGATGGCACTGGAGAACTGCGGCATGACGAGGCATTTCCAGGAGGATGAGGATGCAGCCAGCCACCTCAAAGGGTTTGTTCTGCTTTTTCTGTGCTTATACCCTTGTCCTCTGAGCAAGGGTTTTGGGGAGGAAAAGCCTCTAAGGAGGTATCACAAGAGATGGGAGTTTCTCTGAGGCTCAGCTCTGGTTGAGAGAGGCAGAGTATGCTCAGATACTGAAGATGCCTAACCAGAAATTGTCTTCTGGTGGTTATGTGTGGGCAAGAGTGTCTTCCTTTTAAATTGGATTTTGTAGATCTTTCTGCCACTCCACTCATGTCATTTGCTTCTCAGAACATGCATTTTGGATAGCAAGTGGCTTTCCCTGGCAAATGAAGGATGTGCTGATTGTTTGGGCTGCAGGAACCCAGCACTGCAAGTACTTGTTCAAACACCTTTCTCTGATAAACATCTCACTGTTTACCAAGCTCAATGATGGCAATTCCATTTGGCATCTAGTAAAAAATTTATACGGAAAGGCACAATCACTTGCTGGAGGCCAATTCAAATCACTATTGGAGGGAAAATCTGCATGGGTGCCAATGTAATTTCTCATTTTTGTAGTCATTGGGTTGTATTTTTACTCGGATACTTCCTTGCATTGTACTATATGACAGGTTCTAGCCCTCATTCCACTATTTGTTGTACTCCAGGAATTGTTTAACAGAAGGTTCTCAGGTTTAATTTACTTGTATTTTAAAACGCATCGAGGTCTCTGCATCAGACAGTGAGTGCTCAGAGACACTTTAAAATAAAGCCAGTCAATTCAGGCTTTGGGTTTCCTTGGAGAGAGAATCAAACAGAAAGTGCGACTTCCAGACAATCTGTTTAAGCAGATGTGAAAAATAAATGCAGCCTGAACTGAAAAAGAGCTGAGGCCAGTTAGTTGTTTATTTACCAAATCAGACTCAAATGACTTGCCAAGAGACGAGGAGTCTGGCATTTAAATGGGAAAAAAGGCATTCTTGGAGGAGCTTGGGAAGATCCATGGAAAGCATGTCACTGCAGGGAAAGCACAGTATTGTAAGCTTAGGCCTTGACCCCTTGTGAGGGCTTTCTGGCCTGTCTGGTGTGAAGTATTCTCAGAAGTATGGTAGCTCACGTTAATAAAACATTAGAGGGTTAAACTCTGGTTACATGGAATTTCGTTGCTTGCTCCAAGAGAAAGTCAACAATAAAGTGGCAGTGAGTTCTCTTCTGCCGGTCCTCCTCTAGTTGAGATTCCTCCAGGAATCCTGTAGATTCCTCCATTCCTTGGAAATGTCCTCATTTATGGGAGCATAGTGAGATTCCTTTTTGATTTTCTTTCTCCTCTGACCTTCAGAAATACATGTTCCTGCCTGTCCCATACTGATCATCCAAAGCTGTATTATCTAGGGCTCTTCCAGTAATACAGAAGCTTTGGTTCAGATACTCTCCAGCTTTGGGGGGGGCATCTTGGTCTTACAGTTTCTGGCTCTGAAATACCATGCATAATACCCCTAGAAAACTGTGTGTAACAGCATCTGTTCAAAGTACATTTTGAAATAACTAGAGTGCTTCCTGTGAGCCTGAGCAGCCAAGAATTTACATTTGAGGGATGGGCCCTCTTAAGCAAACCTAAGTGGTTCCAGATATCTCCTTGCAGAGCACTTGAATCATAGTGGAAGGTAGGTGACTGCCAGACCCTGCTGGGATGCTTCTGAACATGCTTAGGAGATTGTTTCGATGCCTAAGAAACACTGGAAACTAAAATGAGGCAGAGAATACTTCAGGTTGAAAGGTTGAAAATGATTACATCATCTCTGAAGGTGATGTAATCCAGCCTTTTGCTCAGAGAAGAGTGAGGGCTTTCAGGGCCTTGGCCACTCAAGTTTTGAAAAAGCCGTGTCTCTGGGCCCATGCAGTAATTAAATGTGGGGCCTCGTAGCTCTAACTGCTCCTGAATGTCTCAGGAACCATATTAGACAGTTTGAATGTATCCTTGGCCGTGTATAAGTGCAAGAATGTGTGCATACACCTGGATGAACAGTAGTAACCGTGAGAAATGCGTCTTTGTTTCAGGTTCTATGATGAAATAGGAACACCCCTTCTCTCTGACATCCGCGTTGATTACCCTGAAGACAACGTGGAGCAAGTCACCCAGAACTTCTTCCCTAACTACTTCAATGGCTCTGAAATTATAATAGCTGGCAAACTCATCAATCGCACCTCAGATAGCCTCCACGTGGAGGTGACTGCTAGCAACTCTAAGAAGTACATCCTCCTCAAAACAGATGTGGCTATTGACCTGCCAAGCAGGAATGACATCAGAGGTGTCCCTGGCCTGGAAGATGGCAAAGGTGACAAGAATTACATTGAGAGGGCATGGAGTTACCTCACCATCAAGGAATTGCTGAACTCCCGGTTGAAGAGCGATGACAATCAGGAAAAAGACTATTTGACGGAGAAAGCCAAGTCAATGGCCCTGGCTTACAATTTCGTTACTCCCTTCACCGTTCTGAAGATGAGGGAGGCTGGACTCCATTCAGAACAACCTCAAGAGGAGTTTATCAGCCCTTCGACTGATGGCATTGGTGAGAAGTTGCAGAGCTTGCAGGGACACAAGGCACCACCAGGTATGAGGGAAAAATAACCGTGTACTGATACGAAATCTTGTTGCATAGGTGATGTCTCATGGCTGATTTTGGCAAGAGGGATGATCTAGCCCATGGACTGAGGGGTGGTAGACAGAAAGCTGAGACCACATTGATTTTGCTCATTGTGGGATGAATAACCTTGAGCAAACCTTTCAGGTACCTGACTCACGCCCTGGAAGCACTTACCACTCTGTAGAAACTATTGAAGAAAAATTGGTATTCTAAATGGAGCTTAAAGTAGCTGCAGGAATATGTTCCATAATCTCACAGAATAATAATTTGGAAATATTATTATACTATGGTTATTTCTGCTGTTCAATAAGTAATTGTAACAGCCTTCCTTCCCCACTTCTAGGTATACGCAGACAGCAAGATAAACAAAGAATTAAAATCTCCAAAACTTCAGGTCAGTGTCTGTTTTCATGCCTTTAATAATCCAATATAATAGTAGTCGATTTATGGAAATCTCAGTTGCGTGCCACTGTGCTATAACCATCCTGATGGGTCAGCCAAAATCCTATTTACTAGACCTGCAGTGTAGGGAGGAAAATGAAAATAAAACCAAAATAAAGAGAGGATCAGTAATGAGAAGAAGTGTGAGGAAACACGGCAAGGCAGATGATTTACAGCACTTGATCCTCCTATTTGAGATTTCTGTAGATTTGGGGAGAACAGGAAGCTCGTTCCCTCTGTACTAGAAGTAGACAGAAAACATTTTATAAAGCAGTGCTGCTGAAACATAAAAAGTGTTGTTGAAGGAAAAAAAAAAGAAAAAGAAAATTTGATAGTGTTTTGCTATTTCCCTGTTGGTTCTGCACCTCTGCTTAACATCCTTTTCATACATTAAACACTCAAGAATAAGCCCAGATCAAGAATTTAGACTTGAATTTCACTGGGTAAGGTCAAATTCACCTTACAAACCAGGGTTTTTTGGCTGGTCGTCTTATTAATAACAGCTATCTGGTAGCTGATGACAGGTCAAGGACTGTTGAAAAATGAAGGTCGTGGGATTGTTTAAAACCTGCTGTTGATTGCTCCAATCTGGTATCGAGGGAAAGTTCAGTGTGAGGTGTGTCCATGCAGCAGTCCTTGGTTAGAGGGTACATTTTTGTGTGCTGCGGGGGTTGTAGCCTCCCAACGGAGTACGGAGGAGTATAAAACACCTGCATGACGATTCCCATAAATCACTGAAATGATATTGCAGGAAGAAAATACCCTGTTTTTCACTTGGACTGCTTTGGGTTTTGAGTTTTCATTGAAAACCCAACCTCTTCTGTGAGAAAAAAAAAAACAACAAACCAAAAATAAAGTAATCTTTGTGAAAAACAAAACAAAACATGGCATTTCCTGGCAAAGTTCATCCAACCCTCTAAAAACAACAAACCAGGGAGTCTTAGAAAAAACAGGGACAAACACACTTTGAAAAGCTGTTTTGTTACATTCTTGGACGTTGCAGTTTTGTATAAGTCTCTCACATTTGTCTCTTTTTCCATGTCTTCCCAGCGGATGGAGACCCTCACTTTGTCATTGATTTTCCTTCCAGCAAGTTCTCCGTCTGCTTCAATATTGATGGAGAACCAGGGGACATTCTACGACTGGTCTCTGATCACAAGGAATCTGGTGAGCAGACAAGGAAAGTAGTTGCTTGTGGAGGAAAGTTGAAGTGCAAGGGCAGCTAGAGAGCTGTAAGACCTAGCACGATGGTGCTTCATAGACAAGAAAGTGACAGGAAATTAAAAATAGTTGCTTTTCTGGCCGAGCAATGGAAAATTGGTGCAGACCAGTTTCCCAGTTCTAATCACCTGGATTAAAAAGGGAGGTGAACCATTCACTTTCACTTACTGACCTCCTACTTTATCATAGCTTATGGGTAAAACCCACAGCAAGCCTAAGTGAGGAGGAGGACTGGCCACCGTTACATACACAATTCATCTACAGAAGTGTCTGTCAACAGATTAGACCTAAACATAGAGAGAACTGCTCTTTATGTGCATACAAACTTTCGCAGGTCACAGAATTATAGAGGTTGGAAGGGACCTTTGGCGATCATCTAGTCCAACCCCCTGCCAGAGCAGGGTCACCCAGAGCAGGCTGGACAGGAATGCATCCAAGCAGGTTTTGAAGATCTCAAGAGAAAGAGACTCCACACCCTCTCTGGGCAGCCTGTTCCAGGGCTCTGTCACCCTCAAAGTAAAGAATTTTTTCTGCATGTTCAGACAGAACTTCCTGTGTTCCAGCTTTTGTCTGTTGCCCCTTTTCCTGTCACTGGGTACCACTGAGAAGAGCCTGACCCCATCCTCTCGACACCTGCCCTTTAGATATTGATAAGCATTGATGAGGTCCCGTCTCAGTCTTCTCCTCTCCAGGCTAAGCAGACCCTGGTGTCCCAGCCTTTCCTCATCAGAGAGGTGCTCCAGTCCCCTGCCAATATTCATAGCCCTCCACTGGACTCTTTCCAGTAGTTCCCTGTCCTTCTTGAACTGGGGGGCCCAGAACTGGACACACTACTCCAGATGGGGCAGAGTATAGGGGGAGGATGACCTCCCCCAACCTGCTGGTCACGCTCTTTTTCATGTACCCCAGGAGACCATTGGCCCTCTTGGCCTCAAGGCCACATTGCTGGCTCCTTTCCTAGTTCAGGTCTTCATTGACTGGAATCAAGGGAGCACTGATTACATCTAAACAGCAAAGACACCCCCTTGAGTGCATGAGGACCACATTGCGCCTCTTCAGCCCACCTAGATTGGAGAGCTTAGCTCTTGATGATCCAGAATGGTCTGGAGGTTGCACTTGACCAGGGCTGCAACAGCCACAGCTGAACAAACAGCCACAGGCATTTTGCAAAGTGCACGTAGTGTTTGCCTGAGCCACGCAGCCACCTTCATGCTTCAGGTGGTTAGGAGGTCTCCGTGGTCAGGAGAGGTTACACAGGGGCTTCAGCTTCCTGGTGCAGAGACAGTGCATTACTCTGATGGTGCAACTTCATCAGCCCTCTAGTTACAAAGTCACACCATGCAAATAAAAGATTTGGACTCGCCAAGATTGCTCTGTTATTGGAACTTCATTTTTACAGTGCTCTTCTCTTTAGGACAGAGCAAAGTATCCAAACAAGCTAACCAACAGCTCTGAGAAAACCCACACGATTCAGGATCTGCTTTGCCCAAGACAGTCTGATCCCCAGGGGCCCAAACTGTGGTCTGATCTGATCTGGAATTCTAAGCAGGGCAGCTAATAAGCGGATTATGTCCTCAGCAGGGAAATGGTGGGAGGAAGGGATGTCAAAACCAAGAGACAATGCACAGACTTGTTTTACAAAGAGGATAAACAACCCCACAATGAAGTTGCAAGAATTCTGTTCTGTGTGGCAGTGCTCTCGCCTCCATATTTCTGTGTTCACGCCTGTCTTAGTGAATGAGGTCCACCTCTTGGCAATGTTTTGCTTAAACATCTTTTACTGTGGTTGTGCTGCTGCTTGAGTGATTCTGTGGCTCAAATGTGGAATGAGCTTGAGAAAAACAGACTCCATAGCACTAGCAAGTTGAGCCTATGGAGACAGAAAAGAGAGATTCCCTCAGCAATGATGGGATGTGGAGATATTTCATCTCAGTGTTGATGGCTTGGGTCCATCTTGGGTCAGCCACAAGCCTCTTCCTTTATTGTTACTGTCTAGTAGCTGTTCAGAGACCTGTGGAAGTGAAACACTGTCTTAAGGACAGGAAGTCACAAAAATCATTAAAATGATTGGGAATCTTAGTGTGGACACCTAAGCTTCAGCTGACTCAGTGGGATCTGCATCTTAGACTACTCGAAAGTGGTTCTTGTGGGGCGAAACTGAGGAAAGCTGGAAGAGCAGCACTGGTGAAGCTGAAAATAACCCAATGGGATTGCAGGGTTCAGGGTCCTATTCTGCAGTGATACAAAGAGAGCTGAATTTCTTACACTGCCACCTGAGGAGGTTTAGCACTTTGCTACAGGTCCTGATCAGTCTTTGTTGGCCAAGTTAGTAGCCCTTCCTCTGTGGCTTCCCAGGCTACTTCTCTTACTAGGAGTTGGGTAGAGGGGGTCAACAAACTCCAAGGGCTACTACCCTGAGATACTCTGAGACAGTAGCATTCAGATACACCCAGGTCCTCTTCCTAGAAGTTTAGTCCAGTTGGTAGTATGAGGAAAAGCAGGTCTGCCAGCAACTTTTCTTTGTCCTCCAAGATCTGATATGTTTGCTCCGGTTTGAGTTATGCATCAACTAATTGGTGGTCGAGGTAAATCATACCACGGTTGGTCGTGCTGTAGCAGTCAGGAAGATAAATATTTGTCATATGTGGCTCAGAGCCCCTGCACATCATTGTCTTGATGATAGGTATGTCTAAGGTTGGATGGAGCTTAGGAAGCATCTGTGCCGAGGAGCAGCTGATCCTCTCCTGTGGCAGAGTGTACACAATGTTAGAAGTAATGAGGCTGGGGGCACCTGTCTCCAGGGAAGGCCAGTATTTCTGAGCTTGGGTAAATTTGGGTGCTCTATATAAAATAATCAATTTATAACAGACTGCCATGCTGCTTTGAATACTGGTAGGTGACATAATTGAGCATGAGGTGGTGAATCTGCATGTCCTCAGTTGCAAGGTGCATATATTTGAGATAATAGACCTATTCTTGGTTCCAACTTTCATTTATTCATTGTTTTCCTGCAAGGTGTAACTGTGAATGGGCAACTAATTGGAGCTCCTGCGCCACGCAACGGCCATAAGAAGCACCGGACTTACTTCAGCACCATCACTATCCTCAGCAATAAGCCAGCGAGATCTTACCTAGAGATCACACCCAAAAGAATCATCCTGGATGATGGGGAAAGGCTTCTTCTGTCCTGTGATCGGAGTGCCGTTGTACGGAGCAGCAGCCTCGAGGTGTCTGTCTCTGCCAATTCCAACGTCACTGTGACCATACGAGACACAATCAGCTTTGTCATCCTCATCCACCGTTACAAGAAGCCAGCTCGGTATCAGAGGGATCACCTGGGGTTCTACATCTCCAACAGTAAAGGCCTTTCTTCTGACTCCCACGGGCTACTGGGTAGGTAACAGGTTCTCAGATTCAGAGCTGTGAGCCAGAGAAAAAGGATCCTTCCAAACAGTTTTTAAGGGCAGAGACAGGAGGTAACAAACAAGGCAGGTGGGGGTTAAGTTCTCAGATGAGGCTTTTACTTCCACTCCCAAACAACTTCTCTATTGCTAGCATCCCCAACTCCTCTCCCATCTTTTTCTATATGAGCTATCTCCCACTATCCCAGCTGGGTAGCTCTGCCTGTTTTTCACATTTCCATGCTTTTTATGATTGTTCAATACAGTTGTCATTAGAACACACATTCTTGACGTTCCCAATACAGAGACAAAACCCAAATATGGCACAAGAACCCTGAATAAGGCACCAGTAAGAGATTCTCTAACAGTAGTCCTAACTCAGAATAGCCCAGCTGCTAGTTTGCTGTCAGGGACATAGCAAAGGGTCTGATTCTAGGCAGAGAGAACAATCAGCAGAGGAATTACAGGTTCTCAAAGAGAGACTAGAGTCACAGAGATGGCATATTGACAGAGGTCGTTGGCTTTGCTTCAAGTCCTGCACTTGCACATGTCCAGAGGGTCTGTTTTTATAGGACTGATCTGTTTACACCTGAGCCTGATTGAGATCAAGAAACATTAGTACTTTTTGTGGCCCCTTTCTTTCAAACGTGAAGTGGAAGAAGAGCCATCCCCACATTTTGAGAGCAATTAGGCTTCAGGAAGCCTCAGAGAATGTCTGGATGGTTGGGTTCTTCCAACCAATGAGAAGTAGTGATGTTTACAGCCATGTGCAGGTGCAGAACTCTTAAGACCGAAGCCATAGTTTCTGTGACATGCAAGTACCCCTCGGTTAAGCAGATGATCCTTCAGGAGTGGAGTTTTGGATTTAGGCTGCTCTTGTGTGCGGGCCTCTAAATCCACACTTAAGTTTGGCTGAAAAGAGCTTGTACCCAAGGAGACAAGGAAAGAGGACATGGAGCTTCAAGCCTAGCTCTTCTTTCTGCTTGCTGATGGACTTTGTATGGGTTATATTATCCTCTAGTAACCATGGCCTACAGAAGGGAACTTGCTGCTAGCAGGTCAAAAAGCTCTTTAGTTCAGCCAATGTATCTTGACGAGTGAGAAAAGAAATTGGGTTTTATTCTAATCTCTTTTCTCTAATCTCTCGTTTGTGAGATTTAGAAAAGAATTGCAGGACCTAGATTCGTCCTGCTATTACAGAGAAGCCCTTTACAACTCCATACACTAACAATCCTCAAAAAAAATGGCCTATTAAAAAAAAAACCTCAACAACTTACTTATGAACGGGCACAAAACAGCCAGTCACGGACTCTATTTTATCTTGCCTTGCAGGTCAGTTCTTGAACCATGAAGTAAAACTTCTTCAGGAATCTCTAAATGCAAGTCGTCAGCACGTTGGGCAGAATCAAACTGAAGCGTTAAAGCCAAACCCCACGAATACCCTGAAAGTGAAGGGACGGCTCGTTCCTGTTGTGTGGAAGCAGCGGAGGATCTACAACGGCCAGCAGGAAGTTGACTGCTGGTTTGCCAAAAACAACGCGGACAAACTGATCGATGGGAGCTACAAAGACTATTTGGCCTCTCATCCTTTCGACACAGGGACCAGCTTTGGGACGATGAACAGCCTTTAAGACCGATCGTAGCAGTGCGTTGCAGCAGCATGTGTGACAGCGGTTCCCTTCTGAAGCCTCTAGAGCTAGGCAAATTATGAATATTTCTTTACTTTTTGGTGCCAAAGAAACCAAGGCATTTTGCCCTTGGAAATCAGCTGTCTCTCTCTCACGCTAGATGAACATTGTTGATCAAATTCCTGAAGGCGAGGAGGCTGGGGAGGGGAAGAGTTGAGGACGTGTTTGAAAGCGTGATCGGTGCTCTCCCAGTGGGAAGGGAGGGAGAAATGTTCCAGCGCTCGTATCGAACTGGCCACAAAATAAACCCGTGCAGGGATCTGTGCAATATCCCCGGGGGCTGGTGAGTCACCCAGTGAGAGGCACAGGTCGTACAGCACAGTGCCTGTCATCTAGAGAGACCACCTTGGGTGACGCACTTCATCAAGAAGTGATTTGGGGCACCTGCTCCAACCATGGTCCCTGGGGAAAAGAAGAGAGCGAGAGGAGAGGTGGGTGGATGTTCGTCTGCAGTGACCCATTAGCATCAAAGAGGCAACAAAGAAACCAAAACCTTAAATCAACAGGTGACAAGAAGGTATTGCTTTCTTGGTTATTGGGCTGAGGTCTGGATTTGCCACTAAGCATGAGGTTCCCTGAACCACTATGGACCTTTAAAACGGTGGTGAAAACCTTCACGTGGTTTATTGCAGTCTCGGTACACAGGCTGCGTGCTTAAAAAGCATCTCCAGTCTTCAGCAGCAACAGGCACCCAGTCCACGAAGCATCTCATTTAAATAACATCGCAGGTTTAGTGATTTCTTGAGTCTTGACTCCCTCAGAGAGAAGCAAAGTTCTGCTGTGAGCTTCCACCAGACCTGCCACCTCCTTGGGCAGAGCATCACTTCTGCTAAGCAGAGATTTAAATTCTCTAAAGGATGATGACCCAGCATCCGTGAGAGCTTATGAACCTACAAAGCAGACTAGACATTTCTAGCTGCTTTTCTAATAGCGGTGGAGCCTTTATTTACTCCAAATTGTCAAAAATTTTTCATCCCAATTTCCCCCGGCTCCGTCGCCTTCCTTACACTGCAGGAATTTGTACGCAGCAGGAATTTGGCAGGAGGAGGTTAGGGAAGGGTTCGCCAGCCACCCCCACTGCAGGTGGTGCTGCTCTGCAAAGAAACCTCCAAACCCAAAGGTTGTGGGCTATTTTAAAGTGAGACATCACTGAATAATGCTATAGGTCAGCCACAGGGGAGCTTGCTTAGTAGAGAACTTGGCCAAAGAGGACTTTGAGAACCCCAGACACATATTCATGGCAAGGCCAAGTTGAGCTCATGTATGCTCTCTCTTTCCAGAAGTGAAAGGAAGGAGGGCGGACGTGGAAGCATCTCCAGGAGCTAAATGATATCCATGTGTTCAGAGAAAACAGAGTTGCCAGAGACCTACAGAAATAGGTTCAGTCTTGACTGATTTTTTGCATAGTTAACAATTAAATCATATTGTTGCTGTCAGAGCTCCAGCTTCTGGGGGGGGGAGGGATTTTCCAGTTTCTTGATCATCTAATTAGTCCTGTGGCAGCAGAGCAGGTAGGAAGCATGGTTGCTTATTCGCACCATGTGTTGTGGGGAAGAGGGGAAACAGCCCAAAGCAACCAGCTAAATTTAATTGCGCTGTGGAAGATCCTTACAGAAGGCTCAGTTAGTGCAGAACTCATGCCAAGGCTCACACTTTGGAACAAAGCATAGAGAAAAAAACCTCTGCTTTGGGCCCAGCTGTCTTAAGAAATGCTCTCCTGCGAGGAAGAACTGAAGGCAAGACCTTCAGCACAGTCCTGAGCGTGAAATAACCCATGAAAGGGTTTAATGCTCTGCAGCGTGCTCATGGGCCAGAAATGAGATGAGAAAAAGCATCTGTGAAGTTGACTTCTCCACCCATGAAGACATTGGGAAGGTCATCCAGCCCATTTCCAAATAACCTCCCATTTCACTAGCACAGGGTGAAGAGGATAGTGGCAGTGAATTTCTGGACAGTCCAGGGTTCAGCGGTGTCTTCTTCATACTGTCCTTACCAAAAAGAGATTTCTTTGAAGCCTTCCATCTCCTCCCACAATTTGCTGTTCAAATGTCTCACAAAGGGGAGCGATTGGCTTAGGCTCTCCTCTCGTCTCTCCCTTATATAGATATGTATATATATATGTATATGCACACACACACATACTGCTAATGCTTCAGGTGCATCGTTACTCCTCTCTCTCCTTCTCCAGCCAAGGAAATATATTTCTTTCAGGGCCTGAAAAGAACCATGATCAAGTCCATCCTCCCAGCCATGTGAAGCACCTGGAGCAATATACTCAAGTTCTCATTAAGGCTCCAGTTATCCATTTCACAATAAATATTTTACGGTGAACGCTGCAGTGAAGCTTTCATTTGGGGAAGATAAAACAAGTTTTAAAGCTAAGGTTATGTACGTTTTATGCTACTGGACAAGCTCGTATTACCAGATGGCTGAAAGAAAACCACTCACGAGATAACAATAGGTTGGGAACCAAAGTAATTTCAGCAGAAAATGAAAGGTCAATGATGTCCTTCAGCCTCGATACACTTGGTAGGAAGCAAGAAGTGTGTGATGTGAACAGGCCCTAGGGGTCTACTCCCACATTAAACTGAGAATTTAACCACACAGAGAAGACCGGTCCAGCCTTTAAATACAGTACCATAGGACATGGGAGATCTGAGCTGGTGTTTCTGCTGCTCAAGAGCAGTAAGAGCAAAGGCAGGTCACAGATCCTAAAGTTGAGATTTCCCTATCTATGAAGGGATCATCGCAACACCTCCCTCTCTCAGAAGGAGAACGTGTCCAGGCTTGGTCCTCGCAGTCATAAAACAGTTTAGGTTGGAAGGGACCTTGAAAATCATTTAGTTCCAACCCCCTGGGCAGGTACACCTCCCATTAAACCAGGTTGCTCAAGACCCATCCAGCCTGGCTTTGAACACTTCCAGGGTTGGGGCATCCACACTTTCCCTGGGCAACCTGTGCCAGTGTCTCACCACCCCCACAGTAAAGAATTTCTTCCTAATCTCTAATCTAAATCTCCCCTCTTCCAGTTTAAAACCGTTATCCCTCATCCTATCGCTCCACTCCCTGATAGAAAGTCCCTCCCCATCTCTGCTGTAGCCCTTTTAGGCACTGGAAGGGGCTATAAGGTCTCCCTGGAGCCTTCTCCAGGCTGAACAACCCCAACTCTCTCAGCCTGTCCTCACAGCTGAGGGGCTCCAGCCCTCTCATCATCTTCATGGCCTCCACTGGACTCCTTCCAACAGGTCCATGTCCTTCCTGTGCCGCAGGAACACAAGAGAGTTCCCAGGCAGTGCACATAAAGGCACCACATTTGTTCTCATCTCCAAGAACGTCATGGAGCACTTAGTTTTGCAGTGATCCGGTTAAAGACTGGAAGCTGCTCAGATAGCTCAGGAATGAGGGCTGAGCAATCACGTTGGAGGGAAAGGAAAACGATCGCACATCGTTTCAGCCAAGGGAACAGGGCTCCTGAATTTCAGATTGCTGAATCAGCACTGGCTGTGCAATGCTCGGCAGGGATGACCTCCCCCCATCATACTTGCCCTGCTCTTGCCTTCTCAGCCAGCCTCAACTAAAGGCTAAGATGAAGACCACATCACTCACCTTCTAATTTAGGACAAGGACTTTGCTGTGGCTGAATTTGCACCCTTCACACACTGCAGCATTGCTCTACGCAGCCCTGTAGCAAGAACAAAACCCAAAATACCAGTACGCCTCGAAACAGGGAGCTAATTTCACAGAATCTCCGTGGTTGGAAGGGACCTCTGAGATCATCGAGTCCAACCACATTAAAAAAAAAACCAAACAAAAAAACCCCAAAC
>JAOXJK010000001.1:4731382-4745003 GCA_025774025.1 Xenus cinereus | reverse complement strand
TAAATTTTTCTGTTTTTTTTCTTAATCTGGGAAGTCTCGCCCCCCCCCCCCCCCAACCTCCACCCAGCTGAAAAGAACATATCTGTAAACTAGGAAGCTGAATTGTTAAATTAATATATGCTTACTCCAGAATTCCCGAGCTGTGTGCATTTTACTGTGTGTTACACTGGTGTTATTTCTTGACTGTTACTCATTGAAGTACTTATCCTCTCTTGCAATGCAAGACCTTAGTATCAAAAGTGTGTCCGTTAATTTGTACTTCTGTCGTCACTGGGACAGAACTTGTGGTCTGAGGAGCGCATGATTCCTCGCTTTCTTTGATAATAGAGTTGATAGTCTCTGGAAGACACATGCTAGATCTTACACTTGCTGTAAAGAACTAGTGGTGAACTAATGTGTTGGCTGTGGCTTCCTCTACTCTGTTTACAGAAATTTTGTATTGGGGAGGGAGAGGGAGAAACTGCTTCATTTCTGTGGTAGTCAGTTCTGCTTTGTGTGTTTATAACAAAGGAAGTCTATGTGAAAAGAGCACACACAGGATTTTTTTTTTTTCAAATTAGATGCGAAAGTGAATTCTTTAACATACTTCCCTGTGTGATAGGGAGAGTGAACGCAAAGAGTAACATGTAGAGTTGTTCTATAAAAGAAACAAGCATTCCCAGCCCTGCTTCTTGAGAGGGGGTGTGTTGCCATGTCATAACTTACATCTTTCAAATTCCACAGTAATAAAAAGACCTTGGATTTTAAATGGTTATGGATAGGGCATAAAGCACCAGTGGTTGTGCTCTGGCAGCACGCTCACGGCTGCTCTTTCTCGTACCAGTTGCAAGCATGCCTGCTGCATTTTTAAGAGTTCTGTTGAACTTTTGTCAGCAGTTGGTTCAGCTATGGTTTTTTCACCACAGTGCAGAAGCATAATGTCACAAGTTTTACAAGCCTTGTTGAAAGTGATAAACTTATTCGGGCAGATCTTGCTGTTCTGTTTTATCTGCTTGTCACATGCTGAGTTTATTCCGTGCTAATAAAAAGCTCACTGTCTCTTGTGAATCTGAATTGATTCAGTTAGGCGTTTGCTAGAGGCTAAAGGGAAAACTATCTGTGCCTTCTTCCAGCTCTTTGACTTCTCTGAGACTTCCAGAAGGTGACCCAGCTGGGTTCTTCATGCACGATTTGGAGGATATAGCAAACCACTTCATTTAACCCACCCACACTTAATTGAAGTTGCTTTGTCATTATCTGTGTAGGCAAGATGGAAACCGGTGACTCTCTTTGTATGTTACATACTTTGCAAATCAGTTAAAACCCAGGCTCTTTAATGGAGATGATAAAATTTAATGCAAGCTCAGACAGGAGTAGAATGGCATATGGCTGACAGTTTTCCATTAGATGGAGTATAATGATCTTTTGTATTTTGACCCTCTCATTAACATTGTTTCTAGAGGAGCTAAATTTCAGGCCCTTCTTAAAGCAGTTTGAAGATTGAGAAATAGCAATGCTCTTTTTTCCCTGCTTGTACAAGAAGGACTGATGCCTAGATGGTAGATGTCATGCCCAGTATTATAGGAGGATGACCTGGCAATGCTCAGGATCGATGTGCTTGTGGGAGATACAGATCCAGGCTTTGCCCACAAGACACTTCTTCCCCTTTTTAACCAGAGTTCCTGTGCTGCAATCAGTAATTTATCTCTTTGTTTTGGAAAGACTGTGGAGATGTTAATAATACATGGTTTAAAAAAAAAAATAATCTTTCATTAACTTATGTACTTGTGTTGTGTGGTTTCTTTGCACTGTGAGGTGAACCAGAAAGATAATGCTGCTCACCTGTTTTACTGTAACCAAATATGTGTCTCTTTCCAGAACATTGTCACTGCACTAGTCTCTCGGGAATTGCTGTGCTCTAGTCTCAGTGGTAATTTTCAGAGTTAAGTTCATAGAATCATAGAATGGTTTGGGTTGGAAGGGACCTTAAAGATCATCGAGTTCCAACCCCCAACCCATGGGCAGGGACACCTCCCACTAGAGCAGGTTGCTCAAAGCCCCATCCAGCCTGGCGTTGAACACCTCCAGGGATGGGGCATCCACAGCTTCTCTGAGCAACCTGTTCCAGTGCCTCACCACCCTCACAGGAAAGAATTTCTTCCTGCAATCTAATCTAAATCTCTCCCCATTCAGTTTAAAACTGCTACCTCCTCAAAATGGAGGTATCTGTATACCTGTGTCCTAAACAGATGGCAGGAGAAAGTCAAACGGAGTGTCTAACTGAAGTACAAACACCCACCTAAGCATACCCAGAGGATACATGCTCCAGAATAGTTTTCTCTCAGGGACAGCTTGAGGTGGAAGGATGGATGAGTCAATCACCCAACTTCTCCATGAACACCATTTTCTGGGCTGCCATGCCTTTTTTAGCCAGCCTGTATCTCCAGCCTCTCCCTGTGATGCACCGTTATTTATTGGACAGACAGGTAATGTCCTAATCCTCTACCTTTGGAGATCTGACTCCTAATCCTTCCTGGAGGTACTACTGACGGTATTTCAGCTTGTCAATCACTGTCTGGTGGTCACTGAGATGTGTGGTTACACCACTATCCTGTCACCCCCCCTTCTGAGGGCAGAACCGACCTGGACTTATTTCAGGCAAGGGTCGCATTGAGGCAGCAGCACTTGCCCATCCACCTGTCTCTCACCTTTCCACTTCTCGGGGATCAGAATTCTCCTCAGGCAAAAAAGAACAAAAAAGGGCAAAGAGAAAAAAAAATGAATCAAATACTGTTTTGTTCTTCACAGGTCTTTTCCCTTTTTCTCTGCACGGTCATGGGTTTGGATGAGTCCTTTCAGATCTTTTGCTGGATGTGGGAATCTGACCGCCTGGGCAACTATTTATGTGAAAGAATCAAGTAGGAAATGGAGACCTACCCAACTGGAGAAATGATAAATATTCACAAAATTCCTGTAGCGTGAACCAGAGAGGACCTTGATTATTTTCCCCTGAGTTCTATCGCTCATTGTGAGCCTTGAAATAAAATGCTAATTTGCCAAGTCCTGGTGAATATTCACTGCTTCCAAGCCTTTCTTCCATTAACACTTGAAATTCGCAGGTTCCCTCAAAAGCCATCCTTGATGTTTTATAAATGTTACAGCTAAGGCATCATTTCAGCTTCCTTTGATGCATTTTTTACAGCTGCAGTAGGGATATTATTTCGATTCAGGCTGCAGACAGTCATCCTGAAAGAGACCTCACCTCTCCTGAGATGTTCCCAAAACAGCAAATGCTGCCTAACTTTAAGCTAATAACCTGCTCGAGGACTCTATTTCACATTTAGAGTGCAATCTCGGCTGCAGAACTATGGATTAGAAGCATGATATGACCTCACAGGTACAAAAAAGGCTTTCAGAAGAGGGTTTGATCCTCTGGCAAAGTTTCATTTTTGGATTAAGAGGGATGTTTCCTCCCAGGAAAACACGTGGATGTGCAGGAAAAGGGGTGTTAATGGTGTTGGGTTTAGAAATGATGCAACGAATATTGCAGCAAATAAGCCTTCTTAGGATTCAGGAAGAACCCTGAACTCAGCCTGGAAACCTCAGTAAAATCTGCCTCCTGTGCTAACCTACAGTGTTTCTTTTCAGGTATTGTTAAAAAACATCAACTGTCTTAAAACTGTTTGTCAGTCCCCCAGCTGGTCTCTGATGAGAAACATGCACACCCTTTTTTCAGGATAAAAGTCAAGTGCAGAGACTGACAAATTCTTGGTAGCCTTATGAGAAGCACAAGAGAGTCCATAATGATCATATTGGAAATTAAATGGGAGGGAGGAACAAAAGCAATGATGAGACTTGTGTTAGTTTTCTTAGGATCCTACCCAGGAAACCAGAGAGCATGAGCCCCAGCCCAGTACATCATCCAACATGCCAACATTGGGTTTTGTGCTGGAGAAGCCAAATGTTGCAAAAGGCAGAAGAACTGATTAACCTGAGTCAGTTCTTCCTGGAGGACTGAGTGCTGGGATCTTGATTTTGGGTTAAATCCCTGCTAAGTGACTTCCTCTGTTTAAGCAAGAAGCAAAAGTCACAAAAGAAATATCAGGGAATTTCTCATTTCTCCAAAGACAGTTAACTTGAAATCTGATGGTGGTTGCAAGTTGCTTTAAAATATGCACTTTATTAAAAATAATAACTTGACTGTTATTCTTTTCCATTCATTATGATATCCAGGGTTTTTCCAAAGCAATGAACACAGTGACAAGGTTACTTAGGTTAGTCCTGTGTTTTTTGAATTCAAGGGGAATCTTTTTCCCAGCTCCAGTTGGCGTTAGACCAGATCTGTAAATCACACCCTTAGATGAGATCTGATACAAAACAATCTCAGTTGAATGAGTCCATTTACTGGAGATGTATTTTGACATTTTAAGTTCCCAGACACTGGACCCATGCCACAAACAGTCAACATACAACTTCTCTTAGTGCAGAAATATTATAGCATAAATATGCACACATGCTGAGCTCACTGTCATCTTCAGTTCTGGAGAGGAGGCTGTGACTGCAGAGTGTTGGGTATATTGTTTTTTAATATCTTAAGGTCTTTGGCAAGTAGACTTGCGATCAAAACTGCCCTTCTAGGCTTTCTCGAATTGTGTCTCCTCATCCCATGCCTGAATTCAGCATCGGGAGTGGATGAAAGGATCCTTGAAACTGTGTAAAAGGGAGCCCCTGTGCTCAGCCGGCTGAGCATGGCTTCCAGACCAGGCTGTATTTCTTTCTCTGATTTGTGTGGATGGAAAGCTATCCAAAATGCTTGGCAGCTGTCCAGAGAAGCTGTACCCCACAGCAGTGAAGGTTTTTTTACTGCATTTCCATCTTTAGCAGGAGAAGAGAAAATTATTTGAAGGAGGAGGACAGCGGCCACTGCAGATAATTGTACAAATCCATCCCACCCTACAGTCCTGCTCTTGCTTTCCCAAAACTGCCTGAAATACCTTCCAGAGTTAGTTGCAGATTTTATTATATTTTAAGGCTTTGATTTCCTTTATTATTCATGACCTTTTTTTTTAACAGTGTCTGCAAGGACCTTTCCTGCAAAGGTTTCCCAGAACGAACAGGACCAAGCTTGTTCCCTCATCAGCAAGGCAAAGGCAGAAGGTACATTCACAACTATGTTGAACCTTAGTCAATGGTTCAGGCTGCATAAGCTGAACAAACAAATAGTGTCTTGATTAAGGCTGGGGATGGGTTTACTTGTAAGCACTGTCCCACAGCAGTGGGCAAGACACTCATCGTGACCCCATCTTTGGCCATTTGAAAATTGAATCTTATCCAAACTAATCCTTGTCTAATCCAATCTACTCACTTGGGCTTCCCCCAGTCAACGGGAGGCCTCTTTGGGCAGCGACTCATCACCCCTCTGCCCTCAGGGAGAGCCTGGGTGAATGTCTTGGCCAAGATGCTCTGTCTGCAGGTGGTATCATGTGCATGGCTGCTGGAGGTGAGGTAGGTCCCAGAGCCATCACCACCAGGCAGTGAGACCATGAGAAATTCTAGTGTAAGTGGGATTGACTTGAAAGTCTTGGTAGTTGCAGTCAGGGTGATCACTCAGAAAATTGAAGGATTTTTTCTAGGGAGCAAAGCTGGGTCACAGCACTGTCTGCTTTTTACTAGCAACATATCCAGACTTGGGGCCCAAACTGAGATCATGGTGAAAAAATTCAATACGGAGAGCAGAAATAAAACCAAAGATTATTCTTTACCCCAGGGAAAGCATCTTTGTGATGGAGCTGTTTTCCTATGTTTTCCTGAATGTTTTTTGGGGTGGTTGCTCACGAGGGTGGTGCCTACTCCAGACCTGCAGCTCTGTTACAGGAATCATAATGTTCATACCAGCCTTTTGCATTTGACGTTTCTGCTCAAGATTTTAAGTGGAAGCGGCTCTTTCAGATGCTGGGGGTGAATTTCAAACTGTGCTGCAGGGTTCGGCACTTCTACAAGGAATGAAGTTTTGGAAAGATGTCACATACATCAGTGAATATTGAACCAGGGGGAATGTTTGAGAAATGTGTGAAAAAACTGTGCTTTCTGAGTTAAAGGTGCAGTTTCAGAGGACTTCTGGAATCCTTGCTTCAGACAGCCATGAAGGAGAATAAGCTCTCCAAAAAAACAATCAGGCACTCTCAGAAGGAGCTTATAAAAATACTTTGATTTAAACTTAGAAAAAATGATCAAAATTTGCTAGGTTGCAGAACGCATCCAGGGAAGGCCACGAGTTTTGGATGCAAAACAACATAACAGTAGCTGAAGACCAAAAACTAACACCACTGAGGAGATGAGGAAGCAGGGGAAGTGGAAGTCCTGCAGGCAATAGGATACCCATATTTGGGTCAACAATGCCCAGCTATGAGAGGTAGGATCTGTCTCACCTAAGCTTACCTGTGGACAGCCAGCTTAGACACGCAAGAGGAGAAAGGACTTCTTTCATCATGCAGTCCACCTACGGTGGAGCAGATGTGAGCTGAAGTCCCCTCTCTAAGTGCCAGCCTCTCTCCACTGACTACTGAGGAAACCTGAATGTCAGCCTTGAATTAGAGACACAATCCTTGGGCAGTTGCATTTGATCAATTGAATCCTACCTGAATTGAGGGAGTTGAAACAACATAAGGGCATCCCTGGAGGGATGTAGGCAACATCTACATAGAGAAAGTTAAACTCCAAGTATAGAAATAACTAAAGAAAGACCAATTTGCCTGTGAAAAGAGTATTATCATCAAGAATATATCATGATTAAAAAAATATTAATTCTGCTGAAAAATGTGGTGGCAAAGCAAAGCTGAAAAAATGCAATTAAGAAAAGGGAGAGTTAAGGTAGCGGCAGTTATAACAAAGAAGGATGATGGTTATAAGTTCAGCACATTCACTGGTTGCCCCTAAGGAGGCTGCAGCACCTTCCATCTGTTTTTTTCTTTTTTTTTTTTTTTTTTGATGTCTAAGACCATTAAGATTGTTCTCTTACTTAGACCCCAGTACCAGTGGGGTGGGATTCGTATCAGTCAATTTTAACTGCCCGAAGTTAGACCATTAGTCCGAGTTAGCTGTCTGAGCTCCCTCCAGAGCCCACGGAGGGAAACCGAGCTCTCTAAAGAAGATTCATCTCCTCTTAATACTGCTCTCTGAAATAGGGAGATGAATAGCTCTCAGTGTGATCTCCCCCCGCTGGAAGTAAACATCTTTCTCCTGAGCGTCTTCATTAGTGGAGAAGAACCACAGCCTTTGCCATGCTTTCTCTTTGGCTAGAAATCCCAATTTCTCCCCTTCCAGCAGCTGCCTGTCTGGTTTCATTGCAGACCCCACTTCCATCTGCTGGATTTTGGCAGGTTTGGATCCTCTGAAAAACAAGACTTAAACCACTTTTTGCAACTTCAGCTTGTGTTGTTGCTCCAGCTCATATATCTGTGCATCTCATCTGCTTCCTCTTCCTCCAGTAGCTTTTCATTCTCTGCTACAATGAGGTGCCTAATATTAGATGGCCATGATCCCTCACACTGTGGGAAACAGCAATGCTCCCAGAGTCAGGGTGGTGGCCTCCTCTACGCTTTGGAGGGAGCCTGGGTCTATGTAGCTGGAGCTGTACATGTGTTATGGTTAGAGAAGCCCACAACAATCTATTGTCATTTAGACAATTATTCTCTCACCCGATGACCCCTCCCCACCCAGGAAGGGGAACTGGGAAAAAACAAGGAAATCCAAGGGTTGAGATATAAACAGACTTAATAGAATAAGACTGAATAATTAACATTAATAATACTAAAGAATCAATATTGATCCTGATACCAATATAAAATATACACAAGAATTACACTCAGCCAGTTCTCTCAGCAGGAAGCTGTGCACTCCCAACTGGGACAGCAAATGTTGGACCCTGCGAGCGCTGTGGCTTCGGGAGGAAAGGAAGGGCTCAGGGGTCTGGCAATGGGGCAAGATCTCAGGATCACAGCCATCAAGGAAGAGAGAGCACTTCTCAGCAAACTTTCTAATTTATATTGAATGTGATGTTCATGGTATGAAATAATCCTGTTGGCCAGTTTGGGTCAAGTGCCCAGGTCTTGCTCCTCCCCATCCCTGCACCTGGCTAACTCAAAAAACACTGGGACCTTGAATCCCACATAGCATAGCTTGCTAGAAAGGAAATATTTTCACAAATTTAGGCACTAGAGTCTTCTAAATGTGCAGTTTTCCCAAGCATTAGAAGACAAATTTGTCCTGTGTCACTCAAACTGGGACAACATGGGTTCCACAAAAAGCTGAATTGTTCAAGGCCAGAAGGGATGGGTATAACCCTGAGGCAGATGGTTGTCTTTCCCTTCATTGGGAAAGGAGGACAAAGACAATGCCTCCTTCTAACAGAGTGGAAACACTTATTTTACAATGTGACAGGATGTTTGTAATGGGAATTTCTTCTATTTATTTATTAGTTAGCTATTTGGCCAAGGAAGATGTAGTATTGTCTTCTTAATGTCCTATCTAAGCCACTCGGGACCTTTGCTTGAAGACAACCATGCAATAGGTAAGAGGTTCTCCCCGAGCAAGCACTTCCAGACTCTGCCATTTGGTGACAAATAGACATTGATTTTCTCATCCAGTGTTTGCTCCCTGGGGAAGCTGAGCAAAGGTTATTCCATTTAGGGACTGATTTGACATACGGCTCTTGGAAGCTGGAAAGTGTCTGTAGGTAAATCAGGGTTTATTGCCAGAGCAGTTCATTCAGGAACAAAATTAGGTGAGCAGGAATATGCACACCCATGGAAAAATGGCCATAGGCTTTTCGTAAACTATGCAAGTAGCATTCAAGAGGTGTTTTTTTTCCCTAAATATGCTTTTCATAGCATAACATAGCAGAAAGTTCTTTTTATAACAAAAAGTAATAGAAAATTGATGTTTGTCAGAGTGATTTACAAATACCCAGTCACTGTATGTGTCTGAGGCCAGGTCTCAGAACTTCTTCAGAAGTTTTTCTGATGGTATTGCAACAGTGAAGGGGTGAAATTTTACAACCGTCTTCCTGTGGTATGTGCAGTTAAAAACTAGGCTTTAACTGACCTAAATTTTACTCACTGCACCTGAATAATAACTCTACAGGCTGGAAATCTAATTTTTTTTGCAAGGAGATCTGTGCCTAGTGACTTTTGCCACCTGTTCGCACGTGACCTCTGCTGAGATCTTAGCTTTTGGCATAGCTCAAGGTGGGATCCCAAAACCGAGATTTTTTCTCTTCGCCTGGGAGGAGTAGGTCTGTTATTACATACCATTCAATAAGGATTTATTCTTGAACTCAGTGCTTATTTCAGGCTCACCCTAAATGGTGTTTTGAATTCTACTTCCACTGTTTCTTGCCCTAATAAAAGGCTGCTGTTGTAGCAGGGAACCTGTTAGCTTAATGCTGACGTAGGACATATGTTCCTGTCCTTCTGGCTCTTAGCTTCTGGATGTTACAACTGAAACACAAACCTCTGAATTCCCAGGGATTTCCAAAGGCCAGAAGATATCTGCTTGCTGTCACAGATGTCTGCAAGTTAACACAGGAGAGAAATAACACTGGTCAGTGAGGTTCAGAACTGACTCAAATTCCTGCGATCAGACATAAAATTATGCTTTGATGTAACATTAAACAGGGATGAAAGAATTGGAACATCATGCACGGTAAGAAGAGGAACTTATTTATCATGATGGAACGGAAATAGCATTATCTTTTCTTCTCCTGTCCCACCCCTTTTGGCAACCTTGGGCTCACAGATACACCACAAAGGATTGCAGCATGGGAATGGTGGGCTTGAGTCCGCTCCAAGAAAAAAACCCCACCATACAGGCACTGCAAGGATACGCAGGGACTCTTATTGAGAGTTAGCCAGGAGAAGCTGGGCAGAAGTTAGCCAGGAGAAGCTTAAGCTTGCTGTCTAGATGGCTCTTCGAGGCAAAGACATGCATACGTCCAGCATGTAGTTCCTCCTGTGTGGGACAAATATCTAGAGGTGTTTGGGATCCCTCTCTGGAGGTGCTTGTTTATCCATAATGGCCATTTGGGCAGCCTGGATCAGGCATTTATATACTAGTGGAAGGCTGCAGCAGTGAATCTAGGATGCAAGCTTGTGTGTGAAATGGTCCTAAATAATTGGGGAGTCTTTATATCACAGAGTGTCATTTCAGAAAACAACAGTTGCTGAATATATCTCCACCTTTCAGCCTGGAGTGAAGACACCCAAGTGAGCTTGGTTACAGGAACCAGTCTTGCTGTAGCAGGAGGAAATGCCCGTGTGGGGTTGTTTAACCCTTTCTTCAACAGGGAAAGCATTAGAGCAGCTTTATGGTTTCTGGATAGGTGTGTCTGCATCAGAGGAGAGCATGAATACAAACATGAATTGGGAACCTGTTCCAAAGGTAACGTGAAATGGAGAGTGATGGCTCAGGGATGTGGCGCATTGAAAAAGGGAGATGTGGCAGCGGAGACGAGTCCCAAAGGGAGATCCAAGTGGCACAAGTGTCACCTTTCCTGGGGAAGCCAGCATGACCACCTTCAAGAAAACTGCAAAGTGAGTTTGTCTCTCCAATAAAGCTGGAGTTTTCTCTCTCTGTAAATAAAGAGCATTCTGTTCACTTGCTGTGTCTATACTGAACTCCGGAAGAAAACATCCTGTTTTTTCAGCAGGATCCTATTGGCTAAGGCAAAAATCATTCCAAAAATCATTTATTTCTTTCGAAAGTGTGGGAGTGCTTGTCCCTGCTGCTGTCAGTTCTCATCCATCCTTTTACTGGGCAGTATCAACGCACATTCTTCCAGCGAGGGCTGCTCAACAGTACACAATAAAATTGATTCATTGCTCATTTTCTTCTTATTATCTTTCAATTGCTCCAGCTCTTGATACAACTTAAAGTGGACATCAGCTCCGTGTAACCAATGCGTGCCGCTAATGCGATAACACTCCTAGGAGAGAACTCTTTTCCTCCAAGCTTTCATTACATATATTTTCATTTAGTCTCATTACACCGTGTGTCTTTCTCATGAACTTCTGAGAAGGCCTTTGTACAAGTTTGCTGTACCTGGGGGTTGACTGCTGTGGTAAGGAGTGAGAACACAAATGCATTTCTTGGAAAAGCTGGCCCAGGGGCTCTGGGGGTGTAAATGCGAAGCATTTATTGCTGGGAAGTGGTTTTATTCACAGGAGCTGGCACTTGAGCTCTCCAGAAAGGAAAAGGTTGAAACCACTAAGAGTGAAACTCAACTTTTGTGCTCCACTTCGGCCTGAAAAAAGAACTGTTTAAATTCCACAAGAAGCAAGACTTTCTGTTTAAAATCAGCCGTGAAAAATGGAGATGGGAGTTGACAGCTTTGTTTTGGGGTATGGGGGAGGATGATTTGAACTTCTGTATGCATTGGGAAGGATTACAGCCACAGGGAATTCAAGGTAGTTGTGCAGACTCTGGTTTGTCTTCTGGGGGGAAGACGAACCCCTCAGACAAATCTCTTCCCAGATACGGCACTCCTTTAGGGTTTGATTCAAAGAGGTTCAAAGCAGTGTAGTTCCAGTGCGGTAAAACTCATAAGTACATGCATAATTTTTTCGTATGAGTAGTGACCCTATGGGGAACCTCTGCTCCCTACTGGAGTCTGTGAGTCCAGGATTTCTTCTTGTCTTTGGGTTGAACTTGGGGCTCTTTTCACCTGAAGGTCCAGACCAAGGGGCCTCACAGACTGCTTTGGTCCTGGGAGCCAGTTTTCCTTGCACTGCAGCAGGGCATGACCAGAGTGAACACTCAAACGTGGGAGTTAGGAGGATTCAAGCATAGATAAAACATCTGGAATTTACCCTTAGAGTGATACGAGTTTCCTATCCACGTCCCTACAGTGATTTTCTTCCCCAATTACAAAGGGGATTAATACTTCAGATGCAGTTATCTCAATATATCCTACTTCAGACAGATGAATATAACCTTAAACATTTTATGGGATCAGATTTCTTTTTAATTAAAGGAGCCCTTTGTTTCACAGTAGCTTTAAAAGTGTTATTTATCATTACGTTCTTTAGGAGTCTTTTGGGAAAATAATTTCCTGCTACTGTTTTTACTCAGTCTTTGGATCTTCTATCTCTTGTCATCTGTAACAAAGCACTGCAGGAAGAAGTGCTGCTGTATTGCTTTCATGTTCTCCATCAGCTCTGATATGGATGGTTGTTATAAAGCTTCATACATAATATATGCCATGTCTTAAAGCAGCCCTGTAAACGACTCTACAACTGTAAAGGTTTCTTAACTCAACTAGCCTCCAGCTACCAGCTATAAAAAGACATTTAAGCAGATTAGCATTAGAACTACCAGGTGAGATGAAAAATGGGGAGGCAGAATGGCCTAATGAGGGATCGTTGGGCTGTGACCAGTCACATGCGAAAGTCATCTTTCCCTGCCTCCAGTCTGCAAGTGCTGGAGCTAATCTTTTTTTTTTTTGAAATTGTTCTGTACCTTCACAGTTTGCCCTCACACGGACCACCTTTCTGAGCACACACAGGGAGGATTTTCCAAGCGGTCCAAAGGAAATGTTGCCCCTTTCCCACCGGGTTTGAATTTGCTCTGGCTCCTTTGAAAGTTCTGCCTTTGCTGTGCAAATGCCTTTGAATGACTTTATGTGCTGCCTGTCCTGCCTTTTTGCTGTAGCAGAGCGCTCTGAAACAGCTGGAGAAATGCCTTTGGAGCCTGTTCTGCCAGGAGGTGAGGTCCCATCCATGCCTGGAAAGCTGTATCTAGTGGCTCAATTTTTTTTGAAAATTTGAGCTGAAAATCAAGTCCATTTTAAAACTTGTCATGAGGAAAATCAAATTCCTTCCCTACCTTGGCTCCTGCTGTGGTTCAGCAGAGGAGGAAAGTGAATTCTCTGCCCTGTGCTATCACATTCATCACATCGGGATCTCTCTCTGTGGATGTACCTCACCAGTACCAATCTACCACTGGGCTGGACACAAGTAATTTTATAAGAATAGAAGAACATAAGAAGAGTCAGACTGAAAGCCTCAGATACTTCAGATTCCTGATTTTCTACAACGCTCACAATAAATTACAACAATTATACATTGACATTTCCCCAGAACAGAATTCTACATCCTCCTTCTGGGCTGCGGTCTTGTGTACTCCGGAAGCTCTCAAAGACATTATTGAAGTGTGTAAGGAGTGAGATTAATCTGAAGAATCAACCAGGTCTTCGTATGACCTGGGTGCCGGAGCTCCCATTATACTTGGGAGTTCGTCTCACCCTTAAGTTTGGTACCTGCATTTGCTCAGCATTTTTCTTTTAGAGATCCCACTGAACAACTGGCTGCTGGATCTCCCTTGACTTTTATCTTGGACACCTGAGGCAGGCTTTGGTGACCTGAACTGGAATACTTTCCAGCAGACGTGGCAGAAGGCATGTCAGAGATCGAATCCTTTCAGAACAGTAGTTGGAGACCAGGTGGGACACCCTGAGACAAGTCAAACATCACCGGACATCTCCACTGAGGCATCTCTACTGAGGCACTGCTCTCTACTCTGCCCTGGTGAGGCCCCATCTGGAGTACTGTGTCCAGTTCTGGGCTCCCCAGTTCAAGAAGGACAGGGA
>JAOXJK010000001.1:4679291-4714340 GCA_025774025.1 Xenus cinereus | reverse complement strand
GGATATGGTGTAGGGGAGAACTTTGTAGAGTAGGGTTGATGGTTGGACTCGATGATCCCAAGGGTCTTTCCCAACCTGAATGATTCTATGATTCTATTACCTTGCTGAAGGACAGGACATGGTAGAGAAGGTGCCGACTTCTTTCTTTAAGGACTTCTTGCTAATTCATGTTGCTGAGGAGTAAAGGGAAGCATGAAGAGTGTCTGAGGAGGTTTTCAAGGGTGGTCGTGGTTGTTGAAGAAAATGCCTGGTCCCTGACTCCCAAGTGACAAAGGAGTTGTGGAAAGTTCCAAAACCTGGGACAAGTGGCCAAACCTTGAAGCAGAAGAGCCAGAGGTGTGTTTCTGAAGGTGCACAGAGAAAATTAATGTGGTGACCACAGGGGCAATGTTTTAGATGACCTGAAGACAGTAGAAACATCAGAGATCTTTTATTACTATTGAATGTTGTCACATATGGAGTACATCAGCTGGTGCAACAGGGTCCTGAAAATGAAATGCTATCGCTGATGTTAATAGCAATGCTATTTGCAAATATTGAGTTTGTTCTATCATTGTAACCTGCTGGTCCTTGGGAGCAGTATTTTTTGGGTTTTTTTGGTTTGTTTTTTTTTTTTTTTTAGGATTAGAGTAGCCAATGATACCTTGGCAATATTTAAATCTCATAATTTGAAACTGTCGATCTTTGCACAGAGATCATCTCTGATGAAACCAGTCAAATCCATCCTATGGGTTTTCTGCCAGAAGATTTCTCATACTTCTCAGGTATGACTCCTGCAGTGATTAAAAATGGGTTGCAAAATGGGAGAATATAGAAATATGAGCAAAGACTCATACACAGACACTGGCATTTTAAAAACTTCTGAAAAAGTTTATTTTGAGATTGGCCTTTTGCAAGACCTAAACAAAGCATTCTGGAGAGGGCTGGTTTGGAAAATGTGTTCACAGTTACTCCATTTTTATGAATCAGAAGCATTTGCTCTAAAATTAAATAGTAATAAAAAGAAAGGGGAAAAAAAACCCCCAAGCAGTTCTTGACAGCTGACCGAAAGATCATTTCTGAGTAGGTGTGAGGCTTAAAAAAAGGGATGTGCAGAATCCGTGCTATTTTTACTCTCACTCATGATATTTGCTTTCATGAT
Organism: Xenus cinereus; assembly: GCA_025774025.1. Lineage (NCBI taxonomy): Eukaryota > Metazoa > Chordata > Aves > Charadriiformes > Scolopacidae > Xenus > Xenus cinereus. Next base: position 4,713,199 of record JAOXJK010000001.1, on the reverse strand, counting down.
TAATACTGTTAACAGCACTGGGTGGCTTGTGCAACAGAGTCCTCTTTTCTTGGGTAAAGTCGTAGAATCATAGAATGGCTAGAGTTGGAAGGGACCTTAAAGATCACCTAGTTCCACACCTCCCTGCCATGGGCAGGGACACCTCCCACCAGACCAGGTTGCTCAAAGCCCTATCCAGCCCGGTCTTGAAGACCTTCAGGGATGGGGCATCCACAGCTTCTCTGGGCAACCTCTTCCAGTGTCTCACCACCCTCACAGGAAAGTCCTGAGACCCAGGTGGAGTATAAGTTACTGGAAAGTTTTGCATTTGTTTGCTTGGCGAGGAAGGTGAATTCCCTCCACTAAAATCCAGGAGGTGACATTATCCTTGTCCCTGCACTGTAGGACATAAGACGAGATGACCATGGGCTGATGATCCTTAAAGGCTAAGGAACCATAAATTCCTTGCCAGGACTTTTGGGTGGAAAGGAATAGCTTTTCTGGATGCATTAAAAATATTCTTTTATACAAAGGACAAGAAAATATGTATTTAACTGTTTCTTGGAAGGTGTTTTGAGCAAGCAGGTTTAAGACCAGGCTAAACAATGCATCGTTGTATGGTGATGGTGTGGCATTAAACGTGGATGTTCTGGAGTAGCTCACCATGAAATCTCTTTGAGGCCACTTGTAGAATAAGGGAGAATCCGATTTGTCTTTTGTTAGAGAAGTGGGGTGGTACTAGCACCGTAAATGTGACTTTCAGGACTCTGAGTTAAAATGTCTTCTGGAATTTGGTTCTGGATAGAACTTGGCGGGGGTCTGCTGGCTGCCCTCACATGCCCTTGGTGAAGGGAAGGGTATTCCTCTCCCTGCTGTTGTACCAAGGGGTGGCAGGAGATGACTGTGAGGGCTGGATTTATTTTTTGTCAGATTCTTCCAGTCGGTGAAGCTGCTTCTGGATGTAAAGCACTGACTGGGATGTAAGCGTGTGTAGGACTAAGCCCAAATGCTGTGCTGTTTAAATGAACCAAACGGTGCCAAGACCTAAAATGTCATTTTTCCTAAAAAGTGTTGGAATCAGATGGCAGATGTTTCCTGCATTCCGGTTTGCATCTTTTATTTTATTATTATTTTTTTTTTTTGGAAAATGGCTCCGACTACTGCAAAGCACTGCACTGTAGAAGGAAGAACTGATTGCCCCGGGTGATGGGAGTTTTGGCTGATGAGGGACTTCTGAATTGGGCCCTAAATTAAGTCCATGAAAGCAGTGTTTTGTGTTTCCTGCTGGGTGACTTCTGTCACTTGGCTGATCGGTTGCATTCAGGGGGTCTGACTGATTTTATTTTTTGATCCACGTGGCTGGTGTTTGGTGGCGATAAGCATCAGATGAGATGTTTTGAGATGATAAGCAGCTGTGCACGTTCAAGTTACCCGTCGAACAGGCTTCCTCATTTCAGCTCAGTTTCAAACACAGATGTGGGAGAAGACAAGGCATTGCAGATGGTTGATGTTGCCTCTGTGCTTCTTCCCTGCAGCTCTTTTGCCTGCTGTAAAGGGCATTGGGGATATTGATTTGGTCGTCTTCATGGCTCTGATTCAGCCGAGAGCTTTAGAATATGCCTAATCTTAAATACGGTGCATTCCCAAAGTAGTTGGTGTATGTTTGGCCCTTAGCATGGGTAGCAGCCCTTATCAAGGGCTATGAAGATGGTGAAGGGACTGGAGCATCTCTCTGATGAGGAAAGGCTGAGAGACCTGGGTCTGTTTAGCCTGGAGAAGAGAAGACTGAGAGGGGATCTCACCAGTGTTTATAAATATCTGAAGGGCAGGTGGCAAGAGGATGGGGCCAGACTCTTTTCAGTGGTGCCTGGTGACAGGACAAGGAGCAACAGGCACAAGCTGGAACACAGGGAATTCCATCTGAACGTGAGGAAAAACTTCTTTCCTTTGGTGGTAGAGCCCTGGAACAGGCTGCCCAGAGAGGTGGTGGAGTCTCCTTCTCTGGAGATACTCAAAACCCACCTGGATGCGTTCCTGTCCAACCTGCTCTGGGTGACCCTGCTTTGGCAGGGGGGGGTTGGGGTAGGTGATCTCCAGAGGTCCCTTCCAACCCCTACCATTCTGTGATTCTGTGAAGCGCTTTACTAAAGTGGGGCTACATCATGGAAATTGCCTGTTGAATCATGGGGAAGGCGACAGCCACCTAGTCACAGAACAGCTGGAAACGAGAAGGATTAGCACATGGCGACCTCCGTCTCCCTGGCCGGGCACCTTAAGCTGACATTTATATCTGCAGAGACAGGATGTAAAATATCAGTGCCGTGACAGGAGGGGATTTTACAGCTACTCGGAGCGAGCATCAGTAATGCCAACGCAGGGCAGGAGAGAGGCAGGCGCTCGCCTTGCCCGGCTCTTTGTGGCAGTGCCTCTTTGTGGGGTGCTTTGGGACCAGACCCTGCTGTCAGCATCCGAATCTGGGAGGGTTCCCCCCACCAGCTGGGGTGGGTGCTGAGGACAGGATCGTGCCATGCGCACGTGCTGCGTGGGATGCTGGAGGTGTCCAGGCTTAGCAGGGGCAAAAGCTGGGGTACAGGTGTGGCAGCAATGCCTTACAACCCTTGGGTGTAGAACATCCAGCACATTTGGGAGAAGGGAAATTTAATGAGATAGTGATTTTAATTTTAGAGGTTTGTTCTAGTCCTCAGTGAAGTCTGTGGCAGGCTTTTGCTTTAAGTCCAGCTCTGGGTCCTTATGCTATATTTACACACAGGGAAGCTGAAAGTGGAATATATAGCTAAGTCAGACATCTGTGTGCCTGCCTGTCATCTGTCTCTTTTATTTTATTTTTTTTTTTTTTGCCTAATACTGCAGGGCTTTTCACTGTAAACAAGTTAGTTTCTCTAATTAGGTTTATTTTACTTTCTGTTATCTTATCTCACTGCTGTTTATCTCTGCACGTATCCTGAACTCCGTGGTGTGCCAGGTAGGGAGGATGAGAAAATTGCTTTGTGAAACAGGTTTGTCTCTGTCGGTATAAAAAGCGTGAGGCTTTAGGCACCGGTGCTAGAAGACCAAGGACCTGCTGAGCTACGGAGGGCTGTTGCCACCTCACATAATCCCTTCTCCACCATGTGTCTTCAGAGAAGTTTGGTTCCTGTCCTTCTTCCTCTTCAGGATGGGTAATCGGGACCTTCCCTGCTCTGATGGTTCTTCTAATTTCCCATTTTTGCATGTTTTCCCTCCGCTTAGTCATTTATTTTCTGTGCTGCTGCACAATTGATACTGATGCTTGACTTCAAGAGTGACTGGAGCAGGAGGGCTGGAAGGGACCTCCATGGCTTGTACAGACCATCTCTCAGCCCAGGGTAGGATTAACTGTACCAAGACCAGTCTCTGGACACATGAGCATCCCAACCCCTCTAAAAATCAAGGCTCTGTGCCCTTCCCACAGTCTGTTCCACTTCTTTACCAGATTCAGTCTATATTAGCTATTTTCCTTCTCATGCACAAATCAAGTGCCCCCTCCTGCAGTTTAAACCCAAGTCTTCCTCTTCGATCCACCAAGAACATGGGAAACAGATTATATTCTTTTTCCATTCAGCTGTTTTTCATATATTTGAATATTGTGAACATTCCTACTTCTCCAGATTAGATGGGATTTGTTTCTTCCACCCCAGAGTATATCTGAACCAACACAGAGCTGTTCAAAGCAGTAATTTGCCCCTAATAAAATCCTGTGGGGCATTCAATATGAAAGAGAAATTGTCACTTGATATAAGTGAAAACATTTGGTGAGGGAAGCTCTCAAATAAACAATAATGAAAAAAAAAGGGGGGGGGAGAGGAATTTGGAAGAAGTGATCCTTAAAAGGTTTCCAACTGGTGCTTTGTCTGAGAAGAGAGACAGGCTCTTTCTCTAGGAGGTGAAAGCTGCTCCTTGATGTGTTCAATAGCCCTTCCAAACGAGCCTCCATTTGCATTGTGCAGATGCTCAGGGGGTGTAAATATTGTGGCAGGCTGCCACTAGCAATGCTGCATCAAGTACGGTTTTATTTAGGGACCTCTGCCTAGAGGAGTGGACTTTCTTCTCAGCCCCAGTGTTGGGCCTGTGCATCCTGCTGTTAAATGCAGTGGGGTGATTTGCAGCATTGCCCATGAAGTAGCTTTTTGGGGGAGCTGGAGACTGTATTTGTTGGCTTACGTTGCCTGCATGCTCTTGGAGGTGGTCTCTGAGCACTGAAAAAGGTCACCTACATTGCTCAGAGCAAGAGTTGGAGATCCAGGCTTTTAGACCCAGAAGAGAACACTGTTGACTTGACTTGAGCTGTAAAAATCACAGAATCATAGAATGGTTTGGATTGGAAGGGACTTTAAAGATCATCAAGTTCCAACCCCCCGCCATGGGCAGGGACACCTCCCACTAGAGCAGGTTGCTCAAAGCCCTGTCCAGCCTGCTTTGAACACCTCCAGGGAAGGAGCATCAGTGATTGTGTGTGTTCTGATTTGCAGCATGGACACTGAGAAGACTGATTTCAGTGTTTCCTGGGGCTGGGATCCATCAGGACACAGGTATTTCCAGGTTAGCAGACAATGGAGACAACCAGAAGGAGCTTACTGTTGGATCAGACCCTCCTGATGAAGGGTAGAGTCCCAAAGTGGAAAGGAGATGTCATGGAGAAGAGTGCTTGAGGGTGGGCAGGATATCACCTTGGTATTTCTTTCCCTGGTTCTTGGGTGGTGCCTGGTCTCGTGTCCTGTGGGTGAGAAGATACCTGGCTCACCTGAGGAGGGAGAGCATGATTCAAGATCAGTCTTGTGGTGGCCAACTCGTATGCATCCTGGACCTAGTTCCAGAGGGCTGAGTCTCCCTTTTCCCTGCTCCACAGGGCAAAGTGTTGTGGTGTCTGAGCATCTCACTTCTTTGGTTTGCTTTCTGGCAAACTTGGATGTCTAAAATCTTAAATCTAAAATCTTGGCAGATGCTGTGCCAGGACAGGCACCCCTTAATATTTGTTCATCTCATCCAAATTTTGGGTGTTCAACTTAAACCATATAAATCTCCTTTTGGAGTATTGACTAGGTGAGTCTCCATCTGCTCAGGCCCAGGTGCCCTCATTTTATGTGATATAAAGCTGTTTGTCTGGGTGGGGGACATTAGTGGGGACATAAAAAAAAAAAAGATGTGTTGTGGAAGTAGGATGGAGGAGGAGGCAATTGGAGTGACTGTCTCAGGTCTGGGATTGGGTTGAGGCAGGGCGGGTCTCAGCACAGTCCTGTCCTGCTTCCTGAGAGCCTCAGCACCAATTACTGCAGTTTCCTAATTGCTTAGGCAGGTGAACATGGTCTCATATTTTCAAAATGTTTTCCGTGATTGCTTTGCAGTGCCTTTTTCACTCATGGTGCTGCAAAAGGCTTAGATGGTAAAGGCTACATAAAGTTGCACATGGTGGTGCCTGGCTTTGAGGACACTGGGTGAAATCAGCACTTGCATTCACCAGGAAAGTCTGCTGGGGCCACCTCATGTTCAACTTCTCTCCAACTTGGCTGGAAAGAGAAATGCAGATTCCTTATATCCCAACATACCTAAGGTTGACCTCTGGAAATGCAGCGAGCCCTGGAGCTGCCCATGGACCCACCCTCCCACCGTCCACGTCCCTGGTAGGGGCTGTTCACCAAGGATGCAGGGTCATGCTGGCATCCCTTACTGCAGCCCTGCTGTACTCATCAAGTGACTCCTTACTGAGAGGTGGGACCATCTCAAGTCAATGAATGACCCTGAATATTGGAGGCAGGGGCCAGATTTTTGGGAAAGTAGTGGGATTTGCACTTCTCCACCACTCAGGACTCAGCAGGACATTGGCGCAACTGGTGCATTCTCCAGGCAGGAGGTTTCAAGGATATAAGAACTTCTTTGCACGCTCTGTCCCAATAGCCTGCCTTTTTTATGTCCATCCCAATTAACCAAGCATGCATTGGAAGGAGAACGTAAGTTTGTCAGGGGTAACGCTAAGAGCGCTGGATTTCTGTGCGTGGGTAGGGGACCTCTCCCTACAGGGGCTTGCTCCAAAGGAAGGAAAAAACAGGGTGGAGTCTACAGGAGATGAGAAAAATAAAATGGTGTGAGGAAGCCAACGCCAGCATTTCTACAAAGAGCCAATATTGATAGAGATGACAAGGCAGCGTGTTTGAGATAATTGTGTGGCTGAGACTGACAGCCGTGGGAAGAAGGAAATAAAAGAGACTTTTTTTAATATTGGCGGCTTTTTCTTTTTTTTTTTTTTTTTTTTTCCCTCTGCTTGTGAATTAAGAGCCTGGATCTGAATTAAATACCAGGGGAATGGGAGCTGCGTGGGGGTAGAATCGGATCGGTTTGAACCACTGCTGTGCAGAAACAATGAACGAGGGATCTAAAACCAGGGGATTTCCCCCCCCCCCCCCTTGCTCTTTCAAATGCATTTCGTAATATTTTTCTTTGTGTTCCTGCCTAGTGTAGCGTCACCTTGAGCCACTTTTGCTGTTGTTTCCCATCCCCTGGTTTACGGGCTGGAGATGTGACTTTGTGGTCCTTAATTTGGTTTCCAGTGGACGCAGGTTTCTTCAGACTGAGGGAGAGGTGGGAGTACGGGGGTGTGTGCTGCTTGTGTGATGCTGATGATTGCAGGCCAGTCAGCACGCTGCTGTTAACAGTATGGCTGGGGACTCTGTTTGAAGTGTTAATTAGCAGCAATTAATAAGAAGTGAAAAATTAATACCCGTTGTCAGCTTTCTTTGCTAGTTAGTTATATCAACACCAAGGCTCAGAGCTATCTGGGAGCTTATGTTTGCTTAAGAGTTTGGTCTTGTTGTCACATAGTATTGGGAAAACACTTAAATGTTCTCCTACCATAAGTGGTAAACTAGTTATTCCCAAAATAAGAAGATAAACTATAGCCTCTGACAGATCCAGTTTTCTTGGGATGTGGATGCTTTTGACTTGACATTTCAAAACCGAGAAGTTGTCCATTGCTTAAGCAAAAAACCCAATTAAAATAGAATTAAACAAAAAAAAACCCGTCAATGACATTGCTGAATCTGGCAAAGAGATTCTGCGTTGTCCCCTTTTAATTGAAGAGATCTCAAGCCCAGCCCCAGATGTGGTCACCAAGGATGGATCCCAGCCATGTGGCAGACACCTTGGACAGATTCCTGCTGGTTTTCCCATCCATTTTCAATTTCTGATGGGCAATTCCATGACCCAGGGGAACAGGCCTTTCTTGTGGGTCTGGTGGCGGATTTGGGGCTTGACTGCATAAGAACCAGCAAATACTGTTGTTGTCTGATTGGACACCTTCAGCTTTTTATCAGCTCATAACTTTGTCTTATCAGCATCATAGAAGTGTCACAAGATTTAACTACACACCAAGTAGCTTATCCTTCTTCTTGGTATTTATATTGTTACCCCTGAGTTCTGTTTAAGGTGATCTGTTTCTCTCTGTTCTTTGGATTATTTTTTTTTTTAATAGACAAAGATTAGCTTCCATCATTGTCTGGTCCCAGGCAAAAATGAAAGCAGCTGAATCCACCCAAGGTTTAACTTCTGCTGACACCTCCCGTCCTCTCGCATTTAACAAGCTTGATGTAAAATCCTGATACTTAACCAATTTATTATTAATGATATTTACGGAAGTATTCTCTACCAAAGGAGAAGTGTTTTTTTTACTTTCAGTAGACTGATTGCTTCTAGTTTCATAGTTAATTGAAACTTAATATACACTGGGGATGAGTGATATATATGTTCTGAGGTTAGCTGCACTCAAATTACTCATAGTATATAATACACTTAATTCATTAGCAAGTCTCATGTCAACAAAGAATAAAGATGAAGTGCTGTAGTGTCCATCACAGTGGGGAAGTGATCATTATTATTTATGGAGTGCTCAAACTATGCTGAGCACTTTGCAAAGAGACTAACAAGAATATTACTCTGAATTCTTTTGTAGTCTCCTTTTTTAAAAATATTTTTTTTCCCTCTTAGCATGTCCCTTTGGGGTGAGGAACACAAATTGCTGATGGGGATCTAACTTTGTCCAAAAACCCTTCAGTTGGGTGTTGTGTCACCTGCCTTGGTAATTTGTGTCTACCAGTGATCCTTTGCGAAACACCCGTGCTTTTAGCATGGTTTAATTGCAGTCGCCACGATGCCGTTGTGATTGCTCCAGCAGACAGTCCCACCACGGTTCACTTAATAGGTATCACGCTTGCACTTGACATACTCCTCTTCCTTTTTAGTTCCTGTTATAACTGCTCGCACATGTCCATTTCTCCCTCACAATTTTCATTGGAACGGCTTTAAAAAGTGGGAATGAAAAAATCTGTGACAGGGCACTCTCCCTCTTTCTATTTTATAACCACCATATCTGGTCTTCCTGAATATGCTTCCTGGGTAGTAAAACTTGAAAAAATCCCATATTATTTTTACAATCTTATTACCTCCTGTTTTGCCTGGCCCCTGGCAGTAAACTGTTTTCCTACTTTTAGTCACACTTCTTGCAGGGCATTTGGTGTCAATGCTGCCCATATAGTCCCCCCGTCAGGTCTTGGAGGCACCCACTAATAAGCGGGACCAGTCCTCCACATCGTATATTCTGGACACACACCTTCTCTACTATCTGTCTTTCTTTGCTTTAGCATATCTTGTGTGAATAGCTGGTTCCCTCTGTGCCCATAACCCGCGCTTTGGTTTCTCTTTTTCAGTCCTCCTTTGACACCTCGTAATTCATCACCAACTCAGAGAGTTTTACTGGAAAGCTCACTTTGGAGCTCTTTTTAATCTACTCCTAAAGGTGTATCTCTGGGTATTGCTTGTCTGGTGGGTTACTGTAGCTAGAAATATAGTTCTCATTTACTCTGGTGTCTGATTCAGGATCCAGTCAGTCTGTATTCCCTTTCTCATATAATTTTTCATCTCCGTGTGTTTTTATTCCATTTTGTGTTTACTATGGTCATTCCTCCTAGAAGAATCTCCTCTGACAACATAACCCAATCCACACCTGAGTTGATATTTGCTACCTTGCATGGTACTAACTTGTGCAGTTCTCTTTGGTCAGTCTCCATTGGAAAACAAAATAATGGTTGCAGCCACCACTATTTCATTAAGGTATCTGCATTTTGCATGCTGAACTTTAATTTCTAGAGTTATTCCAGTCTCTCCCAAGTATTCCCCCTTCAATATTTCCTCTGTTTTTTTTATCACAAACCTCCACCTTTGGAATTTTGACTATTTATGGTGTGAGATACTGCTCACACAGTGTTAGCCATTAAGTTGGATGTCAAGGGCTGGACTTCTTGGAGGATGATTGGGTTGGCCTTTCTTGGGTGTCTTTTTTTTTTGGCATGGGTTGTGCCACCTTATGGACTGGTCCTTCCCTCTCCATTGGTGATACAGGGAGCTGGAATGAACTTTTAGAGGCGAAACCTTTGTGTTGAATACTGTGGATGCTGTTTATTACCTTCTTATCTTCTCTGTTGCTATTGCTCTTATGATATTATTGCCAGTAAGGGGAGGTGTCCTCTGTTGTGGTTCCTCATCCAACTATAACTTCACCTTGGAGGAGAGAACAGGACTGAAGGGTAAACAGTCAACATGGGATAACTTGAAACCCATTAGGAAAGGCAGAGGGAATCGGTTTGTGTAGGTGGAACAAATCACTCATTGTTTCTTTTTATTTTTCTTTTAGTTTGTCCTCTAGGCGGTCCCTGCTGCAGGATGAATTAGGAAGGCAAGGACTCTTCTTCTGAACCATGGAGACAAGGGCATCTTTCATTGCCACCATGCCAGAGACCCAGCATCTCTCCCCAGAGAAGGGTCAGAGCCCAGCCAATGGCAACATGGAGCAATTTGATTCAGGTGAGCTTTCCTTCACCCCCATGGGTTGTCTTCACAAGGTCAAGAGGTCAGCAGGGCTAGGGAAAGGTGAGAGGGATGTCCTACAAAAAAATGCAAACTGGCGGTGTTGCACTGAAAATGTGTTTGAGATGTGAGGTAGTTCATTTTGTCTTACCATGATGGTTATAGATTCAGCTGGGCTCTCAAACGCTGCGTGTTAAGTGGGATATAGGGAGGTGGAAACTTTCCCGTGCTGTGGGATTATTAGTCCACCCAAAGTTTTGTTTGTAGTTTTCTTTTTTCTCCATGGTATGTGCAGTGGTTCTGGTTGTTTCAGATGGCTTCAAAGGGAAATTGGGCTTGTTTATGGAAAAAAAGATGCATTGTGCTAACTGCTTAGAAGTTTGTCTCAAGGAGACCTCTGAACCAGAAATAATGGATGATAGGAACTTACCTTTGGGGGGGAGTACATGGTTGCTGCCTTCTAATGGATGTCTCTAGTTATCCAGAAGGAGGCAAAGCACCTGCAGCATGGTCTAGTCCCCATAGGATCCATTTATATCCATGGGAGAGATCTCTGGGATGAGATTCAGTTGGCCAACTGTAGACATTGGTTTTGGCATGAGAACTGGCTTGTGGTGCCTAAATTTCTTTGGGGATATATATCTCGGTGACTCTTCCAAGGCCATGCTGGAGCTTTGTTGTTGATCAGGTTCCCCTCCCTTGCCTCTCTTGGTATTTGAGAATCATAGAATAGTCTAGGTTGGAAGGGACCTGTCAGATCACTGAGTCCAACCATCAACCTAACACTGACAAAACCTATCCATAAACCATGTCCCTCAGCACCATGTCTGCCCATCTTTGAAATAGCTCTAGGGATGACGATTCCACCACCTCCTTGGGCAGCCTGTTCCAGTGCTTGATACCCCTTTCAGTGTAGAAATTTTTCCTGATATCCAATCTAAAGTAATCTTTAGTGTTAACTGCTAAAGCATTTCAGTTCTCTATTCACTCAAAAAGTCATGAATGTATCTATGTGCTATAAATAAGATGGCTAAGCAATTTCCCACAAAAATATTCTCCTTCAGTGAAGCCTGGGAAAAATCTGTGTTTCTGGAGCCACAGGTTTTGGGTCTTTTATCCCCTTTATTTCCCATAGCCAAACACCCCAGGAGGCTGTTAACAGCTGGAACAGTTGCATTTTTATAGTGTCAATGCATGAGCACTTTAAAGCCATTGAGAGGCTCACAGATAATGACTTGTTGATTTTATTTGCCATCCTGGGCTTGTTTATACATCATTGTATTGTAGGCTAGCCAGCCTTGACTCTTTCATTAAGAAAGAGCACTGGTCCTAAGTACCAATAATTGGAAGGGGAGCTGATATGTAAAAATAGGCTTAATGCCAGATTTGTCATCTCGCAGGGCACTCCATGAAATGCTGGCACCTGAGGTTTTGCAGCTCTCCAGGACTTTGTTCTTGGAGCGCGTGACTTGAGGAGCAATGAACAGATTGGCTTTGTGATAACTGCTTCTCAAGCAGGCACAATCTTTGTTGTTTCATATTAAGAGAAACTTTGCATTTCTCTATCTGCATTTTAATCGGGGGATCTCCAGGCAATTGAGAGGAAATCATCAAGAGGTGTCCCCTTCTCCTTAGCTGTAGGGCTTTTCGGATGGATGAGGAGGTTTGTGTAGAGCCCTGTTACATGAATGGATGGGGTTGGGTCCCTTGGGTTGGTCTCATCCCTGGGCCATGCTGTCTCCACTCTGGATGCCCTCCTGCCAGATTTCTAGAAAGGAGCAAAGTCCATAAAAAAAAAAAGAAAACATTTTGGAAACTTACAGTCCCTTCAAAATCATTTGTGATAAAACGAAGCAAAATAAAACATTGATACCGTGATAAATGAGCACCCTGACATTTATTTTTACAGACCTTGTAAAAGTAATTTCCTGATAAGGTCTGCAGATAAAACGCGGGAGGGGAGTCAGACTTGTGATGTGGTGGAGAGAAATGAATTGACAGGCTGCAGCTCTCACACTGCCTCCCCCTGAGGTCGTGAAGCCTGTTTATTTAGGTTTGAAAAGGAGAGATCTGGGTGATAATTTTTTTTAAAACAGGTGCTGTGGTGAGTTTTTGCTGGACTGCATGTGAACGAACATGGGGCTGTGGGAACAAGGGGGGCCAGTGAATCTCACGTGGTCGGCACGTGGCAGAGTAGGTCACGGGTGGTAAGATTATGAAGTACAGGTGGAGTTGTTGTATCCATAACTAGGATTTGCAATGCTGACACAATTAACGCGCTGTTGGCACATTCTGGAGGTGATTTTGTCACCCTGGAGACATTGGTCCTGGCAGGGGCTGGAGGTTATATACTGAACTGGCGAAAAATCCCTGCTTCCACTCCTTCCCATAAGACTACTGAGGAAGGCTGGAGAAAGGGAGATACTTGTCTGGACTCACACAGCAGGTTAGAGCAAAAAGCAGTACTAAAACCAGAATATACAGAGAGTGTCATGGGCTGAGGAAAATGCGACGTGTTCTGCAGTAGAAGTATCTGAGCAGAAGAGAATGGTCCTGGAAATGTCCTGTTGTGTCAGATGCCCTGAGGTGAAGATGTCCTTGGGGTTGCTGAGCAGCCCATCCCAACACCGCAAGTGCGGTTGGATGCAGAAGCGGGGACCAACCAGGCAGAGGGGATGCACTTTAACTTTTCACATCAGATGTTGCTGACTTTTAACGGAGCAGGGATTGGTTGTGCTCAGGGTAGAAAGATGCTTAAAAATCAGACTAATTTTGAGCCTGGGATGCCCATCTACTCGTGGATGCTATTTTAGAGGCTCAGCCTTTGAAATCTTTGGACCTGGTTCTTCTCTCAAACATTAACTCCATAGAGTTGGAGACATCAAGGCTGAAAAATTTCCCTGATCATCTAAGTTGCCTGCCTGCCTGATGTAGATGAAGGAAACTCTTAGCAATTTTTGCACCAACCACCTACCTTGTGGTTAAGCTGTGGCTTACCTTTCAGTCAAGAACGAGCAAACCTCTCATTTTGGGTCAAATATCTCAAATAGGGTCAGCTTCTATGCCTGGAGCTTTTTGCAATGATTCCAAGAAACAAAAACAAGGCCCATCCTTTATTCTACATTGGATTTGCCTGTTTTCAGGCTGTAATCATGGAGTTGGGTTATTTCTTGTCTTGCTGAGTTGAAAAGTCATCTGGTAGCCACTTTGTCACGGGAGTAAATGTTGATTTACGTCTTCATATTTAAGCAGGTTAATTGGGTTTAAAGCAAGGAGTCAGACCTTAGACTCGATGCAACAGCCTGCAAAGTGTCTAACAGTGGTGACAGCTCAGCGTTCCTCTTTGAACTCCCAGACAGATCTTTACCCTCCACCAGCTCTGTCTCAAAAACCCTCTTCTGATCCACTTTTTTCCCCTCGCCTATGTATGTCTGGCTCCGTAGGCAGCAAATAAAACCCATGTCTTCCCCTTTTAATAATGAGAGATTCCCATTGCACAACATAATTTTCTGGTCCTGAAAACGGGAGACCTGTAGCAATAATTGCAATAAATTAACCCTGCCGTTTTCTTCATAAAACTGTCTGGGGAGGTTTCTTAATTCAGTTTGTCATGAGTCACTTTAATTACATCATGGCCACCCTGATGAATGTTTGGGCAGGTAAGGGTCTCGCAGAGTTTGCCTGATAAATGCTTATTGCAAGGAGCTCATTGCTAGACTGTAAATATTTTTGCTCCGGGGACGAAACTGGGTTTGCGAGATTGCTTGGGAACAAAATGAAAACAATCAGATTTGGCTGATTTTTCTGTAAGTGAAAGAAGATTTATTTTTAATTATTGCTGTGTGTGTTTCAGCAATGATTTGAGGTCTCAGCTCTGCTCAGTGTGGTTATAAAGAAAAAAAAATTAAAGAGTTGTAATGTCAAGTCCTTCACCGTGTGGAAGGATCGTGTGGGGCTGTGGTATGGATGGGGGAGGAGTGATGCAGAGCCCCAGATCTGAAACGGGGCAAGTGCAGGGAGCAAGAACGTAACAGTAGTCTTGTGAGGGGTGCTGGGGGACTTGGGGGAAAGCATCTGTAGTCTTGGGGGAAGAGGGAGGCATGGGGGCTTTGGCTGAAGGGGATGGAGGGACGCTGAGTTGGAGGGATGCTGAGGAAGGAGGGGAAGGGTGGCAGGATTGAACCTGGGGCTCCCCAGCCCTAAGGGTTGGGGTGTTTGCTCTACAGACTGCTCAGCCAACAGAAGCAACGCCTAATATTATCACCAGGGCACTGCTGTAATTAACAGTGCTGGGTGACCTGATTTTGGGGCACGAGCAAGGCCATTGCACCCTTGTGACAGCGGGCAGGCAGCCACCTCACTTGCAGCAAGAGAGTCATCAAATACAAAATAAAAGAGCACAAAGTTCCTGTTGCGGTGTGACTGGTTTGTTCCCCCACTGCTGTGAAAGGAGAGTCATTTCTGGTCTCAAAGTGTTGGCTGCTAAAGTGCCAAAGTCTGCTGAAAGTGTAGTAAGAGTCAGTCAAACTAGATAAGCGCAGATCTTTAAAACAAGCTTTCTGTTTTCCCTTGTGTTGATGTTTATACTGGTTGCTATTCTCACCCTGAACTCTTTGACACAACTTTTGCCTTCTTTGGCTGTGTTTTAGGCTGCTTTTCTTTCTTTTTTTTTTTTTTTTTTTATTCTTTTGAACAGATGAGGGCTCCAGCATTGAGGACGCAGACTTCAACTGGGACGAGTTCCTGGAGGAAACAGGAGCCAGCGCTGCTCCCCACACCTCCTTCAAACACGTATGTGTTTTCTTTGAACTTTGCTGGCATTCTGCGCGTTCCCTCTTCTGGTTTTCAGGGGGTCCCTGGAGAACTGAAGTGGCACCTGACCATTTTGGGGAGAAATTGTCCCTCTGTACATGCAACAGCCCAGCTGGTTAAGTGAATTTGATGTGTTTGCATTGTCTGCAATCACAGCTCGGAGTGCTGTGTCTATGCCACTGCCTTATCCTCTGCCTTGGGTTCAAATTTTCAATTTTTGAGGGCTTCTATAACTCTCCTTTTGCTCATAATACACTCTTTTTTTTTTTTTTTAACTTAATCTGTTTTTTCTTCTCTATTTATTGCTGTCCATCCCAACCTGTAGAGGCTCATCTTATAAGAGTGCCTTGTTTCTCCAAAATTGTCCTTTTAACTCAGGGTTTATTGACTAGCAGGGTCACTCAACACTATAGAGTCCAGCATGGCCCATAGCAAACCATCTCTGAGTCTCCTGCGTGGAGGTGCTGTCTCAGGAGTGTGAGAACCAAGTACTTGGGTAGGTGATGCTTTTCCTGGGTAAAAACATGTCTCATAGAGACAGCCATGGTAGGTACAGCATGGTCTGTGGCTCTGGTCCGTGTTAGCACAAGTAGCATTCAAAGTCTCTGAAATCTTGGCTGATCAGAAGACTGATGACATGCTTTGAAGAAAGGACTCTGTCTCCAAGCAGAGACTATCCCAGTCAAGGATGTTGTTGTTTGGGTCCAGCTTCTCCATCCACCACCAGTTGTTTAACCTCTTCTGTTCTGCTCCACGTGTGTGATGTCACATGAGGACATTGGACAGAAATTAAGCTGATCTGTGAGTTCTTTGTCACACTCAATGGTGTGTATGTGTGGCCACATGGTAGGCTTTTCCAGGACATCTTTGTCATTCAGCTACAAGACTGTGCCGTCAGAGATGTTGAGGCCTAGTGAGAAGGTGGTGTGATGATTTGATCTGAGTAAAGCCACAAGAAGTCATGGTGGTTTTCTGTCCTCAACTGCAAATCCCATGAGGATGGTGCTGCTCATCCTCTTACCTGACTCATCGGATACAGGTAGCAGCCTTTTTTCGCTGCTCATCAGTCATGCTGGCTCTTCTCCCAGCTTCATTCTGTGATTCTATGTGGACACCTTCAGCAGGAAGAGAGGTGATGCTCTACGTTGTCTTAACACCGAGTCTCTTTGCTGGCAGAGATACCCTTTGGGAACAGTGCAGTTGTGCTGCAGCGAGAGCAAAGTTTCTGAAATTACCTGTTGCTACTTTAAAAGAAGTCTTTATTTGGATGACTGCATTTATGACATTAAAACACCTTTGTCTCCACTTCAAACCAGGACAACTTGTTTTGAAGGTGTTAAGGAGATGCAGTGATGGAAAGCCTCTCTTTCATCTATATCTGAAAAAGTAACACAGTCCTCCATGTGTTATTTTTCTTCCATTTTAACAACAGTAGAGTATTGTAGGACAAAGGACCGTAAGGAGAATTACAGGGCAATGCCAAAGATTTATTTTTGAATTTATCCTTGGTCCAGCAGCTGTCTGGAGAGGGCATCTTGTTCCAAGCCCTAACCTGAATACCAGATCCAGGTGAAAGTTTTGTGCTTCATGAAGCCCTTAAGGATGTTTTTACGTGCATGGTGGTGCCCACCTCATCCTGCTGATCCTGCTCCTTGTGGTGTCTCACAGCACCTCAGTCCCGAGACTATCGATGTGAGACAAGTTAGTGCCGGGAACAGTCCTTAGTTACCATGCTTCACAATCTGAAACCTGATCCTCAGAAAACCCTGGGTTGACTAGGAACCTGAAAGCCGTCAGAGGAGATTATATTATCTCTCTGTTTCCCCTCTTTGTGTGATTTCCAGTTGCAAGTCCCTTGCCTTCAGAATACCACCTTGGTCTTTACGTATGGTGAGCGCAAGGAGAAAAACTACAAATGAATGTGTATCCTGGATTATTTATGAACATCCTTAGCATCACAAGAGTCAAGATCCTATTTTCTGACTAAGTAGTTAATGTCACAGACCTTCTTCAGTCTTAAACTATCTCCAAAGGTGCCTTCCAACCTCAACTCTTCTGTGACTCCAGACAGTGATGCTGATGGACGTGATCAGTAAAGGCATGTGGAGTGCTGTCAAATGCAAATAATAAGTGGCTTTGGCTGGGCAGCACTCATGTCCTAAAATAGGGTGAGACAATTGAGAGAGTACTGGCTGACATCCCAGAGGAGCACAGTGTTTTCTCTGCAGCTTGGTATCCCCAAGTCTGAGAAGTCCTCAGGTGGCCAAGTAGATGATATATTTATCTTTGTGACTAAAAGAGGCATTTTAACCTCTCATTTAAATGAGAAGTTAAGCAGAGACAAGCTTAAACCAGACTTTATAATCTCTCTGGTTTCAGTAGGAGATAAGGTACTAAGTAACCTGCAAGAACCTGTCCTTAAGCATCTCATAGGAAATAACAAGCTACATTTTGGATGGTTTTCTGAAGACAAGGCTGCCATCTGAACCAGCAGACTGACATCCACCTCTTATGTATCAACAGCAGCTAGGGACATCCCCCTTGGCCCTTGGATATGTTATGACGTGCCTACAGCAGGCCCTAGTGTTTAACAGCAGTCCCTGCAGTGTCCTAGAAGAGATGCACTGGCACCTCCATTGTCCTGAAGCAAGTTACATGTCACCTGTCACTGGTGAGATAAATGGAAGTGACATCTCCAACAGGTGGTAAGACAGTGACCCAAACTGTTTGCACCTTTCAGCCATGGGTCATACCTTGTTTACCAGAGAGCAAATTGGTTGAGGCTTCAGCTGCTCGGGATGGATTTAGTGGAAATGCTCTCCTTGGTTTTCTTGGAACTGCATTCAGCCCTGTGATCAAGCTCATCACAGCTTGATGCTTGTCGAGCCTCAAGAGGTGCTTTAGTGTTATATGACTTGGCCTTAACTCCTTGAGGTGTACATATATATATACTTGGGCTTAAGTCCTTGAGGTGTTTAGTACCCACCTTTCTACCTTGCATGTGTCCTGTGATTTGCCTGATGGAGCTGTGCAGTGCGAAATACAACTTCGCTTCAGTTACACCACCTTTCTCCTAAGCATTAGTGAGATTTATGATGTGAAGATGGTCCTCTCTCAGATGTAGTGCCCCTGAGGTTACCACCCCTTTGGAGCATGTGGGACTTTGCATGATGGGATATATGTCAATGAAGTAGGAAAGGTCCTGCTCCGACAGATTGTGAGGGAGGTGGTTGGTTTAAGGAGCACAATCAACTCGTCCTATCCCAGTGCTGCTCTTTAAGGGCAGCATTATATTGCTTTGCTGGGAAAGGGTCTCCCTGAGAAGAAGAAAAGGTAACACCATGCCTTTCTCATTTTGTAAGGTTGAAATCAGCCTTCAAAGCAGTTTCCAACCAGGCATGAAATTAGAAGTGGCCAACAAGAGCAATCCAGACACATATTGGGTGGCTACAATCATTACAACGTGTGGACAGCTCTTACTGCTTCGTTACTGTGGCTATGGAGATGACCGCAGGGCGGATTTCTGGTGTGACGTGATGACAGCAGATCTTCACCCCGTTGGCTGGTGTACACAGAATAACAAGGTCCTGATGCCTCCAGATGGTAAGTTCTGCATGTTTTGGCAGGGTCGTGCTCTAGTGTTGGGCTGGTGGTTAATCTCCAGATTTGCATTCGATCTGGAATGGGTGCGCCGGATCCTCAACTGGTGTTGGGTGATGCAGTCAGGGTCAGGTCAATGGGTGATTCAATTTGCCAGTCGGCCTCTAGCAAAGGCGCTTTTGCTCTAGTTGTTAACAAGAAGCATTTCTATAGGAAGCTGTCTTAATAAGGAAACTTACTGCGAAATTGCAAAGGCATGATTTTCAGTTAGGGGAGAAAATTCTCCTGTTCTTGTGGGAAGGAGGAATGAAATTCAAAGTGAGAATAAACTAAAACAAGCAAGATCAGTTTGGGTGTAACCAAAACCAGAAGTTGGCTGTGCACTCAAGTATTTTGCCCTGAAAGTTTAAAACTTCCCATTGACAGACTCTTGCAGCTTTTAATGCTGATGGTAAATAGGCATCATTAAAGATGGCTAAATTTGGTCATTGTAGGTTAGGACATGTCCTAATTAACAGCTCACAAAAGCAGAATGTGAGGGGTGTAGGTTACTGAGTGGTTTGTTAATAATATATTTTCATCCCCAGTGTTAAGAAAAATGAGGGGTTTTTTTGGCTGTGTACAACAATGGAGCAGCTGTGTATTCTTACCACTACATAGCTCCAAGCAGAGGCATACTTGTCACTGCTACTCATACGTATTCCCACCATATATCCCATTTGTTCTGGATCAGGGGAAGAAGAGATGAATATTTAGCCTCCAGCTTGTGCATGCATTTAAGAAAAGTCCCATTTAGAGATTCTGCTGCTGAAGTTATTCTTTTACTTTCTGTTGCATGTGACTGTTGAAAAAATATACGTGCCATTTCTGTGCCTTGTGTGATTTCTCCTGGTCCAGGTGAATACCTCCCACTGAAGTGAGCTGTAGACGCGGTCTTTGATCAGAGCCGAAATGGGCTCATTCCTGTCTCTTGCGTGCCGACCTCTGAGCTAAACTTACCTTTTTGTTCTGGTCTCTGTCTTTTGAATAAATAGAAGATTGAAGTCTTAAAGACGAATATGGCTGAGAAATCTGTTGGCTTAGCACTAGTAAATCAAACTGATGTGAGAAGGGTTAGATATTTTATTTTATTGGTCTCTTAAACTACCTTGTATTACATGGATTATAATCAATGTTACCAGAAAGGTGTACAGTGCCGTAAACTAAATCTCAAAATGCCAAGGTCAAGGGGTAAGAGATCTTATCGACAGTTGTAATAGAAAATAACGATTGTTTTATAACCAGAGGCAACTGCTTTTCATGGAAATGTTGGAATCTGCTCTTTGGGTTGTCGCTACTTTGTGTGAATTGTCTTGCTTGAATGACTGTGAATGTGCAGTGCGTCAGACCTCCTCTCTCCTCTGGTTGGGTGATGTAACCGTATACCAGGGCCTTAAATTTGGGCAACTGCCCTGTTTTGTTCCCCCCCTCCCCCCACCTGCTCGCATTTGCAGGGAACAAACTCTATTGATTGTATCTTAGTATAGTTTTCAGAAAGAATAAATTAAATGCGTAGGTTGTAATTTCAAAAGAGACTTGAGCATTTGAGAGCTTGAGTTTTATTTTGGAATGAGGCATTGAAAATGCCCAGGAGGATTTGAGCCTTCAGGACTTCCCCGACTTGGAAAAGATGTGCTCGTAAATGGCAGAGCTCCTCTGGGTGTTTGCCTGCAGCGTGTAAAGGTGGGTTTTCGAAAGATCATAGCTCCCACTGGGACAACACAGGGAAGAAGCTGGATTTTCAAGAGTGCCCCTTGCCTTCCACAGGGAGAACTGAGCTCTGACCGGGTTTTAAAAGTAGCTTGTGAGTACTAGACTTCCTACTGTACACAGATGTCTGGAGTTTGTCCTGTGCTTAATTGCTTTGCTGATCTATCCTAATGAGCCAAATTTCATTGCAGCGCTGAGAGTTTTAGCTGGTGAAGCCTGCAGGATCAGGCTTTGCATTGGTTATTGAGAAAGTGATGTTCTCTGTGAACTCCCTGGAGGTTTTTTTTTTTGCCTTTTTTAGCATTGCACACTATTTTGTTGCCAAACTTTTGGAAGAAATGAAAGCCAGCTTCAAATTGCAAGCACAATTTTCTAAGGGCCTGATTCTGCACATTTTGATTACAATGAGGATATCTGTTGGCAAGACCATGCAAACAGCATGGCCAGTTATCTGTCATTAGGGTTTGATTTTAATCAGGAGCTGAAGGCTTTGGTTAAAAAACGCAGATCTGCGAAGGAGGGCTGATTTAATGGGCAAAATACCAGCACTGGGACTATGCTCTGGTTCTACCTACTGATCAGATCGGACTGATCGGCACTCATCTTATAAATGTGATGCCAGAGAAGAATGGTACAGAGTGACAGGACGAAGAATTTCATTAGAGGGGGGAGAGATGCGAAAAAATGGACCGGTTCAGTTTAGCAAATCAATAGAGCTTGATTTAATGTTCTGCACACACAGAGCTTTTAAGGGGCAGCTGCCAAATAATTATTGTTTATGATCCCAATAGAAGGAAGTCATTTAATTTACGGACTGTTACATGATTATTTATTGGGTGACGTTAGCATTGCATCATGGTGCCTGTGAGTATAATGTCAAGTCATGTTATGTCCTCCCATGACATTATGATGCAATGGACTGGAATAGGACTGCTCAAGCCAAATAGTTGACTTTGCAATAAAATGTGTTGGCTTATGAAAGGACAGTATGAGTAAGCGTGTGCCTGCGAGCTTCGCCCTCTATCCCCTCCTTCCCTGCAGGAAATCAAAGGAGTAAAATTGTAGTTACTTCAAGCTTTGCCATTAATTATATTTTTCTCATTACAAATCGGTGTGTAATTTGAATTGCAAACTCAACTATCCTGGCAGAATAGATCTGTTTACCATTCAAAGCAAAATGAAAATTATTTAAATTAGTTAATATAGAACTCATTTGAATGAATTGGATGTTTATTCATGAACTAGCTGAGGCAAGTGTGAAGCTGTCCTTATGGTCTGTAGCTTTGGCACTGATCAGCTCTAAAGTCACGTCCTGGGACAGAGATTTTTTTTGTTTTGTTTTGTTTTTTATTGCATATTAATTGTGGTGCAGACCAGTGGGTAGCTACTGCCTGATGTAGCTGAGTGTGAATACTTCATCCTTTCTGACAAGGCCCCTCAGCAATTGTAATTCACATGAGGAAGGATAACCTGCTTCAAAGTTTCTTGACAGTGGCAAGGCTGTGGTAGTATAGTAGGCTTTGTTTGTTTTCTGGACCATAAGGGTACGATGTAACGTAGACTTTCCATCAGTTATATTAGCCTGAATGGAAACAGGGACAGCATTTATCCTTTCTTATGTCTTACCCAAACACTGTTCTCCTCCTCAGCACAGGGCAGATACAGCTGTTTTTCAACATCCTCCATCCCTTGGGATGTTTTACCCATTCAATATTAAAAATTTAAGTCTAACTAAACTTTCCCTTGCTAGCAATTTCTTTAACTGTGAAAGGAAAAGAGGTCTCTTGCCTCCTTTAGCCTGTTATCTCCATGTGCTGTTTTCCTTTGTTGATGACAGTTGGGTTAGTGAACACGTTTACCATCGGGTAGAAGAGCAGCGTGGAGAACCTGACAAGCGTAGTAGCTAAATTATGCATTGTGAACCACGCGGAGAGCAGGAACGTCTTTTGATTGACACTTGGGTGTTTTTGTACAGATTGCAGATTTACAGCTGAGCCAACAGAGCTGAATCTCTCCTGGCACTATCTTAATGCATTCCGGGATGTGCTAAAGACACTGGACGACAAGATTATTGTGTACACTTGTAATTGCCGTGGTGGTTCTGCTTTAATGTTATTGACAGATGGAAATTCAAATAGGGCATTTCTGTGTGCAGATCCACGCGGTAAGCTTGAGTCTGCTCACCGTGTAAAACCAGGAGACGAAGGAGGCTGGAGATGTAAAGAAATACAGCAGGGAGAGAACCGGGTCTGTACTTCGATTTTTACAATGAAGTGGAACAGATGGGAAAAACCTCTGAACACAGTTTATCCTTGGATTTGGTGATCAAGATGATCAGTTGTACTGTGATTATGTGTAGGGAAGCAGCCTTTACTTCTCTGTTACACCAATATAGGGAGGATTAAAGCTGAAAAGCCTGATCCTGGCATAAAGTGAGTCCCTCTTGAATGGTGCTGCTCATCATCAGGTGAAATAAGGGCAAGATAATAACGGGCAAGAAAGAGATGCACAGGCAGTGGAAGCAGGGACAGGTGTCCTGGGAAGGCTATAGGGGTGCTGCCTGGTTGTGTAGGGATGGGGTCAGGAAGGCCATGGTGCAGCTGAGCTGAACTTGGCAAGGGATGCAAAGAGTAACAAGAAGGGATTCTACAGGCATGTCTTCCAGAGAATGAGCATCAAAGAAAGTGAGCAAGACTGGCAAGCTGGTAACAGCAGATGAGGAGAAGACTGAGGTACTCAGTGACTTTTTTTTCTCAGTCTTCACTGGTAACCTCTCTCTCCACACCTCTTGAGTGGATGGTCTGTAAGGCAGGGACTGGGGGAGAAAAGTCCCTCCCACTGTAAAGAGAAGATCGGTGACCACCTGAGGAACTTGAACATACAGGAGTCTATGGGACCTGACGAGGTGCATCCCAGAGTCCCAAGGGAATTGGCTGATGTAGTTGCCAAGCCACTCTCCATAATATTTGAAAAGTCATGGCAGTCAGGTGAAGTCTCCGGTGACTGGAAAAAGGGAGACATTGCACTGATTTTTAAAAAGGGTAGAAAGGAGGACCCTGGGAACTACCGACCTGTCAGCCTCACCTCTATGACTGGGAAGATCATGGAACAGATTCTCCTTGAAGATATGCTGAGGCACATGGAGGAGAGGGATGTGGCCTGAGACATCCAGCATGGCTTCAGCAAGGGTAAGTCCTGCCTGACCAACCTAGTGGACTTGTACGATTGAGTGGCTACATCAGTGGACAAGGGAAGAACAACAGATGTTGTCTGTCTGGATTTCTGTAAGGCCTTTTACACAGTCTGCCATAGCATCCTTCTCTCTAAATTGGAGAGATATGGATTTGATGGGTGGACTGTTGAGTGGATGAGGAATTGGTTGATGGTCATGTCCAGAGACTAGTGGTCAACGGCTCAATGTCCAGGTGGAGATCGGTGACAAATGGTGTCCCTCAAGGGTCTGTATTGAGACCAGCACTGTTCAATATCTTCATCGGTGACATAAGCAGTGGGATTGAGTGCACCCTCAGCAAGTTTGTGGACAACACCAAGCTGAGTGGTCTGGTAGACACGCCTGAGGGACCAGATGCCATCCAGAGGGACCTGGACAGGTTTGAGAAGTGGGGACATGTGAACCTTATGTGGCCCATACACTTGCCTTTCAGCATTAGTCTTGGAGGTCACTTGTGTCGGCAAAGCTTGTCCACAGGTTCTTCAGAGAGTGACACAGAGATAATGTTTCTGAAAATAGATGAGGGCCTCTAGAGCTTCTCTCTCAGAAAATGTGGTCATGGATATATATTTTTTTTTTTAACCAAAGCCAACTTTCCCCTGGTTATCTCATCCAGAGGAAATAAAACTTAAACTATGCCTGAAGGCCTGTGATTATAGTGCAGGTAGAGGGATCAGATGGGCAGAGTGGACTTCTCCTTTTATCTTTGTGAGGAGCTGGCTTGCCTCCACTGACTTATCTGAGATGAGTTTGCTTTTCTACTGGTATAATTGAGAGCAGATCTGGCCCCGGTTTAGCTCTTTTACGGAAAGCTCACCTGAAATATTACTTCCTAAGAGCTTGAGGCTGGAGAAAATCAGTAGGCATTCACTGAGCTTATGCTGTTTTACATCAGCTAAGAACTGGGCCCTCGAGCCAAGTAAAATGAAACTCGGAAATCTTCTTTGGCAGGTTGTACTGTCAAAGACTGTGGATATTTCTAAAGTAATATATAGATTGTTTGGTTTTTTTTTTTATATCTTCTTTGCCCAATCCTTGTCCTCTTATTCCATCAAAACCCAGTTTAGACTAACCAAATGTAAATACATTGCAGGGTTTCTTTATTTTAAATACTGCAAATGACTCCAGCACAGTGTTTTATGTGTGCTTTTCAAGTCGACTTTAGCAGACTATTAATTATGCAGGGGTGACGTTAGCATAAATAACTAGTCAGCAAATAAATGTCAATTAAATATTCTATTAGCATAGTAGGAAGCTTTATGCATTGGCATAGAACATTTAGCAGATTATACTTAACGAGCATATAAAAAATCGCATTTTTTTCCTTTGCTGTCCTAATGATGGCAGAGGGGAGGAGAGGAAGGGAGGTAAAAATAATGCCAACTTTGGCTGTAGACCTGGGGGTGTTTGGGCTGAAATTTGCCCTAGCAGGAGCCATGCCAGTTGACTCTGATGTCTCCGGGGAGCTGGCAGCAGCTGGAAATCGCTGGAGCATATCGTGGCTCGGTATCTCCCTGCCGGCCCCATGTAGCCCCGCGTAGACTCACTCCCAAGAAGTAAATATTTTCATTAGAGCACCCATGGGAGTTTTTCCTTCCCTTCCTTGACATGACTCAGATGGCTCAGTCTGGGATGTGAAAATTCAAGAGTTAGCCCGTTTCTTGTGCGGCATCAGGATAATGTTGCCTTAATGAGGAAAATGGTCTTTTCACTGCTGTGTGAAACTGCAAATCCTTTGGATTTACTGCTGACTTTAGCTACTTTTGAAAGACTTAATATTGCCAAGTGAGGCCCTTTTGGGGTAAACTGAGTGTAACAGGCCCCTGTGTGTCTTTTGGGAATGTAAGTAATTGTTGAGCTGTTGTGCAAAGGTGGCACAGCCTGGCCAGTGGGACAGGCTCTGCAAAAAAGTTTGAGTTGTAGACTTTATCAAATGCAGAGTTTTTGAGCATCTGCAGGTCTACTGGGCTGGAGGTCAACCTTTTCCATTTTGATTTTCCTTTTAATAGAATTTTTCAGGTCTAGAGGCATAGTTGCAGAGAACCTTGCAGGGTTGAGATGCTGGCAGGTTTGTAAGGTGGACTCGGGAGTAAATAATTTATCCTGGTGTTTCTGTTGTGAAACTCGGATAAAGAAACACGGTGTGAGTGGGAAATGCGAGGTGTGCGCTGCTTTGGCTTTAGCTGGGACCGTCATGAGTGATGGAGGCTATTGAGGGGAAATATCAATCCTTGGTAAAACATAAGTCCTTTTGTTTCAAGTTTTTGGCAAGTGCAGCGGAGGTGATCCTCAGGAAACGTACCTGCCATGAGGCTCCCAGCCTTGGCTTTGCAATGACCCCATGGTTTAGGTTAATGGCCATCGGTTCTCTGCTAAGGGGAGGATTTCCCCTGTGAGGAAGCCTCATCAGCTGGGGTCACTCTTTGTGCTTCTCTGTTGAGCTTTTGGTGGAAATGGCTTAGAAAAGGTGTTTTTCCCCTTCACAAAACCCATAAATGCAAAGCCTCTGCTTTGTTTTTGTCAATATTTTCCTTTAGAAAGAAGTTGTTGTTCTTCCCTTCAAAAATGTCAGGACAGTTGTTCCTGGGATTAAATACCTAAAATGTTTTCTTGATCTACAGCAGTGCCTTATGGGATTCATACGTGGGTGCTAGTCCCTTCTTGCCCTTTGGCCTGGGTTAGATTTTCTCTCATGAGGGTTTGTTCTCCCCTTGTGGAGTCATTCTGAGATGTCTTCTCCTCAATGCCCCATGAGGTGCTCTTGTGCCTGCTCAGCCCTTGCTGAGGATCAGGCATCTGAAAAAAACAAAGCCATGCAAGATGGTTTAGGTTTCCAGTAAAAAAAAAACCAACAAAAAACAAACAACAAACCCAAAGCTTGCACATGAAGTAGACTCTGTTTATTAAAAGCAAGAAAAGAACACACTTTAATCAAAACCTAATTTTCCAGTAAGAAGCCGTTTCAGCAGAAACATACCCAGCAAGCCTAGTTTCCAGGGACAACGACATCTGCTTATGCTGGATTTATATTTATTTATGCTCACAAACAAATGGAGTAAGGGAAGCAGGAGCAGGCCAGACCAGAGAGCTGGTGGTCCAACAAGGCAGGGATGCACGCAGCGACTGTGGCCACCAAAACCATGTAGGACCCTGCTGTGCGCCTGAAGTGCCTGCTCAGCATCTCTTTTGGGGTGCTCTTTTTTAATTGCTCAGGAGTATCTGGGGAAATTAGATTTGGCCTGCACCCAGGTTAGGTGTCATCGATGCAAATTCTTTGAAAGGTGTCAGTATCAGCGACACAATTGTCCTCTCACAGTCCTAATGCAAATCCTGGATTTTTGCAGACTTACGGGTGGGAAGTACTTTCTTTTTTAAGTAAAACCTATCCTCATTCCCGTGCTGGGCTGAGCTATATAGTCAGTAAATCGAGTAAAACAGTATTACATAGTTTTACAGCTAACACTGGGGATAATATAGCACTGTTTACGCTGGTGTGTTATTAACCCAACTTGGAGCATGGGTTTAATCTCTAGGCTGGCTGACAGCCAGGGAAAGGTTCAAGAAGGGGTTTCACCAGTGGAATGAGGTTTGGTAACGAATGACTGGGACAAACGGATACTGAAATAAATGCGCATTCTGCCTGCTTTCCCCTTGCTTGGGTGGACTGTCTGTCCTGACTTTTATTTCCACATATTGCTGCTGGTGGATGGTGCCTTCCTCCGTCAATGTTGGTGTTCCTGTGGCAGGAGCACGGTAAAGCAGCAGGATGTTTTGTGGCACCAGTCTCTTTTGGGTGGTAGGGGGAAGGCTGGACTATTTCAACTACAGCTATCCTGTTACGATTAAGGAAGCAGCACCTTGTGTACAAGCAACAGTGGAGCTGAGGATCAGGCTTATTGCAATGAAAACTGAAAACCTAATCCTCTTATAAACAGTCTGGAGGGGGATGGAGGTGGGGGAAAGAAAAGCAGTGATTTTCGTGGACTTTGACAAGTTATAAATATATCCTGAGAGAAGCCAATAGTGTGGAGCTTTACGAAAGATTTAATGAATAAATATTTCATGCCCACATGGTGCTTCTTCAGTAACGTGTGCTGTTGGTAAAAAGCAATAAACAAAGAACCTCCTTCAGGGTTTGTTTGGGCTTTTAAATTAAACTAATTTAATCAACTTTTTCAGTCAAGCTTGATATTAGTTCATTTCTGTACACAGCACTGTACGCAGATCTGTTTGTTTTCTCCTGATACCTGTTCCCCTGTTTGGAAGATGCTTGAATATCAAAGAATGAGTAGTTTCATCCTGCCCCTACGGTGCGCATCTGGGTTTTCAAGGCAGAAAGCAGAGTCTGACTTTTTCCTTATCCTACAGCTTGAGGAGCCAGCCATCCTCTACCAATCCAGCTGTAGGTGTTATGGGACCCCAGCTGAGGTTTTCATTATCCAGCAGGGAGATCGCTTGAGCGCGTTGGTCATTTCTGAATACAAGCAAGCAGGCATCTTTTGAGTTTTGGAAGCCTTCAGCAGCCAGTTTTCTGCTGCTTGAAGGACTGGGAACTAGCTAGAAGTGCTCCGGAGTCTGTCCCTGGTGAGGCTTGCACGCTTCTGCACTGATTTGCTGCACAAATTTATGAAGGGTGATTGAAATGCTCCTCCAGCTCAGGCTGTTGGCAAAGCTGGGGCTCGGGTGCACTCGTATCATTGCTTGATGATTCACTGTCAAAACAAATGGCCAGGAAGAGATCAGGATATATATTAGTTCTGTCCTCCGTGGCTTTGCAATACTTTAAAAAAAAAAAAACTCCTCAGAGACCTGATTTTTTTCCTTGGGAACAGCAGGACTGTAGCCAATCGATTCTTTCACAGCTGGACCACGCAAGAGAAGAGCAAATATGACACAGTAGGGAGGTAAAAGCGAGGGTGGTAGCAGGGGTAGAGCTAACTTTGGAAAGGCATCTGTGGGCAGGGATGCTCAATGACCTGAGAATTCGCTCAGACTGGCACACTAATGCACCTTTGCTTTGATGGAAACCAACGGTGGGGTTGGACACAGGTGCATGGAATGGAGCATTTCTCAGCTTCTTTTGCTGTGAAAAGGAAGAAAAGTGCCTTTTTTTCTTCCTCTTTTTCCTCCCTCTCACCGTCCCCGCCCCCCCCAACCACTGATCTGGAAGCACTTGTTTTTATAATGGGCAGCTTTGGGAAATTTATTCCTCTTGACTGGAGGGAGTATGTTCCTATGAGGGTTGTGCCACGCTATGGGCAGTGACAAAAAAAAAAGGTTTGTATTAGAAACTGAGGAAGCTTTGCTTGTCCAAACCCACGTAGAGCTACATTGAATTTTTTTCTAGTGTTATTAGGCAATGTGTGAGATTATGTCTGTATGGATCCAAGCCCAGGCCCTTTGCCTAGCAAAAATGTTCATCTTTGGCAAAGACTGATGGAGCAAAACTCCTTTCAGTAGTGCTGAGCTGCAATAGTTGTCTGACCCAGCCCGAAGTGGAACCAATTTCTGCTGCAGCTCCTTACCTCCTGCAAGGAAAGCATGTTTTGTCAGGGCTCGAGCTCCGTTCAGGGCGCTTGAAGGGCTTAAAGTGAGCAGTTGAGACCCCACGGCTTCGCCTTCTGCTGCTCGCAATTCTGGTCACAGTCGGCAGGTTAACACTGCAGCCGCTGCTGTGACGAAACCATTGGTTTTGGAGTTGACATTTAGTACAAGTTGTGCTGGAGGAACAAAGATACGGAAGGAAAGGAGCAATTGCAGCATGAGGCAGAGACTGTGAATGAGAAGATTTATTTCCAAGGAAATATTGCAGGAAAAGGCTGTGGGCAGACATCAGGCTTTTCTGTGAGTAGAGGTTTCCTGAGATTTCCTTGTTCTTTAGCAGCAGGTGAAATGGGGTGGATTTTTGGAAGGTACCTTTGAGAACATTTTAGGTAAAATCTTGCTTTGACAATTGCTGCAAAAACCCCTTTCCATCCATTGCACAGACCAGAAAAGTCCTCCTCTTAAGGCATTTCAGTGCCAAGGGGTGGAAGGACGTAAATTATTTTACAGTTAAAGACCCAATGAGACTCCTAATAAAAATTTGGTTGAGAAGTACTGACTCTGGGGCTCTGTGTTGACCTACCATTTGACATCATCCAACTATTTGGTGCAAACCATGTGAATACCGAACAAAATGTGTAACGGTTGAGATCTGTGACTTGGTGAGTTGTCATTGAGGAGCAATGTCCTTATTCAAGTGAAAACCCCCTGAGCTGTGTGTCTCAATCATGACTGTGGAGGTGTCCCCACCTTGAATATCCAGTAGTGCTTATTTTGAGTTGTTCTTCCACACTCACACACCTGCTGGGGTATATGCTCTGATGCTGTGGAGCTAGAAAGCCCATAAACTGTAGAAAAATGAGAAAAAATGAAAGCCTGGCAGTGGTTGCAAACAACTCTTTATTTATTTATTTTACATGATCAACTTAACTGATGTCCAGCTGAGTGTGGTTTTTTTTATAAAATGTTCTTGAAAAATAATAATCGAGAGATTGTAAGTAGCCATTATTGGTAATTGCATATAATTTCCCTTCCCCAGTCTCCCGTAACTTCCCCCAGAGGAGTTTTGGAGTGGAAATGCCGTCTCAGCTGTAAGAGTAGGCTTAGGTAGTTAATGTGGTGATATAATAAGTAAAACATCAACAGACTTAAATAATTGCCATTGGAGACATCTGTGGAGACTTAAAAAAAGCCCCTCTAGCATTCATATTCGAAGTTAGGCACAGTTTTGGGTCTATATATCAGAGAAGGAGGTGACTTTATGTGCATTGCTGTAGGGGCTGGGAAGGGTCAATAGCAGAAGGGACTTGATCCAGAGGATGCTGAATTTGACGTACATGTTTCTTCAGTGGACCTTTTTTGATCAGGTTGAAGATTAAATTATGTCTATTAGAGCTGAGCAGACATGAGAAGATTTTCTGTGCTCTTTTAGGCCAAGGACAAGCCGACGTCTCTAGTGTCATG
Organism: Xenus cinereus; assembly: GCA_025774025.1. Classification (NCBI taxonomy): domain Eukaryota; kingdom Metazoa; phylum Chordata; class Aves; order Charadriiformes; family Scolopacidae; genus Xenus; species Xenus cinereus. Next base: position 4,682,931 of record JAOXJK010000001.1, on the reverse strand, counting down.
TTTTCAGCGGAGCATTCCTTTAGATGCACCTAGGGGCACCTCGGATTTTGCTCAGGAGGAGCATGCATATAGGGAGCTTGGGAAGCTGCTAGTGGCAGATGCAAGTGCCAGCATGATCCCGAGCCAGCTGTGAGTTGCACTTGATTTTTTTCCCTCATTACGCATGATAATGTGGGCTCCCAGTCACCGTTGAAGGGACTTGCTTCCTGGAGCAGACCATATGCTCCTGGAGGCCATGGAGGTAGCTGTTACGCAGTGCAGAGATTCGAGTGGTGCTCCTATAAAGCATTTTCCTGGTGACTATTACAAATCAATTCTTCTCACCCAGATTCCAAATTCTGGGTCAATTCTGGACCTTTTCCATGACATTGGAAAGCTTTTGCTTTAAATTCCCAAGTGGTTTGTTTCTATGTCTGGGTGTGTGTGCGCTTATTCCTATTTGATTTTGGTCACAAAAGAAAAACAAAGGAACAAGCAAATAAGCTTAAGGATGTGCTGAAACCCTTCCTGATTGATGGTTTATTTTGTGTTGTGAGGCAGAGCATCTACCTCCTGTGTTTGGAGCAAGAAAAGCTTTTTCTCACAGTGTTGCTCTTGGGAATGGATAAAGAAATGAGGGGAAAGTCAGCATTCTCAGGTTGTGGTGTAAAAATGCAGGTACTTCCTAAAGTGCTGGAACTGATCATAGAATGACAGAATTGTCTAGGTTGGAAGGGACCTTCACGATCATCTAGTCCAACCGTCAACCTAACTCTGATAAAAAAGGTGTGTCTGATCTAGAAGATGTATCCAGAGAAAGCTTTGCCAAACTCAAGAAGCCATTCTGCTATGTATCGTGCTGAGTTTTAGTAAAGAGGCTGTGTCATGATGAGTGTAGAGCCTAAAGAGGCAAGAAGTAAATCCTGCAATTGTCCCATCCTAAGCAGTCCTGGGAAGGTCACTGAGAAGTCCTTGGCCATGTAAAGCATCTACAACCTGGGCATTTGACTACTGAAACTACCACTTCCATAGGGTCTTGATTTGCTTTGAGCCATTCTGCTATTGTCCTTGAACTTGTCAGCCTGGACAACAGGAGGTGGCTCCATTCGGAAGCCCTCTTTCCTGTAGAGCATCTACAAAATTTATTTAGAAACAAAGAAGCCAAAAAAACCTGGAGGAAACACTGTGTGCTGCAGGTGAGATTAAGAGCTCACAAACCAGCTGAATGAACGATGGCTCTGCTCTAAGATTTGGGAGCTTTCGATTTAGCATTTGGGTTCATCAGAACATCGTCATCTCCAGTCAACGTGTCCCAGAGTGATGGAGAATCTGAAGTTTTAGAATTCAGAGAAGATTTGGAGCCCTGTGGAAAAGCTGCTGGCATTTCAAATCCTCCACAACGTTGTTATTCTCATTTCAGATGAAGCCTTGCATATTGTTCCACGTTGATCTCCGATTCAGATCTAAACTCTTCAAAGTTTGAGGGATGTTTTTGATCCTGGGATTTACAGTTCAAGCCCTTGTCTCATTTCAAGTGAGGAAAACACATGTTTAGCAAGCACAAAATGAGCCTTGATGGAGTATTTCTTTGATGGTGTTGCGATGATGATTATGAATTTACATCTTGTGCATAGGATGTTAAGCACCTCATGGGGCCTGGCTGTGCTTAGACTGTACCATTAATTTCGGGAAGGATGCATGATGAATGCTCATAAGGCCTTTGTATGTTCTGATTTGTGGAGCTTACGTCACGTAGCCGAGAGGCTCCGAAATGATTAAGTGGGATTCGATCATTAGAAGCTGGCAATACAATTCTGATTAATTATAGAACACACTGCAAAGTGCAAAATGAGTTTTGCCTTTTTTTTTTCTTTAAAAAAACATGTTTCTGCTTCATGGGGTGTCAGAAGGTGAAGTCATGGTAAATGAGGCTTGGTGGCTATTTCTGTGGTAATTTGGCAGTGTGTTGGCTCACTCTTGGGCATGGTTAGATTTCCGGTATAGTCCCATGCTCTGGGCATGAGCAGTGAGATTTGGGGAGAACCATGGGCAAATCCTTAAATTAGACCTAGTGCGTCCTGCTTTGTTGCTTGTACCTCACAGCGTTGTTCCTCACCAACTTGAGCATCATGGCATCAGCCTCCCACCTGAGTCCTGGCAGGGTTTTCCAACGAGTTATCCCTCTGCCTCCTCTCTGAGATGCATCTTTGCCCTTGGGCTGGGAGCCCGGTCTGAAGCTAGTGATGGCTTGCTTTTTCGTTCAAATCACTGCTCCTGTCTTCAAAACAAGACAGGGTTTGAGACTGACGGTCGGTGGCCATCCAGCCAGGAATGTGTTTCACCTGCCTGTAGCCATAGCACCTCATAAGCTCAGATAATGTGAGACCAGGTGGTTAAATTTTAGATAGGTTGTGTAGGGTGAAGGGAATCTAGATTTGCAGTGTCTATATAAAGGCAGAAAAAGTAAAAAAATGTGCTTTTGGCTATTTTTCTGGGGTTCATGCATATCTGGTGAATTTGGTAGCAGAAGAAAACCCTTTAACCATTAACCAAAACTTGCTTTTTTTTTTTTAGTTGACATTTCCCACCAGAGTTAAGAAAGAGTTGTCTTAATGATTCTTCTGTAGTATATCAAACAATACAATGCACACAATGAAGTGCAGTCATCATCCCTACTAATTCTTATATTTCTGTAGAAGATGGAAAATGAAAAAAAAAAAACCAAATCCAGAATGGAATTCCTGGACATCAGGTTCCTCTGTCTGTCTTCTATGTGTTGGTGCTTTTGTTCATAGTGGATATTTGCTATAGACTGTTGGCATTGCCAGGGAAAAAAAGGTAATTGTGCAGTGAACTACGTTATGCTTTATGTAAGAACATGGTGCTGCTGTGAATTTGCTGCATTTTACAGAGCTGTCTCCAAAGACTAGCCTTCAGAAAGTGATCGCAGGATTTAGAAGTGTGAAAAGGCACTTAGTATGTGAGATAATTGGATAGGGTTTGGAGGCGTGAGGTCAGAGCCTTGGGCACAATATTTATATGGCAATGACATCCCCTTACAGAATGGCCCATAACTTTTAGATGTTGTTATGCCGCAGACTCCATTTGGGGCTGGCCTGTGAGATCCCAAACAGACAGGGCATAAAAGTGCCTCTGATTGTCCATTTGCAAAGGCAAGCCACGGGGAGAGGGTTTGGCATTTGGATACGAATCAGGTAACCTCCAGACCTCCTTGTCTCCCTATCTCCGCTTTCTGGCGTCAGAGGGATCTGGGGCAATGCAGTCTTATGTGAAAGACCTCCAGAGTAATTGATAACAACTATTGGCATGGTCCAGTGTATGCCCAGCAGTGGTCAGAGATACTGGTTCAGGGTATGAACTGAGCTGGTGGCTACAGTGCAATAGTTCTGGCTGTGGCTGTGGATGCTAACTTGCATAGGGATTTATCCAGGATTTCGTGCATTTTGCTTTGTAGACATACCTTTTTCTTTTTTCTACATTTCTGTCCTGGAACTAGTACACAGGGAGCATATGAAGTGCTATATGTAGGCTTTACTAGGGTGATGATGGGCAAGCAGCACACGTGCACTGGTGAGGCCACAACTGGAATACTGCGTCCAGTTCTGGGCTCCCCAGTTCAAGAGAGACAGGGAACTACTGG
>JAOXJK010000001.1:4630214-4668300 GCA_025774025.1 Xenus cinereus | reverse complement strand
TAAAATCCTATTCCCCACCCCCCACCCCCACCTTCTGCCAGCTTTGAAAATTTGAACCGTGTTCTTTTTATCACATTTGTCATTCCTTAGTAATGAAGTTCTGGCATTCAAAATTTGGCTGACAACTTTGTGGGTATGAGCCAAAATGAAGTTCAACTTGCACCTTTCTCTGATGCACCCAGTGCTGTTCACAGCGAGAGGCAGAAGTCTCAACTAGAGGGACTCCAGTCTCATTCATTACAGCAATTACTATCTTCTCGCTGATGCCAAAATGAAGCTTGTTTTCTTTATCCTAATGTAGTTGGACAGGAACTGATGGGGTATACACAACAGAAATGTTGAGAGAGAAAGTGTCATGTATAAACCACTTCAGGCTAGTCCTTCATCTTAAATAATGCAAAAATCATAAATCTGGAAATCATGCAAAGTCAGTCCTGCAAAGACTTAGTGTGGTTCCAGGCTGCCTTAAGTGTTATTTTACAAAGTTTCAAGTCCAGCACTTTAAGGTTTGCTAATTTTAACTACATTTAAATGCACTTTCAAAGTCATTTAGGTCTATAAACTGAATGTGTAGTTCAGGTGACATTGGGAGAAACGGCTTTTGGGGAAGGAGCACAACTCAGAAATGAAGTTCGGTGTACTGTCTGCTGGGCATGGATTCTGTCTTTGTCTGTGGCCAACTCCACGGATTGCATAATGTATTTAGGGTGTAAACTGAGTATGGGCCAGAGCCCAAGTGTGCCAAGCACCCACGCTGGAAGCAAACCCAACCATGAGCATGTGGGTCCAGCTCTGGAGACTCCAACATAGGAAGGACATGGACCTGTTGGAAGGAGTCCATAGGAGGGCCATGAAGATGATCAGAGGGCTGGAGCACCTCTGCTATCAGGACAGGCTGAGAGAGTTGGGGGTGTTCAGCCTGGAGAAGGGAAGGCTCTGGGGAGACATTATAGCAGCCTTTCAGTACCTGAAGAGGCTACAGGAGAGATGGGGAGGGACTCTTGATCAGGGAGCGGAGTGATAGGTCAAGGGGTAATGGTTTTATACTGAAAGAGGGGAGATTTAGATTAGACACTAGGAAGAAATTCTTTACTCTGGGTGTGGTGAGACACTAGCCCAGGTTGGGGAGCTGAAGGTGTTCAAGGCCAGGTTGGATGAGGCTTTGAGCAACCTGGTCTAGTGGGAGGTGTCCCTGCCCATGGCAGGGGATTGGAACTCGATGATCTTTAAGGTTCCTTCCAACCCAAAGCATTCTGTGATTCTAACTGTCCTTCGGAAAACCCAGGTCTCCCTCTTTGCATGTCTTTAATTCATTTTTTGGCAGCAGACGGTTTGAGGATGCATTTTGAGAAGATTTTATCTCCTTGTCTGGAGGCAATGGTGGCAATATTTGTGCTCACATTGCTGTTTGCATTTGCAGTCTGAAGTCCTCCTGCTCTAACCACTGAGCTTGCACCTTCTCAGAGGTCCCGCAGTTCAGGTTCTGCATTGTCAAGGCATCGTGGTAGCTGACACTCATCTCTGGGAAGGGCTGCAAAGTCACAGTCAATGAGCTTTTAAAACATTTAGAAAAGCCACCCTGATGTGTGTGAAAGCGCAAAGTGCTCGTGGTTGACTAACGTGGTATTTCCCTAAAGCATGAAGGAAAGGAGTCCGCTTCCTTTGAGCAGAACATGAGGGCTGTTATCATTTAATTATTTTGGACTTAAGATGGTTAATTACAGCCCTTCCTGGCCTCCCCTGTGGGGTAGTGGTCTTTAAACCATGTATGCAGTTGTTTGTTCAGAGGAAATGTTTAATTTTCAAATGCTTGTGATTTTTCCCTTCTAGAGGTGTTGCTGTGTTAGCAACATAACTATATTACTCTTGATTGTCTAACATATAGGTGAGATTTTTGTGAGATAAAAATGTTTCTGATGCAATTTAATTCCTATTTACAGGCAGGTGGAATTAAAGTCTGTTTTCTGGATTTCTGATTGCACAATGCGCTTCAAGAGACATCTGAATCTCTGAAGCTGAGATTTGCTGAATTGCCTTTTGGTGCCCAACTTTTACTGATTTCAACAAGAATTGAACCAGTATTTGAATTCCAGGGGCAACATTTATACATTTTGGTTCAAATCTTATAAAAACTATGTGCCTATGGATCCTTGAAGTGACACAGGCTTACAGTGTTTTGCTCAATTGTTTTAAATGAAATAGAAGTTTTTTGATAAATTCTTTATGTCTGTCTTCGTGCAAGTGTATTGACTCAGTAGCTGACATACAATGTTTTCAGGGTTGGTTCTTGTGCTTTGTGGGGGTAAGCACCTGGAGTTTCTGTTGTCCTGTCAAGGAACTGAAAGTTTACACAGCTTTTTTTCCTCTGAAGTCATTAGTGAACATGCAAAGGGACTTTATAAATCATATCTGAGTCTACGTGGTAAGCAGGAAACGAGTGGTTACACAAGCAGTGGCCAGTTTTGAATGGGAGAGATGGAGATGATAAGCCACGATGTTGTAAATCACTGTCAATGGCTGCAATGGAGCAACACCTTCACTTATTTTGGGATTTAACCATGTGCGTAGGTTGCCCAAGGATCTGGACAACAAACCAGCTTTTCTCCTGGTCTGCGTTGCAATTCTACCCGAAACTTTAGAGCTGGTAGACCCCGAGGAGATGTCTCTAAAATACAGGTGGCAAGTCCATTGCAGTCTGCTGAGCTAAGCATTTCTTTTCTTTCCTCGCCCTCCCCAGCAATCAAAGAGAAATACATGGACTGGACGGAGTTTCTCATCCATGATTTGACCGGCGCCCGGACTGCACCTGCCAATTTACTGGAAGGCGTATGTATTAGATTGCAGTTTCTATCCCTTACGGTGTGCGTGCTGCAGCAGTGTTTGCGCTCCCGACGTGTAGGGCTGTTGTGCGTGCAGCGTCTGTGTGCCGGCAACGGAGCCTGATCCAGCAGCCAAAAGTCGGTGGCAACGTTGCGTTGCCCCTGCTGGCTCTGCTTCTGGCCCGCTGACGGGTAGTTTCTTTGGCCTTGCAGCTGGAGGGTGCTTAGAAAGTTGGGTAATCCAAAAAGGCTGCGTGGTTGGCGTGGTTTAACCCCCACTGGCAACTAGGACCACGCAGCTGCTCGCTCAATCCCTTGGCTGGGTTGGGGAAGAGAATCAGAAGAGAAAAAAAAACTTGCCCCATCCCTGGGAGTGTTTAAGGCCAGGCTGGATGGGGCTTTGAGCAACCTGGTCTGGTGGGAGGTGTCCCTGCCCATGGCAGGGGGGTTGGAACTTGATGATCTTGAAGGTCCCTTCCAACCCAAACCATTCTATGACTCTACGGTTCTATGAAAAAACTTGTGGGTTGAGATAAGGACAGTTTAATAGGCAAAGCAAAAGCTACACATGGAAGCAAAGCAAAACAAGGAATTAATTCACCACTTCCCATCAGCAGGCAGATCACAGAATCATAAAACCTTAGAGATCATTTAGTTCCAATGCCACCTCCATCAGGACCTGCCCTGCTCTCCTGTGAGGGCATTTGGAGAGGAGACAGCCCATCCTGCAGGAGATAATTCTCTCTGCCCCCTCTGTATTTAGGCTGGGAGTGAAGGCATACAGGGGTTTTACCTTTGTGTAAGCCCTCATGTTGGCTTTTTGGAAGCAAGTGTGAATCCGGGCACCATTTTGGATCATTTTGTCTCTGGTCACTCCCACCTGCTGCAGCTGCATCCTTTTGCAGTATGAGCTGCCTGGCAGGGAGAATTAATTAATTTTGCCTGCAATCTGTTAGGAAACAGCCCTTGCACGCCCAAAATAATGCACATCCTCAGGTCTGCTGCATCTCCGTTCCTGGACCACTCCCAGGTGGCGTATGCAAAAAGCTGGTGGTGTCCAACCCCCATCTCTGGTATACGCTAGTGCCACCGTGGACCTCTCCGTTCCCTTTCTGCAGGCAGAGAAAAGAGGCAGCCCCCCAGGCAGAAATGCAGAGAGAGAAACAGTGCATTGGCTTGAAACAGTTTCTGAGCCTTTTTTTTTTTTTTTTGAGTGTTTTATGCAATATATATGCTTAGTGCTGTCTGTGTCGTGCAATGTATGTAACCCCCTGTCGACAGATTTGCTGTTCGTGAGTGCTGCAGATTGTTGTTATACTGTTATATCAATATGTAGTGATACTTTTTTTTTTTTTCCTCCTTTTCTCATGCTAGCTATGCATATAAAGAGTTCTTGCATTATGGTAAATGTTAATATTTCATGCAAGCCAATTATTAATCTTAGCCATTCAGTTCTCAGGGGTAAGTGACAACCCATTGGCTTAAAATTTAGCACACAAATCAGAGAAGCAATATTCGCTTTTATACAGCCAGGGATTTATTATAATAAGTTAAATCATTACACCATCGTTTCATATTAAAGAATGGTTTGCTGCAATGAAGCAGTTGTATGAGAGGAAAAAAAAACTCATTAAAATAGATTTCTATTATATTATTAAATTCTGACACTGCATTTTGCCATGAAATAATATTTGAAGAGATTATGCAGGTGCTTGTAGCTAACACTATAGAAGAGTGGCTTATAATGGCAAATACATTGTTCTGAGAAATATCTGTTAAACACAGAGCTGGTTAAAACTGTATATGTTGTAAAACTGTACAACGCTTTAGTTAATTTTAATTAAATTTTTTACCAAATTCTCATTCTGTTGCCTGCATTTTTGGATTAAGAGAGATGTAGGGAAAATCAATTGCATTTCAAATATTTCAATATTTTCAAAATTCAATAGGAAAGGGAACTTTTTTGAAAAATATGGCTTTCTTCTCTCTTTTTTTCTAGCCACTCCTAGAAAGAACCATCCTGGGCTGACTCTGATTTACAGAATTAATATTTTAAAAAGTACTGTGAAAGGTTTATATTATTTAATTAAGTAGAAGTGGGACAAACACTCAGGAAAAAGAAAAAAGTCCTTGCTTTTAAAATATTTTACCTGTGTTTAGCATCTCCTTTGGGGACCAATGCCCCCAACCCTTGGGGTGTTTTTAAGTGCTGCTCTTAAAGCTCTGGTATCGAGAAATTGCATACGAATTGGAATTTGCATTTAATAAAAAAGAAGAAATCTAACAGTTACGTTAGTGGAGAAAGGCTTGACAAAACAGAGATGCTCACAATCGCAACACAAAAACACTGAGCCCCAGAGGTATCGTTCTGCAAAGCATCTCATGGTTTTTTAATGCCTGCGGTTGTCAGCTTTGCAGGTGTAAAGTTAAGCACATGTGGAAATGGTTGCAAAACTGGGATGACAGAAAATCCTGTGTGTAAGCAAATAACCTCAGTCACTGGCGTTTCTTGGGCATGGCGGCTTGACCCAGCTTGACACCCCTGTGTGCCTTGGGCTTTGATCCCAAGACCACTTAAACTGGTGGGAACCTGCCATTGGCTTTGGGGTTTAGAGTAACCACCACAGACTCTTGCATCCATGGCTGTGGGGAATAATTTGCTCTACATACCAGTAGGAATGAGACAAGGCCTTTGGTGGGAAAGATCAGTGCACAGAGGGCAATTTCAGGGTCATGCCCAAAGTGGTAGCCTTTTAGGTAAATACCAGTGTCCAATCCTGTGATTGGTTCTTAGCAGCTGCAATCAATGAGAATTTGGTTTGAAATCCTCAATATAATTGGGTTTTGAGTTGTTCAGCAGCATCCTAAGTGGATGAGCCTTATGAGCTGTTCCACCTTTTATTATTCTTTTTTTGTTGTTGTTGATGATGTCAGTTGAGAAATTAGCACAACTGTTGTTTTCTGTTTTACTTCTGAATTTGCACTTGGAAGACATTGGGTAAAATAGAAGAAGAACAGACTGTTTGCTGATCGCTTGGATGATGGTGTGAAAAACAAAAATAATCTTCTGCTGTCATCTGTTTCCTTGAGAAGTCTTCAAATAAAGTTTAAAATAAGGAGTTTTGCTTCTATTCAAACAGCCTCTGCGAGGAAAAAACCCTGTAGACCTCATTACAGTTGATTCCTTAATAGAGCTGCAGGATTCCCAGAATCCCTTTCAGTACTGGATAGTTAGTGTGGTTGAAAATGTTGGAGGAAGATTACGCCTTCGCTATGTGGGATTGGAGGAGACTGAATCCTATGACCAGTGGTTGTTTTACTTGGATTGCAGACTTCGACCAGTCGGTTGGTGTCAAGAGAATAAATACAGAATGGACCCACCTGCAGGTAAAGAGCCTCCTAAAAATACTGTCTACCTTTGTGGCATTTACTGATGTTTTGAGATACTTGTGCAACCCGTTTCTTCTTCTCCAGCATTCACATTGCTTTGACAGTAGTTTCTAGCTATAACATAGATGGCACATGAGACCCATATAATTTGGGTTCAAAATGGGTCAGGTAAACTGTATTACATTAATTTAATAAATTCAGTTTAGCTTAGCTCACTCCTGGAAGGAAGCAGTGTCTGTTAAAAGCAGTTTCACAGAGTTTTCCACCAAGAAGCAGAGCTGATCCAAGGGTGTGCCTGCTGGCCCAGCCCCTTTCATTGGTGTTTCAGTGGTCAGGTCTTCCTGGCCATACTGTAGGCATCCTAACAGAGGCCTCACTGGAAACCAGTCTTTGCTGTCCCAATGAAGTCCTAGGTGATCCCTCTTAGCATATACTAGGCTCCATTGGCTTTCCTCTCAACCAAAGACCTCTTGCCTGTCATTCCATGGCCACACACATTTCTCTTGGGTAGCATTAGAAGTCCATGAAATTTCCTGGGGCTGGAGGTAGTGTTTTGGGACCTTTGTGGTCTCTCTAACACAGGTCTTTCATATTCTGCTGTAAAATTGCTGTACATCTGCCAAGTGAGACCTGCCTTGTGTGTAACCAGTCAGAAGGTGCAGTGAGGGCGCTGGGTTTGTCTGCCTGTCCATGTCAACCTGCCCATCAAGGGGTTATGGGATGTCTATTGCTAGAAGTTAAGAAAATACTCCTTTGAGTAAGGGTAGATGGGGTCTTACAGATTTAAAAGACCACGGATTTTGTCCTGCATTTTCTCCAAGCGGTTGAAATCTTTGCAAGTATGTCAGTCCGGATTCAACATCAGGAGATTGCAACTTTGAGAAGAAGCTCTCTAGAGTTGGGTTTAGTGTTCAAACCAGCTTGGATGGAGAGAGGTAGGGACTGCAGTTAAGCCAGTCGGAGGCAGAAATTGGAAGTCACAAATCCAAGGGTAGTAGAAGCTCAAGGGACAGGAGCCAGGCAGAAGAGTCAGGCGCAAGCAGGCTGGACTAGGAGGCTGGGAAAGAGTAGGGTTTAGGGGTCAGCTGGAATCAGACTTCAAACAGTGGGACTGGGTTTGGCAAAAGGAGCAGGATCAAACCAGCAGAAGAAGGAATATAAGGCTGAGTGCAGGGGAAAGCTAAGCATTACTAAGGTTTAGCAAGCAGGATAAAGGCCTAGGGACCACAGCACACAGCAGAAGCTCAGGGCTGTTTGAAGCCTCCTGGAGAAATGCTTCCGGAGGCATTCACTGACAGGATTTGGGCTGGCTTTGGAGATACACTTCCATCCAGTCTATACCCCATTACAGCGGGTAGGACTGAGAGGGTGAACTAACTCCACCACACCAATAATATTGATCAAAACTTTGATAAGGTTTCTGGGCTATTTGTTTTGTCTCTAGTCAGAGCATTTGGCTCTGCATTGGTCTGACTTGAGTTGGCTGAGTTGGTTGAGTCAGGCTGGTTGACTTGACTTCTCTTGCAGTTAGGGATCTGTTTGAACATGACAGCTTAGACTGTTGCGTGCATGGTTTTCTTTGGGGCAGAAAGTGTACAGTCTCTGTATTTTTCAGAAAGCTCTGTCTTATACTTGGGGCCGCAAATGTGTTTACCAAGTCCTGTGGAACATGACCCCCATTTGCTAGCTGTCTGCACCTCCAAGCTGGATGCCCCAGGACTACCATTTCCCTTGAGAAATTAGGTACTTTCTTGGTTAATGCACAGTTTTTAGCCCAGCAGACCTGTTCCACCTGTTCCTGTGTAGCTGAACAACTTGTCCAGGTCCATGCCTTATTTTTCTTGTGCCGTGGGTGAAGTTTTCCCATGCGTGCAAATGATAGGAGAATGGTACCCTCCTTTGGGTAGGTATTTCTGATGTAATTTCTCTCCATCACACCTGACACAGAGCAGTTACCCTGATACATGCAATTGTTGTGTTTGGAAGTCTGTCTGGGTCTTGGGTCTAACTTGGGGTCTTGAATATTTTTTGGAAGCGTGTGTTTTTCTTCACTCATAGGTGGGAATCAATGTTCCCCATCACTTCTAAATTAGGTGCGAATGCTGGAGAGCATGGATATCACTCACTCTGTTATTTTATACAGAGTATTTGTGTTCCAGAGAAACACTTTTTCATTGACCGTCTTTGAACCCTCTTGCCCTGTACAGGTTTGGTGAATCAATACAGAAGTGGCCCAAATCAAATTTGCTCTTCCTCTTTGTTTATTCCATTCTCTTCCTACTCTTTCCCCCTTTTATCCAGTTATGCTTCCTTCTGTATGGATTCCCCACCCCCTCACCTTTCTTTTTCTCTTCATTTTTCAGTTGTCTTGTTTCTAAACTAGTTATTGAACTCTTTATTTGCTGAACTTGTTTATGTTTCTTCTCTATCCTTGATTTAATTGCTTTTAAAATATCTTTCTCTTGTTCTCATCTGTCTTCTTCTGATATCTGTTTCCTCTCCTTGACATTTCTCTTGTCATTCACTTTTTAGTGAACATTGATGTTAATGAATCCAATACCCAGATCTTCTTCCTGACTTCATTGGCTTAAATAGGTGGTCATCACTTACATCTCCTGAAGTTGAGTCTCATAGGAGTTTGCTGAGAAAAGACCCTTTGGGTCTGAACCCTTCCATTTTCTCACAAGTCCTCTCCTGAACACTTCTCCCAGGGATCTTTTTTTGGTCTCCCCTTCTGGTCTACCCAGTTGTCAGGCTCTGCACTTAAAGGAGCAGCCAGACAGAAATGGGAGTCTGATGAGCTTCTGGAGGCAGAATGCTGGTTGTTCCACTTCTGACATAGTGGACTATGTCAGCCATTAGAAGTCCACCTAACATCAATGTGTTCATAGAGCACAATGGATGAATAAAGTGTATGAGACCAAGAGGAAGAAGTGGGGAGAAGCCAAGTGGCTGGTCTTAATGGATGTGTTTTAAATTAAAGAGTCTGCAAAAGAGAGGCAGGCAAGCAATAGTGAGTTGTTGGGATAAGATGCTGGCAGCAGAGAGCTCAAAAGAAACTCAGGGATGAAGCTACGAAACCACAAACTGTCAAAGGATGCAGTTTCCTAAGGACCCCAGGCACGGAGAGTGTGTCAGGGACACATCCCTGCCTGCTTAAATCCTCCCTGGTGACTTCTATAGTAAACAGGACTTGAACTAGAAAGGCCTTTGTTGTGTGAAAGACCTAGTGTGGACCATCTTAGGAAAGAGAGACAGTATGGGCAGTATGTTGATTTTTTACACATCAGGGATCAAACTCACCTGATGCAGTGTAGGCATCAAAAAGACAGTTCAGCATAAGCTATTTCTTTTGCTTCATGATTGGTGGAGAAAAGAGGATGCCTAAGACCTGTCTAACATAGGTCAGATGAAATGACATCTTCATAAGTCTATTTTTTCCACTCAGAGTATTTGAAAGCAATGAACGTAGACCTGGTTGTCTGTCTTGAACATCTGAAGCCAGTTGATGTGACTCCTTGATTAATAACAGGAGCAGCCTTAGACTGTATATCAAAGATGTTATGAATCTCCTCCAAAGAGATGCTGAGAACATGCTCCCAAATCAGGCAGCGTGTTCAGTCGCTATCAAATGAGGATGTTCAGTTATACATCAGTTCTGTAGGTTGTTGCCATGCTTTGCCTACCCTTGATTTGGGTGCTGCATATGCACCTTCAGCTTTATTTCCCTTTACTCCTGGGCTGTGATTTTTCTCTGTTCATCCCCCTCTGGGACCTGTCAGCTTGGGTTCCAGGTTGCACAGCAGTTTGGGGTCAGTTGTTCAAGATTCAGAGTGTCTCGTATAAAGGAGATCCCATGGATCTCAATGTCTACAGCATTTTGGGTCTCTTTTCTGAAGCCATCTACATCCAAGCCCCCACTTAATGTACAAAAATGTGCAAGAGGGTCCTTTGGAAGCAGCGTCCTTCTCCGAATGGCAACTTTCAGGGGATTTGTATGTCTCGCAAGCCCTTTTAACTGAGGCAAAGGGGTCATACATAGCATATTTTTCCCCTCAGATGTATATCAGAATCCAAAATAAGCCTCCTTGCTAGTGCAAATTGGCACAGGCTGCTTGACACAGAGCCACTGATGGTCTTGCCTCGGCTGCTTGCACAGGAAGAGATCATCTCTTTTTATGTTACTTTCTATTTAAAGACAAATTGGCAGTCATTTTAATTGCTCACTCCTTGTTAACCTAAATACAAATTGACACAGTACACTCTGTTCAATTACCTGCAACCCTATCACTTAAATGAAATGCTTTATGCTCTTTTAACTGTGCGATTTAGTGTCCGTACACTTGCCAGCGTAAGCCAGCTCCCACTAATTAAATGCGCATATGATATTGCTTGCTGGTTATTGAAACCGTTGGAGTTGTCTTTATCTCTCGAAGTTTGTTGACGCTGCCCAAAGAAGTTGCTGCTTCTTTTCACTGATTCTGGGCAAAGTCACCCCAAATGCCATTTTCGTCTTCTTTCCTTTTCCTTTCTTCTTCACTGCCATCAAGGTAGAAAACGAGGGTCTGTTTTCAGCTTCCTCTGTCTGGGGACCATCCAGCAGGGTTTTCCGAAACTCAGACTTTTTATTAGTTGAAACAACAGGCTGGCTGCAGCTTGGGGCAAAATCATACTGTGTTGAGTATATCCTTGTTTGGGCTCAATTAAAGCAGAAAGGAAGAAATAAGGTGAATGATTTCTCTTCCTGCGCTTCAAGCCGATCAGAGCTCCTGCAAGTAAGGGAGAACCAGAGCAGCAAGGCTATAAAATAATGAACAATTAGTTAAAAGAGTGCACTCCTTAACACTTGTGACCGCTGCACGTGCTGTAAACAAAGACTTGAAATGCATATTCCTGTTAATAACCAGACATTTGAGGAATTAAAAATACCGCCCTGAAAGGTTAACATTTCCCTTTAAGTGTGTTTAAATTCATATGCATATCCTTGATGTCGGTTCTGAAGTAGCGAGGTTTGATATAGTGGAAGTATAAATACATCCACTTCCACTGAGTGATTCTGCAAATCCTATTTTGATAAGGTCTTAAATCTGTTGAGATCAGAGCATAAAATTCCCTTGTACCATCAGTGCTGGGTGAAAGCAGTGCTTGCCAATTCCTTTTTTTTTATACATATTTTTTATTCCCTCCTTCAGAATTGTAAGATACAGCGGTAAATCTTTGCTAGCTAGTAAATATGTATGGTTATTAGATGTACAGAATTTAAATGCAAATTGGGCCAAATTGAACTGTGCTGTAAGTGCGTGAAGCCAAACTGACAAAAGAAAAGCTTCGCACTGTTCACTCTGTATCAAGGTTCAAGTTTATTACTGAGTAAATGTTCATTTCCATTTTAATAATTGTCGCAATCTATCTACCTATCTTGTCTCTTTAAGACCTTGATATGAATGTTCTGCAATAACTTGTTATGTGCAGGATAACAATATGTTTTCTAGGGCAGAAGTAAATCCAATATAATGTTCTTCATTATAATATTGTTTCCTACATTGTTTCTTTTGATGATTCATAGGCATTTCATTGCACTGAACCATAAAGGGCTTGTTAATCTAATGATTTAATAATATTAAACCTATTTAAAGAAACTCTGTGAAAGCAATGTGAATCTGCACAAAGAAGTATAATGAGGAAAATTCTTAAGTGTAAGTCTCTGAATTGGTGTGATAGCCTGGTTTGAGTGTGGTACCAAAAAATGAGATCTACCTGAGATGTTCCTCCCTACACCTACCCCTACCCACCACACAAAAACCCCAACCCCACAATAAAAAATAATAATAAAAACTTTCCAATGAACAGAAGCCTTGGTAAAAATATTTCTGCTTTTGTTCAACTTTAATATCGGCTGAAGATCTGAGGCTTCTCAGACTAGAAAACATCAGGTATTTTGAGAATTGAAAATCAAAGGACAGTTTGTTATTTTCAAGCAATAAGATAGTACAATTCTCCTTTCTTCAGCAGAAAATGAAGGACATGTATTTTTCTGGGTTTTACTCCAGGATATATAACACAATCTTCCTTGAATGTGCCCCTGCTAGTTGCTTTTGTGTTGAATTTATCCACGCTGTACAGCTTGGAACGTACCCACTGTTCGTTTCCCTTGTACTATCCATTTTTATGACATCGAAACTTAAGTCTTTCAAAAACGTTTGATCCCCAAACAGTCACCTCTTGGTTTTGTTGTTTTTTCTGTTGTCGTCGCTTTAGATATTTATTCTCTGAAGACTATATCTGAGTGGAAATGCGCTCTGGAAAAATCCCTTAATGATGCAGCAAATTTTCCTCTTCCAATGGAAGTGTTCAAGGTAAAAGATACACATTTTTCCCTTTGCTTACAGAACCCGCAGTGAATAAATACCACGCAGCGTTTAGCAGCTTATGTTAAACTTTAGCGGGGAAGGCCGTTGCTCTAATACATCACCGTGAAAGGTCACAAGTGAGATGTTTGTATAAAATGCAGTTTTACATGCAGACTTTCCATTCTGAGAACGGATTTCTTTCGGTCAGTGTTTTGTGGGGGTTGGGAGTGACCAGCACTGATTTCTCCAACCCTATTTTTAATGTGTCTTATTGTGTTAGACCTGTGCAAAGGCATCGTGTACAGCCGTGAAAATGTAGGGCTACAAATCTGGAAGTTGCCGTCGACTGGCCAGCTTTCTGTGAGCTTTGCACCAAAGTTTTCACTTAATTGTGAGCCACAAGGCAGAAAAGACTCCTTCAGGGACCTATAGTGGGAGTGGGAGATAATTTTGCTCCCACATCGTTTTTCCTTTTTTTTTTTTTTTCTTTTTCCCTCACTCTGGTTTTTAATAGTTAGAGATGTGCTTCAGCCCTGAGGCACCAGCTTTAATTTCCCGTCCAAATCTGCACTGCTATTAATCATGGCGGCTCCACATAATCCTCATTTCTAGCTGTGCCTGTCTGGTTTCTAATAGTTAAATCCTGGCTGTTCTACAACAGGCAGCATGGCCACGGGTGCAAGAGGATGCTCAGAGAGGTGTGCATTTTGTCTCTGGTGGTGTCACCTCCTGCTTGGAGACCTGGTGGACCACGGTGCCCTCTCCATCACCATTCCTGGCTCATCCAGCCTGAGGACCCTGTGGGTTCCTTCCCTGCCCATCAGCAGGATTTCACCCCAAAACACCCACGCAATTGGAAGAAGGCACCCGCCATGCCCCATCCCAGCTGGCATTTCATGAAAGCCTAGTGCCACCTTCACCCTTTCTGGTGGGACATGCCGGCAGCTTCCCATGAGGAATCCAGGCTCCTTGCCCAGCTGAGATGCACTTGAATTAGCAACATTAATTCGGGACCACTTTGCTAATGGCCCAGGTGGTGGCTCATTTGCTTGCGATGTGAAAGCTCCACGAGGCTGGGAAAAGTGGGGAGATTTGTGCCTTGGCTTTCTGCAGGAGCGTGGGTTTGAGAAGCCCCAGTGTTGTGATGGGAGTGACGTGCAAAGGGTTTTGATTCTCTGCCATTTATTTCATACAACGCTTCAATCCGCCAACTCTATTAAAGTTTGCATTTGCAGTTGCAAGATCAAAAATGCATTGTGTGGGGCAGGGATTAAATCACAATAGGGAATGCCTAATGTGTAAATTTTATTCCTGTCTATATGAAAGAGTGAAGAATGTTTCTGATGAGGCTCATAAAACATCCTTTCTTTTGAAAAGTTTATAACTAACAGCTGTTTTGCTGCCTCTTCTCAGCATGCCAGACTTATACCCGCTTATTTTAATTATTGCATGAGGGTCATAAATTTAAATTCAGCAAATCCCAGTTGCTGTGCCATGCGGTGGAACTTGGAAAGATGTTCCTTTTAGAAGACAATGTAAAACATTGGAATGCTTGAATGGCCCAAGAGGAGAGTTATTTTGGGGCCAAAAGTGACAAAAAGGCAGGATTAGGTCAATAGGGCTTTTTTATTTGTAATGTGAAAGCTGAGCCCATGGGGAGCTGAATTCAGTGTCTGGTGTTGTCTAAGCCCCTGGTTCTGATGCTGGGAAAGGCAGGAGGCTGCATAAATGGTTTGTGTGTGGGCATCACTTTATTCTGCCCATTTAGGGGGAATCAGCCCCATCTTGTGCTTGTTCATTAAGGAGGAAATTATGAGAGCTTGTCCATGCCTGTCAGCATGTCTTCCTCTAGTAATGACTTAAATGTGACTTAAGGAAAGACTTTAGAAGACTATATGAAAGTAGACTTGTCTGATCTTACAAGATGAAGCAATATTTGCCTGTGGGACCTTCAAGGAGAATCCCAGATCTCAGCAACAAGTGTTGAATACAAAGGTGTATTTTTTTTGGTTTTTTTATTTTAATTTTTTATTCCAAAACCAGCACAGAAGTAATGTCTGTACATGGTGCCTGGGGCTCCGTGCTACTGTAACTGTCATGTGTTAGATGAGATATAAAACAAGGGATTTGACAGCTGGCAACTGTTAAAGATCTTCTGGAAATCTGGAAATGTTTACTTTGGCGGACATGGTAAACTGCACACCGAGCAATTATATTCTGTGTTTTCCACATTTCCCTACAGAAATCCATCAGTGAGGAGAGCATAAGTGTGTGCTTGCTCCACAGACATGGGTGATCCCCAGGGTGAGCGTGTGCGTGTTTGGCTGGGTGACAACTTAAGTTACTGCTGTCCCTTGGGCTGTGGGCAGTGTCACTAGTGCCCCATGAAACTGGTCCCAGGTGGTGGCGGCAGGAAAGCAGATCCACAGAAGGGGCTCCTCTGGTGGGTCTGTCGGCCCATCATTGCTGTCGGTGGTGATGCTCTTCGAGTTTGGTGTAATAGGGTTGATTTCTGCTCGAGACCTCGTACGCCATGGATTTGAGCCTGGATTACCAACGCTCAGCAACATGGCAGAGCTGAACTTGTGTGTGGTGGTCTTTGGCAGCAATCCTTTGCAAAAGCACAGCCTTGATCCCCTCCTGGCATCCAAGGAGAGGGCACCAGCCACCAGACCACACGAGCTGGTGGCAGAAAATCAGAGAGAAGGCTACAAGCAGGATCTTCTTTTTTTTTTTTTTTTTCCTGGTGCTATTTTACACTTGGCCATATGTTGCAAATGTTTGTAAAATGCTTTAGGATCCTTTGAGAAGGAGCGTGATGTTCAACTGCCAGAAAATGCTGCTATTATATAGTTACTAAACATAGTGTTTTGCAAACTGCACCTCCTGGAATAAGTTTTTTCTTCACAAAAGCTTTTTGCAACACACTCGCTATTTTGTCATTCTGTTCTTTTCAGAAAACATGTTGATCCTTAAAGAAAACTAAATACAGACAGGATTTTCAAGGGTGTTTGAATAGTTTAGCATCACAAAATGTTCTGAAACGCCACAACCCAAGGAGATGGGTCCTTTTGCTGTTTCTGCTCTGATTTCAGGGTGCTGTAGGGATCCCCCATGCTTGGCCAGGTATCGGTCATAAATGATGGCTTAAGCTTAAGAGGACACCTGAGGAAATGCGCAGGGCTTTGCGTATGAATAAGGGTGGTTGGACTGTTACTGGGGCCTGATTTCAGGTTAAATGTGACAGTATCAGTGGTTTGCTTCAGTGGTAGCTTTGATGGAGCTCTCTAAGAGAGAGCCTTGCGTCAGGAAGCCAGACTCCAAACACAGCACCTTCTAGCCCTAATATTTATGAATCAGTGCATTTTTTTAGAGTTAAAGCCCTGTAGCTTGGGTAAGATGAATGCTGAACACAGATCATGGGATTTAGTTTCCTAGAGAGAGGCGGATCTTGGAAGAGAGGAAGATCCTGGGGATCTTTTCTGACGTCCCTTTATGCTTCCCCTGGTCTCCCGAGCCGTATCTGTGGGTCCGTGCAGATGTTGTGGATCCTCAGGTGTCTTTCAGCTCACCCCAGATTAGGCTCTATTTGGGCAACTAAATCCTACCCGAGATTTGGGGTGCTCATTATCTTTCCATAGATGTTGCATATGGGCATCCTATTCCCAGTTCCCTCCAATTGCTCTGAAGTGGGTCCTGATGACTAGCTTGGATGGAGCTGTCATGAGCCACATCCCTAACCCAAACTCTGTTAAACTGCTTGAAGAGCACAGATGCGTAGGAGGGAGAGGTGTTATCTAAGACAGGTGGCAATTCCTAATTTATAGCCTTTGGTCCCATTCCTCTTGTCTCCACCCTCTGGTTCTCCTTTCCTAAAATTGTTTTCATTTTTTTCCAACTTGAAAATTGTTCTCTCTCTGGCAAAAACTCTGCAGTATGCCCAGCCCAGTGTGCCCCTGTTTCTAACCAGACATTTTAGATGTTTCCTGTAATCAATAATAGTCTTAATTAATGGTAAGACTAATGACATGGAAGGTATCAGTTGGGACGGATCTCTCCTAAGGAGAGTGATGACCATCACCCAGGCAAGAGCTGCCCCCAGAAGTTCAGGACAGAGTGGTTGTTCTAGTTCTAGACTCAAAAGTATGAAGACAAATGTTCCCCCTCTAAAATATAATTTTTACATCAGATGAATTGTGCATTTTAATTATGAGTAAGGTGGAGTATTTCTCCAAGACTTTAATTATTTTTAAAAAGGAGGACAACAGCTCTCAAAAGTTAATGCTTTGGATGTTTTAGGGTGTTTTCTTCCATTATTTGGTATTCTGGAGGACTTAACTGTAAGATAGAGAAACCCAAGGGTTACTTTTTGCTCAGAGACAATCCTGACCTGAGTGGATGAGCAGACCTGAAGTCCAACAGGATTCTTCTGTCTTCAGCCCCCCCTAATAGATGGGTGTGTGTTGATGCAGTAGCTTAAAACAGACGTGCTTTTGGTTTCACTTGGAAGCCAAATCCTAACATAAGCAATCCCCAGCCCCTTCACGCGCTGATGGCTTGGCTGGCCCTCGTTGCGCACGCTGTGCTTTAATAACCCGAGAGTCGCCATGTTGTTTGCAGGCCGCCAGATTATTTATACTCCATCTGTTCTTCCCCGTCCGTAGCACGCACCAGCCCTTCTCCCTCACTACTATTTGCCTGGCTGGGAGACATCCATGGCGTCCTGATCCCTCTGTCGTTTGGCTGCCTTTTGACACATTCCTGTCTCAGCTCGTTAAAGCCATTTACCTTTCAAAGACCTAATAACCATCATTAGAAGTGTACCACTAAGGTCTTTACAAATGTAGCTGCCTTCATGGTCTTGGGAACAAGGATGTCTCCGAAATCATAGGTGCCGCTCAGGTGAGATAGAGTCTGGTGGTACCTCTGTGGACCAGGGAAGAGTTTTAATCTCTCTACAGCTCCCTTCTGACCATGAGCTTGGCAAAGAAGCAGATGGGGAGAGCAATCCAAGGATGTGAATGAAGCCCAGTCCCTTCTGAGGTGCCCTGAGGGTCCATTTGGCAGGACCACATGAAAGTCAGGGTTGGAAGAGGAATGATGGAGACAGTTCAGGCAAAGCAGACGGGCTGAGTGGGAACTGAGTCCCTCAGCCTTCTTCGTCCCTCTGGCTGTACGTTTAGCACATGTGGTTTTCTTTCTCCGTTAAGTGCCAGGGATGTCTCAGGATGGTGAGAGGTTAGCAAAAGGGCCTGATCTAGTTTACTCACTGCATCCAGGTTCAGTGTGGGGGATTTTGTGCATGACAACATGAGCTCTTGCCTCCTGCATCCTTGGGCATGGCAATGTTTTCCACTGAGAGGGACTGATGCGTACCTACAACCAGAGTCTGCTCCCATGTATGGGGTGGGTGATACCTAAAAGTCATTTGTCCTAAGGTGGGTGATTTTTCCCCTGAAAAATGAAGGCCAGCTCTGGCCCATAGCTGTTTTGCAGGGTGGTACACTGAATTTGGTCTGATCCTCTAACAAATTCCCATTGATTTCTCAATAGTGATTACTGCCATGACATTACTGAGGGCAGACTCGATCCAAACAAATGCCTATGAGAGCTCAGTCCCTCTTCCTTAGGCCAAGGTACTTATTTAGGGGTGTGCAAAGAGACACTGGCGGTTTTCGCTTTGAGCACTCAAGTTGGTGTATTTGACTTTCCAACCTATACTTGACTTTCCCACCTGTGAAATGGGACTGGTGTGTGTGACACAACCAGGATTCATTAGCAAACCCCTTGTGGAGTGGTGTGGCAGTCCTGAATGCTGTAAGATGTTAAAAAAAAAAAACAAAAAACAAAAAAACAAAACCACAACAAACAAACACAAAAAACAACCCTGTGTGGAGGCATCTCTGTCTCTTGCCTCTGCTGCCAGTGCTTCCACTGCCCAGGCACATCAAAGCAGGCGCTGCGTAGGAGGGGATCTTTGCCCTAATGCCATCTGCGGCGGGCCGAGCCATACGGAGAAGGTGTATTTGGATTTAGACCGGCTACTCTGCAATGTTGCTGTTTCTATGGTAACTATTTTTTACTCAACAAGAGGAGCTTAAAAAAAAAAATAAAAATCTGTAGGGCTAAATTCGAGCCGAGGCAGAAGCATCTGCAGTTTTTAAGGGGCTCTTCAGTAGGTGCAGTTCGTAGCTGGCTCTCGTGCTCATTACTTCAGGGTCAGGGTACCTCTAAAGCCTCCCTCCCAGCACCTTTTCCTCTTCATCCCACCCCACACCTCTGCATTTTGGTCTTCCCGTGTCTGCACTTGTCAAACCAAGGGAAAATTTGCCTGCTTTGTGTCTTACCGGGTGATTTTTGTCTCCCTGCAGAGAGTGTGTTTTTAGGGAAAATTGCTCCGTGTTTAGCAAAAGAAGTTGATGAATTGAAAACAAGACTGATTCATCTGCAAATAATACAGAGGACTGCATTTGGGAGGGTTTCTTTATTTATTTTTTTTTCTCAATTAAAAAACAAATGCCAGATTCCTGTAGAGGCAGTTTAACCACTGCTATTACTGTGTTTGTGACTGGTTACCACACATGAGCTTTGTGATTAAAATTAGGCTATTAGAAGCAGCCAGTTTCTTGGAGAATTAGAGAAAACACTGGGGGAAGCAATTTCTTTGAAAACAAAAACTGAATCAAATAATATGTTTCCAATCATAGCAGATGGGGCCCACTTCTGTGTTTTTTCAGTAGGGTAAACCAGGAGAGATGTGACTGAAGGCGATAGCATTTCACACTGTTACAGTTGGTGGGGATTAAAGGAGGCTCAGGTCAATCATTTATTAAGTGCTCAGTGTTTCTAATCAGCCTCTAAACTTTGCAGCTTTTCAGCATTCAGACATAGTTCTGAATTTTGCAGAAAGTCTTAGAATTGGAGTGAATCTGACTACCCTGGACGAGGAGAGCCCTGAGTTTTAGGGTATTTGACAATTAGAGTTCAAATTAGAGCCTTTTCCTCTTATCTACACACAGTGTAAGCTGCTGGGTTTAAAATGAGATGACTCCAGTGTTCTATCTTGAGCGGAATGGGCTAAAAATGAGCGTTTCACGGTCTGAAGGCGATGCCCTTTCTTGGGTTTGTGGACACGGCTAGAGCAACCAGCCTGTAGTACAGCTTCCCTGAGTGTCACGGGCAAAGCAGCTCAGCTGAGCCCCCTGCTCTATCTGCACTGTGAAATTACCCGAGCTCCACCCTTCGGCGGCCAGAACTCTGCTGTGACATGGGCAGATTTGAGTTTATGTACACTTAAATGATATTTTTGAGGTGCAGTACTCAGAAGCCAGATTTAGCGAGGTTTCAGAGTGGGCAAATGACTGCGATGATTTTGAAGTGTATCTTTTTGAGTTCAAGACCTAAAGTCAATGCCTAGTGACTTCATTATGAGGACTTAAGCATGTCACCCACACAGGTACTTCCCTAAAGCCTATCTAGATCCTGCAGAGTCTGAATACTTTTGTAAATCTGTTTGTGGGTGTCTTTTGGAATGACGTTTAGGCTCCCAAGTCACCCGACTTTTTTGAAACTTGCACTGCCAGTGACTTGTTAGCTACAGAGGAGAAGATGATGCAACTTTCCCAGTACCTAAAGATGAGGGTTGGGAATTCGGAGCCTGGTTCTCTTCCCAGCACCGCTGCTGACTTGTTATTTGACCTTCAGAGGTTCCAGTTTTCAGCCCTGCAGGTGATGCTGGTTGCAGGGAGCTGTTGGAAAGCTGGTCCATATTTTTTGTAAAAGGGTTGCAGAAAGAGATGCTGTATGAAGATGGAGATGATGTTGCAGTTGAGCATCAAAGCAGGGCTGTCTTTCAGGTGCAGCCTGTGCATGCTGGCAAACTTGCAAACATGTACTGCTCCAAAACTGTGAGTGTGGGGCTGAGTTTAATTGCTTTTTGGGGTTTGTAGTGAGAGCTGTGACAACCCTGGCTTTTGCCAGTGGGTTTTGACCGATGTTCCAGTGGAGGGTTGTGCAATTTTCCGTTCATTACCCTTAAGCGCCATCACAGGCTGTAATCCATCATGTTAGAGATTGTGACCCTTTGAATGAGCGACTGGGGTGCTTGTACCATGTTAATTCATTGTGTTTTCCGTGGCGTGATTTTTCACTTTGCTGTAAGGGACACAGAATCACAGAATGGTAGGGGTTGGAAGGGACTTTCGGAGATCATCTCATCCAATCCCCCTGCCACAAAGATTCACGTAAAGCAGGTTGGGCAGGAACACATCCAGGTGGGTTTTGAATATTTCCAGAGAAGGAGACTCCACACCCTCTCTGGGCAGCCTGTTCCAGGGCCCTGGCACCCTCAAAGTACAGAATTTATTCCTCATGTTAAGATGGAATTTCCTGTGTTCCACCTTGTGTCTGTTGCCCCTTTTCCTGTCACTGGGCACCACTGAGAAGAGCCTGACCCCATCCTCTTGACACCTGCCCTTTAGATATTGATAAGCATTGATGAGATCCCCTCTTGGTCTACTGCATCTTTGTGAGCTGTCAATCCAGCTTACCTAACTGCTCTCCAGCAGTCAGAGGTTATTTCCATCTCCCACTCTGGGTTTCTGAACCCCAGGACAGGTGATCTGCTGGTGTAAATCTTTCTGGTCACTGGGGCTGCTCCTGCAAAGCTTTGACTGCCAGTAGGAGTAAAGCTTCACCATGCACGAGGCTATAAAATGCTCCAACTGGTCAAAAATATTCTTCCGATTCATCTCCATTTCAAAGAAAACTCACTTGGGGTAGTTGCTAGAAAATAATGGCTGGTGACATCCTCATAGGTGGCTTTGAAGGCTGTGAAATAGCGTTAAAGGGTTGAATTCTGCCACCCATAATAATTTCAGGCATTTCTTTTGCTTGGCTGCAGATCCTGGTGGGGACTAGGGGAAAGTCTCACCCCTTCAGTCCTCTCCTTGTAGCTGCTTTTATTAAACAGGCATCTTTCCTGTCAATGTGAATAAAGGGAGGAGAGAGCAGTTCATTATCCAGTGTATCACTTTGAGTCTAATGCTAATTAAAAGCTTTGCCTTCACTTCTGTGGAACCTATTCTTAGAAATTATGTAAATTAATTGGAGTTTTGAAGAGGAGCATATGCCAAATCCTAAGCAATTCCCTAATGGCTGAGGCAGCTCCAGAACTGGAACTGAAGAACGGCGTCAGGATCTTTTTTTCCTTTTGTGGCTGCAAAAATCTAAGGCTGCGTTGGTAAATTTTGATGCCTCTCTTTAGCAAATATACGAGAGAGATCAAATATCCAGACCCTAGCCATTTGCCAGAGAGGTATAATACAAAGGCTTTTTTTCTCCTTGAAAGCTTTTCCATCTCAAAAATGACATTTAATACAGACAAGCTTTTTACTTCCATAGCCCTTCTCCAAACAAATGTATGTTCCTGCTTCAAAGAGGATTTTGACCCTCAAAAAGGAGACATGCCTGAGATCTCATGAACTCCTCTTGCGAGTTCACTCTTGTTGTTAATTTAATGGGGAAGATATTTACATGCTACGCTGAATGAGAAGGGAGATTTGATCCTAAGGTACATAGTGTGGAGAAAAGAAGATATGCTTGTGAAGTAAAATAGCTTTAAATGTTATTAGCTTTTTTTCTTTTGTTCCTGACCTGATTTTTTTTTCCCCTTTGAAAAAGGCCAAAACAAATAGAAGGAGAAGAACCAAAGAAAATGACTCAAATAAAAATGAGAAGCAATATGGTTTGGTCTCCATATATTTTGGTCTCAATCAACAAATCACTTAAAAAGTTGATGAAACTACTCGCATGTTTAAAGATAAACATGATTAAGTACGTTGGTGGATCTTGGCTTATTATGTACTAAAGCTGGATATGAGCGTGAATTGAATCCTGGAACTTTTGATGGGGAGATGCTGCAGCGTAAGCTTGCTTCCAGATGTACATTTTGCAAAGTCGCCTTTTCTTTACAACCTCACCCTAAGGATTAAGAGGCGCCGGGTGTGGATCCTCATGCAGGAGGAGGCAGCCCTCCAGTCCAGATGCTTTTTGCCTTCGGAGATTTGAAGTTCAGTGCTGGCGAGGTCTGATTTTTGCAGCTATCATCTCTTCCCAGCTGAAGCCTTTTCAGTAGTAAATATGGCCATTTTTATAACCTGATGCATCCCTGGTCCTATGCAAGCTCTGTGTACGAGGAGCCAGATTCTCCTCCCTCATTCAGACTTCTATTCAATGAAAAATTCTCTGTGTAAAGCTGCTAGAAATGGGTCTCCCATCTCTCTGGGGCTTTAGTGGTACGGAAGCGACTCCCAGCAAGCGCACGTATGGCTAATGGAGATGTCACACTGCAGGACATTCAGACTCCTGAATGTCTGCTCCTTCCTCAGCCATTAGTTTACTGAGCTTTGGGACTTTATTGCTAAATCGTCCTCAGTTTCCCCATCAGTATATACCTCTCTTGCTGTGAGACTAAATCCATTATGATTTTTTTTTTGACTGCTTTTTGGTTCTCACATAAAAGGCTTGGTAACATTGCAGGTTGGTAAGTTGAAAACAGCAATTCATCTAGCAGAGGCTGGAGCTTGTAAAAATCCTTATCTCTAATGGCAGCAGGAATGTAAGATCCCAAAATAGAAGTTGTTAAGTCTGCAAGTGAAGACAGTTCTTGGGAAAAGAAAGCACAATGACATACAACTTCAGATCAATAGAAAATCATTTTAGAACAAGAATACAACATGTAGCAATGAATGTAGATGGGAATGACATTGCTAACCACTTATTAGATAGCAAGCTTTCTTCGTGTATTTTGGAGTCATCCGTATGTGTGTGTTAAATATAACATCATCTCTTTTTATGCTTGTATTGGCTAATGCCCAACTGGTTTAGAAATACTGTTGGGAGTTTTTGTTGAACAAACACTAATATGATCATTATTCTGGAACTAAGATGCCAACTCGTGCACCTATTAGATAGGGATCATGAGGGATGGAGTAATTTGCCACTAAACTGGTGGCAAATCAGGGAGTTGAACCTGGGTTGCTGCTGAGTTTCGGGACTGCATCCTGCTGCCATGCCCAAAGCTGCAGAGTGCAACCCTCTGGGTGCAGCCAGGTTTGATCCTGGGTGAAAATCTTGTGGCGGGCATGTATGAACACAGTTACATGTTTTCCCACCAACATGTTATCTCGTTGCCCTCATTTTGGCTCTGAGTTCATTTTGGGGGGTGTCCACCTTTAGTCTCCTGGCTGGAGAAAAGACCTTCCCATCTTGCAGCACATGGAAACCAGCCCAGGTCTTTATTTTGGTGCCCTGCAGGAGCTGGATATCAACTAGGGTACATCAGACCATCCTGGGCTGCTTCCACCCATGTTATGCATTACCCTGAGGGATCTCAGGTTAAGTCCTGATACCTCTGGACCTCTGGTTGCTCTCAGATGGTAGTGGCTCTCAGAGGTGAAGAGGCTTTGCCCAGGGAAGAGTTTCAAGTAGCCATTTCTCGGACAGATCCTCATTTTGGAGATGGTGATTTCCTTGTTGACTAAGTTCAAGTTAAATTCTCCCAATGAGATGGATGCACATGGTGCTTTAGATATGATGGGCTTGGGCCTGCAGATCTGTCCTAGAGGAGGGAGGCTTTCCCCTCTCTTTCTGTGATGGTGTTGGCATGAAAAGACCACAGGACCAGGAGCGCCCCGTTGGAGCTGGGAGTCAATCTGGTAATCAGCTAAATGTCAAAAGCCACATGGATACATTTCAAAGAGATTTTCAAATGTATCAACCCCTCCTTGGTGGATGGTGCTGACACACTGTGTGTTCCTCTTCCCCATTTCTTCCTGAAGGACCATGCTGATTTGCGAAACCACTTCTTCACTGTGGGGATGAAGCTGGAGGCGGTGAACATGAGGGAGCCATTTCATATCTGTCCTGCATCAGTGACCAAGGTGAGCTCCCAGAAAGGAGAGATGAAAAGAGCCTAATTAAGCACCTCTTACTGATTTCCACTGATTTCCTCCATGTTGGCTGGAGAACTAATTAAGAAATAAGTTTAAAATCCATGGATGTTCCTAATTAATGGATCGTCTCTGTCCAACAAACATGACCGGTTGACTATATATGCACTTAGATCTCATGGGGTTGAGCATGTCTACCTACCACTTCCATGCAGAAAATCATTTTTATCCCTGTGTCCCCTCCAGGCATATGTGTTTTCCCTGCACATCTAGGAAACTTTTGAAATGAAAAGAGCTGGATGGAGAGGGTAGCTGGATATTTAATCCACACTCTCAAAGGGAAGAGAGAGGAAGTCTGTGGGGTCTCTGGGATCTCCTCCAGTCCTTGCTCTTCTTTGGGCACACTGAGTGATCCTGAAGCCCAGATCTTTCCTTTTCCTCAGTTTACCCATCTCTAAAACTCAGGATTTGACCTTTTGGTAGAAACACTTTGATGAAAAGTATTAAGTGAGAGCGGGTTATTTTCAGGAGTAGTTTGATTCCAGAGTCTGGCTGTTTCAGCTTTCCACAGTTCCTAATGTTACAGCAAATTTAACTTCTGATTTTGTTTTCTTCTTTTTCACGCTCTAGGTTTTTAACAATCATTATTTACAAGTGACCATTGATGACTTGAGACCTGAACCCAGCAAAATCTCAATGCTTTGCCATGCGGATTCCTTAGGGATCTTGCCAATACAGTGGTGCCTTAAAAACGGAGTCAATCTCACACCTCCCAAGGGTTCGTATTCCTTTCTGGTGATTTTCGGGTGTCCTCTGAAGGAAGTTTGCTTGTTATTATTGCTTTTAAAACCATGATGCTGTTCACTGTGGAGCATCACCCTAAGTATCTCGAGGTAGAGTAGCTCTCTTGAGTCACTGGGGCTGTTCTGGGTCATTCCATGCCACGAACATCTCTGCAAATGCCTCTGGCGCGCAGATTGATGTCCATGTGCTTTGTAGTCTGAATCAGCCTGCACTAAAGCCTAATGAGTTCCTGTAAAATGCATCTTAGCGATGCTTTGTGTGTGGAGAGAGCAAAAGGAGCATTAAAAGTCATATCATACTAGAGGCAAACCAGGCACCTCCCTGTAGCATTCACCTCAGCACAACGCTGAGGCCAAGCAAAGCTCCTAAATCTAAACGTCCAACCTAAGCTCACAGCCCAGGAGCATGTAGGCATTTCCTTAACTGTCTCAAAAAATCCCAGGCGAGGGCAAATTGCAAGCAGTGTTCAGGTCAGAGCCAGGAGAAACAGCCTCCAGCCGTGCTATTTCCCAACTTCATAGCAGTGCAGTTAATTACTTGCAATTTCAGACAACCACCTGCGGTGCCCTAGCAATATTTCTTCACTTGCAAAATGTGTTGGCTCTCAGGAATTTTAGATTTTTGAAGCTGGATGAGATGTTGACCCATTGCCAAAAATTGATGTTGCTTCGGAGAAGAAGAAATGCCTCCAAAACAAAACAAAAAAAATCCCACAAAGTTTTTTGCATGTAGTTTTTTCTTAATTTTGGAAAAAGCATGATGCTGCCAAACCCAGGGAAGGGAAGGTTTGTTCCCTACCAGATTCAGAGTCCTCTTATGTATATCCAGAGCGTCTTTTCAGCACATATAATTTGAAATCCCCACCAAAGTCCTGGAGTCCTCTGCGTGCAGCTGCAAATGGTGCATCTGTGATTACTCTCTTGCTTTTACTGAAATAAATGTGCTGTCCGAATGCTTTAGCTCCCTCCTGCTTAAATCCAGGTGTAACTATAATGCCTGTGTAAGTACTCACTGATATTGGCCAGAAAAGTTGCTAAAATTGAAAGTAAATGGGATGTTTTGTTTTTTCCACCCCAAATTCACATGCAGCTTCCCCCAGGCCAGCTAATTAACTAAAGTAGACCATAGGCCAGACATTTCTCTTACAGGGTCATGGCCTAATAATTTCCAGTCTATGCTGGTACAAAGCCTGTCTGAGATGGTGTTTTACGGGTCAAGTGCATGTGAACTCTCTTTTAGATGCCCACAGTTTTAAAAGTGTCTGTAGCATCCATCATAATGATATTTCTCAACTTGGCCAGTAAAGTCTAAGGGGCAAGTAGGTATCTGGTGAAATGCCTGGTGATTAAGGTCCACCTGGGCCCTTGAGAAGGTGTAGGAAGTCTCCCCTGATAAAAATAAAGTTTGCTTTCTGCTGTCTGATCAGAAATCCTAGAGGGAAGCTATTAAAAAAAGACAATAAAGTAAGTGGCAGATAGATGCATGCTATATATGTTACCGTATTTCTTATACTGTGTACGAGGGCTGCATGCCCAAACTGCATTGTAGCACCTTTGGTGTCAAAAACCTTTTCCAAGGGCAGACACGTTCTTTGAGTCACTAAAATATAATCAGACATTGGAACGATTTCTTTACCAACAAAAACCCAAAAACCACCAAAAAAGAAAGCAGAGGGAGAGTGAAAAGCATCCAGATCCTCCCCGAGGGACCCAGTCTTCTCTGAGCAGAATAATACCAACTTTGGATAAAGAAATAACCAGGACTTACACGAGAGGGCTGCAACGCTGCAAAAGTGAGGAAGGCTGCGGTGTGACCTGGCTGCTGATGAGCAGGTCTGCAGAAGGAGGGGAAAATCCCACCATTTCCACCCAAAACAGGGTCTACCTGACCCAAGGTGTTCAGAGTTTGCCTTTCTCGCACGCAGATTTGACAAGTCTCCTGCTTCTGTAGCGCTCACGCGTTCCCAGCCAGCATCACCTTAACAGAGAAGTTGTTGACAATATTTAGCGTTGCCCAAATTGCTCTCCCTGTTGAAAGGCAAGAAGTTTCCATGGAGCAAAAGCTGATAATTGAGGAAGACCTTTTTCCTTTTGTGAAAAGGATTTCTTTGCTGTAGTCTGGGCTTGGGTTTTTTGGTTAATTTATGGTTGACAAGGACGTTTTCTGATTTTAAAATTGACTGATTTTATTTCGTTTATTTCAGTGCGCCAGGTTGGGGTATTTGGGTTCAGAGTCCTTTATTTGTCTGATATCCAATCTCTTGCCTTTTTGTCTATCAGGCCTTTGTTGAAGCCAGACGTACAGCAGATGAGTCATGAACAGGAGGTTTGAACATTTGCTACTAGAAATAGAGAGCAGTATTTTCCTGTACAGTGCCAAAATTGAATACCCATTTACTGCTGCTGTATAAACATTGAACAAGCGCTGTTTATATTTATTAGAGCTGGATTTATAGACCACTTCCCTTTAGACTAACAACCATTGTTCCTTTTTATGAGCTATTAAGAGGGGGGAAAACATTTCACATTCTTAGTTGTAAGGCTTACTAAGGAAATGCCACTTCCAGAACCTCCAATACATTTGAATTGTTTTACTTGCTTCTGGTTGAGCTGCTGGGCTCTTCCATGCCGTGAGTAGAGGTAGAAAACACAATGAGTTTTTACATGGTTGGGGAGCAGCAGGTGAATCACACAAGCAGAGCTTTGAACGTTATTAATTGAGCTGAGCCTTAAAAGATAACAGTGTGCGAATGTCAGGTACTTATGGAGGTAGCTTATTCTGTGGTTGTATGGTGCTCCATGGAAAGGCCAGGTCTAGGCTTGTTTAGGGCCAGTTCCTGAGTATGCTCCTCTTGGAGTCATCCTCGTTGGGCTGCTGAAGTGAGTTATGGTAAACTCTGTTACTGCCCTCCCAGGTTTTCTTCTCAGTGAAGTCTACAGCAAAAGGTCTTCCAGCAACTTCCCTGGTGCAGGGCCAAGCCAGCCAGTGGTTGTGTGGTGACAACTCAGTCGAGTTTTTATACTTTTTCCATCCTCTCTGCCAAGATTTTGTATAGTTTGCAATTAAGATTCAAAACCTGTCCATGAAGGGTTTAAATTGGAGATGAGAGAATGTGCAGAGTGTGGGGAGGTTTTTGGGTCCCTGGAGGCAACATAGACAACTATGCTGTGGCTGTCCCCACCACCCTACCTTCTTCTGGAGTCAGTGGAGAGTGAGAAGGACTTTCACAGGGAGATTCTGCTCCTTCTGCAGGGGGACAGACAGATCACCTCTAGGTCTGCCCTTTTGACTCTTTAGGGAGCCCAGGGTGACAGGCACAGCTATAGGCATCTCCACCGCAAACATCTGTATGTGATCAGATGAATCCCCTTCTGACATGATGTGCGCGTCTACTCCTGTTTTCCATTTACTTTTATGAAGCTGAAAAGTGTCTGGCAAATAACTGGAGAGCAAAAAGGAGGTGGAGAAGAAGCAAAAAGACAATACTGTTGTAGAAATTAGTTTTTAAAAAACGGTGCAGGGATTTTTTTTTTTGTATGAAAAATGAACCTTCTCTATAAGTAATTGCCCTTTTTTACTTCTCTGTGCATGTTTATTTCTAGCTTTCCAATTATTATGCGCTTCAATGCCCCACGGAGACAGGCATCTTTTAGGACCCTCTCTGCTCAAGGCTTTATCTCATTAATTTGTTTGTCATGTGTGCAGTCACAAGGATTAGAAGTCCATCTTATCCCAGATACTTGCACCTTAGCAGGATGATTAGGACTTTATTTTCAAAATTTTTACCTCCATTTTAGGATCTGGGTGACTGATAGGTGACTCCAGTCAGTATTCCAGTCCTTCTTTGCCTACAAAAAAAATCACAATTTTCATTGTCTTAAATGATTCGTTCCCATCTGATCTTGAGTGTCCCTTTTTGACTGTCAGTGAAAAAGGCATTAAGGGATGTTCTGTGAAGTGAGGCCAGGCCGAGATGCCAAGTGGGGAGATTGAGGGGAGAATTTGGCTTTTAGGTGACTCCTAAAACTTTCCAGTGAGAGTAGTTCTGCAGTAATTTTATTACAGTATTGACAATGGCATCACAAGGGCCTGGACAGGATTAGTGTTCATTCATTTCAAGCTATGTAAAAATGTAAACTAAGAGGCTGACAGAAAAAAAACAAACAACCCAAAAAGCAAATACAAAACCCCTTCTCTATCCCAAGAATTTATTGCCTAAATAGCCGAGTAAGAAGAATGGATGAGCAGAGATCTGTTTTGTCTCTGTGATGGGACTGTTTGGGAGATGCTCATATAAATCAATGTTGCTTCCCTTTTTTTTTTTCCTAGAAGCAGAGGCTCAAGGGATCATTTAGTTGTGGAGAACTTTAGTCTGGGAGCTGGGAAATCTGCACTCGTTTTCCTGCTCTGCTCCAGATTTCCATACAATCTTGGATAACATACTTATTGTGATGGGATTCAGCTCATGTACACTGAGCTGCTGGAAAGTCAGTCATGTAGGGTACACCTGAAGCAATGGAGAGGGGAATTTATCTTTTTGAGGGAGACTTCATTATGCTTTGAGGGAGAGGATGGATCAGCTTCTGATTGTGCTTGCACTCTCCCTGTACACTGCTGAAGGACATTAGATGTCCAGCTCCATAATCCCATCTTCTAGATAGCTTCAGGAAAGAGAAAGAAGTCCATGACTAGTCCCACCGGAAGAATGAGGACAGTGGTACCTCTTTGTAGTTATAGATTTATTAGAGCCTGGAAGACGCTCACAGGAAAGGGAAAATATGGAAATAAATATTTTTTACTACTTTTTAATAAGATGCAGAGTTTTCAAAGTAAAATGCAGAAGGTGTGTGAGTTGGGGCTGGAGAAGTGTTGGCGTTGGCTCTCATGCTGTATAAACAGGCATCCAGAGTACTTGCCTGCTGATACTCTGCAATTCACTGAGGTGGGGTGGGATGCTGAAAGCACAAATGATCGTCACCTTGGGGCCCATTTCGTGCTCTGTCTCTGGTGTGAAGTGGAGGCTGATGGCACTTTCTCTTTTGTCATCCTGCAGGTTACTCTGGCCAGGACTTTGACTGGGCAGACTACCAGAAGCAGTGCGGAGCGGAGGCAGCGCCTCACCTATGCTTTAGAAATGTAAGCTTTCTTTTTGCCTTTGCATTGCTCCTATCGGTCCATGTGAAACACAGTTGCTTGCACGGAAAAGCTGCAGCAAACCTTTGGGAGGTTCCCGCAGGCCAGCATCAATCTGTCTTAGGGACGAAGCTGGAGAAATGTTTCAGGTCTCTATCCCTGAAAAAGAAGAAAATATTATCTTACTCTTTTCTTTATCTAATTAATTTAGCTTTCCTGCTCTTCGTCTCCTCTCTGATTTTGTACAGCACCTAGCACAAGAAGGATCTCAACTGACTGTTACAAGTAATTCAAGTACTATTAAAAAAAAAAACATAAAGTGGTTTAAAAAATTGCATATCACCTGGCCCTTTTCACATGTTAACCAAAGATACAGTTAACCAAACCAAAGGAATTTAAAAGCTATGGTTGGAACTGTTGAGCTCAGAATGTGAGAAAAGGGATTAACACACATGGATGCTCTGGTGTTTGGGACAGTTCATATGTTTCCTTGCTTCAGCAACCGTGACACGAGAGTGAGCTTGAGGCTGTCATTATGCTGGAGGACACCAAGATTCAGAGCTTTGGTAATAGTCTTTTGCAGGCTGTTTTGTAGTAATGTGGTGTTAAAAAAAAGAGTAAATCAAATATGAGAAAAAACTTCTTTCTAGTGAGGGTGACAGAGCACTGGAACAGGCTGCCCAGGGAGGGTGTGGAGTCCCCTTCTCTGGAGATCTTCAAGACCCACCTGGGCGCAGTCCTGAGTGATGTGCTCTGGGCAATCCTGCTTTGGCAGGGGAGTTGGACTAGATGATCTCTAGAAGGTCCCTTCCAACTCTGGCAATTCCGTAATTCCGTGATAATGACAGTCTGGCGTGGCTTGATCCAACAGGTATTCATCACTTGGTGAAAGGCAGATGTAGCCTTCTGCCTTTTCCAATAACCTGGGACTCTTCAGGGTCCTATCAACTGATGGAAGTTGAGATCCCATCACTAACTGAAAATGTGATGGTACCTAAAATGAGCGCAGAAGGATTTGCAAAATGAAGCGGTGTTGTGAACGGTGGACAAGCAGGTTCCTCTGGGGGTTATGTAGGCTTTCACTGTACTCAGTGGTCATGAGACTGGGGCACAGAGTGTTTATGAAAAGCAGAATTGAGACAATCTCACAAGATGTGTTTTTGCATGAGTCAGAGCCTGTGAAATGGTCCTCCTCGTCTGTGGTGGCCCAAGGGCTGCCTGGATTGGAACAGACCTTTGATAGTGAATTGATAAATTTGAACACTTTTTGTTGATGAATTCAGAAGACCTGTGTCATCAACAGTTTGAGCTGGGAATCAAGTCAGAGTTAGGACTTCTTTGACCCCATTAATTGTGCCATCCTGTGCAAAACCGCATACCTCAAGAGACTTCAAGCTAAGATTTCTGAAAGCGCTGAGGGAAGCTGGACAATCCTGTGTCGCACCAACAGAGTGGGACGACTGCTGCATTTCTTCTCTTCTGCAGGTGCCCCTCCCCTCTCTTTATGTCCATCCTCGTTTTGTCAAGTAATGGATCTGTGCTCTCAACGCTGGCAGCCTTGAGAATAGTCTCTGCGTAATATCCTCCGAAGATTAAATCAATTCAAAACACTTTTTTTTTTTCTTTTTGCTTAAGGAAACACTCATCAGATGAACATGTGCCTGTTATTCTTTCACTCTCGATAACACAGTTCTCTGCAGAGAGGTGCAATCTCACTGCTGTCGCTTGTGCAGCCTCCCTGGCAGGTCGGTCCATTTGTTTCGTGGCTGCGAGCGGCTCTTTGATAGGAGCTGTGTTGCGAGCACAT
The DNA here is from genome assembly GCA_025774025.1 of Xenus cinereus. NCBI lineage: Eukaryota > Metazoa > Chordata > Aves > Charadriiformes > Scolopacidae > Xenus > Xenus cinereus. The sequence goes on along the minus strand of JAOXJK010000001.1, from coordinate 4,636,046 downwards.
CTTCCACTCGTGCAGCCAGACGTGATGCTGGAAGTGGATATGCTGTAACTATTTCCCCAGGGGGGGATATTTAACAAGGAGAGGCAGTTATGAATTGGATTGACATGACCAAATGCTTAGTAAAATAAACTCCCAGCTAACTGTTTTGCCATTGATTCTGTATAAATTAGCCTCCAGCACCGAATTGCAATGAAAGGAACCGGTGTGATGATAAATGACGTTTCCTTGTTAGGCAACATAAAAGGCATTTAAACAAACTCACCCTGCTTTTCTGCAGTCCTGGCCATTGGCAGCTTTTACAGGGTGAGTCTGAACAAGGCTGAGCAAGGCTTGTGATGGTCCAAGCAGCGTTTGAGACTGGCAATGCTTTCTGGAGGAAAAAAAAGACCAAATCCAGAATTTTTTAGTCTCACAAAGAGCTCCCAGTGATTGTTCATGGTGAAGTGCCCATGGTCCTAGGAGCTGTACAAATAGCAGAAGGGTTGAATTTGAGTCTGGCTTTCAGATGCTGCATGGGAGATTGGTGTCATTTTAAGTAAGCGACAAGTATTACCCATCCTAATTAGTCAAAATTAGGCAAGAGAGGGAACCTTTTTTGTGCTGTTGCGTGTAAAAAGAGACATGCAAACACTTAGAGCTAATGTGTTGCAGAACGGGTGGGACAGAGGGGAGGAAAATACATGGCCACAGGTATTGCATTAGGGTCTTTTCAGGGATGGTGGTGGTGGGGATATTGGGAAGGGGCTGACCTTAAGTGAAGAGAAAGAGGACACTGGAAGTTACAGAGGGTAAGGATGAAAGTAGGTGTAGAGTAGCTTGCGGCTTGGCTTGTGGAGAAGGTTTTGGAGAGTTTTGTAGGGTCTTGGGATCACCTGCAGTGGCTATAAACAGGAGCAATGGTTTGTTATGGTAGGGTTGAACCATCCTGGCTCTGGCAGGAGCTGGCAGGACTGGTCAGCAGCCTGCTGCTATCACATGGCCAGGCCAACCTCAAGTTGAAGCAGTTTGCCAAGGCATAAATCAGCCTACAGCGGTGGTACCTGAATGATTTGAGCTGCGGCTTCTCTCAGGCTCCCAAACTCTAAGTACAATGGGGGATGCTGCATTGTTGCAAGCTCATGACCCCACATTTTGGTCCTGTGTTTCTTATCTCAGGTGAGGACCTCTCAGGTGAGGATCATTGCTGTAATATCTAGCCTGGCTTTGCCTTCACTGAAGAGGAGTGGAAGGGCCTCAGATAACCCATGAAAGACCTATTTCTTTGGTCCTTTATTTAAGCATACAGAGGTACTGCTGTAGCAGTAAACACAACTGGCTCCATCTATGTCCACCTGGAGCCAATGGACTTATGTACCTGAAGTCTACAGAGAAGGACCTTGTACATTGAGCTTAAAGTACTCCACGAAGAAAAACATACTTGAATAAGTTACTCAAATTTCTCCAGCCTCAGTCAGCCTGGGTAGCTAAATGTGAGAAGAAGTTTCTCTGGTCTCAGGCGAGATGGGTTATTTGCTTTACAAGGTTTCTCCTAGCAAGGTGAGAGATGCTCAAGTGCAGCAGATCTGGGAACCCCATCTGCAGCGGTCTTGTCATCAACAGTGGCCAGCAAATGCACCACTAGCAAACATTCAAATATACTTGGAGCTGGTGTGGAGTAACCTCTTCCCAGTCTCTGAGAGTTAGGGATTGGAGTAAGCCATGATTTATTGTTTTTTATATGGGTGTCCAGGGCAGCTCCATTTTGAATCTGGATGCCTTTGTGTTCTTTCATGTATCCAGCACTTCCAGTGAAAAGCAAACCATGCTAAATTTATGCTTCCCAGTGGACAGCCTAATTAAAGTCATGCAGTGCTGCAGCGCCATGCTTCAGTGTTGGTCCTTGACTCTTTCAGACATCCTTCAGCCGTGGCTTTGCTAAGAACATGAAGCTAGAGGCAGTGAACCCCAGGAACCCTGCAGAGATTTGTGTCGCTTCTATCACCTCAGTTAAAGGACGGTTAATGTGGCTTCACCTTGAAGGTATGTGCTATAAAGGCTTCTTGTGTTTGTGTTATTCACTGAAATGCTCTCTTAAGTTTGTCCTTCATCCTCTGCACAGTACTGCTTTCTACACCCTTTCTTTTTTTTTTTTACACATTGACCAATCATATGTTATTTAGAATTATCTTTCCCTTCTCTCTCCATGAGGGAGCCACAAGACCTTCCACCCTCCCATCCATATGGGCTCTATCAGCATGATCTCCATTGACGATACAAACTGCCATCACGATAGACCTCCATCATGGGAATGGATGTTTGCCTCACTTGTTGTGTGGCTGAGACTTCCATTGTGATTTCCAACAGGCTTTCATGGGATCTCCTACAACCTCATTCCTCCCTTCCTTCCTCTTCCTTTCAGTTCTTTTTTTTATCTAAGTCTGTAAAACTTCTACAATATATGCTGTTCCCTCTGGATAACCATGAAAATATCAAAGGCACTTCTGATGGCCCATAGTCCGCCTCATCACTGACCTCTCTAAGATCTGTATATCTGCCTCTTGATGAATGCATAAGGCAGTCCATTGTGCTGCCAGCCCTAACACAGTCAAAAATCAGCATCTTTCTGGAACTCTCCCATTTGCAAAATAAAATACATTTACTTGAGCTACCATGATGGTTCTGGGAGACCTGATGTTAAAATACCTCCACCCTTTTGCCTGCAGTCACCTGCTGGTAGGTGGATACTGTGCATCTCTGCTTATGCATTTCTGATAGATGCCACCAGATGTTTCAATGCATCCCTGAGAGATTGGGCTGATGAAAGAGCAAAGTCTCTTAAACACTTGCTATGTACAGCTCCAGGAAATGCAATGGCATGTTGTCCTAGTGAGCTGGGAGGAAAGCAAGGCGCAGTCATATTCTGCAGCTCAGGGAGTATTGTGTGTTGTTGGTTTCCCAGTCTCCCAACTGGAAGACGGGATGGGGAGAAATGAAGCTTGTGCTGGGCTCCAGGTTATGGAGTTGTCCTGCAGAGAGCAGAATCAAAAGGAAACAGAACAAGTCTTTCCTTTGCTAAGTCAGTGACACCCGCTTGCTCATGGGAGCTCTGTAGCAGGAGATGGGAGGGAGGAAAGGAGTCACCCATGTCTTCTCTGATGGCCCATATAGGGGGCAGTATGATGGCTCATGAGTAAGTCTCCTGAAGTGCACTAAATCCAGGCTGCTGTCAAGATAATTTCTGCCAAAACAGTGTTAACCCTTATTCTCAGAGATTAATGCAAGTTTATCTTGGCCTTTCCGGGGTGAAACAGCTAGGAAAGTGTTAATGGGAATATGATTTCAGGAAAGGACAGAGGAACAGGGTTCTCAACAAGGGGTTCTTGCAAAGATCCCATGTGAGATGAAGTCTAAAGCCTGATCTGCACAAAAAGTCACCTTCCCTCCTTTGCAAGATGCTCAACTTTCGGCGTTTTGGGGCTGGAAGACAGTGGAAGCCAGGCTGATACTAAGTGTATGGCTTCATCATCACCTGTCACAGAACCTTCAGCATCGTCCTGCATTGATTATAATAACCCAAGAAGTGTTTCAGCATCTCACAATGTGCAGTGCAATTTGAACAAGAGAAAATGTCTCTAATCAAAGCCTTTAAAGTTAGTAAGGACATTGTCAGGTAACCCAAAGTACCTCATCTATGCTACCAGCTTGCTCTAAAATATAAGAAAGACAGAAGTTCTGTGGTGTTTAGCTCTACAAAAGTGGCATTTTATGGTAGACAAGGCTTTCCCGATGCCCCCGTGATAAATCCCATTCTCAGGGATGTATAACTCAATTGCTACCTGAAAAGACATTCCTCCTGCGGTAAAGCTTGGCAGGCCAAATTGTTCATGCTTCTCGTGTCTTCGCTGCTAAGCCTCATGGTTTGGGCCGGCTAAGACCTGGGGAAAGCAGAGCTGCAGGTGTGTGTCCGGACGCAGCAGAGATGGGGGATGTAGGAGAGCTGGGTTTGGGGCTTTTTTTCATCTGAGATAACTGGTTGCCTTCTGACTCGAGGTAGCTAAAGCTCATCTGCAGCCTGGTCTGGACACGGGACAAATATGTTTTTTTTAAAGAGCTGGAATCAATGCTTGTTTGAAATTCAGTTCTCACACAGGCCGTTGTTGAATTGAGACCCACCTGGTCAAGGAATCTGACCCATTTTGGCAACTCCCCTTCTTTTCCCTTCTTGAAGGTGCCTTCACTTTTATATGCAGATTTTATGGGGTTTGGAAATCCTTCTTTTTTTTTTTTTTTCTTCCCCCTAAGCTGTAATATTTTCAAAGGGACCCGGTGTTCAGTAAACCCTTGCCCATTATAGTGAATAGGAAGTGCTGTTTCTTGGGTCTTTAAATCAACTAGTCCTCAAAGACCCTGGATGGAGGCAGGGAGAGGGCCACACACTCCCACCTTGCTCCTCACCTTCATCTCTATCTCTCTGCCTTTTACTCTTTTAATTTCTTAAAGGATGTTTTTTTTACAACTTTTCATAAAAAGACCCCTGCGTGCAACTCCTTGTCTTTTGAATTCTGATATATAGATGCTTTACACTTGTTTTATATCTCAATACCAGGAATAGAATGATCTGTAGTAAAAGGAAAAGATGCAAAAGACTGCAAAAATAAAAAGAACTCTTTGCTGCTGCTGAAATACATGATTACAGTATGCACAGTGTTATGCTAAAACTAGGCATTAAAAAAACCCACACAAAACCCTGCTTGCAGAGTTGTAAAGTAAATGTGGCTTGAACTGTGGCATGTGTTTTTGGACTCCATTAATACGCTATTGTTTCTAACTGATTATTTATATTCTGGTAGCAGCAAGACTCCCCAACTACCATGGGAGCCCATCGCCGAAGACCTCGGGTCCCACCATTTATCACGGGCGCGTCTGAAGCGTTCATTGTTGCCCTCCCAGTTTCGCTGTTTGACAGCCCCAACTGCCGCCATAAAACAGGACGCAGTAGTTAAGCAGCGTCGAGTTAGACATGAGGGAACATTGCTTAATAAATCACGCTTTGTACAGTAGCAAAACTCTGTAAACTTGAGGGGGAGCGTTTAATGAGCAGCAGTATAGTTCCCCCGCGGTGGAAGGGAAGCACAGGGCTGAATCCGAGGCTGTGCGCATCCCATCACTTTCTGCTACTTTATTACTCATCATCTGCATTGTTAATTTTTACTGGTTCATTTTAGATTTTAAAGCTGGAGCTTTCTGGTGTGAATTCATACAAGTAATAATGTACATTCCCTGCACAGCCTCGGAATTTGAGGAAAACCCTTTTGTTAATCACTTCTCCAGGGAGGTTTTCCATAATTTTCCCTTTGAGAATTTTCCAGAGTTGCTGCTCTATTCTTCCCAAGATCTGTAGCAGGAGGTGGAAGGTTTACTCACCCTATTCCCAGTCTCCCTATTCCCTTCTTTTCCATTTAACCTCTCAAGTCTCACGGACATTTCTTAGTCTGAGAAGATGGCAGCATAAAATGCAGCAAATGAAACTAATGAGTCTCAAACAAGCTGTTTTCCACTTATATGAGTGAGGCCAAATGGAACAGTAAGGTGTTGGAAGGCAGGGTTATCAATTGCCAGAGGGAAGAAGCAGTACCCAGGAGGACAGAGTAGCTGTGAATATGTCTTACAAGAGGAACAGCGGTGTTGCAGGAGAACTGACATTATGATGCTTCCCAGAAGTGGCAGGGGTTGGAAGGGACCTTTGGAGATCATCTAGTCCAACCTCCCTTGGCATCTCGCATGGCAAAGGGAAAAACCTGCTGAGGGACGCCCCTTTGGATCTTTGCTTTGCTTCAGCCTTGGTTAGGGGGT
>JAOXJK010000001.1:4612015-4630114 GCA_025774025.1 Xenus cinereus | reverse complement strand
AGCAGGGTTACCCAGAGCAGGTCAGACAGGAATACATGCAGGCAGGTTTTGAATATCTCCAGAGAAAAACAGCTGCAGCTGTGAACTTTAAAAACAAAATTGTCCTGTCACATCTATTGTTGTTTGCACTCAGGAAAGTACATTTGATCTGTTTATTGGGTCAGAATAACACTGTAGAACAGCTACACTAATGTAGATAATGGATTTTCCCATGTTGAAGTTTCAGTGGGGACTGTGTTGATCTCGTGCTCTGTTGAGGGCTTGATCCAGGGCTTGCTCACTTCGTGCATGTCTTGCCACTGATTTCAGCAGTTCTCACCTCAGTGGCTTTCCTGGATTTGTGGCATCAGGCAAAAATGTTTTGGCCAGCTGTGAGTGCATCTTTCATCAGGTTCAAACTGAGCAGTGACCTCTTGGTATTTTCTGGTGGACGGAAATGTTTTTGTAGGAAATGCCACCTGCTGAGACCCTGCACTGAGGCTGAGCTGCTCATATGAGCAGGTTGTGTCATGTATCATGTGCCTTGATCGCATCCTCTTCCCTTCCCCACATCTCAGTGAAATAGAGACTATCTTCAACGAGTAATGCATGAACACAATGCAGGACTCAGAGGAATACCATGAAGACAGTCATGAATCTATGCAGACATCATGATTTCATTTTTCTAATTATTTCCTCCAGCAGTGTGAGCACCAGCACCTATTTTCCTGCTTCCTTTGGGTTTTGATACAGCCACACACTCTCAAAGTGCAGCAAGTTTATTACTAGAGACAAGATTGATCCAAATGCTGTGTCTCAGCCTCGATGCCATTCCCATCGCAAAGTTCAATTACTGTTTCAATTACACCACAAGCCCTTGATGAACATTCATTAGTGGGAAGTTCCCTGTAGTCATCTAGCTGTGCACAGTCAAATGCTGCTGCATTAAGCAGGAGGCAAAGATGCTCTAACAGATGCAAAGGCAAGGATGCTGCAGGGGAAGCTGCTGATCCTTTGGTGTCTTTTATTAGGAGATCATCTCATGCTGGTGCTGGAGCTGTAGGTCCCAGGGAGGTGAAGTTGTTGACCAGGCTGTGCCAGCGCAGATGGACTTGAATTGGAGTAATTAAATGGTGTCTTGACTCAGGAGCCAGGGTTGTTGTCAAAAGAACTCAAAGCCAGCAGGAATGTTTCCATTCTTTGGGTGCAACCCACATAAAACAAACACAGGAGAGTGTCTTCTAAAGGAGACATAATAACCAAACTGGAAAAGATTTGCTTTAAGCAGAGATTTTCATTGGGGTTTTGGAGTCAGTATTATGTCAGGGGTATTAGTGAATCTGTCCCACTTGGGTTTTTTTTTTTACTGCCTCTCCCTTGTTGTGTGATCAAGTCGTGTTGTAGTGTAGGAGAATTCATGGCACCTCTAGACAGAAGGTGGCACCTCCCACCCTTAAAAACAGTGACTCAAGGGCAGAACTACATGAAAAAGCTTCAGGGGGGCATTGGAGAATAAAGGGCTATCACATCAGCTGTCCTTCTGATCCAGTGGGAGGTGTCCCTGCCCGTGGGAGGGGGCCTGGAACTCGATGATTTTTAAGGTCCCTTCCAACTCTAACCATTCTATGATTCTATGATTTTATGATCCTGTTACAGCCTGTGTTCTTGCTCTCTTATCAGTAAGAGCAAGCACCAAACTGGCCTCATTCTAACTTGCTTGTGCAACTCTACCGAAAACCAAGGGGGCAATCAGGCCATCTTGTTGGGAAAAGTCATGCATGTTTAACCTTACTGGCTTTTGGCTGCTTCACTGTGCGCCCTCAGTGTGCTCCTAATGGGGGTTTTCCTCTGGAATCACATTGCACTGTAAATGCAACAGCCTTATCATTGCTGTCTGTGCAAAATTGAAGATGAAATGATGCCTGATTTTGATGCAGGGAAGCAGATTTATTTTTATGTGTTCCATCATTTGCTTCCCTTGGTTCATGATGAATGCTCGAATGGCTCTGAGCTTGGTATTCCCACGTCTAAATTACATTATAAATTTGTGTTTATAGGTTTACAGATGCCCTCTCCAGAGTACATAGTTGATGTAGAGTCTATGGACATTTTCCCCGTTGGCTGGTGTGAAGCGAATGCTTATAACCTAACTCCACCACACAAAGCTGTTTGTAAGTACATGGAAACCTCAAGCAGCATAGATATTACATGAAAAGATCTATCAGGGAGTTTGTCTTATGTCTACAATCCAATTTTTGAAACTTTCAGCCTAGGTAGCAGACTGGTAACCAGGCTGTAAGTGTAATAAATAGTAATAAATCTAATTAGCAATCAGACTCTGCGGCACTGGTATTATGCAATTTGCACTTGTCTGTGTGATCCGTCCCTCTAAAAAGGAGGTTTTTAGCGCTGAGAAAGGTTCTTAAGATGGTCTGGGGTTGCACAGTGCGGGGTTTTGGGCTTGCGATGGGGTTGTCGGGGTGAAACCAGGTTTCATTGCGCTGAGCCAAGTTCACTCGGGCAGCTGAGTGAATTAGGGATGCAGGACCCCACATTGGAAAAAAAAAACCAATAAAATGTAGGGTGGAATGGACAAAACAGGATCTGCTCCATCTAAATTGAGAAATGTTTGTGGCCTCCTGCGATGGAGTTTCTGCCCCTTCCCAGGGTATCTGTCCCATTATTTCATTGCCCTCACCAGCTCAGAGATTTCCCTCATGTTTACTTTAAATCTCTCCCGGCACAGTAAAGCCCATAGTGTTTTGTCCTGCCTCCAGTGTGTAGCAAAACCAATTTCTTTCCTTTACATTTGCATTTAAAGGCAGTTCATGGGTGCTCAGTGGCTTGATGTTGTTCTCCTGTTCCTCGCAGAAACTATCCAACCCCGATCTCAAGCCACCAGACGAAAAATTAGCCTCGCTGTTTATATTAATTAACATCTGAAAGGCAAATTTTAAAATGTGTCAACCCTTTTGAAGAGTTAAATGTGCTGAAGTTAAAAATCAGGCAGCCGGGGCCTAATTTGGGAGAATACTGCTATGGCAACATTATACAGCCTTATCGCAATTTATAGCTAGGGATAAATTATGCTGGAGGTAATCACGCTTGTAAAATGTAATCTTATCCATATGTGTTTCTGTATGGAAAAATATTTGTGTTTTTATTTTAATTTTTTTGTTTTATACTGATCCCATAAAACACGATATTAGCATTCCAGAGGAAAGATTAAATGTATTATTACATATTTAAAGTAGGTTTTAATGATGTAGTGACTTACTTAAAAAATACCAAGAAGAGATGGTGATAGTAATTAAGTACCATTTCATTGTGTTAGAAGTCATTTTATAGTCAGTGCATTTATACAGCTTTTTTATGCGTTATGAGTATACTTTATAGGACAGAAGGGTACCAAACTATTTTTTTCCTCCTTGCTTCATTTTTGCAGTGCGAAGGAAGAGAAGGATTGCAGTTGTGCAACCAGAAAAGCAGTAAGTTTTTGTTATTTAAAGTGATGCTTTTACAGGGATGCATCCGGTCTTCCAGAGAGATAATGTGGAGCAACTGGGTGACTTTGCTAACTACTGCCCAGGTTCTGCAGCAGAGTTGGCAAGGGGGTACCTTTAAATATAAATGTTTGTGAATGTGTAAGAAATTCCTTGAAATAGAAATATTTTAGTAGCTGGGACTGTGTAGCCAGTGTCTGATGGCCAGTAAGGGGTGCTTATGGAAGACAGACGTGTACCAGGAGGGCATTCCCCTATCTAGTCCTTGCAGTTTCTAAGGGATTTTAAGGGATTTCTAAGGGAATTTAAGGGACTTAAGCATGAATGTTTGTAGCCTGAAGAGCTAAAAGTCACAGACCAGAGCACGTTTTTGGAGGAGTGGTGGATCTGGCTCCTTCTTCAGCAATATGCAGGCCCTGGGCTATGATAAACTGCGTGGAAGCTGGGTTGCATTTGAGGTATCTCCATTCCTCAGTCCAGACAGGTCCTGGGGTTTCTGTCAGTCTGTCCTGAATGCTTTGCCCCATCTGGCACTATTAAATACTCTGAATTGCTGTTTAACAGGTTGCCATCCACAGTGCCTGTTGAGAAAATACCTCATGACCTCTGCCCGGTTCCTCAGCCAGACACAACAGGTAAGGCTGCTCGGCACCAGCGGGATCGTTATTTCAAGGACCCTTTGCCTGTCTGGAGGGGGAAGACCCCAAAAAGGGAACGAGTGTTTTATATGGATGGGGAGATGGGACCACATCCTCAGGGGGTGTGAGGTGGTGTGAAGCCACCAGCAGTGCGAGGAGTCTCTGGTGGACAGCATGTTCTGGAGGATCTGGTCCTTCATGTGCGAGTGACGTGTCTTGCTGGGGTTATTGGGAGTTTCCCTGCAGTTTGCCCATTTCAGCTAATGATGTTAGGGCCAGGCTAATGAAGCCCTGGTGGAGATGGATGTGACTTTTTAATTGGCATCAATGAAATTGCTTACACCAGGACTTAATGGGTCCCTGTGTTGGCATCAAGCCTGCGGTAGCATGGTTGCTGCTTCTGCAAATGGCAGATTTTTGTCCCCTTTAGCAGTGGCAGGAGGCTCTGAGAGTGCAATATTCGTCCAGTTAATCGCATGGACTCTGCAGGAGGGGCAGGTTTTAATTCACTTTATTTCACCAGGCTGCAGGACACACATTGGCATCTGAGCCAGCATTCCAGGGTCCTGTTATGATAAAAATGGGGAGAAACAGGCTCTTTTTGGGTATGATAACCAAAAAAGTGGATATCCACTTGGATGGCACATGAACCACATCTAGAAGTACCCATTTCTGTCCATGGGCTATAAGGCATCCCAGAGTAATTAGCCCAGATGAAGAAAGCTGCTCTGTAGATCCATGTTGATCAGGGGAATGGCACTGCAGCACGTACTGGGTTGGACAGTAGCTGAACAGGGCTTTGTAGAGCTCTCCACCTGAGTTTTCTCCCTGAGCTGATGCCACATTTTTGAGAGGCAGCTAATATGTTCCCTTTCTGGAAAGTTACACCTGAGTCTCTCATATCCATGTGCAATGCAAGTTCTGAAAGAGCCTCAGGTCGTGTTATGAATTAAATCCTTTCCCGATTTTCCTCTCGGTAGGGTGTGCAGCCAAATCAGTTGCTATTAAAAGCACTTGATTTTCTCGTGTTGGAGGGATTCGAGTAGCAGAGGTTTCTTTACCTCCTGCCCCAGGGAAGACTTCTTTGTGCCTCCGTTACTCTTCTCCCCTCCTTCCCACATCTAGGAGGAAGAAGAAGGGCCCCTGATTTATTGTACAAAAGTGCTACACGCACATCAATGCTACTTTCTCCTTGCAGGCACCATCAATGGGAGATACTGCTGCCCCCAGCTCTACATCAACCACCGCTGCTTCTCAGGTCCATATTTAAACAAAGGCAGAATAGCAGAGCTACCTCAGTCTGTCGGGCCTGGCAAGTGCGTGCTGGTCCTCAAAGAGGTACGGCTCGGCTATCTTTTGGGGGGACTTCAGGGGAAAACATGGATTATGGGCTGCCAGGCCTAGAATTTGAAAAGAAGGCATCTAAAATTGTCCTGGAGCTCTGCAGTGGTTTCCATAAGTCAAAACTTCAAGCTGGGAAGAGAGGGTAGGTATATGCATTGTGGGTTTTGATGGGAGAGGTGACATTTTTGAAACATGGGGAGTTCTATTACCTGGGGGTAAGTTTAATTTAACTGTGGGTGCTGTGCAAGCAAATTAATGTTCAGGGCCATCCCCAAAGAGAATCTCTGTGGTTGCTGCTGTCAACCTTACAGTCCATATACAGATGAGAAGCAAGCTGGGTACAGGTGGGAGAGGACAGCAAGAAGGTTCTGTTGGATAAGTAGGGTGCCATTGGTGTCTTGGGCACCATTTCAGTTTGACATGAGTCTTTTAGAAATCCAGATCTTCCAGCTTTCTAGTCTGTACCTATATGGACCCTACTTGATGTGGACACAGGGGCATACCTGAGCTCCCTCTGCCCTTGGTGGAAAGGCACAGGAACTTCTAGGTCTCCATTTCTCTGATGTATTTTCAAGACCCTCAGTGCCCAGCTCAGGGTATTTGCAGTTGTCTGAGATGAGATGAATCGCAGCCCTGAACAGAAACACCTGAGAGGAGAGATTCCTCCCAAATCATCCACCACTTTTGAAAACAACTCTGTGCTGTACTGTAGAGTGACTCCCGTGTCCCCATTCACTTCCCCATCACCTACATGCACTGCTTGATACGCCACAGCACTGCTGGTTGTCTCACATGGCTGAAAGCTGGGACATGCAGAGCACCCAGTAATCCAGCTGCCTGTGCAGGTGGGACACCTGGGTCTCAAAGAAGCAAGTCAAAAAATAGCCCTCAGCAGAAAGCACGATGAAGCAGTTGCAGAGCAGAAGTTGACAGCTGCCAAGTGTGAAAGCAAGTCCATAGCGGCTCACTATGCAGAGCGTTAGCAATCTGCTGCTACTTGGAAAACAGACAACGCAAAATCAACGTGGGGGAAACATGAGGCATGAGTCAATCCTTATGCTAATGTTCCTTCCTCCTTTCCGCCTGGAATTTGGATTTTGAAAGTATAAGTAGTGTAAAGCTTCTGCCAGGGCATCCCCTAGTATCTTAGAGCTTTGTTGCATAGACTAATGCCAGCATCTCCAAATTCCTCAAGAATGGGACCAGTTGCCAACTGTGGAAACCAACCTGAGTCTCCTACAGAAAGGCTGTTTTCTCTTGCTCTGCCTCCTTACAGAATTGCTTGCAGAAGGACCAAATAGCAGTGTCAATGAGACACAGGCATCTTGGTTTTGGAGACAGGAGTGACATCCCAAGGAGCAGGACAATGGCCCAGCATTCATCAGTGTTATTTTGCAGATAAATTCAAGCTCATTCTGGCCACAGGGACCACGTCAAAATTCTGGAAAGGGCGAAGAGAAGAAATTGAGGGTATTGCTGCAGGGGAGATACACATGCTTCCTATCAGCTGCTGCCTAGATGAGAGAGGTGTTGAACAGCTCAGAGAAACATGGAGGGTTCTATGGAGGGAGGCAGGGAGGAGGATAGGGGTACCCACCACGTGGAGAATGCAAGAAGTGGCAAAGAAGACATCCCTGTATCAAGATGGAGGTCTCTAGCAGCTGCCAGAGCACCCAGAAGGATTGTAGAGCTGAGTGGTGACAACAGTGCAGCACGTATCTCCTCCAGTCCAAGACCATGGCCACAAGGCTTTGCACAGCTGCAGAGCTCCCTCCAGACCCAGTTTTGGTGCTGAGCTTGAGGCCTTTGTCTCGCTACACCCGCTGATGTTGTGGCCCCGAGAATGCAAATGCGTTATAATTATCTCTCTCTCACTATATAGGAAAATTGCAGGCCATTGTAAATTATGCATCAGCATAACTTGTCTGGAATGGATAAATTATACATGGGCTTTACTTTGGCAACACACAGGGGAGGGTGGGAAAGACAACTCAAAACAGCAGCTACGAAGGAAAAACGGAGTCAGTAGCAGGCTGGCGAGTGCTTTTTAAATCACCCCAGTCTCCAGCCATAACTCACTGTCTTCAGAGATGCTCTAGTTAAAAATCTGTGCCAGTTGCCAGCCAGTTCACTGTGGGCCTCTCTGTAACGGAGATGCTGCTGTGTTTGGCTCTGATGGCAACCCCAGACTAAAACCAGCTGAACAAGTCCTGCCCTATTCCCCAGCCTGGATTACCTAAAGCAAGAAGGGAGCAGATGTCCTCTCCCCACTTGCACCAGGTGATGGGAGAACTTGCTCCTGGCTGGGTGCTGAGGGAGTAGCTCCCCATCCTCTGCCTTCCTCCACACTCAACCATGAAGGTTGGATCAAAAAATGAAGCACAACTGTAGTTCACAGTGTTCTTCAGCCCTCTGTTCCCCCGAGGTCTTGAACTTGCAGTAAAGCATCATCCAGGATCCAGCTCCAGACAATCTGTTGCTACCAGCCTGCACGCTGGTAGTGAGACACCTGTGGGTCAGTACTGCTTGGATCTGGAGTAAACAGTGTTAGGAAATACCCTTATAGTGTGGAGTAGGAACATCTCCTTCCATTTGAGTGGCCTGGGCTGTTCTCACCTGAGGTGTTGGGAGAGAGGCAGCATGAGTAGGTTTGCTTTTCTGCAGCACCTCTTTTCCAGCAGAGCAGACATTTCTGCTGAGTTCTGCGTTCTGACTGCATCCCCCTGATTTCTGCCCAATTGCTTCGTCCTGGTGTTGGATTCAGTGGTTGTGAGCTCTGCAGGGAGGAAAGGTGCCTTCCAGAATGGCAGCCTTTGAGCGAGATTTCCTGGCAAAATCTTGCAAGCAATTGCAACTTATTTGGTAGTATGATCAAAAATACTGATTTTAATTTTGTGCATGTTTGTGTGCGTGTATCCTTGCATCCATGCAAAGCCTCAGGTGACTGACAAGTAACTCTTGTGCTACCTAGGGCCAAACTTAATTTTAAAGCCTAGCTGTTCATTATTCCTGGTGCCAGCACAAGTCTCTGCTGAGACCAGTGCTTTATTGTGATTTCTTTCACCCCAAGTGGCAAGTGCGGTGGTAATGGCTGTTGTGTAACATCAGCTGCAAAGCTTGTCTCATTCCTGAGATACTTGTTTGGACAAGACATTGAAACTTGGAGCCAAATACAGTGCAAACATCAAGTATTTGCCATCCAACAACTGCATCTGGGCTGAAAAATAGTGACTGTGTAGTAGCTAAGATACGTAATGAATGCTAACTTTAAGTTAAAATAAACACATGGTCAGCTTTAGATTTAGTTCTTGGGTCAGAATGTCTAAAAAATACTTCTGAACGGTTCTTCCATCTGTGCCAACAACTTAACACAGCAACATTGTAAAACAAAATGAGGTGTCTTTTTAAGACTTCAGATGATCTACGACCCACTGTATCTTTGGGAAATATGCCATAAAGATTAATTAGCCTCATTGCTTACTGCTCTTACTATTTTTAAGACACTTTGCTCTTTCTATGTTTAAAAAGAAAATGGGTTTAAAGATAATGTGACTGTCCAACTGGTGCAAACAGGAAAAAATCAGCCAGCATTTGTGAAGGAAGACCATTGCACTCTGCAACTTGGATTTTTTGGAGCACAGCATGACTTCTTAGGAGAAATTTGCATAATTAAATCATGGTGCTCAGAAAATTAAGTAGCTTGTACTGAGCCTTATGTATATAATTGAGCTGAGCTGATAGCGTTATCATTAGTGATCAGATTATGGTGGTGGAATGGCAGAAACCTCTATAGCCTGGAAAGGTATAACTGCATTTCTGCAAGAGGGTCCACTAACATCCTCCTCAGGACTACTCTGTGGACTTCAGCTCATCTGTAGTAGTTCCTCTGACTTACAATCTGGACATCTGTATTTTTGAAATGTGGACTATCAAAACCATGTCAACACTTAAGTGCTACAACCTTGACTGTAACAGAAGTGCACTTTTAGGTGCTGAAGAACTCTTTTTTCCCTTCTGTCTCTGGCCCACAGACACATCATTATTCCAAGGAAAATAAAATAACTTCTTATTGTCCTGCCTGAGGGTAGCCTGGGAGTTAGGGTCTCTCCTGTTAGACAGGAGATGGGGGCTCCACATCTCAGGTGGAGGAGGGAAATTTAGTTTCTCCTCACAAGGATGCTAACCTTGAACAGCAGAAGAGGTGTAACAGTATTTTGAATTGTACCTCATCACTGATACCTCCTGTGAAGGCTCCCTCCAGGGTTGGGACCATTAATGAAAAGGGGTGGAGAGTTGGGAAATGTGTGAATACCAAAAAAGCTACGATGGGAAGAAAGGTGCTGGACTTCCCAGTGGCATCGGACACATCTAGACATGCTCAGAAAAGGGTCCTTGTGCCCTTGAAATTCTATGACATGGAAAACTTTATAGCTAAGGTGTCAGGTGCTTATAAGGTTGGGTAGAGGCTTGTGGTGGTGCTGTGTGCTTGTGCTCACTGATGTGATGATGTGACTCCAACCGACTTTGAAAATCCAACGTTCAGCAGTATCAAACCTCATAGATGTGTACCAGTAAAGGCTGGTGGTGTCTAATCCACCCCTATGCCCCAAGGCATTGCAGACTGCACCCAAACCACTCCTGATGGAGCGGGCTGAAAATAAACTACCAAATTCTCAGAGTGGTCACACTCCTAAGGGAATTTAGTGAATCAGAGCAAAACTTGACCAGTCTGATACGGGTGCAGTAACTTTCCATCTCCAGAGAAAGTTGGAAACTGGTCTAGGTTTCTTCACTGTTTTGCTTTAATCACAGCTCATTCTTCAGCAAGAAACAAAGTGTTCTTTTTTTCTCCCCAGTGTTTAATAGTGTGTAATATGAAGTGATAATGTTGTTAGAAGATAACACTGTTAACATAGTGATGGGCTCCTGCTGTAGGGTATAATGCCAAACTTAGTGACTTATTTGAGATACAAAAAGAGTAAAAGCCAAAGTTTGGTTTGTTTGTTGTTTTGTTTTGTTTTTAATTCTTGCCTTAAAAGGAAATGTTTGTTCTTACAAACCCCTCTTTTTTAAAACTGAGTTTAGGGTTTACAGAGTCCTGCTGATGACAAGCCAGCTTTGAGAAAAGTCCTGGTATTGTGTCTTTGCAGGGCTGGAGTTGATTAGGAGTCTGGGATAATCCCCAAGCATGGCCAAACTGTTATTTGCAGGGTTGGGTTTTATTTTCTTGCTCATTTCCTAACTGTTCTTACAACTCATACAAACACCATCACCTTGATAAAGGAGCAGGACAGCACTGTTTGTGGGAATTGCTCAGCAAGAGATGCTTGCTTTCTGCTTCTGCCTTTCCCACTGGCAAGCAGGGTGGGTGTAGAAATGTGTTGAAGGAGAGCTTTCCCAACAAGCTCCTGCGTAGGCGATAAAGAACTCCCTGGATGTGTCCTTGCTGAACACAAGGGGAACACGTCTGATGAGTTGTGAATGAGCATGGGAGATACTCAGGCACTTGACAATTTTTGAAAACCCACCTTTGGTTTTCCTTCATTGGGTCTCTGTGCCAGAGACCAGAGCCCCATCAATAGGTACGGTGAGAAGCAGGCAAGAAAAGATGTGGATGAGCAACTGGGTGGGCTCACTCAGAAGCTTTCTTTTGTTCTCATAGGAATAAGTATGGCTAAGTAACTAGTGTAGCAGGTTGTGTGATGAGATGGGAACCAGCTGGAGAGCTGTGGGTAAATCTGTCTTGTAGTTTCCCCTTGTGTGAGATAGAAAATATGTTCCGGCCCTTCCTCATAGAGTGCTTTGAGATGTTCAGGTGATCAGAGCTGAATAAGACAGTGCTATTATTAGGCATCATTTTTTTGATGGGCAGCTTGAGTAATGTTTTCAAGGGCCCAATGATAAATCCAATTTTGTTTCTAGTAAATAACTTACCCAGGCAAATCAAACCACTGCCA
The DNA here is from genome assembly GCA_025774025.1 of Xenus cinereus. NCBI lineage: Eukaryota > Metazoa > Chordata > Aves > Charadriiformes > Scolopacidae > Xenus > Xenus cinereus. Next base: position 4,618,693 of record JAOXJK010000001.1, on the reverse strand, counting down.
TTTTACATGGTACTATGCAGCATTAAGTGAAAACCTTGCCTGAAAATAATTCTATGAGGTTTTCAAAATACTAGAAAAGTCTCAGGTTGCTGGATTTAAAAAGAAAAAAAAAAGGAAAAAAAAACCCAAAACATAAGCACGTTTCTCTTTACAATATGACCGAGTCAGTTTTTTATTTCTGATGAACCACGTTCATGGGTGCTGAGGAAACTTAAAGCTCATTGTACTGAAATCATTTCCAGTTCCCCAAAGAATTAAGAACAGGCATTAGGTAAAGAGCTAAATTATATCCAAACCAATCCAGACTCACTGTAGGGTCATTCATGTACATACAATGCAGAGTGTTCAAACACATGGTCTGGTGCTGTTAAGAGATTTGTTTTTCTTATATTTATCTCCTTAGGCCAAGTGTAGACTGTTAAAGCTCGGATTCCCTGAGCCAATAGTAGGAATCATTTTTATTCTCAAAGGCTTTGGATTAAATGGACTGGCACACGTGTTTTGTTGTACAGAGTGGACACACACTGGGTTTCAGGCACACCTCCTGCAAACTCTTTTTGTGTAGACTTCATTAATATTCTGTTAATACAGTCAAGGCACGCAGCACTCAGATGCTTAAACGTATTGCTGACCTCGAGTATGTGAATTTCCCCTTCAGTATTCAGTGTGTAACAGTACACATGACTCTGTACCTGGTTGAGCCATCAGAATTATTTTCATTTTTATAAAATTGAGCCAGTATGAATGCAGGAAATGGAATCTGCTTTGGGTGAGAGGGTCTGTCTCAAAGAAAAATACTGACTAACAGGAGATCTTTGGGGTTAGCTAGCAGCATTTAATGCAGTCGCCGTATCAGATCGATGTGTCATCTACAATATGTTTAGCACATTGATCCAATCTGGGAGCTCTTATTGCATCTGGCACTTACCCTCTTCAGCCTTGAACCTAAGTTGGCACCTATAAGCTGCTCCTGCCTATGCAGCACCTGGGATCATATTCAGGGTGGTCAGGGACTACTTTTAAACCCATCAGTGTTGTCGGTTTTGTCTCTCAATAGGTTCTCAGCATGGTGATCAATGCAGCCTACAAGCCAGGGAGTGTTTTACGAGAATTGCAGCTCGTGGAAGACCCTCAGTGGAATTTTCAAGAGGAAACACTTAAAGCAAAGTAAGTCTTCAGCATGTGTTCTTTTATTTGTGGGGCTTCAAAATTGGAACTGACTGGAGGAAGGAGGACAAAAAAAAAGAGAACAAAGGATTTCTTCTACTGTGAGAGTTTTACTTTCCTAATTGTCATTTTGCTTCATTGAATTATTTATCTCATTCTATAGCAACTTCAGAAATGAAATATTCACCTGAACAGTTCATTTCTATTGTCTTTCTCCAAGCAGCCATCCAGATTTTGATGAAAAATGCCATGTTTATTCAGCGAAGTCCTGAGTTTTATGATAAGCTGTTCCTATAAGCTTGGCTATTATTGAATTAACTCAATTCCTGGCTTTCTAAATGTAGGAGCATTAGTGCTTTTAATATAGAGCCTGTCACTCTAATGCAGAAAAACCTGGTGAGAACGAATGGCACAAAGAAAAAGTACAAACAAAATAGCAGGGACACATTTTTAGGTGGGGAATCTGGGGTTAAGATCAGGATTTGAGGCCTTTCTAGAATTTGTGCTTCAATTGTCATCTAAACAACACTTAAGAAAATTGTATCTAGAAATTACTCAATTTCCCCTTTCATCTTGAAAATTTACCTGTTTATGTCTTCTTTATGTAATGGGCACTACACTTAGGATGTGTTTCAACAGCCATTGTCTCTCTGAAAGGAGAGTCTCACCTAAGGTCTCTCCAGTGTCCCTCCAAAGAGCAATTCTTCCCACTTTGAGATGGATGTCAACAGATAGTTCTTTGAAGACAGCTCTCTCCATTGAGGGACTTGGTCACCTTGACTTTTTGAGTACTGAAGCTAAATGCAGTGAATCTCACCCTTTATAATGAACTCTCTTACTCCTTTTCAAATAAAAGCAAATTTCTCTTGGTTATTTGAAATGATTGGCTGTTAAACATGGCACTATTGGTTGCTATTGTATTTGATCTTTGGCTATGCAGGTATTTCAGAAAGCTCATGTGTGCTCTGGTTGAGAGACAGAATTGAGGACCTTTTATTCTACATACTCAGAAACTGCTTTTCTAAAGGAGGATTGGAATTGGAAATGAAAAGCTACTAGAAAATCCTATTTTTAATTTGATTCTTTCACCCATGTGGAAAGTCATGTTTTTGTGTTTGTCAGTGGAAATCTTGTGGATGGAAATCTAAAAGTCATCCTTGCGCAGCCAGATTTTCATTAAAAACAAGTCATCGTCCATGACCTGGTTTTCATTGATTCCAGGCTCCCATACCCTGTACTAGCAAATACTATATAATGCACTTCTACAGGTACTTAGCAATTGTGAAATCAAGTTATAACGTCCCAGCTTAATGTCCTGTGCTGCAAATAGTTGAACTTACGGGCAGTTTTCCTATCAGCAGTATCCAAAATAGGACTTTGTAGGTATTTCTCATTTGAGTGTAGGTATCTGCCTTGTGAAAAAGCAGCAGTATCTAATTCTTAAGGCTGCTGCAATCCATATTGCTAATGGAAGCCAGCCTGGAAGACACTTAACTGACTGTGAAGTGCAGGGATGTATTGTCCTCGATAGCTCTGTCTACAGCCCAGTCCACTGAGATCCCAGGCAGCTTGCTGGCCTCCAGGCGTGCTTACACCAGGAAGGCCAACATGGGCTGCTAGAGATGGTCGCTTACCCATATCACATCAACCACTTTTCCTCCCTCATTGTTGCCTGATGTGCTAATCATGCTGTGATGAGCACTTCCATCTCTGTTACCTTCCCCCTGATGCTTCTTCCCATTCGTTCCTGTGTCCGTTTCCTCTTCCCATTTATTTATCAGGGCAGCCAGCTGGATGGGATCTAGCCTGTATACATGTAGCCTGCCAGACAGAAGTAGACCAATGCTTTCCAGCAAGGAGGCTTTGTATTTTATGTTGGTCAGCCAGTCACAGGATGTGTACATATTCCTGCATGATGGCTACCCCAAGAAGCAACAATCTCAGCTCTTCAGCGAGTCAAGCAGCATCTTTCAACTTTATCAAGCCACACAATGGGGTCATTACAGGCTCAGAGCTGGGACAGCATGTTTTGGAGTGACTTCCAAGCATAGAAGTGTATTCTCATTTGGTGTGGCATTGTCCTCTGAGGAGACTGAGGTCATGGGGCTGGACAGCATTAGATATTAGGAAAAATTTCTTCACTGAAAGGGTTATCAAACTTTGGAATAGGCTGCCCAGGGAAGCGGTGGAGTCACCATTCCTGCAAGTATTCAAAAGATGGGTAGACGTGGTGCTGAGGGACACGGTTTGGTGATGTTTTTTGTCAGTGTTAACAGTTGGGCTAGATGATCTGAAAGGTCCCTTCCAACCTAGACAATTCTATGATTCTATCTGACTTCTGAGGCTGGAGCTCTGTCTCAGAGCGGTGCTGGCCAGTCATACCAGCTTGCCTGCGGGTAGTTTGAATAATTCTAAGAGTAGGTGGCAAAGGGTAGATATGCGCTAAGACTGTTGGGCTCCCCTAGGAAGTCCTACTTTTTTCCTTCCTGAATTTGGTTAAGCCACTTCATCAAGAAGTGTATCAGGGTTTTAATTGCATTTGGTTGTGCAGAAGCAGAGAAGAAAACACGCTCATGAAATCAGATACCCTGGGATGCACAAATAGCACGCGACATGTTACATCAGGTATGACAGCCAGTTGTGCTCCAGAATCTTAAACAGAGACCTGTAACGAGCAAACGCCTGTCTACACCGACTCCCAGCTACACCGATGGTGTCGTGCTGCTAATGATGACAGCTCTACAGCCAGCCGGGGCGTCTGTGCTGTAATGTGACATGTCGTGTCACCACCTTCCTTCTGATGTCAACTGACAGCTCCTTGGATCTTGACAATGTTGTTGTTTGTTGGCGGTGGCGGCTGCAGTGGGGTAGAGCAGAGAGGAGGAAGGAGGGTGGTGAAAAAAAGACTGTTTTCCCCACTGGCCCCAATGCCAAATTGTACACTGCCAGGAACACCTTATCTCAGTCCCAGGGCAACCTGCGTTGACTTTACTCTGCTGTCATGAGTGACCAGCGCAGAATCAATTACGGTAGCCTTGCAAAGAAGATAAACAATTTAGACTGTCTGAAGAGATGTGTCTGCGGTGCGTGATGGCAGTCGCTTCCCATCAGTGCAGCTGGCTCCCTGTGAAAATAGTCAAACCTGATTTATTGGTGATCATGAGTTAGAAATGTCAGGCCTGATCTTCTGAATTCCCATGAGGGCCAGCCAAAGCTGTGGACATCCAGCTCTTAGAGATGCTTTAAGTTCAGTGCCTACATTTGGATTTGGCTTCCTAATTTGACATAAAATGCTTGAGGGACTTTATGCTTTTTAAGGGCTTAAATTTCTAAGGGCTATAAGAGGGGCTGTTTGGATTTACCTATTTTTGCAGGACTTTGGACATAAACAGTACCAGAGTGTGCAGAGAGTTATCTCCTGGGTCCTGTATGAAGCCCAGTTAATCAAAATAAGAAAGAGGAGTATTCCTGGACTCCTCCATTACATGAAATTTTGAGAGTTGCTCAAATCCAGTAGCTGCACTCCAGGAATGTAAACCCCCCCATCACAGACACCATGGCTTGTTTATGAGACTGTATTTCAAAGAAAGTCTTTTCACTGGGGTGCTTTAGAAGACTTTCATTTGTGGTAGATGATGCTGAAGTGTTTGAAGTCTGCTTTGTCTCAGCCTTTGCTAGCAAGGGTTGCTCTCAGGCCTCCCAGGTCCCTGTTACTGTTTGAGGGAGTGAGGTGTCACCCACAGTAGATGGAAAAGAAGCCAGAGACACTAGAGGCAAGCTCGATGTCCACAGGTGCGTGGAACCAGATGGGATGCAGCCAGCTCAGCTTGAGAGAACTGTCCAATGTCATTGAAAGGCCACTCTGTCACGTTTGAAAACTGATGGCGATCAGGGAAGTTTTCTGATGTCTGGAAGGACAAGGAGAATCCAAGAAACTACAGGCTGTCAGCCTAACATTCCTGGGAAGGTTATTAGGCAAATCGTTCTGGAAACCGTTTCCAATAACATGCTGGACAAACAGGTGACTGGGAAGAACCAGCATGGATTTACAAAGGGTGAATTGTGCCTGATGTGATGAAGAAACTGGCTTAGCAGTTGGGAATGGGAAAGCAGTGGAGGTTATTTACATTGATTTTAGCGATGCTTTCAACACAGTCTTCCATAGCGTCCTTATAGCCAAGCTGTGGAGATGTGGAGTGGATGTGTGTGTGATGAGTGGAAAGTTGGCTGGACAACTGATCCCAAAGGGTTGCAATCCGTGGTATTATGTGAATAATGGCAGCCAGTTATTAACAGTGCTCCTCAAAGGTCAGTACAAAGCTAATATGATCTGGTTCATCGTCCACATGAGCTCTGCCACATAGTTCTTGAGGGACTGCCAGGGTGAATTAGCATGATCAGGTGGCCTTCTGTGCCAGATATTGGAGACAGAAGTCATTGATACCAGTGGAATGACTTAAACTCTATCTTTCTGTAACCAGAAGAGTTAACAAAACACGTCCTTACAAACAGAGTAATTCCAAAGCCCTTTCTGAATCCTATCTTTGAGAGTACAAAGTATCACTGGATGATTAAATAGCTTTGGAGGAAGATAACTACAACATTTTTTGTTGATTTTAGCTAGACTTAGATTATTTGCAAAATCTTTGGTGTTCAGGACACACTGAGTAGCTTCAAGGGTACCAGGGTTTTGATGAAAACTTTAGGGTTTTCTGTCATTGGCAGTTGCAATGGCCCATACAGGCAGGGTCTGATTCAAACAGAATGAAGAGGATGTCGGACAATTTCTACTGCTGTACTGCTAAGTAGCTTCTAGTAGATCCAAGGCAGGGAGGCTTTGGTTGTGTGCTGTGTATTTCCTGGAGATTTCTCGTATTTGGCCAACTTTAAGCTCATAAGACAAATTGGAAATGTGTTGCAAAAGGACAGATAGGAGTTTTTGGTCTCCTGAAAGGATGTTTAGGCTTTTAGCCAGTGAATTGTTCAAAATAGTCTCAAAGACTGTCAGAACTGTGGATGAGACCTTTGAAAATGAGGGTAGTCTCAATGCTCTTGTTGTTTGAAGTGGCTTCAGCATGAGGCTTTTCACGTCATCACAAAACAGTCCCTAGCTCGAGTGCTCATAGAAGACATTTTGTTCTCATGAAACTCTGATCTATTTTATCACCAAAGGAAGCTTCAACAGAAGAATGATATTGCCAGCAAAGTGCTGTTAGCTTACTATTGTTGCTCATGGATCAGCAAAGACCCTGAGTATATTTTTTATGGAAATAGTTTCAGCCATAAGCATTTCTTCAGTTTTTGGGATCTGAGGGCAGAGAAGGATGGAGAGGAAAGGAATATTATTGATCGACTGTCGGCTGAACATGAGCCAGCAGTGTGCCCAGGTGGCCAAAAAGGCCAACAGCATCCTGGCCTTTATCAGGAACAGCGCGGTGAGTAGGACCCGAGAAGTGATCATCCCCCTGTACTCGGCACTGGTGAGACCCCACCTCGAGTACTGTGTCCAGT
>JAOXJK010000001.1:4575901-4611915 GCA_025774025.1 Xenus cinereus | reverse complement strand
ACATGGTGCTCGGGGATATGGATTAGTGTTGGGTGGTGTTTTTGTGTGTGTTTTTTGTTTGTTTTTGTTGGGTTTGGAGTTTGTGGGTTTTTTGGTGTGTGTGTTTTTTTTGTTTGGTTTTTTTTTGTTTGTTTTTGTTTTTGTTGTTTTGTTTAATTGGTTGGACTAGATGATCTTAAAGGGCCCTTCCAACCTAGGTGATTCTGTGATATTTATTTTGATTTAGCTGAAAAATCTTTTGGAAAAGAATGATGATTTCTAAGAAAACTGAAAATGTTATGCTTGACACAGGTGTTTTCCAAGTCTCCAGAGCTGCCATGCTGTGTGTGCAGGTTACTTACTGCTTAAATGTGGTTGGGAAGATAGAAGTCCTAGTATGAAAACGTTAATAGGAATATCAGTAGTTGGTAATTTTTTGAGCGTTGTTAATGGAAAGGCATTTTCTGATTAGATCCAAAGGAGCTCTTTCCACATGGCCATCCTAGAACAGCTCAGATTACATTTGGTGGTGTTTGTGTTAAAAATCTTTAGTGTGTGAAGAATATGGAAAATATTAGTAGAACCTGGTTTATAGTTGAAAGAGGCACTGCCAAAGTGAAAATCATGTAAAAATATTACTGTGGCCAGTACTAACACCTTGGGTTATTGAGCCTTATTGCTGCAGTCATGTTGATCTCCATTTTGCCACCCGTTTTGTTAATTGCTCTGTGTATTGCATTCAAACCAGACTGTGAAATCAGTCAGTTGTTCATTTTCCTGGTTTCATCTTTTTCTTTCACCAGGTACAATGGGTCCTTTCTGGGCAGCCAAACACAATAGGAAGCACACAGCTAGAAGAAGTCAGCCATCCTTGAATAATACCCATCAGGCAGCTTTCTTAGCTTGTAAGAAGGAAGATCAAGAGGCAATTTGATTACAGTGCTTTTGCAGGGAAACAAGACCAGATGCATTCTTTTCATCCTAGCGGTGAAAGTCAGAACAAGGACAAATAAATGCAAGTTAAATCCAGACACATCCAGACATAAAATGAGTCATAGGCTCAGGAGGTACAGGTGCTCCTGCTGCCAGGATTCCTCCAGTGTGGAGACCCTTGAGGGGAGGCTGCTGCCTTTCTGGAGGTGATGCTTTAGTCCAACCAAAGTTGTTGGGGTTCAGGTGAGGGTAATGCGATGAAATTCTGCAGCCTGTCATAGGAGTCAGACTTATCAGCTTAATATTCTAGGCCATCATTAAACTTAATGGCTCCTGGAGAAACAAGAAGGGCATGAGTCTTCTCAAACATGCTGAAAAGAAATAAAAAATGATTATAAGTAGATATATTTAAATGCCTGTGGAATTTGTTCGTTTGATAATAGTCAAACCCTCTTTAGCCAGCCCGCCTGTGCAGCTGTTCCGTCAGGCAGCTGGGATAACAGTGCTCTGTGTCTGGAAGGAACACTTTTTTGATTTCACATCATCTGTCCAGGTCTGTTGGGGTGCATGAAGAGTTGGCTAATTAAGTCATTCATTCATTCATTCCTTTATTCATTCAGGTGAATGAATCCAGAATTGTCGCCATGACCTGGGGTCCTTGGTCAGGCACCAAATGGGGCATCAGAGCATGGTACCTTGCTCAGGTTCTGGACAAATTTTGTGTCAAGATGATATTTTGGATCAAGTCTTTTGAGACATGAGGATGGTTGGACTGGGCTGTTCTCAGACCCTAATTTCATTTGGGTATCCCAAGTCTCAAACCCTTTGCCCATACCCCAGTGCTTCCAGAAAGAAATTTTGGGAGGGAGAGCAGCAGAAGGTGGTTTCTCAGTTGCTTTGTGCAACGTGGTAAAACCTTCGGAGGGAGGGAGTTGAGACTGGGTGCATGCTGTGTGTTTTAACTCTCTGGCCACGTCTTCTTTGTTTCACCTTCTCCTCCTCTTCCTTTTCCACATCTGACTATCAGCAGCTGCCTCCCTGCTAGGGAACTGTGGGTCTTAATACACTCGCAAGTGCTTTGTCTCATTTTTCCTGATGACTGTATCTTTGTCTTTCAGTGCCTCCCATCCAGTAAGCTTTCTTTCCCTGTCTCTCCCTCTTTTTCTTTTGTGTGTGTTACTTTTCTCTCCTCTAAGCACATTTATAATGCCTTAACACCAGGTGCTCGCATGATTGTCTCTTGTGTTGCATTCCTCAGGACGTGCAAGAGATATTGTAAAAACCTTATCTCACTGTTTACAATAGCCTGGTGCTGCTGTTTAATAAATTATGGGGATAATTGGTTTTTCAGAGTTCACATCTACAATGTATTACAGCAGGGATGTAACTGTATCTTTCTTAGCCATTTATTGCTCAGAAACACTTCATATAAAACACCGGAATAAATGTTTAAGTAGCACATGGATAACAAATTTAAGACAAACCTTTCATTGCATCTGCTCTAAGCATTCCCTGTAGGAATCACTGGTTTTAGGGCCTGTTCTCGCAGCCCTGTTAACTGACTCAAGAGACTCCTGGTTCGTTCCTCAGGTTTTGCACCACCCACGTCTCATAGAGGTGAAGTCGACTGGTCCCTGTATGACAGACAATCTGGTTTCACCCAGATACAACCACAGGCAGCACAACAAATCTGTGGGCTTCTTGTGAGCGGGGACATGATGTGAGAGCTGCCTCAAGAAAGATGGCATTGGAGAAGACCAATGGAGGCTTATAGAGACAATCTCCAGTGTAGCCCACATACAGGGTGGTGACCGCAAAGTTCTGCAAGGCATATAAGCTTCTCATTGCAGATCAATATATGAGGAGAGACTACATCCTTTTCCTCAAAACTTTGCATCAGTTTGTAGTATGGGCATGCTGTCCTGTGTAATATCCTCGCCAAACCTACTGTGATTTTTTTGCCATCTCTTGCCTTATCTACAGATATATCCAGTCTGCGCATGCATTCCTCCCTAAATCATGTCCACATCTCTGATTCCAGGATCATTTCATCCTGCCTTTCCTTCCTCAAGTCCATCTGAAATGGAGCCACTAAAACAAGCCGACCTGTTCTGCCTGCCTTCCCAAAAGAGACACTTTCCCAAAAGTCATTAGGGAAGGTGTCTCCCTAACAGAGTTTGGTCTGTAGCATCGAAGGACATCGTTTGATTGGTGACATGGGGTCTTGTCGTTCTCTTCTAGATACAGAGGGAAGACATACAGGGCGACTGTTAAGATTGTGCGGACCTCGGATCAGGTGGCGGATTTCTGCAGAAGAGTCTGTGCAAAGTTGGAGTGCTGCCCCAACTTGTTCAGTCCTGTTCTGGTGGCCGAAGTCTGCCCAGAGAACTGCTCCATTCATACTAAAACCAAGTACAGTGAGTATTGGCCAAAATGCTTCTTGGTGCTAGCTGGGAATCGGAACAGTGGGGGACTGTGCATGAACTAGTGATGGAGAACGGGAGTTGTGTAGTACGTTAATAATGAGTGGGATTCATCTCATCTATGAGCAGTTATTTAATCCCGATCAGGCCACCACAGGCTCCCTCAGTATTCTGTACAGAGAAATAAGCATCTCCGGAAAACTGTCCATCTCTCTCCATCCTAATATATCTGTTTGAAAGTCATTACTTTTTGGAAGTCTTCACTTTTCTTCATATGTAAAGTTAACATAAGGAGCACATAAAAGGAGCCTGCAGTGGCCAGCTGAGATTTAAACTGCTACATCTGAGACAGCTTCATTAAGTGACATGAACTCTCAGTGAAAAGTTTCTGGCATACGCACCAGCACAGGCCAGTATCACGATTCTGAGGTGCTGGAAGGAGTTTTGGAGCATTGACCTTCTCTGCTCAGGGTGTTTAATATTTAAACATGTTCCTACTATTCAAGAAGGCTGAAGTTAAGAATGTGCTTAACATTTTTGTTTGTCCATGTTACTGGTAATGGCTCTTAAACAGGTCAGGAAAGTGGAAATGAGTGCTGTCCTTCCCCAGGTTGCAAGAAACCAGTATGATTGATTTAAACCAATTAGCTTCTGTTTGGCACCAGAGTAGGAGGGGAAATGGCCTCAGGGAGATACTCAGATCATTGAATATGGGTTTCTGTAGAAGTCTACACCTGAGCTAGACTCCTGGCTCCCACTCATAGCAAATGGAGAGCTAGAGGAGTACAGCTAGGGGAGGCAATCTCCAACTGAGATTGTATCATCTCAGAGTTGATGGTTGTATGTGACTGGATGAATTGTTCCTCAAAACTCCATTGATTTGATGAAATGCTCAGTTCAGTTATGAATTTTGACATGGGTGCCAAGTGCCATTTTAGTTGTCCCTGGCGAAGGGCAGAGTATCTGTCAGCCCTGGAGGATGCTGTAGAGCATGTCAAAAGGCGTCTAACACAAGCTTCTAAGGTAAGGTCAGAGGACTCACATTTGTAATTTCAACTTGGGCCATGAAATAGTCGAAGGTAATAAGAACTCATTCCTTTGTGCATTGAACAAATGCAAATAATTCAGGATCACTGGCCCTCTCCGCTCTCTGCTGAAAACATTCACAACTGAAAGTCTATCTAAGACTGTTAACTCATGCTGAAGGGCTTTGGATTAAATCAGAAACATGCTAGACCCTCTCCCTCCAAATCTCTGCTCAGCTTAGTGGAAGCTTTTCCTAAGTACACGTTGTAGGGTTAAATTCTGAACTCCTCATTCATCACCAATAAATGTGTATACATAAGAGCTGTAACACTCTGCACTAGTCCAAGATGACATATTTACACTGGCTGTTTTTTCCAAATCAATGTATTTTAAAGTTCCTCGTAAAAGTGCACCTAGAGTGCAGTACTGAATCAGTAGCAAGAAACAAGTCAAAGTTTCCTTCTCTTGGTGGTTAAAAGTTTTTAAAGAGTATTTTGCTTCATTTCTCCAGCCTATTATTATGGGAAGAGGAAAAAAATCATTAAGCCACCGATTGGGGAAAATAACAACATGAAAAGTGGACATGTGAAGCCAGCCAGACGCAGAAAAAGGCGGAAATCCATCTTTGTGCAGAAGAAAAGAAGGTCGTCAGCTGTTGATTCGAATGCTGCAGGCTCTGCAGAGGTACATGTTGCACTGGGGTAAATCAGCAAAAGCCCCTCGGTGCTTTTCTGTCCCCCCATCTGCATCTTCCTTCTGAGGGACTTCTCAGCAAACCTCAGCACTTCCATTTCCCATTTTGAATCCCTCCTTGCTGCTCTGTTTTACTAAGGTCAGACTGGTTTTATTGGGATGCTTTGGAGGCTTTTACCCTTGTCCATTCTAGAGTTAGCAAACAGAGTTTTTGCTTCCACCTCTGTAATGCTCGCTAGCTAATGTGCTGTCTAATATTATATATTTGTTTCCTTTTGCTGCCTTATAAGCCTGTAGGCAGGCAGATGAGCCTGTCAGATGCTTTGTGCAGCATCTAGCAGAGTGAAGGAGATCTGTCATCCATGTCTAAGATCTCTAAATCTTATAATAAATAAAATTAACTCTCAAGCAATTATGGTTCCGAGGGCTTTTATTTTTTCATTAACCATTCATGATATTTTTTGTTCACAACGTCAAGCAATAGATGTTCTAGAAGCTTTAGAAAGCAAGAAAAGGATTTGTGTCCCAAATACATGGTATTTGAGGCCTCAGTCTTTTCAGTATGCTGTGTGAAGTGATGGGATCCCAGCTTCAGCAATGATTTGTGACTAAATGCAACCTGGAGCAGACTTAGTTCTGTGCGGACCATTCCTGGGTGGTTTTCCCGTGATAGTAACAACAAAGTTCATGTGTGGTTTCCCTTCTTCCGCTGAGTGCCAGTGATTGCTGCTTTGTGCAATGTGAAATAAAACTGATTTACTTAAATTCTCTCTACTTCAGCTGGAGGGGGATATTTTAGTCAGCTTTCAGTTGATTGCTTGCATCTTCATGACTTTGTCCTCATTTAGGTGTAGTTCTGCTTCATTTCCTTAGATTATACCTGCTTCAAAGGAATTTATACTGAAATAAACTCATCTTAAGCCTAAATCAACCATTAGCCAATTTTTTCAACCTTTCAGCCAATATAACTAACTTCATCTAAAATTGCTCTTTCACTGAGCATATGGCTTGGATGCACGCTCACACTTTGATCAGAGCAAAGCTGTCGAAGCCATTTGGGCCATTTTTGTATATATAAAGTTCAAAATACACAGTTTCCATCAGTTGGTGTGTGCTTGCAAGTTCTGTGTGACAGAAATAACAGGAATCTGGTATAATATCCTTTAAATGGAAATTTGTTCTTCACTTTTAGCAGTTAGGACTGAAAGCAGGGAAATCTGCTTGTCTGTTTGTCCTGAGTTTTGCAGAAATGCCAGCTAAGAAACCAAGATGTTTTTAAATGGCACCAAAATTTCCTTCCTTTCGGTACCAGTGACACCCATGACAATGTGAAGCAAGGTGAAGGTTTAAATTCAAGTCTAGTTGTGATTTTAGTTCATCTCAACCTGAGTTTCGTTTCATCCTTTTAGTATTTTCCATTTCCCCTTCTTACACACATCTGCAATGTTTGAGACACTGGCCCAACAGAGGAACATTTCATGCTTGATGAGTTATGGCTGTTGACCTTTTGTTGGAAACAGAAAAAGGATTTGTCCATCATGTATTTTTTTTCTTCTACATTTTGTAACAAATCTAAATTGAGGGCTAATCTACTTAGCACTGTAATGAAAATGGGATAATTTGGTTAAAATAAATGTTACCCAGGACCAGCATGGGCACAGGCATGCAGTTTGACCCAGTGCCTTTCAATTTGCTGCTGTATTAATCTCCAAGCCTGGATGCTGTTTCTCTGATGGTCCTTGTGCAGGAGAGCGAAGACGACGAGCCGGATGCGATGGAGGACGAGACGGGAAGCGAGGAAACCAGCTCAGAGCTCCGGGATGACCAGACAGATACCTCTTCTGCCGAGGTCCCCTCCGCCAGGCCCCGGCGAGCGGTCACCTTGCGGAGCAGCACTGAGTCGGACAGACCTCCTCCCACGGAGAGAGCCCGACGGAGCCGGAGACCGCAGCCCCACTCCTACGGTGAGGGGGAGAAGTGCACCCAAGCCAAGGAAGTGAGTATGCCCGTAGGCTTTCACAGCAATATTCTTCCTAAATTAACTTTTGGTGCCAAGCCTTCCTCATCTGAGGAGGCATCCCTGCCCTGGTTCTCCACCCAAGGTAGTTTTCTTCATGAGAGCTTTTTGGCTTTGTTGTAGGAAATTAAGCAAGAAGAAGAAGAGAAGCTCATCCTGGACAGCAATCCATTGGAGTGGACTGTGACTGACGTCGTGAGGTTTATTAAACTGACCGACTGTGCACCTCTTGCCAAGATATTTCAGGAGCAGGTAGAGGTCTTTATGTAACTCTTCTCTTTGTGTCTGTGGTGCTTATTCACATCACACAAAAAAAAAGAGCAGCACATCATACCACCTTGCTGACTGGGCTCAGAGCTTTGACAAAGAGATTATGATCAGACTTTAGATCCCCTCAGGCCAAGCTATAGCACAAATTTTGGCAAGGCATGGAAATCCTTGAAAATATGAATCACAGACTTGCCAGATCCTCAGAGAACAGAAACACCCCAGCCAGAGTGCTTGTGATAAGCAGGAGGTTTAGACCTTTCTCGTTCGTGCCAAGGACCATAGCACCATCCTGGTGTCACACACCTCAGTTTACCAACAGATAGTGGTTATTTGGTACCTAGCAAGCTGTCTCTCCTGACCACATGGGTTCCACCCTGTTTTAAAATATTGCCCTGTGAAGCAGAAAACTTCTGCTTGAACTTAGAACTGGCTGCCTGAATTTTGACACCAACACCTAGAGCCTCCAAGTATGTAGACACCTGCCCATCTTCATCCCTCTCAAGATCTGGCAGTCAGGCCTTTGGATGACCTAATTTTCGGAGATGCCAAGCATCTCCCCATTAAGCAGATAGGTTTGCAGGAGCAGCCAATGCTTTTCATCTCAAGTCAGTGTGAACGTGTAAAATTTATATAGAAACAGCCATTACTTGGCTAATGAGCAACAGCCTCCGCCAAATGTAAAGGGCAGCGCTAAGAAATCATAGGTAGAAAGAAGCAAGTGTGGTTAATTAGGCCATAGCCAATGGCAGTCAGCGATATGGCCAACTGCACATCGAACTGCCTCTGATTCTTCACCATGAGTAACTCTGTACCCGAGTACAGCTGCTTTGGCTGGGAGAAGCTGAAGTGTGAGTCTAGAGCAAGGCTGAAACGCTCCATAGCAAGATGCTGTAGTCACTGTGTCGCAGCGTGCTCCGACCGTTTGTTAATCAGCCTGGAATAGCGCCAGGGCTTGAAAGCCAACCCTGTCTGTCCTTTGCCAAAGAGTTTTATGGGGACTTTAATCGAACACAGATGAGCGGAGTTTCTCCTTGTGATTTGCAAGGAAGCTCTGATGCGATGGGCTGTGCCATCAGGCTTCAGTGGAGGAAGAGCCTGAGCCATGGACAGTCCTGATCAAAGCAGTGCTTAAGGTGTCCAGATCCTCCTTGTGTTAAATGCTACCTAATCATGGCCATCCTGGGGAGTTTTTGTTGCCTGTGAGTTACAGTGCTTTTTCTGCACCTAGGCTCTGATCCTCCCTGAGGGGTAAAAAGCAGTTTTGTAGCCTGCTCATCTGCTTCTCAGTCCATTAATGAATAAGGAGGACTTGAGCTCTTAAGAAGAGGATTATAAAGCCAAAAGAAATCCCTCATAAAATGACTTTGTCTGGGGTACTAGTCCTTGTAGTGCAATGCATAAATAGGCCTGAGGGAAGGATGTGACCTCCAGAGGTCCCTTCCAGCCTACCCCGTTCTGTGATTCTGGGACAGTAGAGATTGCAAGGGCTCAGGGTGGTCCAGGGCCTTCTGTCTTGATTGTTCAGCAGCTGATGTGGAGCAAGACAGGTCCTGGGTGGATCAGGGGACACGACATGGAGCAAGGCAGACATAAACCTGTTCTGAGCAGATCATGGGCAAAAAGGGGTAGGGAAAGGGCACCCCTTTCCAGTGAGACCAGCATCAGTTTCTCCATTCCACTCCCTCCTCTGTCTTCTGGTGTGCTCTCTGCAGCCTCCCCCTTTCATAAAATGGGACTGGTCAGATCTCCATGGACCGTGAAGGGTTTCTGTAGAAAGTTACCCAGCATTTCAGGAGCCGGGAGGGTTTTTCCGAGCTGGGAGCAAGGTGAGAGCCTACGAAGACACACAACAATTTTTCAAAAAGCATCAGGTATCCCATAGGAAGAAGATGGGCAGCATCAAAGTGGGAGAAACATCAGAGGACAAACATGCCTTTAATTTTTAGGGCAAACTACCCTTCCTGCTTCTCCAGACCTGGTTATGCTTTCTGCCTTCCACAGTCCAAAAACAAAACCATTTTCCCTTTCTTTTTTCTTCACAGGACATCGATGGCCAAGCCCTTCTGTTGCTGACACTGCCCACGGTGCAAGAATGCATGGAGCTGAAGCTTGGTCCAGCCATCAAACTGTGTCACCAGATCGAGCGAGTAAAAGTTGCTTTCTATGCACAATACGCCAACTGACTGCACTTCTCCATTTCTTTCCGTTCTCCTTCTTGTTCCCTCTCTTTTTTAACATTTCACCTTGTTCAAGGGGTTTTTTCTCTCCTCTCCCTTTTCTTTTCCAAGAACCCGTGGAATTGGAAGCACTGGGAATTAATCTCTGGGGAGAAAAAAAAAACAACAAAACAACAACCCACAACAGAAAGCTAGCAACAAATTGAACTCATTTTCTGTACTTGTAAAGCACAGTGAAAGACTGGTGGCATCTCTCCTCGCGAACCTCACCAACCCGTTACGCAGTGGTGCAAGGCCAGCACGGATCAGATGGTTTGTTGTTCGTTAAAACAAAGCTATTGATGGCAGACGCATTCCCAAGGAGAAGGGTCGGACATTTCTGGATGATGATGGTTTGTCAAGGTTAATTTCTGGACATGAACAATTCTTTTAGCCATTTCTGACACACTTCTTTCATATTGAAATGTTATCCTTTGTAGCATCACGTGGGGTTTACTGCAAATTTGATCTTAGGGATCAATGAGCTTTTTTTTTCTCCCACCTCTCCAGTCTTACAAAAGGAAAAAGCGTTGTACCAGTCACATGCTGTTTGTTTTACTGATTTGTAAAAGAGGACTCAACCCACGGTATCAGACAAAGCTGCAGCGAACTGACAGGGGTGCAACAAGACCGAGTGCGCAGAAGCACATCCTGAGGCACACTGGCTGTGCACAATGAGCTGAACACCTCTGTGATGGGATCTGTACAGTGCTGCGTTCTTGTAAAGGAACATGAATGCATGAAAGCTTTCATAGTCAAGCCCATCCTCTTAAATCCAAGTCACTTTAAAGGCCTGACTTTGAGCCCCATGGGGTAGAAAAAAGGTTATTCGGATTTAATGATGAGATTGTTGAATGAGTGCTGGTTTCATTTGCACCTTCATGAATCAGGTTACTAGGTGGGAATAAAAAGCATCAATGTTTTCAGGCTGCATATACCATGATGCTTTAGACCAGCTGAGGATCCAGCCCAACTCAGTCTATATAAAGCACCCATACTGTCCCGATGCCACCCTGACCAGTGAAACTGGAGGCTTGCTTCATGCCAAGCAGAGTAAGCACCGGGGAGGGTGAAGAAACGGGTTGGTCACTTTGGGTTTTCCTCTGTTGTGTTTATATGAGAAGTATTTCCCATTTACTTAGTAGGGGTCTATGACCCCGTTAGTCCCACATGTTGAGCCCGAATTTGCTGTAACTCGGCAGGGGTCGGTGGCATCACAGTGATGTAAAATTCTCCCAAAAGCAAGAACCAGACTGGGACCAAGTCTGAATTTTGTTCTGACTTTAAGGTGCAAGTGAATCCCTCCCTCAAAAAGTGATTTGGGTGGTTCGTGCTGAGTTTTAACCTGATTTCATAGGAAACTGCTGATTTCAGGAGGCTTTTGTTCTCAAACTATAAACAGGTGCCTGTTTCCTGGCCTCGGGGATCCAAGCTTGGAAATTTTACACAGCTCCATTACAATGCTGTGATGCCAAAGCCCACTCAGTGAAGACATCTTGAAAAAGAAATGTCATTTCTAGCCCTAAATCTGAAGGCAGCGCTTATGGCGAGATAACCCCCCACCTCAAGCACTTGCCGTATGGTGACAGCAAACTTGGGTCAGCTAGTCCCACTGACCACAGTGTGCTCAGAAAAACCTACTGGCCAACACCAGGCTGTAGCTGCTGCTTTCTCCTTCATCGATTTCCTCCTTAACTTCTTTGGATTACAGAAGGAAAGCCTCGGAAATAAATATTCTGGACTACATCCGAATCTGCCTTAGAGCATGTGTTAGGCAAGAAGTACTGACTCCATTTGCCATGTGTCACTGGGGACTTTCTAGTCTCTCTTGCAGTGAGTTTCCTGATTTGCCACTGAGGAATGTGATGGGAGCAACCACTGCAGGCTGGGCCAGAACCTGCCATCTCCTGAGACTTCATAAAAAAATTTCTCGCGTGGGAAATCAGCAGGACTGGATCTGTTCTCAGCTATCGTCTTGTACTGAAGAACTCATTCAAGTTATAATCAGCTGAAGGGAAAAGTAGTGTCCTCTGCATCAAATGATCTTTTGTTTCTCGGAAATCCAGGAATAGGGTGCTGTAGTGGTGCAGACATTCAAAAACTGGTTTATAGACTGAATTTCCTACTGACAATAGCAGTGGACTGTGTCTGTGCAACCGGTTTGAGAACAACTTTGGATCCCTCTGAGGATGCCCAGAAACGTTGCTCTGAAGACAAAAGAATTGTGCCCAGCAAAATGAGAAAAACAGGAAGGGTGCTTCTCCCAGCTCCTCCTTGCTTCAGCCCTCCAGTGGCTGGTGCAACATCTGTCATCAGGAGAAAGCTCCCAAAAGACTGCTGTCAGGAGAATGGGCGTACGACGACATTTCAAGGAAGGGAAGCAGAATAGCTGTTTGATAAACCTCCCAGCACTGATCCTTTGCTTACCACAGCCACCTTCTTCTGAAGCATCCTTTGGTGCTCTGATGTTCCTGGAGTTCCTGGCCACTGGAATTTGTCAGAGACATTTAACACTTTCTGGGACACATTGCAAAAACAACATTGTTTTCTCCATCAACTTTGTAACTGTAGATATTCCTATGGCAGCTAACTACTCATGGAGGCACGGTCGGGGAGCAGACAGCCATAGACTCTGAGAGTGACCAGCTATGATGTTGGCTAAGCAGGGGATGGGTGAAGCATTGAGCCCAGCACATGGGAGTCTTTACTGATTGTTCAGGGAAGTTGAATCATATTTAAAACTCACCTATTAAACAACAACAAAAAAAGAGTTTTAATTTTAGCTTGCACCGGCTCTTTTATTTCCTCAGGTTTCTCTCTCTCCTTACTATTTGTCTTTCAATTTATTGTTCTTCAGTGTTGTCTCATGTATCACTCTCTGTCTTTTTGGAGAAGATGATAACCTGAAATTTTTATCCTAAAATTACCTTGGGTAGTAAATGCTTTATTATTTCTTTTAGTCTGTGGGTTGGGAGGAAATAAGGGATTGGGCTACTGTTGTCTGTTGCACTGATTGTGCTCCAGAAAAGCTGGAGCTGAACTTCTGAGACAATTCCTTAAGCAAGTGGAAAATGGACCGTGCGTAGTTTAACTGGACAGTATGCTTGGATTTTCACTTACAGAGATCAGAAGGAACTACTTACTCCTGCCTGGATTTAATTTCAATGCTGGAAACATTAGCAAAGCTTTGGAGTACTGTGCTTCAAAGGAGATGCTGGAAACCTGATCTTGTTAACGTAAAGCATCACTTTACTTTGCAATGTAGAAGTATAAGCCACTGGAAGGTTTTTTTGGTCCAGATGCAGTTCTGAGTTAAATTCAGAGCTGGTGCAACTTCACAGATACACAGATGACACTGGTGAAGCCACATCTTCTCCCCTCCCTGTTATAAATTTGGTATCCAGGCCTGAAGTTTATTGTGTTATCAGCTACAAAAGGCCACCACTGCAAAGTGCTGAACTCATGATTATCCAAGACCATTACCAAGGGCTGAGGAGCAACCCTGCTGTTGCTTTTGGGCTGGTGGATGCTGAACCTCAACACGTTCACACATACCGCTTTGGTCCCACAAGAAAAGTGTGCAGGCATCTTTTATTGGCCTCTGTTCATTCAGGCATAGGACCAAATATGGGCATTTCTGGAGCAAAATTGAAGAGTGCGTGGTACCTGCCCATCTTCATCTGCACTGGCTCCTTTTGAGCTTGCACTCAGTCTGGTTGAACAGATCCATGGGCAGGTCCCCACTCCCTTCCCAATCCCCTCAGCACTTACCTTGACAGGATCAGCCAATTCCCTGTCTGCAGCCCCAAAGCGCCAGTCTCTGAAATTGGATTAAAGCATTAATTGACGGGAATGTCCGTGGTTCCCTGGCTGGTTGTCCTGCCTTCCTCCTGCTGTCATGGATACTCCTCTCCCACCTTGAAGAAAAATGCTGTCTTTGGTTTCAGAACTCTTCTCCCCTTTCCAGGTCAAAACCACATTCCCATCCACACTCCTGGTTTTTTTTTCTCAATGTCAGGATGACCACATCCTGGCTTTTTCTACCTCTCAGAGGCGTGATGGCCTCTCAGCTTTGAGAAGGATTTCAGGGACTCCAGCTCCACCACATTAACCATATGCAATAGCCCTTGATAATTTGGTCCTGCAGGGTTCAGAAAACCTGGAAATGCTGTGTGCCCTCAGTAACCACTGAAATCAGGACAAATGGTTACACACTCTGTCCTTAGTGAAGCATCTAGCAGAGGCATGTCCTAGCTGAGATGGCCTGACCCACACTGTCAGAGGTATTTGTATGTCTGCTAGGGTTTCTCAGTAAATTAGACATCTAAAATCCATTAAAATTTCACTCTGGGTAATTTTCTAATTTGCATTAAACTGGAAAGTCACCATTCCTTCAACCTTTTGCAGGCCCCAGTCATGTGGTGTGGAGCAAACACCGTCTCAGCTCTTTGAAGGCAAACCAGACACTGTTGGGCTGCCATAATCAACATTTGGTCACCTGAAAAGCCTGCCTTGGCCTTTTAAGGGCACAAAATTGAATTTGGCAGAGCTGCAGTCCCATCTCAGTGTTTTAGAAGCTCAGTACCATCAGGGCACTTCAAATACTTTTTGCTTTTCTGGTGCAGTGTGTCTGGAAAACGATGAACTCAGACTGTTCCTCACATTTCCAAGTTCAAGTGCCAAAAGAGAAGAACATGCTGCAACTGAACACCATTAAAACCAGCTTTATTACATGTGGATAAATATAGTCTCAAGGGCTCCATTTTGGTGCTAAGATACGTCACGCTGTAGTTTCCATTGCTTAGGATTACAAAGCTGATTCCCTACTCCAGAAAATTTTTTCTGTAATCAGCAATGTCTTAAGCATTAGGATTTTATTTTTTCTCTTGTGTCTGTAGATTTTTAACTCAGATACACTCAACAAATACTTCCCCCTCCTCCTACCCCCAATCATGTGAGTTTTGGGTAAGTTCTATACAGTCTATTTATGTAAAAACTCTTTCAAAATATGAGTGTATGTATATTTTCTACTCAATATTACTCTTCTTCGCATCAGCTGACCCAGAACCAAGGGAATCTGTTACTCAGGATTTGATCCAGAAGTAACTGGGGTTAGTGAAAGGGCCCTCACAGATGTGTGGGTTGTGGGACCAGGTCTTCACCAGATTCTTTCACTTAGAAGTCAAAAAGTGTGCAGTTAATTAACACAAAATGTAAGCCCCTCCTTCTCCTCGCAGGCAGAAATCCAGCTGAAATCTGCCAGACTTAACAAGAGAGGGCTCATGTCCTGAGGTGCTCATGAACTCCCAATAAAGGAGCAGAAGCATTTAATGTTCTCATTTATTCTTTGGTACAATACTCCATCAAGAAGTGCAAATGATCTTAATGGCTGGATTTAGAATATGAGCCAGTCATCAAAGATGAGGGTTTTACAGCCCAGTAGTCCTTTAAATGTCAACCTTCCTGCAGAAGGGGAGTGTTTTTGCAATGGCTTAGTGCCATGCACTGGAATTCTCTTGCAGAAGGCACGCGAACTGTGCGAAACCAACATGGGACCTAGTTTTAAGGCAATGAGACATACTCATCGACTTTCTCTTGTTTTAGTCTTTCGTGTGAATTCTTACCGTGAAAAATGTCTCATTTTCTCGTGGTTTAAAGCTCCAACCTCTGTAATGGCCCCTGGCATGAGCAAAATACAATTTTTATCCATTATCACACTAGAGATGAGCACAGAGGTGTTTTGTTGACAAGCAGATAGGTCAGGTGAGACAAGGAGATCTTGTCTCTCTCTCATCTTGTTGAAGGAGTTATCCGTGCAACCTGGAGGGCAGACGCTCCCCACGGCTCACTGTGGAGGGGCAAATGTTTCCAGTGATGCTGTTGCTGGGTAGATCACATAGCCCAAGCAGCCTAACACAGCAGTTCAATTGCCCTGTGGCTACCTCCTCATAGACATTCCTGGTTTTCATGTCTGTCAAGGATGTGGGAGAGGGAAAAGAAGATTTCAGGGAAGGAGAGAGGTTGGAGTTCTGGGCTTGAGTTATTTTTGTGGAGAGGGACCTCTCACAACAGGAAATCATAGAATCACAAAATCATTTAGGTTGGAAAAGACCTTTAAGAACTTTGAGTCCACTAGTAAACCTAACACTGCCAAGTCCACCAGTAAACCATGTCCCTAAGTGCCAGCTACGGTCCATGAGCATCATTCCTGAAGGCTTCTTTTAGTCTTGTTCATAGCAGAGATGCTTTGAGTCCTAACTGGGTCCAGGTGAGAGGGAGGAAAGAAGCTGGCAATACACCCAGAGCTACAATTCTGGCAGGTTCGTATTTTATTTCCCTGGTGGAGATATGGGAATTTGGCTCAGGTGGCTCTAGGCTCCTTGGCTGGGTAGTAGGGAAAAATCAGTTTTTCTTCCTTGTATTTTTTTCCTACCTTGTATCCTGTCTCTTTTGGGCTTGGAGGCTCAAGAACCTCCTCTTGCATCTTTCAGGCCTCCATAGGAAATGTCAGGGGCTAAAACTGGAACTCTGTCCTATAGAAATAGGTGACATTGCCCTGAGTTCAGGTTGTGGGTCTACAAAACACCGCGTGTTATGATGTGACAGGATGAGAACGATCATTCCCGAGTCAGCCCACTTGCTCATTGCTGTTCTCATCTCACTGGAGATTATGGACGTTTTATCTACTTATAAATGTACGCCTTGTATTTCCCAATCCCTATTCCATCAAACTTAGTCAGGATGTGCTGAAACGTTTAGTTATTCCAGCAGCCTTCAACTTCAAGGACCTGCTTGATAGAAGACACTCACCTGCAGAATGGCATCATGACAATTCCATGGACACAGGCAGGGATGTCAAGTACAGCCAGGCATTCGCTGCAGCATGGTCCAACAGCGGCAAAAGTCTCAATTGCAGGCTTTGAAGGCAGATGAGGCTTCTCATGTACCATGGTAGGACAAGACAAGTGCTTAAACCCTCCTGTCTCTTATGGAACAACAAAAATTAGCTCCGCATCCAGCAGTTATGGTCCATTCGTGGTGACGCACGTTGGAAGCCTTTGAATTGTTTTGCATTCCAGTTTGTACTGAAGATTTGATTCAAACTTTGTGTATATAATCCCTTTGGTGTGTTACAAATATATGTGTATATATATATGTATATATATGTGTGTGTGTATATGTATGTGTATATATATGTGTATATATATACATATAAATCAATCAATGCTGGTGTTTTTACTTTTTCAAGTTCACAGGGCAAAGGGCATGTTGTTAGTTTGCTGTAAGATTCTATTCTGTATATATGTTTTCATGTAAATAAGTGAAAATCTATATTCAGAGTTATATTTTAATTTTTATTCAAAATGAAATAAATCCCCTTTTTACTTGAAACAGTTGTAAGCCACGTTGTTAATAAAGTAACAATAAATAATTTTTCTCTCCAGGGTAATTTCTTATTTGTCTGGGCAAAAGTTGTGAGTTGTGTTTTGATGTATTTGTTGATCCCAGAGGAAGTAAGGTGAGAAAGCCATCTGCTTGGCTTCACTGCTAATACCAATTTAGCTCCATCTTGAGTGGCCTCATGTGTGTTCTAGGACAGGCCGGTCTGGATTTGTCCGTTTTGGTGTTAGACACTTGCAGAGGCACCTCTGGAGGCTCCCTTTTTGTCCCTAGAGGGAAGCACCTGCAATGAGATTTAGGTTGGCCAAGTTGAATCACCCTAGGGACCTGTCTTTCTTCAGCACCTTTGAAGGATATCTAGAAAAGGTGAACTCTTTCCTTTAGGTTAATACTAAGAGCGTGCGAACCTGAGCCAGTAGCCAGTCTACGTGGATGGGTGTAGATAGAAATCAGCTGTGGTTGCATCAGTTAGCGCACCATGCACATACAACGGCATGACTTCCAGGCAACGCAGGCTCCTGTCCAAGCAGAGCTGTGTCTCCATGTCTATGTGCTCTGCATGTTCCATAGCCCAGCCCTAACGAATGTGCCAGAGCTGCCTGGATCACACTCCTGTCCTCACTGAGCCACCAAACCTCCAGGGAGGTGCAACACAGCCTCCCCGGCTCAACCCTCCCTCGATGCCAAGCTAGAGCCTCAGTTTGTAGGATTTTGGTTTATGTGACTGCAAGTTCTTCCTAGGAGTGGTGTGACAGAACATAAAGAAGAAAGGTGGTGAGTGAATAGACACAAGAACATCCGAGGACCTTCTTGGACAGTGAACAGGGGCGAAGGACAGGGATGAAGGTAACACAACGATCAACAGGCGAGGAAGGATGTAGTGAGAGAGGAGCTGACAGTGGCAGGACAAGAATTACAGCAGGGCCACACCACATGGAGCTGAAACACAGTGAATAAAACTTCCCATGCTGCAGAACAGCCATTGGACATGGAGGGAGGCCTCTGAACGGCATCCCGAGTCCTGCCCAGAAAGTCTCTATTTCTTGGGCTAGCTTGACTACCAGGCATTTGCCATTGCTCTCATCACCCATCCTCTCTGCCCCAGGGAAGGTGGGGTAGTGCACACCCCGAGACAGCAGCATTGCATGCACTACTGTGTGCGTGGGAGAAAGTGAGAACAGAGTTTATGGAATGAGCTAACAAGAACTCTGATGCCGTTCAGATGTTTCTTGTGGGTACCACTAAAGGAGAAAAACAAAATTGCTCCTTCCATGGCCCACTGTTTATTTTAGTTCATTAAGACTGGCTGTTATTTAGCAGACAAAAATACACCCACGGGTTAGCAAGTGGCTTTAGGGTGATTTACAAAAGGATCAAACCACTGGAAATATATATATTTTTTTACAACGTTAACAAAGTTTTGGGATGGAAATCCTTCTGTGTTACTCATTATGACACTGTAGACACAGCCTGTGCTTTGGGAAGGACAAAAGTGACAATCCTCAGAGAGGTGACCTGTCCAAACAGCCTTAAAAATAAAGCATCGGGCCGAGGGATAGTGATGTGTGTTGACGTATTGCTTGCTAGACCGCAGACGTCCTCACTGAAAGGTGATGTGGAGAATGAGAAGGATTTATACAGGGAAATAATTCTGAGCTAAGTCTGATGGCGACATAAAACTAAAAGAGCAAAAGCTTGAATGGTTTATGGTATTCTTCAGAATCCAGAGGTGAAAATAAATCCATGTATCTCCTTGCAGCTTATTACATAGTCATTTAAAAGTAATGCAAAGGTCAGACACTGGTTTTTAAATTTCTGCCCCAGCTCAGGGAAGACATGCTCAGAGCTCTGCAAAGAGCTAATTCTTGAAGAATGTAATGCAAAGTGATTTTAGTAAAACGCTGGCAAGATATTCCAACTGAGCTCCTTGAAATTAATGACCAACACATGAAATATAGTTGCCGTATATCATTTCCTTAGGGAAAAAAGATCTACCAGCCTTGTTTCTGACATCATAGGCCAAGATTTTGAAGATGCCTTCATTTTTAGTGTTGCAGTTTTTCATGCACAATTAATTTGGGAAAGATTTCTAGATACTTCACCTGATTTGTGGATACAATCAAGCACTCACCTAAGCAGCAGTATGAGCTTCAACATGTAGTCAACTGCCCCATAAAAAACCACACCTACAACAATAAAGTTGTATTTTTAGGTCTCTGAGGAAACACCATCTTTTTTTTTTCTGCATACAGAATGAACAGAAAATGTAAGTAGTTATATTTAACTCCTAGGGTTTTTAGACAGACTTTCAAGACAAATAATTGCCTTTAATAACCATATTGTTGCTGTTACTGCTTCTTTTGTTAACATTATTGCTTTTTTAATTTCAAGATTCTTGCCTTTTAGTGAAATTTAATGATTCTTAAAGTCCCTCTACTGCTACAACATTTACTTTAGAATGATGCACTTCTTCCTATAGTGTCTGTACTCAATTACATAAGTTGATTTTATAACTGTGTCTCAGCCGAAGTTGTAATTACACTGTCTTTTCTAATAAGTCATAAAATATTAAACCCAGAGAAAAATAGTGCTGCAGGACACCTTGAGGTGTCAGCCTGACTGTTTCCCCTCTACAAGGCAGGACCAATTAGACAAATCTTAGTCCTGTTTGGCATTTGTTTAACCTGACCTTCGGATGGGTGTCAAAATAAGACCTCCAGCAACAAGCAATTCCCTAGCACTTGTACAGCACATTAAAAAAAAAAGGTGATGGCATTTGGATGACGAAGTGTAATATTCCCAGGCAAAACCACAGAGCTGATGTTGCCATTGAATAGCCATTTCATTTTGAAAAGCTCAATATGACTAGTGATTAATGTAGCAATTAATAAATGTGAAAGCAGAAAATTCACAGTTAAGATGGATTAGATTTCAAGTGAGAAGCTGTGATAATAATTTCCACCATGAGTCCTTAGTTGGGGAGGTAGAGCACGGGATCTGCAGGTTACAGCAGATGATGGTACTGCTGTCAACTTCCCTGCCATCATTGTGTTTGTGTTTCTGGATAATGTATGTCTGGAAATAAAGCTTCGTAATGCAGAGCTCCCAGCTTGTGCCCAGGCAACCCACAGCTGTGCTGGCTGAAGCAGAAGGTCAGAACCCAAAGCTGCAAGGACTAAACAGTAGGGTTTGCCCAGCCATGCGTAAAGGTGCGTTGAGCAAGAGCTGTTAGCCACGAAGAAGAGTAGATGGGCTTCACTGGCATTCAAACTCCAGTGCTTCTGAACCGGTTGGACACTCTATCATGCCATTTTAGGGAATGCAATACCTATGATGGACATGGGATGGGAATGCTGGAGCATGCATCCCTTCCAGACATAATAGTACAGTCTCCTGTAGCAGACAACTCCCACTAGCTAGAGAGAGAGCTAGGAAGAGCCCTTAGCTCCTGAAGGAGCTGTTGGCGCTAAGCAATCATGCTCTAGGTGGGATTTCCAAGGTCGTGGCTCTCTGGTACCTGCTGTTTAATCCCAGGAGAAGACATCAACCGCCTTCCTGACTCAGCCCAGGATTAACAGCAACCTTTTATTCTCTGCCCCAAACAGAGCTTTTAAGACCTTATTTTTGTTAACACATGTAAACCTAAACAATCTCCATAAGAATCACTGTAAATTTTTCATGCATATGCGGAGTCTGCACAAAACAAAAGGGAGAAAAGTAGAAGAAAGGAAGGAAAGCAAGCAGGTCCAAACCCAACACCAGGGCCCCTGATTCCAGTCACCACAAATCTTAAGAACAGACATAAATCTCCTAACTTTACTTAAATAAGAAAGTGAAGCTTTCTCATATTTGAAAGTGTAGGTACCACTTGAACAAATTTCCCCAAATCAGCTTCATTTTTGCACTCTGAGTGCACCTGTGGCTCTTAGTCACACGCAAAAGCTCTTTACTCTCTACAACAACTTTATCTCTCCGGGGCTGTTGTAGATAACAGAGGACTTTTGCTGACATGACCTACACAGCATCCATTCATTTCTATGAAATATTCCGGCTAATTGACACAACTAAGCAAAACTTGGAGCAATTACTGTTGGTGTGTGCTTACTCTGAGGTTTGCTGCTTCTATTTCAGATGTGAACTGCGCCTACATGTTGGAGAGCCCACTCTATCTTTTTGTGTGTATCAGCTGGATGTAGAGAAGGAAAAACTTGTCTCTGTAAACCTCCCTCACACGTGTGCAGAGCACTCAGGAGATATTCCCTGCCAAGGCAATTTGCAATCTCTCGTGATGAGATACAGCAAGAGGTGAGGACCTTTCCAGGGCAGGAAAGTGTTATTATCACTTTCAGGGACTTGTCACTGGGACCTGGAGACTTTTCAGCAGTCAGGAACCTCCTTCCCCCTAGTTTAAAGTGTGATCGCAGATGTCTCTAGGGAAGAGTATGCTGAGGGAGATCACCACATCAAAATGCAATCATTACTCTGAAGTTCACTTTTATTCATAGTTGGAAAGACTCTCAAACATCCAAACTGTAAATCTTTAAGCTTGAGTTTGCACAAGAATTCTGCAAGCTTTGCCGAGCTCCTGGATGGATGGTTGACCTGAATTGTATTTTACCAATGCAACTTTATACTTTACAGCCTCCACAGCAGGAGTTTAGCTGGCCAAGGAGGGCCCCCAGCAGGTCCCCAATGACAATCACTCAATGCCCTGCTTCTGGGTGCCAGGTCTTTAGCATCTCATTTTCATGGTCTTTCATGAAGATAATAAGAGACAAGCACAGAAGGAGATAAGAGCTGGGAACCTGCTCACCACCTGAAGTCCGTTCTGCCTCTAGTATAAATGCCTCAAAGGAACCTATGTTAGGCTGAATTAAAGTCCTAAAGTATCATCTCTGGGGGGGAAAATTCTTCATTTTGTTCTGTGCTTGTCCAGTATCTACAAGTGCTTGTGCCTTGGAGCTTGATTTAATTTTTAGCCCATGTTATTACAAGTAATATATAAAGTAATATCTTCCACCTGGAAGATATTGGAAGAACCTGGAATAAATTCATACACCGCTTTCCAGTGGCAAAGTGCTGTTGCCCTCTCTCAGGACATTAGCCACTGAGACAAAACAGGATATTTTTGCCCTTCATGCAGCATAGCAGTGCAAAATTTGGAACCATTTTCCCCATTTCCTCTGCTTTGGGGTCTCCAGTGCACATCAAAAGCCAATTTAAAACCTTCCCTCTCCTTTCAGTGGCTTGGAACACTGTGTCCCTAAGAAAGCAGTTGGGATGGTTCTTGGTCATGGCATTTCTGGGTAAAATTTGAATTTCTATAAGAGGACACTGTGGCTATGGGAGGGCAGGACAGAAAGGAACTGGTCCAGGCCCAAATATTCGTTGGCAATGAGGTGGGTGGAGGAAAAGATTGTGTCCACAGATCTCAAAAAGGGTCCTCACCAAGAGGTACAGATGCAGCAATGACCAGAGCTTGGGATGTATGTGATGAAGGAGTCTGGTCCATATCTAGTGAAGACATTCTTTCCTTCAAATTTAAAAGGAGCTGGGGCCATCCAGGATCCCAGGTGCCTGATGAGATGGGCAAAAGGATGGACAGAAGTATGGGAAGAAGAGATGGAAAGTGGAGAAGAGGCTGTAAATTTAACTGCAGACTGCTGAATGATGCATCCAGTGTTAGGGGATATTGTTTTCTTCCGTGATTCCTCTGAAACCCAATACAACATGTTCAGAAATGTGTTTAAAAGTTTTATTTCTCCTCTGGGAATTGAGCTGTTAGTGGATAGGCATTTTGAAGTTGCTTCTTAGGGGCTTTTTCTTTCCCCCCCCTCCTTTTTTTTTTTTCCCTTTTTAATTCCTTTAATAAGAAGCAGCTTTTTGTTTCCATTTACAATTGTTAAGCTGCAGTGTCTATGTGCGTGTGTGTGTCTCTGTGTGTGAAAGTCTCCAGTCCATTGTGAAACACAAGCCAGAATATCAAGTCTTTGCATTTCCTTAGATCGTTTTTTATCTGATATTGAATTAAGTAAAGGGCTTAACGTTCAAAGTGGTGTTTGGGGAGTTACTCGCACAAATTCTGTTATTGTTGTTAATGGGATTTGTGCAGATTGCTTTGAAGATGAGTCCCTTAATGTAGAATAGGAAAAGACATTCTGAATTGTAACTTATTTCAGATAAATCTATCTTTAATTTTTACTGATAAAGCATTAGAGACATGAGACAAGGAAGCATTTGCTGTGTTTTTTCATATATTAGTATTATTGATAGGCATGTGAAGACAGGCTTGGTTTAGATAATCCAGTGGATACTTTGCCGAATTTTCAGAAGTGGAAAGAAAGGGCCTTTAAATTTTGAAATAATGATGAAGTTTGGTGATATTTCAGGGAATGAAATGCGGGGAAGAAATGGTACAAAGGATTCCCTAGACACTGTCTTACACTGCAGACTCAACACTAATGAAAATCTTGGTTTGCAAAGTGGACATCTCAGTGTGCAGGCTTGGTGGCGCCTCCTTTAGTTATCACACTAAGTGATAACCGCCCTGGTTTTAAGATGTAACCATGAGCAGAAAAGAGCAGGCAACAGAAAGTCTGGCTGATGGGACCATAGAGAAAAGGGCTTTAGGATCCAGCATTGTGCATTTTCTTGAGAAGTCTCCTCCTTTTTGACTTAAGAGAAGAGTCAGATCAGGCTTGTCTTATATGAGCTGAGAACAGGGAAGTCTGGGGTAACCAGGCAACCTGTAGCCACTAAGGACACAGCCAGGCAGTGCGATTCTGTGACATAAGTGTGCATAAGTGGTATTTAATTTTCAGGTGCCTGGGCAGAGGGCGTCTCACCTGACTCCAGCCATGCCTGGAGCTACCGATCACACCAGGGCATCCAAGACATGAAGTGGATGACAAATCCAAGGAAAAGTCACACCCTCTTGGAGCAGCAACTAGGGGTGGCATTTTAGGGTCTCTCAGATCGTATTAAGCACCTATGTAGAGGCACCTTGCTCAAGTCACACCTGCATATCTGCTTGTACATGTCCACTGACTGGACCAGCTGCAATGATGGACACTGACACCCCCATGTAGGCTTCCTTTAGCCTTTGTGGGACAACGAGGGTCCACACCTCTTTTGTTGTTTGTGTCTCTGGAGGAATGTACGGGGTGATAACCACACTGGTCCAAGCAGCTCCCCCAAGATTGATGAGCAGTTTAATGTTAGTTTTCCACTGCTGAGCTTGCAGTGAAGATTTGTGGGCCGTTTCCTTCTCAGATCCTTACAACCCCTATCTTTTATCCTCTGATCTGGATGATAAAGTTGACAGAAGCTATATAAATTATAGTCTTCGGAGTATTAATTGCCCGTTTCTAAAAGATTAATTACAGAATATCTCTTACATTCACAGATCAGTATTAGTGAGACACGCAGTGTTGTTCAACAGTATCTCTTCCTGAGTCACCCAGCCTGTTCTGGATGTAAACAAGGTGGTAGTTTCTAAGCATGGAGGTGTGAAGAAGTTATAGGAGAGAAAAAACTTAGTATGAACCTTTGTCCTTTCTTTATTGGTCATAACTGCCTATGTATAGGCTTGTTGTCCACAGTAAACACGGAGCAGTTTAATGCACTTAACCCCCAAGCCAAGATTACACTGTCACCTTGGTGCTACTACTCTCTCTGCTTCAGTGAGTGGTACCGCTGCCATTTCTTCTCCCTCACTTGTGCTGGCATCAGTATTTTGGCAGTTGAGAAACTCATCTGGCTAAAGACTACCTCACATTAAAAAGCCATCTTGTCTCTCATCTGGTTCATTTTCCCAATCTATCTATCTGCCTGGATGCACAAGCTCTTCCATCAGTATTTCGGGATGGGTGGGAACAAGCGCTTGGGAGGGAAAGGAGGAAAGGATCATCTTTTTCAGTTGAACACGGATTTACCCTGAAGTTAGGTACAGATGTTTCCATAGTCCTAGAGAAAAGGGCAGACACTTCCTCATGCCTTGTACAGAGCAAGAAAAATGCTGTGTCTCACACAGCTCACCTTGCACTCGAGTGTCCACAACCTGAGCTAAGCACCACGAAACCAAACCCAGAAGATCTCCATCCTAGATATGTGATTTCACTGCATATTTGAAAGCAATACCTCAAAGACAAGCAAAAGCAATGCAAAGAAACCACATGGCGTTGATGCACTGAGAAGCTAAGCTAATGAATTTGCGTGCAGAGCCATGCAAAGATGTTTCTGAGGCCTAAATGAGTAACTCTGTGGTTGATTAGATTGGTTTAGATCTCTCTAATTTGAGACATTTTGCTGGCATGTCCATATTTCTTCCATGCAAACTAACCAGTCTTTCTTTACTGACCTCGCTTTAGCTTTGCCACCAGTTATCCACACTTTTAAGCTGGATGAAAGCTAGAAATACCATATTTTTGCTCCACTAAAATATAATTTTTATAATTTTGAAATGCCATTTCCCTCTCCCTTTCACAAAATAACCTGAGAAGTCTCCTCAGCACAGCTCCGTAACAATCCACTCACATAAACCCATAGTTAAATTTGAGCACTGAAATAGTTCTAAACTCTGAAGTTTTGGAAGAAGTTTTGGGGTGTTTTCTCTAGGGTGGCAGGGAATGATTTCAGATATATCTGATATTACCAACTGTGTTTAAAAGGTGTTTTGTTAGTGGATGCTATTTCTGGTCATACAGATATTTTACAAATGTTTCCAAAGTTGCCACTTGAAATATAGCAATTCTTACTTAGTTCTAAATTGTTATAACCTTGAAATGTTGCTAACTAATGTTTTACTTCCTCACTACCACCCAATCCCCCCCGCCCCTTCTGTAGGTTTTTCATTTCCTCCCACCGTGGTCTATCAACATAATTTAATTTTAGCTTTTCAAGCATATGCACCCCATCTAAATTCCTTCTGTAGCCAAGGAAGGCAACAAGTACCTCCACAGGGCAATTTATCTCATCTATTTAAGACCCTTACCTAAGACAGAATGAATTGTCTTTTGCGGCAAAGGGAGACAGATGTCTTCAGAGGACAACTCAGTCAATGTATCTAAATTTTGGAAACTTGACATTAGAGAAGCCTCACCACAAATTTTCTTTAGGGATAAAAATTAATTTAGTTGACTTTGGAGTCCTAATATTTTTCCCCCACTTCCATTCCAGGTAGTTTTCACATAACTGACCTAAAGAAACCCTGGTCCCTTTGAAATCAAGACTCTCCATTGCAAATCAGCTCTGACGTACCCTTCTGCTTAAGAGAAATCAGCTTAATGCAGTCTTGTTTTTACCACAAGCTCTTCTAAAATTTACTCTTCCCTCATAGACAGCCTCATCACTTTCTGCCCAGGTGACCATCACATCAAATATAATTGGGACCAACTCTTGAAAGTAGCATTTTGTCTCCCAGGGAAGTTTTTTTTCCTTTAACAAAAGCTTCTGGACATGCAAGTCCAGACATGGCAATTCATTACACTCTCAACACCATCTCTAGAGAACTTGTCCTACCATCCAGTCCAAAAGGATTTCAGTTCAAGTTAGTTCTCTGTCAGTCATGCTACATTATCTTAATTACTCTTCTTATATCCTAAGCATGTAACTCTCTCTTCTCCATTCAGTTCATTCTTGGACAGCTGTTAATGTCTCTGCCTGCATCACAAATTTATGCTTGGCAGAAACAGATTTCCTTTATTGTCCCACCAGGGATCTGTTGCAGTTTTTTTACCCATCCGGTTCCTTAAACTCCTTATGTTAAACTCCACAATTTATTTTCTTAGCTCATGTCCATATGATCAAGATTCACAGGCAGACATGTCCTAGATATCCAGCAGGAGCTGCAGAGAGAAGAGCTGTTTCAGGGGAGTGTTCAACCAACCTCAGAAGCCTTGCTGCAAGATGGGGTTCATCTCCCAGAGCAGCACATTGCTCCAGCACTGATAGGCAGCTTGAAGACAGAGACACATCCCAGAC
Organism: Xenus cinereus; assembly: GCA_025774025.1. Taxonomy (NCBI): domain Eukaryota; kingdom Metazoa; phylum Chordata; class Aves; order Charadriiformes; family Scolopacidae; genus Xenus; species Xenus cinereus. The sequence continues at coordinate 4,584,976 of JAOXJK010000001.1, read as the reverse complement.
ACACACCTGGGGGCTCCAACTGTAAAAGACTGGATGAACTTCGGCTTGACAGTAAAACCTGGGATTTTGGCTATTGCTCACACATTAAATCCATTCCTTCCCTCTTTCTTTGACACTCACTGGCTTCTTTTCCCTATGGCATGCCTTAATCACACTCTGGTTTCTCTGTTCTTTCTTATCTCATACACCAAGACTAACTGTTTACACATTTATATACACAGAAACATACCTTGTGAGTTTTCAGAAGGAAGTACTCAGCTGTATCTTCAGACGTCTTGAAAAACCTACCCCTAAGGTAATAACTATTTACTGCAAGCAAAAGCAATCACTTTGCTTAATAAAATGATTCCCTGATAATGTAATTCCCAAGGTAGAGAGGGAGGAGAGAAGGGACAGGATAAGAGACTTTAATTGTCTCCCTTTTCCAGCAGGAAGCAAGCAGAAGGAATAATTGTTAATTGCTGTTAATTGTTAATTGCTGCCTCCTCCATCTGCAAAGCTTTCATTAGGAACTAATGAAAACTTAAAAGAGCTTGAATTGGGTATATTGCTCTCTGGCTCTACAACTTTTTTTTTTTCTCTATAGCAGAAAAGGGATAAATTTTCCATTGTCATTTGTTTAGAAGGATGCTCAGAACCTGTCACTGTGCCACATAGTTTCAACCATGCCAGAGGAACACATTGCTGTGCAGAGTTTGATGGCTTTCAAAACGTGATGAGTATTTTGCTATTATTTTGCCTCCTATCTGCAATCCTTATCTCATGAGAGGGATGCTTGTCCTTCAGTAGTTCATGCTTCACAGTTTTCTTTGATGAAAAGTCTTTTTGCTTCAAGTCTGTTGGCTTTTGGATTCAAGAAATGCATGTCAAGACCCATTTCTGCTGTGGCCCTCCTAAAAAGCCCCTGCTCCCAAGAGAGTGGCTTTGTCAGGTTACCTGGTCATCATCTCATATGTAGAAAGCCTCTGCACCTTGTACAGTAGATAAAGATGGTGATTTGGTTTATCGCCCCTCAAGAGCCCACCCCACACCTAAGAGTTTTGCTCAGGTTTCTAGGGAACTGGAGGGTGATGGCCAACGGGCAAACCCCACCATAACAGGTGCTTTTGGGCAGTCACTGCTGTTGTTCTGTCCCTGCAATGGCAGCTCCTTGTGTAAATAAATCTAAATTTGCTTCATTTGGAACAAATATTAACACTGAGGGATAAAAAAAGGGAACTGACAAATCCACTTTTAATTCCTACCATTAATAATTATGGGAAAATAAGCTGGATGGGGCTTTGAGCAATCTGGTCTAGTGGGAGGTGTCCCTGCCCATGGCAGGGGGGTGGAACTTGATGGTCTTTTAGGTCCCTTTCAGCCCAAACCATTCTATGATTCTGTGACTCTATGAAAATATTCACATGTATTTTGCTGTTGAAAAGCTTTACATTTCCTCTTACCAAGCCTTTTACCTCATACAGGCATTATTAATTCATTCTTATTTTAATCAAATCTGGAGGCACTGGGCTGTATGTGGGATAGGAAGATGGCAAATGAGTATGGGGAGCTGTACATGAAAAGCTTCCTTACCTCCTGCCAGCCACTGCATCTATTCTGTGTATCTTTCTATCTCCCTGTCTGTAAAATGTGCAAAGTAATGCTTACTGCACTTCAAAAATCTTGTGAGCTCCTTAGTTGTGGAGAACTAAATATTATGACACATAAAAGCACAGGGTATAGATATATCATAGACTTCACACTTGTATTTCACACTCTCTATTAATGTGGCACTCCATGGTGACATGATATTTACCAAAGACTTCCTGGGAGCAGATTTGAAATTTTATTTATTTTTTTCAAGGCTAAAAACTGTTAAGCTCAGTGTTTATCTGCAATGGCAAGGGAAGGTGCTCAATGAATGGTAATGATAGGTTTCTAGTCGTAAAAATAGCCTTTCCTATGCCAAGGAAAGAAAAAAAAGAAAACAACGTATGAGATTTTTCTGGCATTAAGACAGTCAAATTGCCTTTTTAAATAGTGTGGAAATTGACAGATCATAAAAAATGGAGAGAACAATCATGCGAGAGTGTACGATAATCTGGCAATATGGAAATTGCAAATTTTAATATTTCCCCCCGAGTCAATGAAATACGCAAAGGAACAACTGCATAATACAGCAAGCTCTGTGTAATCCCCAGGTAGCTAGACTTAGCAAGATATTCTATCCCGGTTGTTTTTTCTTGGTTAATAACAAATCCACCAAATTACCTCCATGGTGAAGGACAGAAAAATCCTCTCTGAAGTTCAATTGTTGCACAACGCTGCTCCATCAAATATCCAAATTTAATGATGCTCTGGTAGTTTCTGATCTTGCTGAATTCTTATTGCAACGTGAAAAGTCAGTTGGTCTGAATTTGTGCAGCTGCCATTAGCATTCATTTGCCGTAATAGATTTACTTGGTGATCCATCAAACCCAGCTTTTTCTCCAGCAGAAACCAGAAAGCCACCTGAAACAGTGGGGAAGGCTGTTCCCTGGACTACGCTCATCACCTTGGGACTGGTTTCCTTTTTAAATCAAAACATTTTTCTTGTAAATTTGGAAGAAATCTGAACGGATATCAGATTCAGGATAAGATTTGTTAATAAAACTGCAGGCTGAAAGATCAAATCCTTCTTTAAAGAGTGCAAAATGTTCTGTTAACTTGACAAACAGCAGCATCCAACTCACCAAGTAGATAGCTGTCTGTAAAATGTGACTGAATAAAGGTGTGCCCTTTACTTAAGAGCTTGCTCGGGCTCCCAATTCAGAAGACCACTTCAGCATATGCTTAGTTTAAGCATATACTTAAGGATCTGAAGGGCTGAACAAGACACTTACATCCCTCTAATTAGAGATTACTCAAATGGTGCTGCAATACAGACCAGCAACAGAAGATGACTCAACCCATCTTCCCCCAATGCAGGGCCAGAAGCAACTCCAATGGGTTGAAAAGCTATTTCTAACAGAAAGACAAGGGATTTCTCTGTACTTAGAGTTACACAGGCATATTCTAGGCTAAACTAGTGAGGGTGGCACTGGCAGGACTGTCCAGAGAGTCCTGAAGGAAGAAGTAATGCTTTATAAAGACAATGTTGACATTCAGACCATTTCATGCAATCCCTCTCGGGTTACCGTGGAAGGAGGTTGAGCTGTGAAATGATGCTTGGGTTGCCTGGAGAGATGATGTTGACAGCTCAAGGCTGACCCACCTGAAATTAAAGTGGCTCCAAACATGAGTGAAGGATTTTATAGTGCACTGGGACTTGAGAGAGGAACAGCACATCAGTTATTGCAGAGGGGAGGGCAAGCTCAGAACAACAGCTTGGACAGATGGGGTCGTGCTGCAGTTAGCTGAGCTCTGATGAGGTTTTCCATGAGAGGATCTAATCCTTTTAGCTCCCATCCAGGTTTGCCAAGCTCAAGGGAGCCTGTAATGAGAGACTTGGAATCTGGACAGGCGGTTTTCATTGGAGGCAGGGTTCAAGCGCGCCTGTCTTGATTTTTTCACTCAAAAACTTCCTGTCCCCAATAGTTCTGGCTGCAATTCTCCCAAATACAGGTGCTTCAGGCAGAAAATCTTCCTCACACATTTTCCCTTTCAGCAGCAAAACTTACCTACCTTGCGCTGCTTGGTTTTAGAAGGTTTCAATAATGGCTTTGAAGCAAGTTTGTCATCTTCCTTCCCTCTCTCTACAAGCTATACTTTTTTGTTAAATGTGACAGAGTTACCCCTGGATCAACAAGCTAGAACAAATGTAATCCCCCAGTAACAAGCAGAGCAGCCCTTTTTCAGGGGGAGCGATCAATCCCTTACAGTGGCACGTGTCTAATGGACCTGTCTCTTTCATTAGCTCTGGGCTCCTAATAACCACTGTCTTCACCAAATGAGGGATGTGTTATGTCGGCCTCCTCTCCCTTCTTCTCCTCCCTTCCCTGCCTTGTCAGCGGCATGCTAATTTATGTAATCAATTCATAGTACTGCTTAATGAATAGCTTTGAAGTCGTTAGATTCATCTGCTGGTAAAGGGGCTGATTGGTCAGCCTCTGAATTGTTTCCATTTTCCGAAGCTCGACAGTGTCAGCCAACATAATTGCTTTAGAAACACCCTTGGGAGACACTTGGGAAGTAGCTGTACACTCCCCCTTTACATTTAAGTGAAAGACAAAGTGGAACAATAATAATACTTAGCATTTTTACCACACTTTATATCATTAAAATGCTCCCCAAACATTAACTAATTTTTGCAGTATGCTCAAAAGGTGAATCATTACCTCACTTGCACAGAAGAGAGTCAGTAATGAAGGCAGTAGGTCCTAAACTCCTTGGATGTTGTAGCGGATGGGTACCCTTGTGCTTCAGGAAGGTCAGTGGTAAGCCCAGATTCACAGGGTCCTTTCAGTACCTAACAGCCATGGAAATCCCTGGGGAATGTGAGATCCAAGACCTTGATTCTAGACCACACAAAAATCAGAAGTCACCATTGGCTTGTAAGTACTGGGAACACATTCAAAGATGTCATGAGTCTTTTCTTCTCAGGAATGCGGTTCTGATGGAGGCACATAGGCAGCCATGGACAAGTTATAATTATTATGCTTTGGAATGACAAGATTTTTGATCTTGAATGACAGCTCTCTGGATGCCTTTTTTCTCACCATTCAAGCACTCTTCTGTGTTCACGTCTAAGTTCTGACCTGCTGGTAGTGGACATAGGGGTGTACAGCTGAGCTCAGCTGTCCTGCATGATCTGTAGCTGGCATAAGGAAAGGAATTGTGGAAAGGAGGCAAATGCTTGTTGAATTCCCACCCCAATGCAAAGTATGGGTCCTAGCAGTGTGCTCCAAGGGATCCTACATGGATGCAATTTCATGCTTGCGTCAGATACTGAAACACAAACTCATCCAACCCTACCAAAGCCTGCATAGATGAAGGTGGGACAACCACCACAACATACTGATTTAGCTAGGAGATGGGAAGGAGAAGGTAAGCTTTTCTTTCAGCTTGACTGTCTGCTACCAGCAGAGCTGCATAGTCCTTTAATTACTCGAAAACTTTCAAATACAACCAGTTTTGCTGTGCTTTATAATGTTTATTCAAGGTTTTCAGACTCCGCAGTGAGCTGTGATGCAGGGTGCCCTCTGGCCACACCATTGCAGTAATGATTCTGGCATTTCTGACAGAGACTAATACCAGAAATTGTTATCAACGTTTTTGGGAAAATACTGCAAGCTAGAAATTGGCTTTCCCCCCCCTCCTGCATCCTTCTTCACTCGTTAATGAGCTACTTCTTCAAGATGCCAAAGGTAAAGCTGTAAAATGAGATGAGCTATTTATTTTCTGGGTTTGAGACCCTTAGACGCAGTAATGTACAGTTATTTATTTTAATGTATCATTCATATAAAATTTCATGATACTTTACAGGTATAGCAAGAAGACAAATTTCCTTGTCCTGGAGACCTCTAAGATGAGATATTGATGAGATGTTAAAGCAAGACGGACTTGAGATGAAGGAATCTCACACTCCAGATGTAGGTGAGGGTAGTGGAATTTTTGCCTTGCATTACCTCTTTGACTTCAAGAAGTTGAGAGTGGACAGGGCATTTCTTTCCAGATAGGGCTATTTGGACTCCTTTAACATCACTGGAGAGATGCAGCCTTTGCAATAGAAGGATTCATCCTGCTGAAGTTTAGATATTTGAAATCAGTGAGTTGAATAATACCCAATTTCCAATTCCCTGTTTCTCTCCTCCAGCTTGTAAAGAAAGCCAAGAGCTTACTGGGTCAGACAGAAGTGTTCACACTGTAGGTGTCTGAACACAGGCTAAACATTCCAACCTTGACTTTAAGGACACACAGCTTGCAGTTCTGTCAATAAGTTTTTTCTTCACTGATTCTGAACACTTGTGGAATCAAGGATGGGATTTCTCTGTCTAAATATGACAGCAGCTCACAGAGGTGGCATGTTTGAGACAGGACTTGTAGACCAAGCCCTTCTAGCACCTGTACTACAAATCTCATGGTAGCAAGTGGCACAAGAGACCTCCACTTCAGCAATGGGATACTGCCCAGAGGTGCAGACATCGAGGTGCCAAACTCCTCTTACTCCTCTCTCTATTTGTTGTAAGAGGAGTTTCAGTGGAAATCAGAGTGTAATTCATTTTGCCAAATGCAGGCATCCACCTTAGGGCAGGAGGATTCACAATTGTTATGGTTTGAGAAAACCCATAACAGTCTATTGTCATTTAGACAATTATTCTATCACCTGATGACCCCTCCCCACCTGGAAAGGGGAATCGGGGAACAGAAAGAAACACAAGGGTTGAAATATAAATAGATTTAATGGATTAAGACGAAATAATTAACAATAATGCTAAAGAACCAGTGTCAGTCCCAATACTGATATAAGATGTACAAGAATCGTACTCATCCAATTCTATCAGCAGGAAGCTGTGCGCTCCCAGCAGGGACAGCAAATGGCGGACACTGCGAGCGCAACGGCTTCAGGAGGAATGGAAGGCCCCAGGGTTCTGGCACCGGGGCAAGGAGTTGTCTGGACCCGCCAGCATCAAGGGATAGAGAGGTACGCAGCAAACTTTTCCAATTTATATTGTATGTGACGTTCATGGTATGAAATAATCCCATTGGCCAGCCTGGGTCAAATGCTCCTCCCTGTCCCTGCATCTGGCAAGGCTCGAAAACACTAACCTTGAATCCCACAGAGCCTGGCTGGCTATAAAGTAAATAGTTTCACAAATTCAGACACTAGAGTTTTGTAAAAGTGCAATTTTCCCCAGATTTGGAAGACAAATTAGTCCTGTGTCTCTCAACCCAGGACACCTCTATAAGGAGGCATGGGGGGTGTCTGTTCCTTTTTTGAACAAGCTCAAATCGTAGCATGAACAAACTCAGCAAACATTACTATGAAAGCCCACAGGAAAACCTCTTCTCTCCGATTTAGTCTACCACATGGTCGGAGACAGTGTGGCTGTAGCACGCCTGCCATCTATCCAAACTGACTGTGTAATGTGCATGTCTTAACCGTCAGTATCAAACAAGAACCTAAGTCATTCATTTAGGAAATCGGAAGCAGATCCAGCGCCTGGGCAAAGAGCACGCTGATGTAGAAATAGTGAAGGCATCCAAGTAGGCACACTCAGAGTGATTCCGTATCTGGAACCTGAAAAAAAAAAAACCATAAGAAAACAGTGATTACTAAATAATTTCTACTACTGAGATACGTATTTTAGCCTGCTGTAAAACTAAACCTCTGCTGAAGTAGTTTCAAGTTGACTTTGGTCCCTTCTGATACGGTAGTTTCAACTGCTGAAAGCAAGGTCAGTGATAAATCACATTAGAAACGCCTGTTAGCAATGCTGCGCAGCTTGTGTCAGAAATAGTGTGGCCAGCAGGACAAGGGAAGTGACCGTCCCCCTCTGCTCAGCACTGGGGATGCCCCACCTTGAATATTCCGTTCAGTTTTGGGCCCCTTGCTACAAGAAAGACATTGAGGTGCTGGAGAGAGTCCAGAGAAGGGCAATGGAGCTGGTGAGGAGTCTGGAGAACAAGTGTTAGGAGGAGTGGCTGAGGAAACCCTAACAAATCCTAACACTAACTGCCCTAAACCTAATTACCTTAGCCCTTACCTTAACCCTAACCCACGCCCTAACCCTAAGTGGATGTTTAGCCTGGAGAACAGGGGGCTGAGGGGAGACCTTATCTCTCTCCACAACTACCCGAAAGGAGGTTGTAGCGAGGTGAGGGTTGGTTTCCCAAGTAATAGGTGATAGGACAAGAGGAAGAGGCCTCGAGTTGCACTAGGGGAGGTTTGGATTGGACATTAGGAAAAATTTCTTCACAGGAAGGGATATCAAGCATTGGAACAGGCTGCCAAGGGAAGTGGCTGAGTCACCAGAAATAGAGGTATTTAAAGGACGTATAGATACAGTGCTGAGGGATGTGGTAACTTGGCTAGGTTAACAGTATTTGACCATCTTAAACCTCTCTTCCAACCAAAACAATTCTATGATTCTGTGACTATCTGTTTCTATGAAGGGTCCATAACAAGTATCATACAATAACAGAAGTAGAGAAAAAAGACTGCTTATGATACATCCTGCTTAGAATTACTGAGGTCATAAATGCTCTGGAGAGTAAGATAAAGGGAACTGCTGTTTGATGGGCCTGATGCAGAACTGCTGTAGCTCACACATAAATAGGGGGAAAATCTGGGTTGTCTGCAGGTTGGGACAAACTCACTAAAGCAGATATGATTTTTCTTATGAAGCTCCTTAATCCATCTCAAGATGATTATTCCCTCATACCTGTCACTTCGTTATCTTTCATTCCTAAAAAACGTAGGAGTATCTGCTAGATATTGGTTTTTTCAGGAAAATGAGCACATAGGATCACATTGGAAACTAATATGAGAAGAGACTGAAATGTCTATACTATGTAGTATATATGTCTATACTATGTATAAATTAAGGTAAATAAGGATGATCAATAACATTGAGAGCAGCCTCAAGGAGAAGGACTTGGGGGTGTTGGTGGATGAGAAGCTTGATGTGAGCAGGCAACATACACTGGCAGCCCAGAAGGCCAACCACATCTTGGGCTGCATCAAAAGAAGCGTGGCCAGTAGGTCCAGGGAGGTGATTCTGGCCCTCTACTCTGCTCTTGTGACACCCCACCTGGAGTGCCGTGTCCAGCTCTGGAGTCCTCAACACAGGAAGGACACGGACTTATTGCAGGGAGTCCTGAGGAGGGCCACAAAGACGACCAGAGGGGTGGAGACAAGGACAGACCGAGAGTTGGGGTTGTTCAGCCTGTAGAAGAGAAGGCTCCGAGGAGACCTTATAGCAGCCTTCCCATGTCTGAAGGGGGCCTCCAGGAGAGATGGGGAGGGAGTCTTTATCAGGGAATGAAGTGGTAAGATGATGGGCAATGTTTTTAAACTGAAGGAGGGGAGATTTAGATGAGATATTAGGAAGAAATTCTTTGCTGTGAGGGTGGTGAGGCACTGGAACAGGTTGCCCAGAGAAGCTGTGGCTGCCC
>JAOXJK010000001.1:4506670-4575801 GCA_025774025.1 Xenus cinereus | reverse complement strand
ACCTTGAATCCCACAGAGCCTGGCTGGCTATAAAGTAAATATTTTCACAAATTCAGACACTAGAGTCTTCTAGAAGTATAATTTTCCCCAGTATTAGAAGAAAAGTTAGTCCTGTGTCTCTGCACCCAGGACAACAATATAACCTCCAGCAACAGCAAGGGGAGCTGAGAGTGACTTGGAATTTGTGCGGGTGTAGAAACTCTAGTTTCATCATCTGGATCCTACCCTTGATGTCTTCTAAGTAAACACCTGGATCTTTATTCCTTTTTCAGTCAGTGGAGAGAAATAGGTTCTTCTAGGCTCCAACTTCTAGTGAAGTTTGAAGTGCCGAAAGGTGTCTTGTCTGTCCTCCATTTGCTGTACCAAAAGGGCACAGGTTTTTCCATGGTAGACCATGGCATATCTATCAACCGTGTGTAGATTGTTCATGTATTTCAAAGACTGTGCGCTGGTGCACAGGACATTAAGTTTCATCCTGGATGACTAGTGTCAATGTAGATGTCTCCATCTACACTCGTAGGCACCTCCCAGCTTCTGTAACCTCTAGAATTACTTTCCTTCATGCTTTCCTCCATGCTTCCCTCCCCTTGCAGAGCACCCTAACTTTCTGTCATTGTTTTTCAGGGTGTGGAGATGTAAGTTGTCTCAAATTGGATGGATATGCTTTGCTCTTTGTGGAAACTCAGGCATGCATCATCTGCAACAGGCTATTTTATTGCTAGATGAATATTTTAATTAAAATAGAAATGTATCAATATTTTATCAATATATCAATATTTTTATTAATAGCTGAAGGAAAATATAGAAAATGGGAGATTCAAGTGTGTAAGCATGTGCCAATCACTACCAGTGATGCCCCTGCTGTGTCCTGCCTAGCCTCTGACTATTGAACTTCTCCCATCTGTCCTGTGCCACAGCAGCACCATGGGGTTATCTCAGGTACCCTAGGAGGACTCATACAATGCTAGAGGTCTATGTGTGAGCAACAGCATTGTACCTAGACTTATTTGTGGAGCACAGCAAAGAGAAATAGGCACAGAAAGTTGGTAAGGAGTTGGGAGAGGTTTACCAGGTGGGTTGACGGAGGATGAGCTTAGCCAGAGGTTATGAAGCATCTGGGAAAGTAGACATTGGTGTTTAAAAGGAAATGCTCTTTGAGCCTTTAGGAAACAGTTACTCCAGTCTGTTGGGTACTGCACATTGGCAGGTGATATCAGGGGAGGACTGTGACAAGATCTTCATTCTTTGTTGCGTGTAGTCAGGGATGGAGGCAAATATATTCCAGAGTGGGGACAATTCAGACGTGGGCTTTCAGCAGTCAGGAACAGTGATTCTAGGGGTTTGTTGTTTATTTCCCTACTTCTTTTTTCTTTTAGTGTTTTCCTTTTGTTTCCTGAGAAGGTAGCGTGCTGCTCTCACCATTGTTCCTTCCAGGGTAGCAGAGGCAGAAAACGGAGATGTCACCTTCCCGTGGTGCTTGCATACAGGGCTCTGCAAACAGACCACAGAGGGGCAACATCTGGTTTTCCAGGGCAAGGATGCAATGCCAGCCTACAGGTGGGGGATACACCTTCTCACAGGGACCCTCAGTGTATGTGTATCCCAACAGCAACTTGTGCTTGTGAAACCCCCAAGGTCACCGTGAGTAGTTGTGCAGGGAAGAGGTAGTGACACGGTGTGAACTTCCCTCTGTGAGGGACCACAAGGTGAAACCAGAGGGGAGAAGTATCATGTTCACCGCAGCAGGGACAGGCTGTGTGGGTTCTGGCCACCACTTTGTTCCTTTTGCCTCTGGAGAAGTCAAACCTCACTTGTTTTGTTGTGATCTCCAGCTCATGCTACCACAGGCACTCAATGGGTTAACACTTTGCCATCCCTTCTGTTTTGTTCATCCAGCCCTGGTTTTAATTTTGAGAGAAGTTTACACAAGAAAACCACCACCAGCAACTGAAAAGGTCTGCCTTCACCATGAAAGCATTTTAATTTCTTGACGGAATACCAAAGCAATCTCTTCACCTGCAATATCTCATGTAATTACTGACAACATTGAGAGGAAAAAACCTTGTGTTATCTTCTTGTCCTTGCTGCTCAAGAATGTCCAGGGGACCCTAATGCACCATTATTATTTTGCAAGAAACTCCTTTCGTGCATGCTTTATTTGATTTGATTTGATTTGATTTATAAAGGGAGACAGCAAGACAGTTGTCACTTCTTCCCGTGCAGGCATCAGGTCCAAGCAGAGACAAGAGGTGAGCGGTGCTTGGTGACAGGTTATTGCCAAGGTTGAGATACAGGCCCTTTTTGTTTTATTCTCCATCTAAATTAGTTACTGCAAAGAGATTTCCCTGGTGGAAAATTAGTTTCAATATTTATTTCCTACCCGACACTTTATTATTCTTTTATTGAGTGGAATGTGCGCTTTTGCTTTCAGAGCTCGCTATAACCTATCTCCACTGTTTTAGTTTATAAACTCATGCCAGCCGCCCATTAGTTGGCCATGCAGAATGAATAACTGCTTCGGGGCTGACCCCTTGTCCACTCTCAAAAATAACATCCAGTTCAATTTAACCCAAGATGGAAATATTTTTTTACTTTTTTCATAGCCAAAAAAAGAAGGTCGGGGGGAACCTAACACAACATTCCTATGAATTGTCAGAAATGCATCATTCAAAGGGTTTTATTTATAATTTGGTTATTTGTAACTATAGGAGAGCTAGACTGGAGTGTCCTTCATAAACCGGGGAAGGAAACAGCTCAGTGGGAACACAGTCAGGTTTGGAGATTACAAAGTCTCTCTCAGGTGCTGTCCACTGCCCTTCCCTGCCTGGGAGGATGTAAATGCTTGGTAAAGCTCTGCATCTGTTTTTTTTTTCTTTCTCTTCTGCTTGCATCTCTCTGCTTTGAATAAAATATTCAAACATGTATTGGAGAGGGAGTGAAAACATGGCCTTGAAGGCACTGACTTCTGAGCACTAAGGGTCAGTACGTTCCTCAGTAGCTCCCTCTTACAGGTTGCTTCCACCATATGGCTTTTCCTGGTAGGGGCGTACAAGTATTGCTGAAGCACGAGACTTGTTTTACATGATGGCCCAAGGTCCATGGCTCTGGAAAATTGCTTAGCAACCTGTGTAATTTTTACATTTACTTCCCTTGAGCAAATTTAAAGTGAAGCAGTTCGCATGCATGGTGTGACTCCAAGAGGAGAAAGCAACACCCTTCCCTGTGTTACTTTTCAACCTTTCCGTAAGAGAGGATGGATGTGATTTCAAATCTCCGCAGCTCAAGGAAATTAAAGCCCGGTTTACCACCACAGTGCTGGATCGCAAGCAAACTCTGCCATCCTGTTGGCTTTGCAAAGGACTCTAGGGTGAAACCACATTTCAGCTGAACTGGTTCAGCAATTTCTGTTTTCACAAGCAGCATCTGTTTGTGGCTCATACCTTGCTTTTCTCCTCCTGGAGCTCTTGAAGGCTCCTGTGGACAGTGCTTCTCTCCTGGTGAAATGAACACTGGACTGCAGGAGACCTGTTGTCTACCTCTGCCACTGCCCAGCTTTGGGCAAGTCTTTTCATATTTACATGTTCACTTTCCCCACTTTTCAATAGTTACAGCATTAAAGTCTTTATAGAATACTTGAAATCAAAGTTAAGAAGGTAAGACGAATAATTTGATAGTGCTGCAGCCTCATTGCTAGGACTTAAATGGTTTAGGTACCACACGGTAATCCAAAAGCCCTCCACCTTCCCAATACTGTGGCTTCAGCAGTTCCTTTGGGTTTAAGTAATTCGGCTGTCACTGGGGTCCCCATTAGCAAAATATGTCGTGAGCACTTAAAAATCACCCCTCAGATATGATGGAGAATGTAGGGTACTTTCCTTTAAATTGTATCAAAGTGCTAACCAAAAGCGTACTGAGTTGCAAATAGATATCAGGCGTTTATAGGGTTATAGTAGAAAAGATTTAGCAAGAGAATGCTTATAATAGAGCTTTCTCACAAAATAACTGTGTATAGGACAATGTAATACTACAGAGCATATCAGAGATGCCTTTCCATTAAGAATGTCATCTATTTTCATAATGTAAATATAAAAGTTTCTGCTGATGTTTTGGAGACTGAAATGTATTTTCCTCCTCCCTGAGCTTATTATTTTTTCTCACTTTGGCATCTTAGTTGTATTGTTTCTTCTTATGCAATTTTATTGTGACATCTTGCTGCAAAATAAAAACGTGGCCTACAGGAAAACTTAGAATTGTGTTCCCTACAGTGCATCAGTCAGACAATAAAATAGCCATCACTAAAAAAGTGTGTTTACAAAAGCTATTATTTGTAAATAGAAAGGTTTTTTTTCTGGCTTTATATTCAAATAAATGCATAGAGATGACTTTTCAGATGGTATAAGCTGGCTTCAGGATGGCTCTACCAATTTTTGCGAGCTGTAGAGCTGTTCAAGAGGCCTCCTTTCCTTTCTACTGCTTGTTCTGAGAGCATTTGAAAATGCTCCTCTATTGGGTGTGTACAGGGTTGGGTTTTTTTTTGGTTGGCTGTTTCATGTGATGTGTGAGGGTTCATCTTTCACAGTGTTCACCCCACTGCTCCTTCTCGTCCTCTGACCAACTCCACTGACCATCTCGTGGTCTTAGCGATGTGCATGTCCGGATTTAGGCAACCATTTCTTCAGTATCTCCCTTTGAAAACTATAAATAATACTACAAAGAGGTCAGTGGGAGAGTTAATATTGGATTAGAAGCAGTTCCAAGACTGCTATCACAAAGTGTTAATACATTGATCTACTGAAGGCTTAGGAAAAGAATTAAAGCAGCATGATTACCTTTTTACAAATTGGTTACGTCCATACAGACAGTACGGAGGAAAATGCAGGCAGATCAAAGCACAATTTTGACGACAGGCTTGCTAAACAAATTATTTTAGCAACTTTTACTGAGGCAAAAGAAAGAAAGTCTTGCCTGAAGGCCCCGTTGCGTGAAGAAGACCTTGCAGAACTTTACAGATCAAGAGGAATTGGTTTGAGAAGAGGTTGTTTGGAGATGGTAACTCCACTCTGGTCACCTGACGGTAAAATAGAAATGGATTATATCATAGTACTGCCAAGCACTGAAATAGAACATGAACATACAGATGAAATGCCACCTACCTCTGAGCTTGCCATTATAGTCAATGGAAGGAAACAAATACTTCTCAGGTACAACTTGTTTTGAATGGTCAGTTTAGGATGAAATGAGGTGTGCACAACATCTGTTTGCCTCCACTGACTCAGAAAAGGGGATAGGTGACTAGTCCAGATGGAGATATCTCCATTATTGTTCTCTCAGAGGAAATGAATCTAGTCAGGATTTCAGGAATGGCTGACAATGAGTATTTTCAAGGAGAGGTGATTAAATGAGACAAAAACCTAACTCCCATATTCTTCTGGTAAAAATAAAGAGAGAAGTGGTCAACAAGGTGTAGAAGTTGGATGCTTCAAAGAAACGGGATGAACTCAGCTTGAATTCCTACACACTTGATCCAGCTGTTCAAGCATTGCTGCTGGGTACCAGCTGAGATGCCATAGGATGTGAGCATGGGCATGCCAGGCATGACCTGATCTAGAGGGGTCCTGTTCACTTTCAGAGCAACAACCAAACACGTGGCAGGAGATTCTGATTGGGCTCAAGTGGTGCTTGATACCTCTGTTTAGACGACTAGGTTGACTCCCTAACTTTAGGTAGCAATGTTGATGTTCTCTACCTGTGGGCAGAGTTCTTATGGTCCTGTCATTGTCAGAGGACACACCATTATTACAGTCCACAGAGTCTTAAAAATTACTTATCTCATCAAACGAAGGTGTTAGCCTTGCCACTGCTATTCTCCTACTGATTCTGCTGAGTGTAACAAGAATTTATACACTCAGCTCACATAGCGTTAGCTGCATTGTGGTGTCTGCATCTCACGGGGCAAATGTGATTGCTGGTGACCTTTACAGCTTGGGGAGAGTGTTGGAGTTGGGTAGGACTTAGACAAATACAGTAGAACTCAACATGTTTTTTTACGTCACTCAAAGGCGTTCTTTTGCTTACCAAGAAACTTCATGGGCTTGTGATATTTATAGTGACTTTGAGGGCTCCACAAAGAAGCTGCAAGTACTCTGCAGTGTGAGATCTGGCCTGTTTTTTCTGTAGGCATCTGTAGCCCATCCCAATTCATCTTGTCAAGATTATGGCTTTTTAAAATCATATCCCATAGTAACGTTCATTATGACCACAGCTCAAATAAATCCATGTAATTCAATTTTCTGCCAGTAATTATCTGCTCATCTGATTCAGATTGTGTATATCAGAGTAATTGCACTAATGTCATCAAAGTTACACAAGCCTAATCAGAATATCTCTTGATCTGACATAATCCACAAAAGATGTATTTCTTGACCTCTTTTACTCAGCTCACCTTTACACAAAATGGAGATGATGGATCAACTGCACTGGGTTGAATGCAAGCAAAATGACCTAAAAAGTCTTTTCCTTCCTAACTCATGATCTTGTTGAAGGTTTAGTCAGAGACAATTAATGTCTTCAGAGAGAAATATGACTGCAGGGCCCAAGAAACACGTTGTCCAGAAAGATGACCTAGAGGCAAGAGGTGGGAATGGCAGAAGTAAAGAGGGTCAGTTATGCTGGACACTGGGGAATGGTGCAGATGTTTCCAGGAAGACCTTCATGGTTTCCCCCAAGGTCTCAAGTCTGTTGCCTGAATATAAGCATGTCATGTCAGTTGAGAGGCCTCAGGATACCTTGCCCAGGACTCCAGCTAATGCTGTAGAAGGGCAGAGGTAGACAGCTGCCAGCCCCATTTGGCTGTCTCTGATAACCAGGGGCTTGGACAACTGCGTCTGCACAACTGAATCAAACCTCTAGCGTCTGGGAAATCTAATGCTTCTTGGAATCATAATTCACAGCTACTGGGAAAATCTTCTTAAGAGATATAACACATAGTTGCATTCAGTCCAGTACTGTTTGCAAAAGATTTCACCCAAGATAACAACTTTTTGAAGCAAGTATTTTATATTGCTAATTTTCATGCAACACAACTATTCACCTCAGGTCCTTCTAATATACCAGTAACTGCTATGGGTTCAAGCTAATGACTCCTCTTTCACAAAGGGACCTACATGTAGGAAAACAGATACTTCATCAAGGTGTCAGCCAGTAAAGTATGCTTTAAAACTGCAAACAAACAGAAAAAGACTTCACAATGTGGGCTACTACACTGATGTGCTGCTTTCATTGGTTTTAATGGGTTTTATCTTCGTGGCTTGTACAGGGAACAAACTTGGAAACCCATATTACTCAGAAAACTTAGCTAATAACCTGCAAAGCTAGGTATTTTTATTAGCTATTTATATATCTGCAGCTGGGGAATTGATATAATCACAGAAAATATTAACTAATGACAGATAAATAGGCTTATGGTTGCCTGCTTTCAACAATCCAGCTTCTTAAGCTTACATGAGTTTCACCTCAAAAGCTGTTGGTGATTCTGTCAGTATAGATGCAAGTATCAGTTGCGTAAGAGTATGCAAAGAGTAAGCGTCAGAGTATGCAAAGAGACAAGCAGTAAGATAACTCACTGCTTTCTTATGTTGCTTTTCCTCTTCCAGACCGAAGCCTTCAAGTCGATGACCTGCAGTTGCATCAGCAGATGGTGACTTGATTGTCTGTGAAGAAGTCCATTGTTTTTCAGTGGCTACAGGTTGTATAGATTTGAATTTATCTGATCAGATGTACAAGCCATGTGTGTCAGATGAATTCCACCTATACATGGTACTGCTTACCATGTGACCTGTTAACCCTCAGCTCCCATTTAGGCCAATGGAGACAAATAGGCATTTTTAGAATAGAATTCATGTGACCAATTTTAGACAATCATTTTACAACCAGATGAGTCATGTTCTAAAAGTATTTATTTCCTCTGCTGACTGTAAGAGTAGCCTAGACAAGTAGTTGTGTTGTAGATACCAGAAGCATCTTGACTGAGACAAAGGTGCCTGCTCCACTGCATATTCGACCCAACCTGCAAACCCTTCCAGATCAACAGGTGTTTAACTCATTTAAAAAGTGTTATAAATGTGTTAAATAAATACTGAAAGATTTTCAAATATAAGGGTTTGAGAGTACACACTCTGGTCAAATACTTGGTTTTCTCACTTCATAAAGTGCTTGAACTTACATTGCCAATATTGTAGCATCAAGAAATGGTATTTATCTGCAAGATGAGATATAGTTTAGCACAGCTTATTGAGCTGGCACAGTGATAACACTGTGAAAAATTATATATGCCTAAAGGTAAATATATATTTTTATATATATTTATAGATGATGGAATCTTGTTTTATCTATAGTGTAGTCATAGCATTTAATTCAAATATTAGTACCGAAGGAAAATCTTTTCCCAGTGAGTTAAACTAACACTGTGTAATTTAATTAACCAGTAGATATAAATATAGAGCAGTGTAGTCTCGGACTTTAGAATTTTTGAAACTAGAAGAAATACACTGTGGATTTTTCAGTGTCGTATTTGCTGACATTTTTCTTAATAAGCTTATTGAGTGAAGCTTATTGAAACATATGATCTCCAGAGACTTTCCCATTTAGTTTTACTGTGGATTTGGATTTTTCCATTTAAGGCCATTTGAAATCCCAAATGGTCTTCATCAAAGCGACTTTCACTTAGAAGTTAGTTGCTGCAGCTTCCTGAGCTCCCTTAGAAATCAACTTATCCAAATCATGGCATTAAGTGGGGCAACAGTATTTAATTTCAGACAGACGGGAAATTGACTGTTACACATCTTTGGTGGTACAAAGTTTGCTGGTAATTTCTAATTTTAAAGGTCTTTTGGAGGATTCACAAAGCCCTTGAGACTCCTGTGAAGGAACATGATATTGTTTTCTTCTAACTAACTGAAGTGCCTGAGAGATTAAGCATAGAGGGAAACCTTGCATTAGAATAGGTTGACAAGATAGATGATACATTAAGAATTCATCAGCAAAGATGATCTCAAACAGCAGAAACCTCTACTGCAAACCACACCTTCATGTCTCTGAATCTGGATCTGGCGTACCAATCTCACATCATTCTTTTTCCCAACAAGGTAGTATAATAGCTTCATTGGACAGAAGAATTGAGAAGCTGTATTTCCAAGAAGCATGCAGTTAGATGCTAAGATGCAAAAGTGATAAGCCAAACTCCTGAGTTCAAGTCACAGGTACGCTAGAAGCATTTCTCTTTGATTTTAGAGCAGGCCTGGTTTTAAAATGAAGATATTTGTTCTCTATTGCTTTTATTATTTCCTGTAGGAAAATACTAAGCATGATTGTGCACTGGCAAATGAATTTCATTTCACTCCAGAGAAGTTTTCTGTTCCACCAAGACCATCATAGGAAAGGATCTGTCTTGAATGTATATTTGTTTGTCAAGTGCTCCAAGACACTCTTTATTGGATACAACTAGGGATGGATCACATCCCTTTGTGAAGAGTCGCAGGTCATGGCCATTGATACACAACACCACAAACACAATGCAAGTTGATTCTGGAGTTCAAGAAGACCAAGTGGTGCAGCAAGATAGGATTGGAAGAATTTTTCACTCTGCAAATCACAGAATCACAGACTCACAGAATCACATGGGGTTGCAAGGGACCTCTGGAGATCATCTAGTCCAACCCCCCTGCCAAAGCAGGTCCACCTAGAGCAGATTGCACAGGAACTTGTCCAGGAGGGTTCTGCACCACTGCTTCCCACTTCTCAGTCCAGCCCGAAAACAGTTATTCCTACAGTTCAGGCAGTTCTTTTGATAAGAGGTTTTCTAACCATATGGGAAAGAAGAAATCAGAAGCTGAATGTCATACTTGGTCATCCTCCTGCTTAAAAAACTCCTGCCTGCTTCAGTATGGGGAAGTCTAAGGGGTGGTAAATATACGTACTTGCTCCTCAAGTAAAAGAAGTGATTCCTGGTCTTGAAAAAGGAGCTATGACCAATCAGGTATCACTATATCTGTCCCCTTGTCTTCCCCCTCCCAGCATTTCCCTTCCTCCCCCCGAAAATACTACCCATCTCGCTAAGAGGAATGACAAATGCCCACAAAGGAGGAAGGCGAATGCATCCCGGCTGCCAACTAACCGCCCTGTAGATCACGCTAACCGAAGGCTTCACGTCTTCTGAAGATAAGGCAGCGCATCACTCAGGGCCGGGAGGGTGTTTCGCTGCACCCTGAGCCGTGGGCTCAGCCGAGGGTACGAATGATTCACGCTGCCTTTGCCAGCACATGATGCATCGTAATCATACGGAACCGGCGTACGGCGGTGCTTGAGACACATTTGTCCCGCTAATAGTTTGACTTCATCTGAAATGTTTCATCGGGTCGCTGACCCATTAATTGTAGGCAGAGCGCGGGAAGGGGGATAACATATAGTCGATACACTCCCGAGTCAGACTCCCTTCTTCCCAGTTACCAGGCAACCTCCTCCAGCTCTGCTCAGTGCTGCTAATACTTTTCCTCTCTTCCCGCTGCAAACTTAGCGGCGGAGAGCATGTGTGCACGAGAGCATCGGAGGGGAAGAGACAAGGCAGAGCATATTTAAGTTAGATAGCTTTTTACAAGCATTAAGCGATGCACTCCTGTAATAAACAACTATGCCAGAGCTAATACTCAATAAACAGTGTGCTTTATAAGCAATTAGGGACTCACATTGTGGAACAGCCATTTCAGTGGAACGTACACTACTACCCTAACAATGCTTAGCAAGATAAGTGGCTTGTTAAAAGCATCATAATTCTCCTTTAAAAATCAATTAACAGTTTGGTGCATTGTTTGGTTTTTTTTTTGTGTGTCTGAGGACTGCTGGGTGTCTTATTCAAATGAGGATGAACCCAGGGAACTGCTTCTTGTGTTATATTCTTTGACTGCTGTTTAACCCAAAAAAGTACAAACCTGCAAAATAAATAAATAAATAAATTTATATAACCATCATCAAGTTCAGCTGTTTTTCAACCCAAGAGGCAGCTGAAGATGCTCAGATGACGCGGATAAACACATTTTCTCTGGGCAAAGGAGAAGCCAGAGCACATTATGAAAACATTTCTTTTGTCTTTCTTGTTAATTTTTTTAAATTAAATTCATTAATATTTTCTTCCCCAAATCACGCTGTGTTAAGTAGCAGAGGTTTAGTTTAGAGAGTTTTGATTGTGATTTCTATAAAAAGGCAGTATATAGCAATTTTCCTGAAGATACAGAATATGCCTTCTTTCTTTTTTAGAGAAACCTACTTTGTGGCATCCATGGGAAAGAACAGTCTACCAGAACACCAAGTGCAGAAAAGAGGGTGAGAAAGTCATGGGAGAGGAACATCCTGGCCATGTCTCCCCTCCATCACCAGCAGGCAGGGCACTGAAGGACCAGAAGTTCTCCTCTTTTCACCTCAGAAAGCCAGAGATGTTTTCAACCACTCCTGCTTGCAAAGATAAAAAACTAGAGCCCTTTTCTAAGTGAAATTCTCTCTAAATATTCACAGGTTTATTTTTCTTAGCCCAATCTGATGCAGTCCTCATTTCTCCCTCGGCAGCGATGTGCTCTCCCTGCCATCGATTTCCTCTCAGCCCTTTGTAAATGCCTTCTTTCTTCCCTCCCTGATTAATTATTAAACTATTAAATCAAATGCTGCGTGGAAGGGTTTGTAAATCAAAACACAACCTCCACCTGCCTCTCCTCAAACGCTGAGCTCTGGGAGCTGTGGGCTTTGTTCGAGGAAAGTCAGACACCAGCAAGCCCACTCAGCGAGCAAGTACAAGAAGTGGAAGCAGATTTTGGAAGTCCAGTAAAGAAACATTACCGGACTTCGGTGCAGTATTGCACTGGATTTCTGTTCGTAATTACAGCCCGTACTAAGCATGCACTGGGATTGCCTCGAGTAACCGATCCAGTTCATGCACACTTTTCAAATGTGAGTAATTGCAAAAGAGTTTGCACAGACTTTATAATTCCGTGGTGATCTCACAGGTGAGTGTAGACTCAGGTTGCAGAGCCTCAGAGGTGATATAAAAGCATATTGTGCTGCTGCAGATGGGACGCAAAAATCCAAAGCGAAGGATTTCAGAATCAGCCTTCGGTAGGGACCGCGGTGTAACTCGGGCTGTTTGGAGAAGTTTCCAGGTGTCATGCTTGGATTAAACTAGCTAGAAAATGCTTTTGCCTCATCTGCCATGGAAAGCTTTGTGCTTCTGGGAAATAGATGGAAAAAAAAAATAAATTAATACTTTGGCTGCCTAAAAATCAAACGGTTTGATTCCCCCCATTGCTAGGACTGCAGAGCCAGCTGGCTTTTCCCTGCCTTCCTCTCCGTCCCCCAGCCTGCCCCAGAGCAAGAGAAATGCGGCTGGCTGCAGTGCTTTTGCTTGTATAAAGCCACTTCTCCCTGACTCCTATTTTAATCTCTGCACTGTAAACTCCGAGAGCAATTGAACAGACTGAAACCAAAGGCAGTGCCGCAGCTGCTCCAGCTAGAGGCACGTGCGTCTGGAGAGTGTGAGTACATGTCAAAGGATATGCTTTTCCAATCTAGAAAATGCCTCTTCTCTGTCTAAAGGATTTTTTCTTCTGAATAAAGAGCGCATTCCACTTAGAAAACAGAGTAAGTGGCACTGCTGAAGATAAAACTGTTCATGCACACCCAAGCCGATGTATAAAAATCAACACAATAGCCAAGATAAAAGTCAATAGAGAAATCTGACTCTTACGCTGATATATATAACAACAGATTTGAAGATATTGTCCCCCCCAAAAGAAAATTTCTCTCTCTTTCTCCCGATTACTTTTTTCCTCCTTTGCTTATTTATTTATTTATTTATTTTATTTAAATCACTACCAAATGGCCTTATTGCCAGGCCAGAGAAGAACTCATAGGATTTCTTAGGTGAAGTGATCCTGAACAGTCCAGGGACCAAAACTGGACTAAATATGTCCAGACCACTACAATACCAAATTGAAGAGAGCTGTCTGCTGCCTGGCTCCTCTGTGCCATGAATCTTTCATTGGTGCTTTTGTTTCATCCAAGGAAGAGAGACAGAGAAAGAGAGAAATGTCATAAAAGCACTATAAAATGGACAGATGTAATACTGAGAATATTCTCATTAAAAAAACCAGCATGCATATTTTATCCATTTTAGAGAGCCTAAAACAAGTTTCAGGATCACTGCACTTGTATTTCTGGCAGGCCAGATCTATTTTAAGAGGAATAAAAAGGCTGTTTGGAACTCTGTGAGTGAAAAGGGAAGATTTTCATTAGCTTCAGAGAGCTTTGGAGCACGCTTTCTCCTTGTTGCTGAGGTAGGAAAACAGGAATAAGGCAAGTTAGTGTCTATGAGCATTTTTACACTGATTGCCTAAGAAAAATTGCATTTACGTAGTGAAAATAAAAGGTTTTTAGACTTTTGCTTCTTTTCTAACTATGGCAAGAATTTAGATTTCAGGTCTCACAACTTCTTTTCTTACCAGGTTCGAGTGCCTTTTTAGCCCTGGTTTCTAAAAGAAAAGTACGTGACTCAAATCCTCGCCTTTTTTTCTCTCCATGGACCTGTTG
This sequence comes from Xenus cinereus, assembly GCA_025774025.1. Lineage (NCBI taxonomy): Eukaryota > Metazoa > Chordata > Aves > Charadriiformes > Scolopacidae > Xenus > Xenus cinereus. The sequence continues at coordinate 4,562,175 of JAOXJK010000001.1, read as the reverse complement.
TATTTAGAGCAGCCGAATTCAGCAAGGTTTGAGGGTGGAAATGTCCCCGGTTTCCAGCCTGCTGCTATCCTTGGTCTATTGTCACTGGAGAGCCTTGCAGGGAGCACTTCAGCTCAGGGACACATCTTACCAACATTGAAGAGATTCCATCTCTTTCAAGGCCAGTCTCTTAGAAATTAATTTTATTACTATTTTTTTCTATGGTTATGAATAGAATGGCATGGTTTTTCTCCTTGCCTTGCCTTTTCCCATACTTTTAAACCTATGTAAACTTTCAAGTTCTCAGATCATGCAAAAAGGAAAGATCTGCTGGTCTATTTCCTCTAGACACAAGTAGGAGAAAAGGATTCTTTCCAGTTTTAGCTGTCAATTGGCCTATTTCACCCCAACTGAGGAATTTCTCCTGGCCTTCTGCACCCTCATTTTGTCTTCAAGATGACTTCCAAGACAGCTACTGCTGGTGGACCTCTCCTCTCACCATTGAGATATGAGCATACCTTAGTCACCCCTCAGGCAATGGCATCATCATCCCAGGCATTCACAATTCATACTGGAAACCTCTCCTTGGTTCCAGGTTTCCTGACTCCATAGAGCGTGGGAAGAAGCATCGACATTGAAGAACACCCAAAAATGTGCAAACTTACCTATAAAAGTTTCCTCATTTGAAATTGTCTTCTTAAATAACCCTTCGTGTATCAGAAGGTCAAGTACATTGGTGTCTTCTCTATGTGTGTCTGTCATACAGGACCTTCGAGTCCATGGTTTTTTACATAAGATGAGAGTCGATTAACTCTAGATGGCTAATGGAAAAGAATAGGCATTTCCAGGGCAAGATGCACTTGACTTCTTTAAACTATTAACTTAGAAATGCTTTGCACCCTGAAAAAAAAACATTGGTAACCTCTGGTTGAGGCTATAGGTACCAAATCCTTACTGAATGAGACCCCTCCCAAATGCTTGTTATGACAATGAACTGATGTGCAGTGAAGGAAATAAGATAACTGAAAATATTGTGAAGTACATATAAAGATGTCACATGGATGTTCTAGGTTATGAGATCTATTCCTAGAACAGTTTGTTGACACTTTTCTGAGGATAAGAGTTTTTATATCTCATGGACATCCTGTTCTGCCAGAAGAGAGAGGCTGTGACACTCTTATGAATGACAATCTGCTGCTCACATTTAGCTTTGTAAAAAGACTCCCTTCATTTTAATAATGAAGATTGTTCATTCCGATGTGAATGTGATTGGTCGGAGATGACTCTAGCAAAACCCATAAGTATTAACATTTATCAGGCATTCAGACTGGTCTCAGTCCAGTTTGGTGGCCCATCTTAGAAATTCAAACTAGACAGACAAAGCCAATAGTACAAAACTAGGGTTCAAAGTGATCGGTTAGTCAGAGTGAGCATCCTTTGGGAGCAATCACCTCTGGATTCATCCTAGATAACCCTGCAGCATTTACAGAGGCATAACTAATTATCCTAGGGACTCTGATGAGCAGGAGCTTGCCACCTCTAAGGCTCTTCAATGAACCTAAAAGATAATTAAGAACAGCTAATCTATAGTCAATAGATGGAAATTTGTTTCTCAGGGTCTTCATCTCTAATGTAAAGTACCTATAGGGTCTGCAAACTGAAGAAGTGTTTGAAAACCCAACTCTGAAATGACCAGAGAGAAACATGGTCTCTTGGGTCTGATTTGGATCTCAGATGATTAAACTGTGCTCCTCAGAGGCTCCCCTTCCCTCTGGTGACTCCAGGGGAACAGATGATGACTGTGTTTTTAATGTAACACTTCTGTTAACTGTCCGAATAATCCAACTTGCATGTATCTGGGCCCTCACAAAGATTCAACTTGCTTTTTAAATCGCTAATTACCAGGGAGGATGACAGCAAAAGCGCTCTGTTCTGTGTGTCTGACATAATGTTGTCAGCTCCCAGGGGTATATTGCAGTACCATAGAATTTGGTGAGGGGTTTTTTTTTGTAAGCCTCATTGTTTGCTGCAAACATATCAGAGTCGCCTTGTTTCCTTCTCTTTTTCTCTTCTTTCTGTCTTCCTTGCCTTCCTCCTTGTTCTAGGAAAAACCTGGAAAACAGGAACCTAGGACACCTTACTGCAAAGGGACAAGAATAAAACCTTGCACTTCATTATTTTTAAAATAACATAATTTTGAAGCCCCAATTTTATTCCAGGAACTGACGGATGTTTTTATGTTTTTAGTTTTGTTATAGAATCATGGAGTGGTAAGATTTGGAAGGGACCTTAAAAATCATCTACTTCCAACTTCCTTGCCATGGGCAGGGACAGTTTCCACTAGATCAGGTTACTCAACCTGGATCCCTAGGCATGGGATCTGAGACTCCAGTGCAAGCTCCCGTTATCTTTAAGTTGTTTTTATAACATGTTGCATGGAAAATATACTGCTTTGTTAGGCAGCTAAGAAGTAGGAAAATAGGATCACATCTTTTTCAGTCTGAGAACAATCACCACAACAGTAAAACACAGAAAACCCTGCTTTGTAACACAGGCTGATAAAAAGCTCTGCCATGTGCCTCCCGTTTTGAGCCAGCAATATATAGCACCCGCTCATGAAGTCTGTTATGATACCTGAAAAGCCTATGCTAAGCAAAGCTGAAATGAATGATAAACAAACCAGAGCTCATTTTTCTCCAGTAGTGTTTAAGTGTATGGGGGCTGTCAAGGCAAGATGCACATTAGTACTTAACTGAGAATGACTTCAGAGAGCAACTTGTAAACCTCCATTAATAACTCCCTGACAGCCTGGCAGTGCCTGTCTTGGCATTTATCTAACAGCAGGCCACTATTATACTGTGACAAGTTTCCCTTCTCCAGAGACCTCTAAAATACCTGTAGGATCTGGAAACATTTGAGAAGGGAAAAGTGTACCACTTCTCCCTTCTCCGCTTGAATTAGATTTATTATCATATTTAATCCAGCATGAATACTGCCTTATTTAGCATGACAACTATAACTGCATATATGTTAGCTCAACCCAGTGTTGGCTCCAGTGTGAAATTATTCCTTTCCTGGTTGAAAATGAACGACAGAGACTAGAAAATATACGTTGGGATCCACATTTTAGGTACAGTATGCACTCAAGTTGCACAAGATGTTGCTAGCTCAGATCATTTTTTCTTCTGAGGCTATTCCAGCAACCCTCAAGCTTTTCCCAGTGGGCTGGGAGCAGCTGCATGTTCTCTAGGCACAAAAAACAGCAGGAAGAGCCCTGAAAGTCTCCTGCAAGGACACACCTTAAGCTCCAAAGACTGCTGATACTTGAACAGTGTAGATATAAAACAGCTTCCACCACGTGGCCCAGGGACAATGGTCTGTTTCTTGGAGAAATCCCAAACTTGGTATAGATGAAGCCTATGTAATCTTGGCAATCACTTATCTCCCTGAGGACAAAGACCCCATCTGCAAAATATACACAAGAAACGTACCAGCTTTGCAAAGCTTGAATTCAGCTCATGGCTGCAACTCTTCTAATAATGACATATGACAGCTCTGTAAAAATGTTTTTAGTTGCCAAGACAAGTACTAGAAAAGGAAGGCCAGATTATGTTTGTGAATACAAGTTGAATTAACTCGTCTTCCCCTGTGCAGGTGGAACACATCTGGGGGCAAAGGGGATTTGTCTTGAACACGAACATCTTGGGTTTGAATATCTCCTGTAATGGTGCATATCCAGAAGACCAGAGGATGAAAAGTGCCTGGCTGTTAAAGAGAAACAGGGGGGAAAATAAGGAAATACTGATAATGCAATTTGACTCCAACTTCCTTCCCAAAGCAGAACAAGTAAACAGTTATAAAGTATAGGGTGAGCAAGCTGAGCCTCTATATGCTCATGTTGCTTCAAACAGCATGGCCATGTCAGCTGGAGCTTAGCCTGCAAGACAATGGAACTCATTCTCCTGCCTGTCCCAGGTGGCGCCCCATGTCTGGTTTTGATATCACCCTTCAAGAAAGATGGTTGGGCCAATGGGATCATTTCCAGGGCAAAGTAGTGATAATGATCGTCAGAGTGACATACACAGCTTGGAAGAACTAGTGAGAGAGCTGGACTTACTTAGCCAAAGGAGAAAAGATTTAAGGGGAAAGCTTTAACAAGGCTGTTGCAAAGGAGCGGGTAAGTTTTTCTGTGTGCCCAAGAAATGATGGGCTTAAGTTTCATCAAGAAATTATAAGTTTTTTTGATTTTCCCACCATTAGATCAAACACGGGGTTGGGAGAGAGGCATAGAGTACCTCCCATCTGGGTGCCTTTAAGCAGAGCTGCAAGCTGAAATATAGGAGCTGTTGGCTACTGGATATATCACTGCAACATCTCCTGCCACAGCCACAAAACCCCTTCAATTTGCCTATGAAAATATCCATGCATTTTAGAATGTTGCTGGCCTATAACTGGACTTGCCCCAAAGCAGACAAGACATACATATAGCACACATATTAGACAATCAAATAGCAGCTGGCTGCCCCTCCTCCCTCATGTTTTCTCCAGGTTTCCTCAACAGCACACATCTTTTTTTCTCCCTTTGAATCTCCCTTAGTTGTGCCTTGAGTGCCATACTGCTATACATTACTGTAAAGTCCTCCAAAGCTCAGACATCTGCAAGAATCTGACCTCCAAATAACATGGTTACTTACACCTCCAAACATATTTCCCAAGAGAGTTTTACTAAAGCCTGGAAAGGAATTTGGGATCCTCATCCTACAATATACAAAGTAGCAGTAAATTTCCATTGCTCCCAGGGAAGTGAAAATACAGAATAACATCAGTTAGATCCATAGCTATATTTACAGCCCTTTGAGGGGGAAGGGGCATTAGATCCTAGAGATTTAGCTTCAGGAGAAGTTCTGCCTGTATCAGGATTTGAGACAGTCTTTGATGTTAGTGAAATAAAGGAGAGAAATATTTCCCTCAGGGAGCAAGAAAAAAAATATCCAAAATCTTCTGTCTGACTTTCTTTTGTATCGCTGCTCCAGCTACTGCCTCCAGAATTCATTACAATAAGCAAATACTCATACATCATTGGTTTAATATGACAACTATGATGCTTAATAAGGCTGGAAAAAACATCCCTGTGACTCTATTAGAGCCTCCTAAACAATCAGTTATTGCTGAGAAGGTTACACCAATTTTTATAGCTCAGGAGCTGATTTGCAATTTGTATTCATCTTTCATTTTGACTAGACCAATTGTGTGTTCTATCTGCATTATCAGCTCCATAAAAATTCATTCCCATCCATAAAAATATAAGATTTCTAATAATGCCTCTCCTACTTTGTATGGGTATATTTGTGGTTTTATTTAGAACAGAAAGGCAGTAACTGGATTGTCTTTCTGTCCAGTCTCACTGCAGGACCTAATCCATCTACTCTAAACCCATCCAGTCAGATTTAAACTGAATTGTTTTTATGATGAGAGGGGAGAAGTTTGTCTTTGCACAATTTATGAATTCTGAGTAACTGGGAAATTACTGCATATCAAATGCCTCGCTGTACAGAGTGACTCTGGGCAGACAGAGCTTCTGACAGGTATGGCCCATGCAGTCTGGAAGATGGTAAAGAACCAAATCCATTAACATAATGTTTGCAGCCTGGTTGAGCCACAAGGGTGCTAGAGAGAGAGACATCTGAACTGAAGATAGCAGTTTTACCAAAGTCTGTCCCCAGTGAACTGGAGTGTGGGAAGTCCCAGCGATGGGGCAAAAATGACAGTGTACAGAATTAAAAATGATTTAAGAAGTTGTGGATAAGAAGCAGTGACAAATGTATTTAAGCAACGACAATACCTTGGGTGTTAAGACCACCCCAGGTCTTTCCTAAGATTCAGGCACTTCTGTGATCTCTGGCACTTCCAGGTGGGTCTGTGCCTATAAGTGTACTGGGAGACCAGAGCCAGAGCTGAATTGCCAAGGGAAGAACAGAAAAATATTGACCTGTCATGAGGAGGTACAAATGCATCAGCCAGCAGAATGTCCAGAGTAATGGGCATCACTGGGGCCTAATAATTTCTCATCATTGATTATCTTGATTGACATTCACCAAGCAAAGAGCCATGACACCGTCAGCTCCTCCCAGATGCTTGCTGTCTCCTTCTCAGCATAGGTCACGCTCCTGTAGCAGAGGCAGCTGGAGGAAACATATGCTCTTGTCCCTGCAGCGCTTGTTCACAGCCCAGCATCCTGAGACAAGCTCACCTTCATGAGAAGTTTGAGGTGATGCACGAAATGGAGGTGGGGCTGAGGTGGGGCAGGTGTTTGGTTGTGCCAGCTCAGCTGGAAGTGGTGACCATCAGCAAAGAGTGGGACAGACAAGTAGCATCGTCTAAAAGTCACGGAGGGAGACTGGCAAGAGTCCCTGGTATAGTAGTGAATGAGCAACAGCTACTTAAGTGCTGAAGTCCTGTGTGATCCCTCCCTCTATTCCTTCCTTTTCCTTCCCTTTTCTCCCCCATCCCTCCCTTCTTTTCTCTCTCCTTTCATCTTCCTTCCTTCTGTACCTTATTAAAATATCTGTGCCATGGGTTGGTTTTGTTTCCTGATTCTTGCATATAGCAATACCGGTCGGATTATGTACAGGTAGTTAAAAAAAAAAAAAAGGGATTTGTTGCTTTTATACAACATGCTGGTTAAAGTGCAGGTGTGTTGCTGTTCCCAGCTACTAGATCTCAACAAACTGACTAAATATCCTTTCTTAATATTTTTTTTTCTAAACCAGGCTGCTCTTGTTAGCCATGGTGATATGATAGTTCCAGGGTGTGCAAGGTCTTTAACAGGTACAGAGCCATGTTTTGATTAAGAAGTTAGTAGGGTGTAAAACCAGGCTGGCATGTTAAAGAGGCAGAGAAGCATCTGTCTGATCTCAGCGGGTGAAAAAGAAACAAGTATTTGTCTTCAGGAAAGAGCACTTCCAGGGGAGTCCCACAGAGATCTCTGTCTGGCCTTGCATTCTTCAATGTTCCGAGAATCTCTGTGAAACCTACTGGGCTGTAAAGACACTACCTGCAACACACAAGAAAGAAACTCTTATGTTGTGTCTACTTCTTCCTACCCAGGGACATAGGCTCTGGCAGAACTCTGGAGGGGCAATCTCAGTAGTTCCTTCTAATTTTGCTGTGAGATACCACAGCAGTTGTGAGGACTAACTTGAGTGTTTGTCTTCTAGGGCATGAAATTTAGGCATTAGTGTCTTGTACAGTGTAAGAAAGGGGATGGGGAATTGGAGAAGGCACAGCTCTGGATCACTCATTGCCGCAGAAAAGTGACAAGTAAGACCTAAATGACCTTCTTTCCACTTGGCCCCTTCCCATGTGAAACTTTGAAGCAACCATTTTTGTCTCACCACTGGGATCAATTTATGTCCTAGAGTCTCTGTTGATCATCATAGTCATGGGCTCCTGCCTTGGCTGAGCCCTTCTGCTTGCTTTTTCTTCCCCAGCTACCCCAGCATCTTCATTCCAATCCATTCCCCAGCACTCCTCACTAAAGTATGTCCCTTTGTCCCTGCAGACAACCCATTGTGGCATGGCTGCCCATCTAAGAGGACAGTTCTCCAGTTGGGAAGGCAAAGTGGGATCTGTCATAGGGTGGAAACAAGGTGAGGGGAAGTTCTTTTCTAAGAGTTAGTCTTGCAAGCTCTCCCACAGTGCTGATGTAGAGGCAAGAGACAGTAAGAAAAGTAATCAAGTCAAAGCTTCAAAATGGCCTTTCCAGAGTAATAAAGGCACCTTCAGAGTCTATAACTTGTGATGAATTTTAACTTGCAAGATTCCCCAAACTGCCACTGCCTGAGTCTGAGATACTGTGGTTTTACATGCCCAAATCTTAATACATCCTGAAGAAACCTCTGCCTACACCCTCTACTCTGAGTAAAGGAGTTTCTGAGGTCCGTTCAGTCCATTCCCTGCAGCTGTAATCCAGACAAAATGGGACACTAAAACCAAGTTTCCTCTTGGCTACTGCAGGTCACATTACATTTACCACAGGCTGTAAAATAGCCTTAAATGTTTGAAGTAGCAAATGTAAGCAACTTAGAAAATGGGACAGAAGATAAGGTTCCTCATCTGTCAGCTTCCAAGAAAAGATCCTTAATATTAGAGCAAATAATATGAACAAAAATGGAAGTAGAGAAAGACTTATTAGGGTCATAAGGCATGTCAGGGCATGATTATCCTGTCTCACTCCATTAAGAGACTGTGAGATAGCATAACTGAAAACAAACAATACTTAATCAATCTGAAAAACCTGAAATGAGAGAATTTTAAATGGGAATTTTTCCATACAGCCCACTTTACAAGTTGAAAAAGGGCAATGATCAAATGAACGAATTACCACTGGATCAGACATGGTACAAAGTGCAGTACCTAGATGCTCTCCAAAGCAGCTTGCACACATACCTTACTACAACATATACTGCCCTGTGTGAGTGGGAGACCATGTGCCAGTGAGAAAAAGATTCACATTTCCCCTCCTTTTTACTTGTCATTTACCTTATGTCCTAAGGTATAGGATATGAGATAGATTGACACCTTGACTTAAACTCTATCAGCTTTCCTAAAGAATATATGTTTATATCTCAAAGGCACTGCCAAAACCACCCAGTTACAGACATTTCTCCAGAAGACACTATAGGAATTAGGGAGTTCTAAATCTGGACTGATCTGCAAAGATCCGGAATTTAGTTCTCCCATAGAAAAACCAAGTTTACTGCCTCAGTTTCCTCACATATGAAATGAAGACCACAATACCTCTTTCAAAAGTGCTAGGGGAACCCACTTGTACAAAAACAATATAGAAAATCAGGAATTACTACTACTACTACTACTATTGATGTTATTGACAATGCTGTGACCATGCAGTGCATTGAACTACAAACAACTGTGGAAGATGCGGAGAGAATATTTGCCTGATGTTTCCAGTACTGTTAAATGCTGAATTTGACAACAGAGGTAGCAACCTTCTCCATGCTGGATGGCAACGTCTACCAAATGGATGAAGAAAAATGGCTTCCACCCGTGTGAAGCAATATCCCAGAACAAATAGTGACAACTGCTGAAAAATGCCTTTGCCTGGGAACAACTGAGATATGGTTTTGTTCAGTTCCCATTGCGAGGATAGTGTCCTTTCCTCTCCTGTACCCCCTCGCCTCCCCCATAATCCTCTTCTTATTTTGAAAAAAGACCTTGAGAAAAAAGCATGGGGAGGAGGTGGAGGTGTGTCGTGGGGAGGAGGGATATCCAGCATTTTTGTCTCAGCCTCAGCTGGAGAAATGATGTTAACACATCTGGAATAGCAGAAAGAAAATCAGCATTAGTAGGGAGTCTTTGCTGGTTAAGAAATAGGAAGCAGCTCCGGAGAAGATATATGAAGCAATAAGAGATGATTTACTTCCACAGCATTTATTGTTTGAATACGTACACACACCCCATCTATTTTCGTTTGCCCCAGCATGCGTGGCAGTCCTCCCTGTCGGAGGATGACATTGTTGCATTTGTCGTCATTCCCTCCAATATATCATGAGGAATAGCTGCTCAAAGCGCAGTGCCTGAGCTCGGATCGGGCGGATGGTGAAAAACAATCCGCTCCCAAAGCCAGCCCTGATAATGGGAGCTCTCCATCACGCTGCCATTCCACGGTGCGGGGTACAAGGCTTGCATGGCTCGTAGGAACTCATTGGGAGCAGTCTCGCCATCGTCATCATAAAGCCCGATAAAATAAACACTTCCCAAATAACTCTCTTCACCTTGTGTTCTCTTGTATCACGGCACTTCCAATGAGCAGCCTTACTTCTGAGCAAAAGAAGGAGAGAAACAAAAAGGCACAGCCTCTGTTATCAGCACTGCTGTTGTCAAGGCTTTAATATGATGTGGACTACTCAGAGTAGAAAATTGTGCAGTTTGGGCACAGCTGGGGATGTGACGCTCATTTGCTGAGATGGGTCTTTCATTGACAAGTCTGGCTTGGTGCTTCATGGTCCAGGGGTTAACTTCAGCTTGCTCCTACTCAGGTTGGTACTGGAGGGTGGGAAAAGGATCCAAATGTGGCTAATGACTTTGATGGAGAGACCCTTAGATCATTATATTTCAAGACACAAAGGGTGTCTTGAAATCATAGAATCATAGAATGGTTTGGGTTGGAAGAGAGCTTAAAGATCATCAAGTTCCAACCCCCTGCCATGAGCAGGGATACCTCCCACTAGACCAGGTTGCTCAAAGCCCCATCCAGCCTGGCCTTGAACACCTCCAGGGATAGGGCATCCACAGCTTCTCTGGGCAACCTGGGCCAGTGTCTCACGACACTCAAAGTGAAAAATTTCTTCCTCATATCTAGTCTAAATCTCCCCTCATTCAATTTAAAGCCATTACTCCTCATCCTATCCCTCCACTTCCTGATAAAGAGTCCCTCCTCATCTCTCTTGTAGGCCCCCTTCATGTACTAGAAGGCTGCTATAAGGTCTTTCCAGAGCCTTCGCTTCTCCAGGCTGAACAACCCCCAACTCTCTCAGCCTGTCTTCATAGGAGAGGTGCTCCATCCCTCTGATCATCTTCATGGCCTCCTGAGACTATTTAGGGATCCATGAACTTGACTCACAACACCTTCCTCCAGCCAAATTTTATGTCACACAAGTGACACGGCCTACACACACCTCAGATCATAGGTGAGATATCGTACCTTGTGTGTTCTATGGAGCAAGTCCCAGCACTCCAGTTCTTTCAAACTTGGTCACCTTTTCCAGTACAGAGGAGTATCTTGTAACCTCAGTTTGCTCCACAGTGGGATCCAGACCATGGCAGGATACCTGGATGAAGTGGAGCCCTGCAGCTGGGGATAGATGAGTAGGGAAGTGTTGGTATGCCTGAAGAGGACTCCAGTCTTGGGTAGGTGGACACTGTAAGATGAGATGTAGGGATACAGGGGATTGATGTTGGACATGGGAGCTGGATGAAGCTGGGGGCCAGGCTGTCAGGTAAGGCTATAAATGAATGTCCTTAAAAACAAAAATGCAAAACATACAAGAGTTTCTATATATTTTTCTTGGAGCTTTGTGTTGTTTCAGGCTTGAACTCTTCCTAGGATCATAAAACTGAATTAAGCTCCACAAAGGGCCTTTGAAACTCATTTGAAGTCCATTACAATTACTTTGGATTAGGATCTTCATGTTTTTGTTACACGATTTTACTTCCTTAGTACAAGCTGGCTCTAGAAGAAGAAGTATTGCAGGCTATAATAGTGTAACTGTGATGGGTTTATTTTTTTTCAGTTGTTTCATTGCCTTCCCCTAGAGGCATATTTATATACATTAAATTCTGAGGGAAGTCCTAAGTTATATCTCTCTCTTAGAAAACTTCTCAGTAATTTGTCTATAATCACTAAAGCAAGCGATGTAGAGAGGAATTTGCTGAAATTAGGAACATAATGTTCTCAGTGGAAGATAGGCTGTTGGGCAAGTTTTGTCTTTCCCTGCAATCCAAACCAACAAACACTCTTCACACCTTTGGGCATCATTTAACTCACTGCTGTACATGTGCATGTCCTGTACATGTGTTTCTTTCCTTTGGTCTGAAACTGTTTAGCCCATCCCGTTGCTCGGATGCTTGCAATATAACATGATCTGCTTTGAAAATGGTGAACCTTGTCTGCATGAGTCTGCAGAGAGTCTCAAAGGCTGAGGAAATTCCCCTATGGAGTATTCAGATAAACATGATAAATGTTCTGATGGAAACAGCAGAACCTTTATCATTGCTTTAAATATTAAATTGCTTTGCATGGAGTCATGTTAGACTTGCATTCACCACTGAAGGGATTGAGAGCAGTCCTGCTGAGAAGGACTTGGGGGTACTGGTGGATGAAAAGCTGGACATTAGCCCACAAGGTGCTCTCGCAGCCCAGAAAGCCAACTGTGTCCTGGGCTGCATCAAAAGGAGCATGGCCAGCAGGTGAAGGGAGGTGATTCCCCCCCTCTACTCCACTCCTGGTAAAACTCCACCAGGAGTACTGTGTCCAGCTCTGAAGCCCTCAGCACAGGAAAGACATGGACCTTTTGGAACAGGTCCAGAGGAGGCCACAAAGATGATCTGAGGGCTGGAGCCCCTCTGCTATAAGGACAGGCTGAGAGAGTTGGGGTTGTTCAGCCTGGAGAAGAGAAGGCTCCAAGGAGAACTTATTGTGGCTTTTCAGTACTTAAAGGGAGCCATTAGGAAAGATGGGGACAGACATTTTGGCAGAGCCTGTTGAAATAGAACAAGGGGTAATGGTTTTAAAATAAAAGAGGGAAGATTTGGACTAGATATAAGGAAGATTTTTTTTTATGATGAGGGTGATGAGATACTGGCCCAGCTTGCCCAGAGAGGTGGTAGATGCCTCATCCCTGGAAACAATCAAGGTCAGGTTGGACGGGGCGCTGAGCAACCTGATCTAGTTGAAGATGTCCCTGCTCATTGTAGGGAAGGTTGGACTAGATGATCTTTAAAGGTCTCTTCCAACCCAAACTATTCTATCATTCAATGATTGCCAAAGTATGGATCTACCCAGGATCAGTTAAAACATCTTGGCAATAATATCACCCCCATTCTTGGAACAGGGGCCAGGAATGTCTGCATTGCTTGATGTCTTCCTATGTTGTTATCAACAAATATGATCAACTCCCAGACAGTAATACATTTCAGGGATGTTGCAGTAATGAGGGTCTGTTCTTTACCCATGAATTGAAAAAGGTTTAGTTTGGTTCAGGCTTCTCAGATTGACAAAGAAAAGGATGATTCATCAACAGTTCATTTTTCCACCCAATTTGTTCCTTGTTATTTTTAATGAGCTTTTGAAAGCAAGGAAAAACATCAAGGGGAGATGAATTTCTGTATAAAAACAAAACAAAACAAAACAAAAACTCCAAACACAGCAGCTGAAAGTTAACAGCTTTTAGTCACTAACAGATTAAGTAGATTGAAGAAAGGCTGAATCATCCTAAAAGGCGGCGGAAGGAAATTGTTTTTGTGTTTTGGAAAAGAAACAGTCCGCTTGAAGCGGTTACAGCCAAGGCTCTGAAAGAATAAAATTACTTTACCTCACCTCTGCTCAAGGCTGTGCTAGCTAACACTTGTAAAGCCCTTACTTTGCCAGCAGAAGCCTTGTGCTGTTCTGCACTGGTTCATGCTTGCAACCCTTCTGCATGACAGAGATGACAGCTCCAACTCCTGCACAGAATTGCTTAGAACAGTTCTCAAAGGGAGAAAACAAACCTTTCTGGACTCTGGGAAAAAAAGCCACTCGTGACTTCAGCAATCCTTTGATTTAGCCCAATAGTTACGGCGGCCACCTGGTTCCCTCAAAAGTCATGTGATATTTTTGCACAGATTCCCAGGTTTTGGAAGAAGTACCAGTGCTGGAAATACAGAGCGTGCATCAGTGTGAGAACATGTTTGGTTTTGTCTGGACTTTGCCCATTATCATAAGATTAGAGACATGTAGACAGTAGAAAGGTTTCTGTGATGTATGAGATATATTTCTCTTTCCTTTCTCTATCCCACATCATCTTTGGTGTTTCTAGCTTTCAGATATATGTCTTCTAATCCCTTATGCTGCAATCAGTTTTTCAGTGCACATGAAACCTCTGAAATTCAAGGCATCTCAAATCAATAATTGATAGTTGACTGTCAAAATGGAGACATGGAAATGATGGCTAAGCTGGTAGGATCTGATTGATGAGTTTGGACCGGGCAGTTCCTGCTATAATGGTGGTATTATTCTTGTAAGTACATACTTAAAAGTATACTTGTAGGCATACAAAACTCCATAGAATGAAAGAACAGGAGGAAAAGTGTTGTTTGCCTACATTAAATACTGGTATTTAGTGTATAAAAGCATTTAGTCCATATGAAAGCGGAATTAATGTTAGAAACATTAAGAATATTGTGCTGAGTGAATATGGGAATTTGAGGACACACTATAACACACATAATACAAAAACCTAAAAAAAAAAAAGCCATTCAGTCAATCCAGCCTATAGGCAGCACGATGAGAAAAAGTAGCTTTGATAAGCCAGCTCCAAATTTAGCTCAAACCACCACAGTTACTGTAGTTTCAGTGAATATTCCCTGATTTTACACCATTGACAACACGGTTCAGAGTGGAATCCCTAATATTTGATAACTGAGACATCCAACAAGGTTTTTCTCACCGTGTCAGGATCCAGACAACAAAGTGTAACAGTGAGACTAGATGAGACCCGTGAGACTCGACGGCTGCCCTGCTCACTCATGGAAGATGCACCACAATAGTCATGTAATTACAGACAATTTTGCAACGTCTTATTCCTCTGCTTATTAAAGTGAAATAAAAGCTGCTAGGAAAAGGTAATTTATTTGTATTTATCTTTTCAGCGTGTGTCATCTCTTGTCTGCCTCACTCCAGTCCTTTTATTTCCAAGAAAAGAGTAATTTATAGGATCATAACAACACAGAAAATTACTGACTGAAAGGATTCTATTATGAATTAGTAGCTGAACCTTAGAAGTAGTGTGTGCTCACACCATCACATACTCACTCACTCAACTGTCTTATTTTGTTACTGTTAGCCATTTATTCTACATATACCATTAATGAATCTGTAAAGAAACTCCATACACGTCCAATGCCTTGTCATTTCCCTAGCTCTTATACAATAGTTTTCCCTTTTTGCTTAGGTTTTCTATGGCCTCCCTTGTTAAATATTCACCTGCCCTTTGGAGAGCACCAACCCAGTCAAAATGATGACTGTTTTCTCCTTGCACAGCAGCCCTATTTGAGATGTGATTTTATATTCCCTCTATGTTTCACATTAGCTCACACAACCTCTTATTTTGATGGCTTCACAGGTGGATTGAAGTAGTTTAACAGCACATGGATTTTGGAAATGGGGGCAAAGGAGAGAAAGAAGGATGATGAGAGGGGAGCACAGAAAAGGGAGCTTTCCCAAAGCAAGATTCCCCCGTTGGCAACAAGGTTAGCTCAGCTGCCCATGGGACCTCACCTTTGGTCTTCAACTGCCAGTTTACATTTGCCCTGGTTAAGTTCCCTGGAGGGATCATCTCTCTCATGCTGGGCCCAGAAGCACTTGGGTGCTTTGTGGCCAGAAGCAAAGTAGTATCCCCATTGCTTCCAAACTTGGGACCTTTATAAAATCTTGATGCTAACTGTATTTTCTATTATCCATTCACTGGAAAAAAGGCAAAAAATAGCAAATTTGATATCCCTCTAACTCATTTTCTTGTTGACCTTGAGGTCAACAGGATCTGACCTTTCTATGCAGGAGGAACGGGTACCATCTTCCCCCCCCAAGAAGACCTTAATGCAGGGAATGGACGTCCCTAGGAAAGGGAAGTAAATGTGGTTTTGGATCACTCCACTTTGCAAGGAGAATCAGTCTCCTGTTTCTTGGATAGGAACTCTACCTCCAAGTGGTGTTTGAAAATCCAAGGGCTTTTTATGGGCATCTGAGTCCTGCTAAAGGGGCTACGTGTTCTTGGGGCAATGTACCAAATGGAGAATACCAGCTCGCTGTTCCCTACCAGGCTTCTTCACCCTTTGTGTACCACCCTGCTTGGGCAGTCCAGACATGAAAAAAACATAGAATTAAGTGCAGAAACATTAAAATCACAGATGGAGGCACCTCAGGAGTTCAGGTATCTTTGAGGTCATGTTGCAACTCAGAGGATTTTTCTGGGGTAGGTTTCTAAGGTAGGTCAGTGTCAAAACTGGTAGCCTAGCCCTAGAGCCTAGTTATGGTTCCTAGACTCTAACTAAAGGGTTTTATCCCTGCATAATGTCCCCGCTGCATGAAAGCTCTGGTAGTAATTGTACTTGCAAATAAAATTGCCCCCTATTCCCTCAGCTGCAAAATCCATCCCAAAATATCCATTGGGCATCATTGCTGATGCAGAGTGGTTGTTACCTTCCACCCCAATGACTGCTGAAGGATCTCTTTATTTACAGTTTATGAAGCACCTGGGATTTTGTGAGGATGACTGACACCACACAAATGTACATTATAATTATTGTCATTCAGACTGGAATCAGCTCTGCAGTGGTTTATGGTGGTTTTTTAATTTTTCTGTGTAGGAGGGCGGTTTAGTAAAATAATATATTTCATCATGTGGCAATGTTAAACTTTCCTATTTTTCCCTTTTTATTCTTTGTTTCCTCTCACTGGTAAGATACTTTTTCTCCTGCAGACACTCGGCTTTATTCCGCATGCCATTTGTGAGGGCTGTGGCTCACCAGATGGGACCCACCATTTCAAATTACCTTTCCAGTCAAAAAAATTTTCTGTATATGTAGAAATTTTAAAGGAAATACATTGTAAGACTTGTGAAATGTTTACAATTTTTTTTCTGGACTGCTGAGAATGGGATTCTCTAGGAAACAGCATAACAATGAATTAAAGTGCATTTTCCTGCTGGTGTCTGGCCTGATGGCACTGGTAGTTTTATCTCCATTTTCACCAATAAAATAATCTCCTCAAAGGATTGTGTTTCCACTAAGGAACTGGTCTGATTTCCCACCAGACAAGCAATGTGGTGTGACATGGACATTATATTACCTTGTAATTAGCATGTAATTATTATGAGCAGGAAATCTGGTGGAGGAGGGAGAGGGAAATGTATGTATTTCTGGTTTAACTACAGTTCCCATAAGACCACGTGCTGCTGTGAGAAAACAAAGTTGAATGTTGACATGACTCAAAACAAAACCCTTCAGCAAACCAAATGGAAAGATTTTGATTTCAGGCGTGTCGAAACATTTCTCTTCAGTTGAAAATGTCAAAAAGAGCATTTGACATCTGTTGTGTTTTGACCTTTCCAAATTGAATTTCTTTGTCGCTCCCTCATCCATTCTGTAAAAAGAAAAACACACATTTCTTTTGTCCTGATGTGGGGGAAAACACAAAACAGAGGAATAGCTAGAGAATTTGCCACGGAGGGACATTTTTCAGTTTCACTTAGCTCTTTGTAAGAAAGCTTAGTCTAAAATAAAATACCCCTTTCTCCTTTGGGTACCTGCAGGGGATTTGTGCTGAGCTGAGTCCTACAGCTGGGCACAGGGATAAAACAGGAGCAGAGGACAAAGCAGAGCGTGATCCCAAGGACTGCGCCTCTCACCTGGGCACCCCTGAGCTTCCACGGTTCCCAGCTCATGATGCAGGAGGAAATAACTCTGCTCCTACCCTATATGTTCCTGCAGCACCTGTATAGATTGTATATTTTCCTTCTTCTCAGTCCTTTCCTTGCTGCTATCTCCTGTGACACGCTGTCAGTATATTCTTTGTATATCTAGTACAAAATCGAATAAATGTCCTTTAAGTTACTTTCATCTCAGCATCTTCATTATTTTCGTGTCAGAAGTGTCTCAGCAAGGAAATTCAAGTTTGGGTGAGCTCACAGACATTTCTTTTCACTCGTAAGACATGAACAAACCATCTGGCACAGTTAAGCCACTCAGCATGATCCTAAAACAAAGACAAATGCTGCTGATGTTGTTTCATTGTTTAAAATAGACATTTTTGGAGCATGGATTACATCAGTTCAAACCTTCCAGCTCTTTTCTGTTAAACCCATCTATATTGATACATTCCCCTGTATGTCTCCATGTAGCCTTAAGAAATTCTCTCTTTATAAATAATACACAATAAATATATATAACAACTATTTCTGTGAGGTGTATCTTAGTTCTAAAATCCACTTAAAACAGCAGTGAAGCTGAACGGGGATTAAAGTGCCCAGTGGTTTTCCACTGTAGGCTCAAATAAGACAGGGTCACCATTCCTACAGTGTATCAGGCTGAGCATGGCTGTTGAAGACCTTGTTCATGAGACATAAAGCTGCCCATGGAGGGATGATGGCTTGGGGGAAAGCTTGAACTGAGTTTTGTCTTGCAATTTTCCAGCACAGGAATTGTTCAATAATACTTTGTGTTCTCCAGTCAAACTAAATCCCAGGAGATGGGAGTTTTGGGGTGATGTGACTAACGCTCCTTCTTTGGAGCTGTCTGGGAAGAGGACTGTCCTCTGTCTGAAATGGTATGTTTCATTTGGCAAATGACTCTGTCCTTAATGGGGACTTGCAAGATAGAGTGATCCCTGGAAAACAAAGGAAGCAAAGCTGGAGCTGAAGTTGTCTGGATGTGCATTTTCTAGAGAAAAAAATTCTTATTTATAAGCCAAAGTCTGGATTTCAGAAGGGTTGAAGCCCACCACTCCAGACTGTAACCCACCCTACCAGAACTGATGATGGAGAAAATGGGCTCTAAATACAGAAAGTCCATTTACTGACTGCACCTATATTTCCTCCCTGTTTTTCTGGAACAACTGGAACTGATCACTGGTTGGAAAAATATTTGCTTATCTAGGCTGATAATCCCTTGTGCTATGCAGTCACATTCATGCAACAGGCAGACTGGTGCCAACGGAACAATTCTCACTAATCAGATCATTTACCATCAGACTGTGACACCAGTTTCTAGTAACTGAAAGAGATGTTGCATTAAAATTCACATCGTTCTTCTGTACCACTGGTGGATTTCTCTGACTAAGTCTAAGAAAATATATGGTGTCACTAAAAAGCACTGGTACCTTTTCACATGTGATCCACAATTGCATAACAATCACAGCAATTTCCTTTTTAATATAAAATGGCACTAAAATGGCTAAGAAAACCTGAGGGACCATGCTTATGTACTGGTTCCCATGAACCCATCAGAGGTTCGTTGTTCAGTAGACTCTGCCTTTTAAATATGGCCACTGTGCTCAATTAATAAAATGAAAAAAATTCAATTCCATTTTTCCCTTCCACTCTTGGAAAATATATAACATGAAAGAATTTTATCACCTGCACTGTGCATAATATTGCATAATATCAGTATTGGATGTGGTTAAATATCCAGGTGGTTTCATCCGTACTACCAAACTATGTGATATCTCCAAACGATGCATCATCACCCAGAAAAGATCCATAAGGAGAAAGCATTTATATTCAATAAAAGAACATAATCCAATGCTTTTATTAACTTTTACTGGCTTTTCAAAAGTCCAGGGAGCCTGGATGGAGGCAGTTGTAGGAGAAGGACTCTATTAATACAATGCGGCCACTGTGAAGTCAAGGGTAGCCTGTAGCTGCATATGCAGAGAGCTAGACGGGATGCTGATGACTTCTGATGTCCTCCTGGGGAAACGATTTGTGTCCATAACTTTGTGGCGCAGATTCTATCCTCCTTAGTGCCAAGGCTTGCCAGGCTTTGCAAGTGGAGTGGAGTCTGGGCCAGACCATGACTTCACACATGTGGGATGACAAGCAGAGGTAGCACAAAGTCTTAATGGATGAACGAGGAGCTCCCAATAAAACTCAAACATAAAAAGGAAGAATGCAAGAGGTGGAAGCAGGGGCAGATCAGGTCAACCAGGATAAATATAGAGATGTGGTCTAGCTTTCCAAGCATCATGCCTACATGCTCAGAATCCACCTGGAACTGAATCTAGCAAGGGATATGATGGACAAGAAGGGTTTCTACAGGTGCATCGGTAGCAAAAGAAAGTCTAGAGAAAATGTGGGCCCAGTGCTTAAGGGGCAGAGGACATGGTGACAAAGGACAAGGAGAAGACCAGTGTACTCAATGCCTTCTTCGCCTCAGTCTTTACTGGTAAAACGAGCCCTCAGGAATGCCAGGTCCTTAAGACCAATGGAAAACTGGAGCACAAGAAGACTTCAGTGAAAGAGGACCATGTTGCAAAATACTTTAACTGAAAACACACAAGTCCATGAGACTTGGTAGGGAGCACAAAGGGTTCCAAGGGAGCTGGCTTGGAAAGACTCTGGTGACTGGGAGATGTTCCCAAGGACTGTAAGACAGCAAATGTCACTCCTGTTTTTAAGAAGGGGGAGCGGGGGAACTACAGACTGGTCAGTCTTACTTTGATCTGTGGAAGACAATGGAACAAGTCCTTCTAGAAGCTGTTTCTGAATGTATAAAGACAATAAAGTGCTTGGGAATAGTAAGCATGAATTTGTAAAGGAGAAATTGAGTCTGACCAAAGCCCCTTCTATAAAGAAATTAGCTCAGTGGATGAGATAAAAACAGTGAATGTTTTTATCTATAACTTAACAAGGCTTTTGACATTGTTTGCCACGACATCCTCATTTTCAAGCTGATGAAATTCAGATCAGATAAGTGGACAGTGAGTTAGATTGACAACTAGCATGGATTGAAAACTAACTGAATTGCTGGCCTCAAAGGGTTGTGACTGGTAACATGAAGCTCAGCTGGAGATCGGCCATGAGTGGTGAACACCAGAGGTCAGTACTGAGACCAGCAAAATAACATCGTTATTAATGACCTGAATGATTGGCCAGAGCACTCTTTCAGCAAGTTTGGAGACAGCACAAAACTTTGAGTAGTGATTGATACATCAAATGTCTGTGTTGCCTTTCAGAGGGATGTTGGTAGGCTGGAGAAATTGCCAGAGGGGAACCCTCATGAAGTTCAACAGAGGTAAATGCAAAGTCCTGCATTTGGGGAAGAACAACCATAGGGACCGCTGCAGTCTGGGGGCTGACTGTCTGGAAAACAGCCTTGCAGGGAAGGATCTGGGGACACCAAGCAGAAAATGAGCCAGTAATATGCTCTTGCAGCTAAAAAGGCCAACAGCATCCTGGGCTGCATTAAGACGAGCGTTGACACCAGGTTGACAGAGGTGATCCTTCCCTTCTGCTCAACACTCTATAACCTGGAGGAAAGAAAGATCAAGGGATCTTAGCAGGTGTGTATAAATAAGTGAAAGAGGGAATAAAGAGGGAGATAGGCTTTTCTCAGAGTTGCCCAGTGACTGGATAAGAGACAAGAGGCACAAACTGAAGCACAGGAAATGGTTTGAACAGAAGAAAAGTCTTTTATTGTGAGAGTGACAGAACACTGGAAGAGGTTTTCCAGAGAGGTTGTGGTATCTCCATACTTGGGAGATATTCAAAGACCTACTGGGCATGATGTTGAGCAGACCTGTGGTAGCTGACCCTGGTCTGAACAGAGGAGGTGAACTGGATGTTCTCTAGTGATCCTTTTCCAATCATCTCTTCTGTGATTATGAGGGATGAAGAGCTTATCCCAAATAAAGTGCTCCGTTACCAAAACAGACCATTTTCTAGCAATGATATAAGAACCTTCCTGAAGCATGGAAAAGTTCTCTTGAAATATTATCTCTCAGGGGGATGCAGAAGAAAGGTTTGGCCATTTAAAATGTGCTCACAGGAAATGGAGCAACGCTTCAGGATTCAGTTGCGACCAGCTTTGCTGTGCTTTGCAGTTCCACTTGCCTTCTTTGGGCATCTGCTCCTGTGTGATTGCATTTTTATTCTTTTTCAAAAGGGCAGATGGTATTTTTTTTTTTTCTGTGTGCATAATTAAACGAACACAAAACAAACTCATCTAAAGATACTAATTAATTCCTTTTCCTAATAGATTGCAGGCAGCCTATTAATATTATTCACTCCTGGGACTAAGAGTCTGTTAGCAAGAGCTTCCTCCTCTTGCTGCTTTTCCTTCTCCCATGGTGACACTGGTGAAGTGATCTACCACATCCCTTCTTAACATCATCATACTGGAAGTAATTGTAGACAGTCCTGTATTAGGGCTGGTCTTGGTGATAGGCTGACCAACCTTTTCTTCATGTCCTGAAAACTATTCAACTTGGGTCCCCCCATCATGCTTTCTAGTTTCTGTA
The DNA here is from genome assembly GCA_025774025.1 of Xenus cinereus. Taxonomy (NCBI): domain Eukaryota; kingdom Metazoa; phylum Chordata; class Aves; order Charadriiformes; family Scolopacidae; genus Xenus; species Xenus cinereus. The sequence continues at coordinate 4,540,406 of JAOXJK010000001.1, read as the reverse complement.
TCTAACTGGCCATGATACTGCCTGGGTTAGGCAATGGCTGAGAACTGCATCTTTCCCAGGTCTACACACATTTATAACCAGTTTTGCCTCTCTTGTTTTCTTGGAAAGGGTGTTAAAAAGGAGAGGAAGTTTAATTGTTCTGCTTTTTATACTTATATATATATATATACACACACACAAAAAAAAAAAAAAAAGGGAGATCAAAAATACCTTTGGATGGTACCAAGTGATTGTCAGGTCTATTATAATTACCCAATTAAATAGGTGATAATGAACCCAGACTTGAAATGCTGGAGGGAGAAAAGGAGGGTGTCACTGGGAACTCAACTTTTGTTTTATCCTAAATCTTTATTGTACAGGAATCACCTGTCAGGAAGTCTGCCAAGGAGCGAGCAGCTCCTCACTGCAGCGCTGTGATCTCAGAAACACGGTGGGAACAAAAGCAGCAGTGACAGATTCAGGTAAGGTAGTCTCCAGCCCAGGAAACCCAAGCAGCCCAGGGGCTTTTTGAGGAGTCCGTCTGTCCTGGGGGCAAGGAGGTGTAGCTTTAGCTGAGGACTTTAAATGGGAGCTGTGCTTTCTCCAGTTATAAAGTATTTTAAGTGCTTGGAGGGTGAGTGGTATTTTTCAAAGTGCTGGACAGAAGTTAATCCATGAGCTGTATGTTCACAAGTTTTGTCATAGCATCTCTGCTGAAAAGAACCTGGTGTAGATGGTCACCCCAGCAGCTGTAAGAGGTGATAGGATACTGGTTTGTCCTGACATGACTAAAGCCAGGAGGTCATGGGAAATAATTCCCCCTTTTTACTTGTCATTTTTTAGATCAAATCTAGAAGAGTGCCTCCAGTTTCGGACATGAAAGACATCAATAAAACTGAAATGAGTCCTGTGTTGAGAGTGGAGAGCACTTGCCTTGGTCAGAGAGGTTGAACAGAAGCTTGTTCAGCCTGTAGAAGAGAAGACTTCAAGGAGGAGCTCACTGCCACTTCCCAGTACCTGCAGGGAAGTCATGAAGAATACAGAGTGAGGTCCTTCATGGAGAAATACCATGGGTAGCGGAGACCACAGCGTCTTCCTGTTCTGGGTTCAGCATTTTGGTGGTTTGTGACAGGCTGGCATGAGGGCTCATGCTGTTGAGATCCTCCTACAATGCAAGTGGTGGGCTTGGCTTCCTTCGGGACCTTATCGCATGACTTCCAATGGCTCTTTCTCCATCCCATGACAAGTTATACTGGACATGCTCCCTGTCATATGGGCTGATATCTGATGCTTATCCTTTATGAAAGCATATGCTCATGAGATTTGCTGTGTAGACCAGAAGGCCAAAGCTAGACCACATAAAACCACATGATAAACCTAAGATAGATTCCTCTTAGGAGCCAAATAGCCACCTCTGTATTCAATCAAGACAAGTATTGTATCTCAAAAGTAGCCACCCTTTTATCTTTCCCCAGGTTGATCGTTACGGAAGACTATTTCTGTGATGTTTGTCCACATTTGGGACTACAAATCCCATCAATCTTCAGTGCTGCCTTCATGAGGAGCATGGTTGAGCTGGACTTCATAGGCCCACATGACTATACAGATAAATCAGAAGAATGCTCCCTTCTGAGAGACAGAGGAAAGCATCTTATTAAATTCTTTCAGCTTTTAATGCGTGCAAAAATGTATTTCTTTTCATATGATCCTCATTGCTGGATTTCAGTCGTGTTCAAAGATGACAAAATGAAAAAGATCAAATGGTAAATCAAAACAAGAGTAACACAAAAGCCTGAGGGATACAGAGCTGACAACAGATGATCACAGAAGAAAGTGATCAAATTCTTGCTTATTCCAGAAAAGGCAGCCTTAACTAAGGAATATTTCCTAGATATGTGTGTAAATGACACAAAAATTTTAGATTGATTGTTTTTACCAGACATTGTATGACCAAAATTTTAGTTTACTAGAATTCTAACCAGCCTGTTCATCATTTTCAAGGCTGATTAGTACTAATATACCTATGTAAATATTTTAAAATGTGTTGAAAAAGGTGAAGACCCAGCCACTAACAAATCAATTTCTTATTACGTTACACCAGAAAACAGAGTGTGCAGAAGTGTGTGCTGTTTGTAAATATTAGGTACATCAATCTTGGTTCTTTCAAACAATCAATTTCACTATGAAAGGAAGACAAACATTAAAAAAAAAAAAAGAGGAAAAACAAAAGATAAGAAAATATCCTGAAACCAGGAACAGCATAGCAGGCTAAATCTAAATCATTGTTCTTCCACTGTGGAGGATATAGCTACCCCACTTTTTTTTCTTTTTTTTTTTTTTTGAGCTGCTGTTGTAGCTCATTATAATGGCAACTGGATTAAAAGTGTTAAGAGGAAAAGATAAATCACTTCTGAAACATGTTTTGAAGTGGGTTGGTTAATGCAAGGAGCCTTGCAACACTCGCTGCAGTTATTTCCTGGATGACGGATTGGTTTTGGCTTCTCTCTGATCTGTTGAGGGACTTCAGTTCTCATGAGGGCAGTAGGGCAGTAAAGGAATACCCTGGGAGGGAAGGAGGTATCTGCTCTGGGCAGCTGTGGAAGGAGGCAAAGCAAGTATCCAGGTGTCATGGTGGGTGGAGAGTGTCCTTGGGAGCCTGGAGCATGCTCTGGGATTGCGGAGAGCGTACTGCCCTCTCCTCCTAAAATCTAGTAAGAGCTAGAGAATAACACAAAAATACCAAGTTCTCTCTCATTCAAAAAGGAAACTCATGTGTGTAGCTGTGGCACAGGTGTCTATGGTAGATACCATCTTACGTAGCTCTCTAGGTTGTGCAGCTTGGAGGAAGGTGGACACATTGCAGTTAAATGTGGAGCAAGAGTACCTGAGCTGGCTGGTGTGTCTCCATGGCTAAGAAACACTAGCTCAGGGCCATCCTGCAATCATCATCTTGAGGTGGTGCTGTTCCTGGGTTATTAAACCCCATCTTACCCTGAGGACCCACTGTGTGTTGGCAAATATGGGTACATGGTCTCCAGCCATGGATCTAGCTGAACTGCCATTACTTTGAAGATCGCTGCACCCAGCTGCTGAGTGGACACATAATGCCCTTGGGCCCAAGTTCTCTTTTATGTCTGTGCCACCTCATTAAAAAGAGCCAAGGATCAGTCTGAAGTCTGAAGTCCTCAGCCAACTGGTAATGGCTGGCTTGTGTTCTTGTGGCTGAGGGCTACCTAAAATGCTCAAGCTTGCTCCCTTTTATTTAGCAGGGTAGACATTCCCCATCAGTGGAGACCCTCCTGGCCTAGAAGAGAGGATCTTTGTATCTAGCCATTGAGGTCTTCAGACACCACAGTGATGGTGCCTTGGGAAAACATCTGGAATTACAGGAAGTAGCCTAGAGGTGCCTCAAAGCTCTATTTTGCTTTCACAAGGCTGGGTTACCATGTTTCTCCATTGCCACTCGACTTTTATCCATTCCTTTTGCAAATCAAGTAGTGTAGAGCACGGCAACAACTCTGAGGTCCTCAAAATGCCCATTATGCATTGAGAGCTTGAAGCAGAAAGACAAGAAACAGCCAAATCAGGAAGGATTAAAAGGCAGAGTCTAAGGCAGGGCTGATGAATGTAGTGCTCCAAAGGTCTTCTTGCAATTGCCAGCTGGTGAGGCATTGGTACACTTTCACTATGCTGCTTATTTTAGTACCTACTTTTCCAAATGCCCACTCAAGCTAATAGATGTGGCTGCTCAACTTGACAAGCACTAGCTGGTATTTTCATGTTGATGTTATTTTTCCCCTCAGCTGCTGCAGCAGCAAGCTCTCTCACAGGTGTCTGATGTGAATTTGGCAGAAATGTCATTCGGAGGTGTATTTAAATAGCCACACTGTGCTCGCTTCTCTCAGGAAAAAAAGCTTCTTTCAGCTTTAACGAAAACATACGCTGGGTCTTCTTGGAGGATTCTCAATGAGGGTGAAGAAAAACATGTGCCCAAAGAACAATGGTCACCGATGGGTCATCTTTTCTATTCTCCTTTGTCCTCACGGAAAAGCTCTGATTTGATTTTATGATTTTACTGCTCAGCCATTCAATTAGGATTCCAGTGTTCCTCCTGTCAGTGTGGTGGGAATCAGACTCCTGGGTACTGTTAAGAAATGAGCTAAGACCAGATCCCCAGACAAATTTGGGCATGATGACTCTGAATTTGAAGGACTTTCAAGTAGACACCTCCGAGCACACAACTACAGCTCTAAAGGTGATATCTACAATTTTTTAAACCTTGAAGAGGAACAGTTGGGAACCCAAGGAGGGAATTCACAATGGACATGTGTCCACCTAAACACAAAAATATTCCTTATTTTCAGTGAAAAACCACAGTGCATGTGTCCATCAAAATGCAGAAACACACCACTGTACATTTTATCCAATGCGTTGCATAATTTATTAAAAGGGTATATGTTTAAGGCTTCTGATTTCAGTAAGGGTTCAGGAAGAGACAAATGTTGCTGCTTGTCTTTAGTGAAATAAATTAAAATGTACATTACAGTTAATCAGGACCATCAGTTAAGAACAGGTATGTACTGCTGCAGTGATGAATGACTTAATATAAATTACATAGATGTACTAAACCAGGGATAAAACCCAAACAGTAGATCAGTGATGACATCTCTCTACTAAAGCTGAGTTGTCCCTCAGCTGCAGCTCCTACTGGTTTTGTCCAGTTGAGTCTTAAAATCCTCACTCTGGGACCCCCACAAACTAATGCAACTGCCACAGAAGGGTATTTGAATTGTAGCACTGCTGTCCCAGCTGTGGCTGACCAGAGCTCAATGCCCAGGGGCAGAAATCAAGAAGGAATGAGGAGGGACAAAACACTCCATGAGGGACAGGTGTGAGTCCAAAGGAAGAGTGGTCCGAAAGTAGCTATGACCAAGAAGAGCTGATGTCTTGTCTCTCTTGGTCTTGGTGTCCGTCTAGGATGCTTGCTGGAATTTAAACCTGTTTTGCTTTGCACTCTGCTCTTCCCTCAGCACAGCCTCTGAAACTACCCTTCGTGAGAGTGAATGAGTGAAAAAAACAGTCCCCTGTAGCCTGAGGGATGAAATCTTGGCCCTGCAGTTCACATCCTTAAGCTTTGGTTGTCTCTTCTCCTCCTGCTTCTGTTCTCCACTTAACTAAGCCAAGTGATACATGCCTTTTCAAGTCTTTCTTTGCACAACAACCCAACCAGTTGCCAGATCATTTCTACTCCTTCTTGGACCATCTCCATTTCATTATTGAAAACTTGAAAGCTTAGCCCTGTTCAGTATTCAGTGGAAAACTTTTAAGGGAAAACAACCTAAAACATCCAGGACCTGAAAAGCTGAGGCTACCAAGCGTATAAACTCCCTGTTGCCCTAAGTATAACCACGGGCTTCCCCAGTTACTGTCCAGCATGGAGAACATGTCTCAGTTTTTAACTCTGCTCCTCTAAAGGGACCAGTCTTCTCCCAGTGCTTTCCCCAAACTCTACTTTCTCCCCTCCACCTCAAGATGGACCATCCTACTCTTCCATTCTTTACCCCTGCTTATTTCTTAGTGGTGCGCACTTGTTGGCTTTGGGATAGGTATTTTCCAGTAATCCAGCATTCAGTCTGGAAATGATATATCAGACCCTTGGACAACCCTCAGAAGGGTGGTGTGGCTGGAGTCCTGGCCGTGAGGACATCCAGTGCACACACCAGTATGTGAATGTCTAACTTGGTGGTTCACCAGCAGCCTTGGTCAGCAAAGCAGCTATCAGGCAGCCCACAGGAGCTGGATGACAAGCTGAATATTGATGGAGATGGATGTGAGTTTGACAGCTGTTTCGGATTATTCACCACAGTTAAGTGACTGGCAGCACAAGGATCACCAGCCTAGAAAGGACCAATGTCCTTTCAGCAGGCAGCTGTGAGTTTTACGGCTTGGCTCCTTATAGATGAACTACTTTTAATGCAATGGCCCAGAGAAGTTGTGGATGCTCCATCCCTGGAGGTGTTCAAGACCAGGCTGGATGGCGCTTTGAGCAACCTGGTCTAGTGGCAAGTGTCCCTGCCCATGGCAGGGAGTTTGAAACTCGATGATCTTTAAGATCCCTTCCAACTCTAACCATTCTATGATTTTATGATAACAATATGTTGTCTGGACTTCAGCTGCCCAAATAGGTGCACAGGATCCCCACCACACCTGTGCCTCCTGTGGCACCACTCCAGTTCCTAAGCTAATTTCGGCACCCTGAGCAAGCACCTGCAGCGTTCCATTCACACGCCCCATTGCAGTGTAAACCTCACTTATCTGGCCCAGATTTCCTTCTCTGCCCTCACTGCTTCATATTGTTTTTCTTCAGCTGACTCTCACTCATTATTTCCAGCTGATGTTCATAACCTCTTCCCTTCCTTTGTTGTTATTTCTCTGCCCTTGCTGCTGCTTCTCTCAGTTTGGTTATTATTAGTACCTGTTATTTACTTTATTATTAACAGAGTAGGGACCAAATCTGCTATTCTCCACACCGCCATCATCTCCAGGATATCTCTTTTTAACTCCAGTCTCAGGTGACAAACGTTGCCTTTTGTTTACAGCCCCATAGCCGTGACAATGCCTCCCTCTGAGCTGATTTGAATGAGTTTTGCTTCAAGAGAGATTTCCCGAGAGACGTTAGGAAGTGCTTTTGTAACTGTGTCAATACGAGTAGATGCCTATTCATCCAGACGCGCACCGCGCTGTAACAACTGTGGGCATTTCGTACTGTCTTGGGGGGAAAATGTGCCCGCTGCAGCGAAGCAAGAGGAGCTTGAGCTGAGCTTCAGATGGAACTGGGAAACTGTGCGCTAATTAGTTAATTGGCTGAAGGACCCCCCATCGTATCGGCTGGATTTAGCATATAACTGACCTTCATTTGAGGGGGGGGAGGGGAAAGCTTTGCAAAGCCATAGACCTTGTTAATCCCAATTTTGCCTTCACTTATCCCAGCATTATGTTGACAAGAGGCTGACTGATGTTACTTTGTGCTCAGGAATATTGTTCAAGCATAAAATCAGGAGTGAAGTCTGAATCACATCTTCCTTTCGTTCTCTGCTATGACTTCGTTATGAAAAGCCAGAGTGAGTCACTGACTCAGGGGAAGCAAAAGTATTCTTTTTTTTTACACCAGAAAAGCACATGTTTTTTGGAGAGAGACAGAGAAGTCTACATACAACCAAGAAGCTTGTGACCGGCCTGTTTAACATGAGTCCCAGCCCATCCAGAAGCTGCTCTTTATGTCACGTTGCCAACTCGGTGATTCATCCACTTTGTGGTGAGCTGTTCTGGTCAAGCACATCTTCACTTCTCTTTTTGGTTAACTCCCTCTACCACACACACACAGAGTTCTTACAATGAACTTTTCAGAGTAATCAGGGCATATTCAAGTTACTATTGTTTAGTTCTGAACTTTTTGGGAAAAAAAACCCCAAACAACTCTTGGCATGTGCGAAGAAAAACTTTGGGGCTTTGTTGGCATTTGAGGTTTTGAGATGTTTCTTGATGCCACGATGTGGAGGTGGGGGGGGCGGCTTCTGTGGTGTGAAGCAGAATAAAGATCACAATAATGAGGGCATGAAATTAGCTTAGCAGTATGAACTCTGTGATTCCATGTAGAATTTTCAAATAGGATGAATTAAATTGTTGCCAAAGTCAGAATGGATATAAGAATGGAGTGGGGGAGGAGGGAGGGAAAAGGTGAGTCCTAAAGACATAGGAGATAATAACTTAGAGAATTTTCTGTACTTAGGAATAGCTCATTCATCTGAAAAAGAGTAGAGAGAATCATGAAAATTACCTAGGAAATCAAATATGTGTATATAGAGTGAGGGTGAGAATCTAAACTGATGTCAGGGAAATCGCAGCAGAAGAATAAGTGATGATTAGTGCCTCTCTTATTCTGCAGACCTGCCAATATTGCATCTTCCAAAAGCACCGTGATAATTTACGCCATTGAAAAATATAAAGGACCAGATTTCTTCTGTGCGTAATGCCAGGAAGGGTCAAACAAGACTAGGTACTAATGTTTTTCTGAATGGCCTAGTCTCTGTAATTCTGTTCACAAAATGCCTGTAGCATTTAATCAGACCATAGGATCAAGCTTATTATGTCTCATTTATTTATGGCAAATTTCAATAATGCCATTCAAACAGTAGTCTTCAAGCCTGAGTTTTTGTGCCTGATAAAAAAGGAATGATTTGCCCGGAACATTCTTCCATTCACTAAGAGTCTGATTTTTGGAGATACGGTCTTTCCAGAGTGACAAACATTGAGAACCTTCCAAAAACTGAGGTTCCAAACAATCCCAGCTTTCAAATCCCTGCCATCCATCTTTTTACAAGTCTTCAGCTATAGAACATGCAGAAGTGCTTGAAAAGCTTTATAAGAAGAGCTTAGGCACCTGATTCCCACAGAAATGCATTTGATGTCGAGTGCCACTCCCCTTTTGCATTTGCCCACTTTATCCTTCCTAAATAGATTATAATGAGTGATTTTAATATTCCAATCATGCAAATCTTCCCCCAAGATTTCAATAATGCCAACAAGGTCTAATGTATACTCATAAATGAGCTATTCCAATTCCAATTCTTGTTTATTACTCAGACTCCCAGCATTAGAGTATAGGCAATTAAAGAATTTCTTCTCTTCACATCCCTTGGTGCCTTGATTAATTTTGTTCTTGACATCTTAATTTCGTGCTAAATGAATGCTCATTCGTTCTTCCCTTTCTGCCTTCCCCTTTTCTTAGTTAACACTCTCCTGACTACTCATCTTGACACCTTGAAGACTCTCCTGTGAAAATGGAGACCGTTGGAAATCTGTGGCTGTATCTTCTCATCAAAGCGGGCCATTGCATTTCTTACAGCCACAAGCATCTGCCTCCCTCTAGTTAAGTCTAGCAATGTTTCTTTAACAGAGGTTTTTGCTTTCCTCTGCTTGTTGGAAATAAGGCTTCTGGGCAGAAGATCCGTCTGCAGTATCCAGCAGCCCTTCAGCCACCTTCAGTCTTTCATGTAGATCATACAGGGTATGCACCACCAGCAGTGGGAACCTTAGGCACCTTGTGCCCCTTCACCCTTGTGGTAATACATCGTGATGGGTTTTGGAAGGAAATGGCGAATGACTTCTTTGTCTCTGGGAAATTTAATTTCATTCTGTGTCTTTGTCACAGCTGATGGGGTCCGTGTGATCCAGTGTAGACGCGTCAGAGGTAAATTTCTCCATCTCTACCTTTATAGTCAGAAGAGAGGAATAAGGCCTTTCTGGGGAGAAATTAATCTGAATTAGGGTAGATGAATCACATCTGGAAAATGCCCACTGCTCTCTACGAGCTAGGATGAATACTTCAGCCTTAGTTTTCTGTAATTGAGACCTATAAAGCACTCCTGGGGCCATTTCTACCCCATGGCACAGCACCTCAAACAGCATTTCAGGCTTTTGTGGTTTTATTTGGGCATCTCTGCTCTGAGGTACGTTCAGGTTTGTGGATGTGCATTCAGAGAGTGTATTATGTCAGGCGACATATAGAAACACAGTCAAAGGCAGCCCATTCTCTAGGGAAACCATAATCTAAATGAAATCTTCTATTCCTATCCCTTTCCTGGCCTGGCATAATGCAGAATAACTTTTAAAACATTTTAAACCCTTCTTCTAGCTTTGCAGATCGTGACTGTTTCTCTGCCTGACCATTTGAGATATTGAAAAACTGAAGATGTACCACACGCCAAGCATGCTAAGTTAGAAATAAACCAAATTCCACCGCTGGCACGCCACAGCCACGTGCACGTACGTGTCTTGCAGCATCTCCAAGCCAGGCATTTCAAGTTCCCCTGGTAGAAACCTGTTGCGGGATGTAGCTGTTGCCATTGAAACTAAGAACCGTGTGGGGCGCTGGGATGGTGTAATGACCGCAGAGAAGGAGCGCTCCCAGCAGCTCCAAGGAGAAGAGCATCAGTGTGGGACGTGCCCTTAGTGCTGTCTGCCTGCCCTGGGTTATTAGCTCGGAGGTGGAAAGAACCAGTTTAAGCAACCAGTTTGCGCGTGCGGCAGCGGAGATGCGTGTGAGCTGCTGGTGCCCTGTTGAAGCGCGTGCTTGTGGGAGAGCCGCAGCAGATTAGGTTGCCATCCGGCAGCTGTGATTTGCTTTGACCTGATGTAATTTGTGCAGGTGCTGATTAGAAGTGCCTGCAAAGTCTGCAGCCATAGCTCAGCTAAAGGGACAGCCAGATCGCCCTACATCTCTGGTTCCTTGGAAACAGCCCCCTTTTCCCTCTGGATGTTTTTTTTTTAAGACGGGATTTAAAGAAATTTTTTTCAAGTTTTTTGTTTGGGGCAAAGCAGATGTCCCTGGAACCATCTCACAGAAATACAGCTGGTAGAAGCAGAGGTTTTAACCTGTTTCAGCTGTGCAAATATGAACATGTCCGTGATCATTTGCTTTTTGGCCCTAACCTTTTCTGTTTTATCCTAATTTAATGCTCAGACTTCTACAGGTGAAATTCAAACTGGAATCTGTCCTTTTTGCTCCAAGGATCACAGACTTACAGACGAGTCTCTGGTGGCTCAAGCCAAGCTCAGCTCATGATTCTTCTTGCTCATTTTTCTGGTGGTAGAGATGTTAGAGTGTGTTTCAGAGAGGTGTGATTCATCTCACCTAGCTTTCAGTGTGGCACTTAGCTTGCAGATGAAGGCATCTAAATCTCAGAGTCTCCATCTACGTGTTTCTGTGCAAACTGTGACTCTAAATTCCCATGACAGTCAATGTAAAAGTTTGGTGGCATCCAACTGTCTGAGCATGGGGTCCTGTGCAGGTTTTAGTGGTCTGAGTATCCTCCTGGCCTTCAGCAACACTTTAAGAGGGCAAGCATCTCCCCTAAATCCCAGCTGCATCTCAGTCCCACATGGGCACATCTGATTCCCCATAGCATTTCAAATGGCACTGAATATCCATGTTTTGTGCCTAAACTAAGATTCAACATTTATCTAGGAAAATAGCTCTTTTTCCCTTTTTTTTTTTTTTTTATAAAGGGCAGTGATATTTTTTTTTTTCTGTTCCTTCCATGTCTTGCTCCTCTTGCCTGTGTGGGGCTCATTAGAGCACTGACGTTCCCAACATACTCAGGCCTGACTTGGGGTCTGATCCTGGCTGGATCTTAAAGCATGGAGTTATTAGCGAGTCCTATTATATCTGCATCTGTGTTCATGGAGGAAAAATCTCCTGGGAGCACGCACACAGCAGTACTGCCACAGCTGAAGAGAGATTACAGTAAACACAGAGGAAAATCAATGCGGTCAGAGGGAGCACTTGAGCCTTTTCTAAACCAGTTCTTTCGTCTTCACAAGCTAGAAATGCTTTGGCAGTGTAACAGTGGAAACCACAAGACTGTACCCTGGAAAACTCTTTTAAAAGCAATTAAGTCAAACTGTGATACATGGTGTTAATTTAGAATTTCAATTAGTGCATACAATTTGTTATCAGCTTAGGCCAAGTCAGTTTCTCAAACCAAAGCTGCCCCTTGCTTGACTGTTTTCTTGAAAAATATGAAGATGGAAGCAATTTGTTAACATAATCTGATTTAATATGATGACTGATGATTTTCAGAAGAAAGTATGGATTGGGTTTCTCAGGCTGATTATATCTGAAGCATGACTGAGAAGGGGACTGGCCATTTTGGCTGGCTTGATCAATGCAGATTTGCAGGACCTGAGCTGGTCCTTGGCATTTCTGAGATAAATTCAAAGTAGCTTCACTTTATTAGAATCATAGAATCATAGAATGGTTTGGGTTGAAAGGACCTTAAAGATCATTATTTCCAACCCCTCTGCCATGGGAAGGGACACCTCCCACTAGAGCAGGTTGCTCAAAGCCCCATCCAACCTGGCCTTGAACACCTCCAAGGATGGGGCACCCACAGCTTCTCTGGGCGACCTGTTCCAGTGTCTCACCACCCTCACGGTAAAGAATTTCTTCCTAATACCTGATCTAAATCCACCTTCTTTCAGTGTGAAGCAATTGCCCTTTGTCCTACCGCTACACTACCTTGTAAAAAGTCTCTTTCCAGCTTTCTTGTAGGCCCCCTTCAGATACTGGCAGGCCACTATTAGATCCCCCGAAGCCTTCTGTTCTCCAGACTGAACAACCCCAACTGTCTCTGCCCATCTTCATAGGAGAGGTGTTCCAGCCCTCTGATCATCTTCATGGCCTCCTCTGGACTCGCTCCAACAGGTCCATGTCCTTCTTATGCTGGGTGCCCCAGGGTTGGAACACAGCACTGCAGGTGGGGTCTCACCAGAGCACAATAGAGGGGCAAGAATCACCTCCCTTGGCTTGTCTAGGGCAGCTTCAGTTCCCCCCCTCCCAGAGGTGGGTCCTGTTCCTCTTTGTATGATGCAGTGATGGCTGCACAGCTCCTCGTTCAGATGGAGACTGCGTTCTCCCAAACTCACCCTCTCACTTCTTTTGGTATTCACACCCTGACTATGGAGACCCTGCACCCAATTTATCTTGCTTTCCTCTCCTAGGAGAACTGCTGGCTTTGCAAATCAATTCATCAAGAGACTGAGGCTTTTCGGTTGTGTGGGTTTTTTCGGTTCAGCTTTGCAGGATTGTGATTACATCAGTGGCTCTTGTCTCAGTCATTGTCGACGGCTGACCCTACATCCTGCAGTGCAAAAAGAGAGCTTGTGCATGGTGTCCAGAAGGTCACTTTTCTGAATACCCTTCTCTGCTCTCTCCCTTGGCCAGCAGCTTTACCACGATTCATGTAAATATTGACATTTGCCAGGACTTGCCTTTGTGCTTTCATTCCCCCCTGAAAAGGCTTGATGTTTTTCTTCTGAGTTCGCCCGGACTTTCTCCTAGCTCTTTTCTTTTACCCAGCCTTTCTCTGTAAGAAAGAAAACCCCTTTTGTATAGTTTTGGGTTTTTTTCTTTCTTTCTTTATGTTTTTTTTTTTTTTTCTGGAAATATTAACTCCCTGCACAGATATTCTGGGAACTTTTCACTGTTCTTTTGCTGCGTGACACAAGAAACTAAAAGAGGAACATTATCTCTTCGAGGCAGCAAGTCATTGTACTTGCTTCTAAAAGCTGATCTTGTTTTGTTTGACTCAGTAGCTGTTTTATTATGGCAGCGATGCACTGAAATATCCTTGCACTAGCCCAGTTACACTTGCTTTCCTTCCTTTTCATGCCACTTCTCTTGCAGTCAGACTGTCCTCACCATGAGCAAACCTATCAACATCTGGCCCATTAATAATGACTTGTTATGAAATAAAAATTAATCAAGCACTGAGATTATTGCACAGCATTTCCCAGAACTTATTATCGAGAGCGATTGTGCAGACATCTTGTTGCATGGAGTTAGATTGCAGTTTGGTTGGAATTAACTCACAACAGCTGCTTTATTACTGTGATGTATTATTATTTATGTAGGATGAAAGATGTGAATAGCACTTGAGCACAACAGATCTGTGCACAGAGGAGTTTACAGTCTAAGGGAGAGATGACAATAAAAAGGGGAATGGGACACGTATGTTTCTGCAAATCAGTCCATAAACTTTAGCAGTGACTTTGTTTCTCTTAGCCCCTTGTTCTTCCTTATTTAAGGAACAGTTATAAGCAGCATTAATCAAGTAAGTGAAGAGTCAAGAGCTTTGTCTTTAATAGCATTTAAGCCTTTCTTGTTTAACTTTCTCCCTGTGGAGCCAATACTCAGATATGGCCAAGTTTCACTCAATTGAGGAGCCAAAGAAAGCAGATAAAAGAGGCAAAGAAGGATTTATGTCAGAGGAACAGCAAGTATATTTTCATCTCAGAGACACAATGATTTAGTACAAGAGTGCATATTAAGCATCTTAAAATATAGTTAAACCGTACGCTGATCTTTACTCTGAAGCCACATTTCTCAGCTACTAGTACAAATCCTGCAAGATAACAGAAGGTGCTAAACAAGTAACTGGAAAAAAAAAAGATAGAAAAGATACATATCTTTTAAAATGTTAAGTATGAGCAAACTGATCTGCAAAGAGAGAATACAACTGATAAATACACAGTCAGAGCTTTGTCAGCTGTAACTGAAAAGAATATGTAGTGGCCCTGCCCAGGAGGATGCACAGGGGGTTTGGTTTGTTGCTTTCCAAAAGCACGGACAGGTCTTTGACTGAAAGGATTGAAACGCTCTGTGACAAGGTACCAAGACCCTCTGTTTGCTGGAGGGGGGAAAATGTGTGTGTATCACTGCTTGTTATTGTTGGAAAGTTGTTAGGGGAGGGATGGGTGACATTTGGGGAGCTGCTTACAAAAAGTCTGTGTGCCAGTCTTTAAAAATTTGGGAGCAAGAGTTACAACCCCTGGCTGGGGAAATGTTGGATGCCAGAAGTCATTCAAACCTAGGTGGTTTTGTGTTAAATGGATCCTCCAATTCCCACATACCATTAAGTATCTTTCTTGTGAAAAAACCCTTCCAGATGCCCTCACCCACTACCTCAATATATTCCCCCACCCCACTATATTCACCATACCCCTCTGCCAAGTTTAGTATGTACCCTGCCCAAATGCTTTTATTTCTCTCAATGGATTTCATGATGTCTTTTCCCTGAAGAAATGCCAAGGGATCTGCTATCAGGTGCACCTTGCCTTTCCTCAGCAGAGTTTTTAGCTTTGAAGAACACTTTAAACCTGCCAGGGACAAAATGGGATATGAAGAACCAATTTCAATTACAGTGTGTGAGTGGTTTCCCAGCAACAAGAGTATTTAAAAGCAACAAAAATTAACATACCTTAAAAAAAAGCAGTAGCAACAGCCGACGATTTTCATGGTATAATATCTTGTATTCATTAAAACAGAGTTTCTGAGCACTGCTTCTGTCTCAAGGCACAACCCCAACTCATCTTAAAATCACGTTTCTTCTTTCTTCATTGAATAGTGCTTAGAACTTTACAAAGACACAGAGGAAAAGAAAGGAGAGGGAAAGAAAGAGACAGACTAGACTGGTAACATAATTGCTTGGAGCTAAGCTATTGACTTCTCTCTTGCTGGAAAAGCAAAACTCAGTTGCTCTCTCAAGGAACAACCCCTTCTCCTTTAGGATCCAACTCCTGTTTTGAACTATAGAAAGAAATATTCCATCTTAAAATTGTCTTTTTTCCGCCCTTATACCCCTTTTGTCACCTCCACTGTACATCTGTCCCTCCCTATTCTCTCCGGAAACTTTAGTTTCTCTCCAAAGCCTCTGGTTTGACAGATAAATCCAGGAGAATTTGGTCTCTGTGAAAGAGCTGATAATAAAAAAGAGCAGAGTTAATAAATCAAAAATTTTGTGTCCCTGAGCAGGTAGCACAGATTTTACCTGCAAGGGAGGGAAGGATGGTATCAATAGAGACCAGTAAGACATACAACATCCCAGTAAGCTCCAGTGCAAGAAGAAACTGGGACAGGATGGTGATTTTTATATGTTCCTTTTACTTTGAAGGATTTATAGTATTTGATCTACTCAAGTTCCTTAAGCAGGAAGGCGTTGTGTCCTACCCAACCATAGACTTCTATCATGTAGGCACTTATAAGTAACATAGAAATGATATCCCAGAAATTATATTGGGACTACAGGATCCTGAAGTGACCACTCCTCTCAGGGCACAGGGACACAAAAGTGGCTGCATCGAGCCAGAAGGAAAGAGTAAGTAAACCCAGCCTCTGACAACGGGAAAAGCAGATGCCTATGGTGATACTTCCCAGGTATATATAAAAATGAAGCTTAATATTGAACTTCTTAAAATAAAAAGTTTCAGGCCAGCTCAAAAATAAAAATGAAACTCCTCAACCTCTGAAATTTATTTCCCAGTCCTTTTTATTCCTCCAAAGAGTTTTTCTTCCTTGGAAAAACATTTTCATTTTCAGCCTAGCTTGGACCAGAGAAGCAGTCCCATGCGCTTTTATGGTCTCAGTTTGTATTTTCCAAGAGGACGCATCAAAGGCATCACAGTCAAAAAATCAGCAGGACACAGATCACTCGCACTGCAAGCACTGCCCTGACAACATCAATCTTTGGCATTTTGGGATGTGCAGAGATCATTTTGGTTAATCCTCTTTGTCTGGCCTGCTAGATGTCCAAAAATCCTGGCCAAATGCTCAAATTCCATTCTTTCCCCCCTGTGTGAACAGCGTTTCTGAGTGAATAAGGGAAGATACATCAAGAAAAGCTGTTGGAAAATGAATGTAGTCAGAGGAGTAGGGACAATAAATATCTTGTTTCTTGAAAGGTTGCTGATCGACTGATGAAAAGCTAGGCGTAAGCAGATTTATTTCCCTGCATCAGTTACAGTAGTAGGACAAAGTCACGTGCCACATGGTCCAGTGCTGAGTAAATGCACTGGCTTGTACCTCCTCAAATACATATTTTTTTAATGCAGTCATAGATTGCTGCAAGTATGAGTATTCAACAAAGGTTTGAGCCACTTGCCTACGTATAGGAGCCTTGTTACAGATGAAATGCTGGTTGAGACATCGTTGTAGGGTTAGCGAGTGCAACTTGGAAGCACAAGAAGGACATGGATCTGTTGGAATGGGTCCAGAGGAGGGCCATGAAGATGATCAGAGGGCTCGAGCATGTCTGCTGTGAGGACAGGCTGAGAGAGTTGGGGTTGTTCAGCCTGGAGAAGAGAAATCTCCCAGGACACTTCTCTAGCAGTCTTCCAGTACCTAAATGGGGTCTACAGGAGAGATGTGGAGGGACTCTTCATTAGGGAGCAGAGTGATAGAACAATGGGTAATGGTTTTAAACTGAAAGAGGGGAGATTTAGGTGAGATTTCAGGAAGAAATTCTCTACTGTGAGGGTGGTGAGACACTGGAACAGGTTGACCAGAGAAGCTGTGGCTGCCCCATCCCTGTAGGTGTTCAAGGCCAGGTTGGATGGGACTTTGAGCAACCTGGTCTAGTGGGAGGTGTGTCTGTTCATGGCAGGGGGGCTGGAACTGGATGATCTTTAAGGTCCCTTCCAACCCAAACCATTCTATGATTCTATGATGATTCTATCAACTGAGGACCTACAGGAGCCCTGTGTTGCCCAGAACAGTAACTGGGGACCAAGTAGGATCCCTCAGTTTCACTATGTACCTGTGCTCGGGCAGCTGGGTTGAATCCCTCAAGGTGACAGTCTGAATCCTGCCCTGGGCTTCTGCAGTCATTACAGAGGTGACCTTGGAGAAGATGAAGTGACAGCCAAAGAAACTACAAGGCATAACAAAATTACAGAGATAAAAGTGGATGTAGACAGCTGCCTTTCCCCTTCCCTGAAAAGAGCAGAGAGGAGACCCCGGAGAGACCTGTGAGCTCAGACTCTCAACAGGCAAACCATCCGCAGAAAGCCACTGGGAGTAAGACATTTGCAATTTAAATGGATTGAAATCAAAGGCAAAGGGCATGAAGAACTGATCAGCAAGAAACTAATTTATTAAATTTCTTCTTTAAGAAAAAAAAAAAGTTACTAGAACTAACTTCTGCCATCCCTTAATTCAATATGTCCTCTTAACGATGCCCATTCCATGATAATCGACCCAAATACTCATGTGTCCTTTACTCTGCTGAGTGGCAAAAATCCCTCTAAATCTTTCTGTTTCCCTCATGTCGCCTTCCTCACTTGCTCACGGCCCCTTCTGTATCTCTCTGCAGCTGCAGTGGCAGTGAGATAGAGCACCTTTCTCTCATCATCAGTCTTTATTCACCATCACCTCCCAGGACATCTCTGAAGTTGAATTTCTCCATAGTTCCAAGCCTGGAATTGAATTTTCATCAGGAGTTTCAATCCAGAAGTGTAAAAGGTGGCATAAAGTGGGGGGTGTGAGTTTTCTCAGAGCCATGGCAGTTGCGTGAAGTAGGACTTGGTAGAGTGATGGGGAACTCTTGTCTCTCAGTGAGGGTCTGTCTCAAAACCTATGCATCAAGTCCATGGAAACCAAGAACTGTGAGCACCAAGAAACATGCAGCCAGCATTAACACCCCTTGTCCCATATATTTTTTTCTGAAATAGGGGCGTGAAACCAGCTGTAATAAAGGAGGCTGCCATCTCCCACTTTTTCCAATGAGGTACATGTTGTGTGCAGAGATAAAATGGTTTCTGAAGCAGGTCAGGCCGATGGGCAGCCAAGACCTCTAGAGGTGGGAATGAGGAGAGCGGAGGCTGCAGTGGAAATTCGGAGAGTGGGGAAAGAAAAGCTGCTTGGATGCAGAGGAAACAAATGGGAGAAGGACAATCTGAAAGATTACATTTGCAGTTGGTTAAGTTATATATATACATTTCAATTGGTGGAAATTTTACAAAGCACTGTGAATTCAATTACTTCTGAGATGTTTTAAACATATGATACAGAACTACTTTCTTAAGGAACACTTTAAAAATCTTAAGATAACAACGGTGTGAGAAAGCCATAATATTTTCTTTTTAACCATTAGTCTGCCGGTCAGTGCGGAAAAGACATCCTTATGTGTAAAAAACATTGCAGTTCTTGTGGATCTTCCCAGAAAAATAACAGAAGAAGTTAAAAGGCAGCAGAGCACAAACCAGTGTGCACAAGGGGCTGATTTTTCACAATGAAATTGTTTCATGGACATATTCACAGAGAAGGAGAGTCAGAGCCAGCTCTTGGCCATGGAGGAGAGTGATGGGCTGAGGGAATTGGACCCAAACCCCTGCCCACAACACCCCAAGGGTGCAGAGCCACTTCTGCCCACATCTGCTATTGGGGAGGGTATCACCTTGTAGGGATGCAGAGGGGACCTGTGCACGGGGAGTGAGCAGAGGGAAAGCACCAGCAGGTGTGAAAAGATGAATATTCCCACTCCCAGACCAGGACAGTATAAATTATTTTACCTTCATCCCGCAAACAATAAAGCTCCTTTTTGCCTACAGCGCTGAGAAGGAGTTAAAAATATCACAAAGCTGGCTGAGAAAGGGCAAAAAAAACAGGACCCATGTTACTGCTGTTTGATTTTGCTCTTTGGGTGGGGGCTCGGGTGAGTTTTGATCTCTCGGTGTAACTCAGACAAACGATTCTTATCTGTTGAGGTTGGTGACGTAGGGGAGCAAACAGCACATCAGATGCCTCAGCCATTTGCCGAGAAGGTGTGGAGTTAAATGCACTCACATTTACAGCCTCTAGCTTCATTAGTAATTTACTGTATAATGAACCAGTACATAGTGACTTTCCTATTTTCTTCCATGGCTAATGCCCTGCTAGTGTCTCATCCATTGGCTTGTTTTACCATGCAACCAGCCTATTCCTAATGACAGGCAGGAGCCTGGTCCCTCCTGGGCTCAATGCGAGCTGACCTGAACCCTAAAAGTGGAGCTGGAAAGAAACACAGCACTGGTTATGCTGGAGAGAAGCGTTCGATCGTTTCATTAACCCTGATAACATTTCAAACGAAGAGCTTAATGGTACAATCAATAATTCAGCCTGTGATCAGTTTGTTAGTCAGTCTCAAATGCTTTTCTTTTAATAGGGGAGTCCCAGAAGGAACATGAACTGTTACTCACAAGCAGTAGTTGTGGGGTGTGCAAAGCATGACTTCTGGGTTTTATTTTGTGTCTTTCTGACAACCACAGTCACTTCCCTGTCTCCTTAGACTGCTGCTCCATGAGTTACCCCAGGACCTCAAAGTCCTCTCTCCTCCACCAGTCTGGCATTTCTCAGCAAATTATTTGGATATTCATTCCTGTCCTTAATGCGTCTCTGAGCTCTTCCGTGCTAAAGGAAGAGCTGATGGGACCCCACATTCAGCTCTGGTGTTTCCTCACAAACTTCCCGAAACTCTACCTCCGCTTCACCTCCAAATCAGAGGCTGCGTAGCTATAACATGATGGCACCAAGACCAACCTTCGATAGCCTCCATGGAGACCATTAGCTCTGCTCAGCTACATGTCTACATGTCCCTTCAGTACAGGTTCCCATCTGCCTGGAAAACCCCATGAAAACAACTCTGAGACAGACTCTGCCTCTTTGCCAGTGCCAGGGTCCCGTTTCCCCCTTCAGTCTTCATTTCCTCCTCTTCAGTGAAAGTTTCTTTCTAACTGAGAAAAAGCTGCCAGATGTCCGCTTGGGTGTTAAAGCACACTTGAAAGAAAAAACCTTGAAAGAGGTCCAAATCCTGCAGGCACAGGGTACCACTCCGCTCTTTGAAGGCACTCCACCCAAAGGAAGGTGGGCAAGGGGAACCTACATGGTAGTGTTCGGTATCTGAGGTGGATGCAAAACAGCAGAACAATTTTTTTTGTGCTGTTTCAGTTGTAAGAAATAGGGATGCTTTCTTTTCTGCTTTGCTGGGTAGAATTTTATCTTCTGGCTTCAACACCTATTAATTTTCCACTTATTAGGCTGCCTGTGAGATTTTCATTGTTCGAGGTTTTTTTTTTATTATTATTTAAAAGATCAGTGCATGTGGAGTTTTCATTGTCACTTTCATTGTCACATTAAACACACTGAGTAAATATAGTCCCTGAAACCGGAGATTTTATCTGGGCAACTCAGATGAAATTCCATGGCTGACAGTTGTTCAAACGAGTCCTCTCTGCTAGAGTACAATAGCAAACGATATTCTTCATTCCCTTTACCTTCTCTGCAATATACATTGGAGGGAAGGGAGTGAGAGAAAAGCAGGGTCATCCTGGCATTGCATTTATTCCGCTGCGATGCCTTCACTGCACACAAGTAACAAAGCGTTCACTTCGAGCGCAACACTTAGCGGTGAGATTACACCTTGGGTATAATATGATACATGACCTGTTCCAGGTTGCAATGACTTGCTAAGTCAGCTAATTTCTTTTCCTTGTCCTTACACAGCAGAGGAGCGTGTAAGAAGTGAATGGAGGTTATACAGTTTCCTACGCAGAAGGCCTTACCCTTGCTGAGATAGCCTGGAGTTAATGTACCTGAGCACTGGGGCAGCTTTCTAAAGGACATGCTCTATTCTCCGTGGCATAAATTATATGGTAAGGCGAAAAACAGGTTCAGCCTTGTTTCTTGTTTCTTAGCCGTAGTCTTCACGTGGTTCATCATGAAAGCAACCACATTACTTCTAGGAAGAGCTCAATTAAGGAGAACCGTGGGTGGTCGGAGCAGAGCGAGGGTAACACACTCAGCCCATCCTGAAGGCGCAAAAGGGAGTCTGGCATCTCATGAAGAGCATCAGGCTTTGGGCTAAAGGGATCAGCAGGGTCAGCCAGAGGGCTTGAAATATGGGGTGTGTCTGGGCATGGGAATGGCTCAGGTTTGCACTTACCAAGCAGGGTGGACATTCCCTTAGAGCTGTTCTACCCAAACAGAGCATCTCTGTAACTGGTGTGCTCAATTCAAATCAGAGATGGGGCTCCAGCTGCAATGGCAGAGTGAGAGTCTCTGTGTGGGAGGTAAAACTTAGGTGCTCAAAGCAGGTTCAGCCCTTCACATCGAGGGACCTGATTCTTGTTTACAGACAGGTCTCTCGTTCTTTGGAACATGTCAGGGCTTCAAAGCAAGGTACATACATGGTATTGACTCCTCCCTCGAGGCCCCCATCCCCAACAGTGCTAAATGGCTTTCACATGAAAGAGAATAAGGCTTTGCCAGACACCTAACCTTTTTCTTTTGTATTTCGCCAAAACCCACAACTGCGCAGCCAAGAGGACTGGAACTGAACTGATTCCATGACCCCTACCTGAGCATAATAAAATGTGAAACAATTTGGATGAGAAATAACGTCTGTGTGGTGGATCATAAGCAATGTCATCAGAGAGATGAGATGGTGGTAGAGACAGGGAAGGGTATCAAACATATTGCTCCCTTGTTCTCATCTCTCACAAAACACGCTTTGATTGTTTTCTTAACAAGAGCTGGCAAAGCCCAACACATTAATTAGGATTGAAACCCAAAGCTAAAAGTATTAAGAAAGAGTGCTAGAAAATCTGGCACTGGGTAACGTAACATGGTGGGCCCACAGGAGAAAAGGCTGTGATCAAGATAATCAGATTGAAATTACAGAGCGTATCCCACAAAACAATGTGAAGAAAGGTCCATGGCCAACAGGGCATTAAACCAGAGCTTCCAGATGAAGTTTTCATGGCTGTTGTTTAATCTGTGGCAGATTAATCTTGTTTGTAGCATGGCAGAAGATGCCAGCACAGATTCCCAATCTGAGATTGTGCAATATCAGTCTGCAGAACTTCTGAGCCTCCTCCTAATCAGGATCCTAATCGTTGCCTCCTCTTTGGCACCTCAACCCCCTCCCAGCACTGGTTCAGAGATGAAGCAAATAAGGTCTACACACATTCCTCACTTGATCTTTGCTCCATGGCCACCATGCAGCAAGGACATCCCCCCCCCCCCAGCTGGAAAATGGACTTGTAAATCCTTTTGCAGGCTGCTTGGATCAGTTTTGTCACCCTTAACCCATGCCCACCTTTTCACTGTTCCCCCATTCACTCTTGGATCCACACTGAAGGTGTTCACATCAAATTTTGATTTAATTCTGTCCCTGAGTGCTAAAACAGTGTGGGGGAGAGTTCTGGGGGGAAAAAAGAGCACTTTGTAACAATATTATTATTATTTTACATGTGTACATTTTCCCCTTCTGCTAGATTGGTTTTCACTCCAGCTATATTTCTTTGAATGCGAAGGATTTTTTTTCCTCCTTGTTTTCCTTTTGGTTCTATCCTCTGTTTAAAAGCAAAGTCATCAATAATTTTAGATGAAATGTATTTGCTGTAATTCTCCAGGATAACATGGTTTGAATGTTTTGATTGATTTATGTCTATAAAAAACAAACTGCATCAGCCATTTGTCTGTAGAAACCTTTGTTTTCTTTAAAGGTATGAGCCCTGTGCCTCATTAGTCTCCCAAGCTTTCCTTTTGGTACCTGTTGTGTTTCACACATTTTTATAAGCTGTCTGCCTCTAATAAATGAAATTATACTTCAGCTGTAAAGTGTTCCCATAAGCAATCAAAGAAATGCTGCCTCGTAGTCTCTGAGAATAAGCACCATCAGTACCATTGTCACATCATCAAGATGTAATACAGCCTGGTTATTAGTTTTATGCTACTCTGACAGCTCGGGTGGTGCAATGTCTCTAAAAACCTAGTGCTGGAGGAATCAAAGGATGGAGGATCAGCGTATACCAGCCTAAGGTGCCTGGCGCTACTATATTATGGCTGATTATTAGACAGAAGGGTGGCTTGCTTTGGCATAAACTCTTGAGTGATTTCATGAAGGGTGAAGCTGAAATTGGATGCTGAAAATCAGCATGAAAGTTGATTTCAGATTAATTCAGATGAAGCTGAGATCAGATGAATTAAGAGTGGAAACAAAATGCAGGTTCATTACCATGACTTGAAACTACCAATATGAGTAGATCTGTATTTGCTGAGAGATCCATGGCAGCATCTTTAGGGAGCTCCAGAGAAGTTCAGCTAAACCTCCTTTGGGATCCACAGGCAAGTAGAAACTTGTTGTTTGCTTTTGCGCTCCTTTCTTGTTTCAAAGAGAGAGAATTGAAAGGATTGTGTTTTTCCCGGGGCATCTTCAGGTCAAATGAGAAGATGAATGCAACTATGCACATGCTCTGGTCTGTTCTTGTCTCACACCTACAATGCAATCCAGGGGAAGAAGATGGGCTCCCTCATAACATACAACATTTTTCCATTTCAGATGAAAGCAGGCTGCCAGCTCCCCATTTTTCTAGCACTGATCTGGCATCCACTGATGGCAGCTTTGAATTCCTGAGGTTTTTATGCATCTCTCCCAAGCTCGTGGCAACATCCCGTAGCACAGTTTGGGATCTGGCACCCTTTGCTTTTACCACCTTTCCCCGAGGTTGCACCATCCAATGCCATATTTATACACAAAGTTTTCTGCTGTTATCCATATTGCAATCACCACAACTATGAGTGCAAGATACCCACGAAAGACATGTGTTATCTCAGAAAGCTTAGGGCACCAGTGGGTATGAGTGGAAGCGGCCCCATGAGACCAGAAAAGCAACACAACAAGCCTCAGAGCAAGGCTACTGCTCAGGGCAAGGCTAGGCACTGCACAAAGTTGTCTTTAACATTTAAATAACTTTTTTTTCTTAGCTTTAAATTCACTCCAGCTTGGTGATCCTTATTTATATACAGATCTTTTTTTGCCTTTTTCTTTTCAAACGGGGGTGAGGCAGAAGGGAAGGCAGAGAGGAAATCAGCATTCAAAAGTCCTCTCTGCTGCTATGCACGTTGCATTGCTAAAATTAACATTATGTGTGGTTCAGTGGGATCAACTGGGTAGTCAGATTATTTAGTAATTAAAACACAGATACATCTTGGAGGCAAAAGAGAAAATCCCACTGACTCCAATTTACCCTTTTGTTACCCATCCCGGAAAACAGCAGAGCATCAGATGGCTCTCTTTATTTACAGGTATGTATATGTATATATATCAGTAGAGAGAGAAGGCATATAGCAATTCCTGTATTCCCCTCCACCCCTTCTGCTTGGAAGCCTATTTACAAACACACAGCCAAAATCCTATTCAGAAATTGGTGACTGTGTTCATTGTTCCAGAACACATAATAGCAAAGGCAAGCAGGAACGGCTTTAGTGAAGCAGTAATAGTTTAAAGTTGCTCAAACTGGAGAGGAACAGGGAGAGCAGCAAATAATTGTCACTATCTAAAAGCTGCAGAGATCCCTAAATCACCAAGTCTTGCACTCTGAGAGCTTAGCACCCTTCTTGAGCTACTGTAACACCTTCGATATGTCATCAGGACCTGAAGTTTAGCCACAATTCCTAGTACATGGGCTAGATCCTCCTAAATTCTGTACCAAAATTCACACTGGTTTTGAGGTAACTGAATTGGGTTTTCTGGGGCCACATAGAGTCATAGAAGCGTTTTGGTTGGAAAAGACCTTTAAGATCATCGAGTCCAACCATTAACCTAACACTGCCAACTCCACCGCTAAACCATGTCCCTCAGCATCACATCTAAACTTCTTTTAAATACCTCCAGAAATGGTGACTCAACCACTTCCCTGGGCAGCCTGTTCCAATGCTTGATAGTCCTTTCTGTGAAGAAATTTTTCCTAGTATTGAATGTAAACCTCCCCTGGTGCAACTTGAGGCTGTTACTTCTTGTCCTACCACCTGTTACTTGGGAGGAGAGACTGACCTCGATGTTTCTGCAACCTCCTTTCAGGTAGTTGTAGAGAGTGAGAAGGTCTACCCTCAGCCTTCTCCAGGCTGAACAATCCCAGTTTCCTCAGCCACTCCTCATCAGACTTGTGCTCCAGACCCCTCACCAGCTTCATTGCCCTTCTCTGCCACTGGGGTACAGAGCTCCCACCATGCTTGTGTACAGTGGCCCAGCCATGGACAT
Organism: Xenus cinereus; assembly: GCA_025774025.1. Taxonomy (NCBI): domain Eukaryota; kingdom Metazoa; phylum Chordata; class Aves; order Charadriiformes; family Scolopacidae; genus Xenus; species Xenus cinereus. The sequence continues at coordinate 4,515,012 of JAOXJK010000001.1, read as the reverse complement.
CTCTTGGATTCCTTTAGGGGAAGATATCCAAGGCTTTGTTAACTGGCTTCATTGAGTAGGTATCTATCATGTCCCTCCTGCATGGGCTGCAACAAGCTAGGATGGGGTGCAGAGGCCACACAGAATGGTCAAAATACCAGTTCTTCCAGGAACTTGGTCAGGAGCAGAGTTATCACAGGATTAGACAGAACATAAGGGCGAGCTTCAGCTTACTGTTAAGACACCTAATGGGTGGTATTCCCACCTAGGAGCCCGTGGGCTGGCACAGAAACATACAGTGTAGTCTTTAGGGGACAAGAGTTTCATCCAGTTTCCTCAAGACAACTGTCAAGAGCCCTTTATTATGGTGTTCAGCCTGGTTCCCAGAATGGCGTAGTCTCCCAAAGGTCCTCCCCACACCAGGCCTCTGAGGGTGTCTCAGATGCCTCCAGGGCATCTCAAGTGATGTTAGATGCCTATGTCAAGAGAAATGATTTGAGCCCTCTATTTTTTTATCCTGTGCTGCTCCCACTTAATATCCCCTTTCGCAACTCATCTTGTTTTCCTCCTATCAGTGGAAAGAGCTCCAGTCTTTAGGAGTTTCCCCAGATAAAGCCATTCATGTGTTTCGGTTCAGAGAGTTTCCTGCACAAAGGAGAAACATCAGGACATGTACTTTGCGCTGACCCATCCCCCTAGCAGAGCAATTAGAATAAGAATCGTGAAAGAGCAATATCATTTTAAAAACACAGCACAACCTCTGATATAAAACAGCACTAGGAAGGGACTTGTCAAGCGCTATTAGTTTTTCATTTTATTTTTCAATAAAAACAGGGAAAGAAGGAGTGTTTACAAGCAAAGCAGTCTGTTCTCTAGTCAAAATACTCTTTCGGATTATGCTCTGGGACCAAGCAATTAACAGTGATCAAAGAGCATATTTGTCATTAAAAAGTTAATGGGGATAAAAATATCACTATATTGATATTTTTTGCTAGAGTTTTTTTTTTTTCATGCCAGAAATAAACCCATAATTTTCCAGTATTTGACAATATAATCCTCATCACTGTTTCTTTGCTTTTGTTTGGGGGCAGAAGTGGTTTTTTTGTCTAAAAGCAAAAAACAGTGAAATAAGGAAAATTCTTCAATTAATCCTATTTTTGCCAAACCCCATATTTTTATTTTTTTTAAGAGGTTTGACATAAGTTTTGGTCATATTTACAGATTGCACAAGGTGGTTAGTTCAATTGCAGCAGGAAAAGAGTAATTCTGAGAACTAATTAAATATGCTGGTATGCAGATGGTTAATTGGATTAATAATTACCTTGCATATGTAAAAAGAGGTTTTATGTTTGCACAGGCAATTTTTATCAGGATTCTCTTGGGATAAAAAAAAAATCAGGCTAATAAATTATTGTTTCAAATAAGAAGATAATTTTGCCTTGGTTGTGTCTAAACTTTGGAGGAAGAAGCTTTCTGCTTCCATCAGAAGGTAATTTAAATTAAAAAAAGATTTTTCTTTCTTTTTTTTTCTGTACACTCACCTAGAGACACTCTAGGGAAGAGAGAAAAGCAAAGCATGTTGTAATCTGCAGAAATCAGAAGACAATGGAAAAATCTGTTTTTAAGCATTTTTGGGGGGTGGGAACAAATTGCCATGGCAACTCTCTAAACGGATATGTCTTCAAGGAAATCATGCTGTTCTCTTGAAAAGTGAGATGCATAATACAACGAGCACTTGAAAGTTATCTTTGAAAGGCATGTGTACAGGAAAATCAGAAATATTTTATAAATTCAAACTTATGAAACATTCATGCTGATTCACTAATGTTTCACACGGCAATTATTTTACCCAAAGGCAGGAGCTGAATAACCTTGCCATGTATATGTGCATTTTTAAGGCGCTTTGTGGTTGGATCTGGTCTATCAGCCCCTTTCCTCTGCTTCTCAAGTACTCAGAGTCTCTCCCCTTCAATATATAAATTGCTGCTCAGATGGTCATTAAATCAGAGCCTGAAATATTTAACCCGTTTCTTATACCCTTTCTTTTTCTGACAAGTTGTGTCAGTCAACATTTTCTTACCGGCAACATCATTGACATCAGAGTGCTGCAGAGAGTGGGATGACGGAGAGGAGAATTTGACCCAAAAATTTAATTTGAGAAAGCTGTTCCTCTTATTTTCAACCTATCAGATGGTTTGAAGCATCAGGTCACACTTGAAGATTCTATTCTGCTCACAAAATTGAAGGATTCACATCTTGACATAACAAGTAAGAGTCTTAGCTCAGGATACCCTGCCCTATTAATAACAAGAGGAGTATTTTCTTTGCTATAGGATATTTAGTTCCTAAGACTCTGGCTTGAAAAAGTAAATAAAATAAATTAGAGATTGACTAGTACAAATACAAAGGGGAAAAAAATGATGAACATTCATTTTCATCCTCGAGATGGAGCTGCCTCCGTGCTTTTTTCCTGACTTGTTGCTTGCTTCTAACCACTCCTGGACTTTTCTTCCACAAGGCTGAACTGTTTTAATTAACAGAACCCAAAATACTTGTTTTTATTTAAACCAGATTAAACATCAAAATACAGCCTAACTCAAACCAACATCGTCTTCCCCACAGCCACGAGCACCAGTTCATTTGAAAAGATCACCTTAGACTGACATGTTACATAGAGAAGCCCTGAGGGTTGCATTCATACTGTTGGCCCTGACTCCTTAATTTAAAGTGTCAGAACTACTACCACATCTAAGAAGCAGCAAATGGAGGAACAATTCACCAATGTCTCCCTGAAGGTCTTCTCCACGAGCCACCGTCGCATACTTCAGAGAGCTGAGATGGTGACCACTATGCCAAGTCAGAGCGATTAGTTCTGATTTCAAATACTAGAAGCAGTTTGTGAACAACTGACTGATTTGTTCTTCCGAGTGTATCTGCCTAGCACCTTTCTAAGAGCAGATGATGAGTCAGTCATCTGTTCAGCAGTTGTTCTTGGAAGGAGAATGGTGATGGCAGTCAAAAGAAGGCATCACATTTGGCAAGTGGATCACTCGATGGGAATGGCTGGGACTGAGAGAGCTGGCTGCAGGACATGGACACATCTCAACTTGGCTAAGAAAGTGCTGTCTCATGATCCTTTCATTTTTTTGGAGGAACAAGGAAATATTTTGACAAAGTCTAGCACAAATGGGCCCTAAGGAGACACTGAAGTAGAAATAATTACTGATGATGATAGACAAAAAGACCATCATGCCTGTTAGGGGTAATAATTGCTGTATCTGAGGAAAGCCTAAAGCCAGAGCCAGACTTCACAGCTTGAAGATGGGCTCAGAAAGGAATCTGGAGGTCTGAAAACCTATTAGCCTTGTGGGGAAGGCTGGTCCTAACTCAGAGCTGATGGCTGGAGCTCAGCATACATCCCATCATGTATGTGATTCTCTGGCCTCTTCTTCAAAAGGTCAGATGAAGTGATGGTAATAACCTCTTCTGGCCTTCAAATCTATGAATCTTATATGATTGCTGGACTGGGTCATTGCAGAACCAAGCACCTGCAATCCTTTCACTCAGCATTATAGTTGGATCAGCCAAAGTCTGAGTATGGGCACCCTTCCCTCCCACTTCTTCCTTTGGATTGAGCTGTAACAGCTACACATCGAATATCAACATGGCAGTTGTGACATCGAAACGGGAGCACACACAGTTCGTCTGAAACCAGTGCCAGATCACAGAGGCAAATTAAACAGCTGCTGCAGTGTCAGGGTGTTGGGAGCCACTGCAATGTCCAACAGGTTTGGGATGGTACCAGCGGGGTGCGAGGAGCCAGGATGGGTGCAGTCATGGCTGCTACTTATGATGACCCCTTAGTGCTGGCATTTGAATTTAGGACCTAATCCAACCTCATTTGGAGTCAGGGGTAGGTCTACAAGGAAGTAAGCCCTTCACTTGTCCTTTCTCCTACGGATGGGGAGGTTAAGAGAGTTGCTTAATGCTACAGAATAGCAAAGCCAAGCTGAGGTCAGTGCAATGTTCACCCTCCTGCCGTATCTCAGGGTACGGCCACAGGGTATTTCAGAGGCAGACACAGGACGATGATTTCTAAGCAGCTTTCAGTTGCTGTGGCCATGCTCTGAGCTGGCCAGAAGCTGTGCAGCTGATCTGGCACAGCCTGCCTCACAGCGGAGCATGTCACTTTCTGTCACCCCTCTCAGGCCGGTTGAAATGGCTGTCCACGGCTGAAATGACCCTACATGCAACCGTGACCCTGTGCAGTTGGTGGGGTCGCTCAGCTGTGTGATGGAGAGTCTCTCTGTGAATGTGTGTGAAGAGCAAAAAACCCTCTGGATGAGGGAGAGATGCTCTGAATGGATGCTCTGAATTGGAGGCCTGTAACTAGCGGTGTTCCCCAGAGGTCAGTACTGGGTCCAGGCTTGTTCAACATGTTCCTTAATGACCTGGATGAGGGCACAGAGTGTACGCTCATGTTGCTGATGACATAAAGGTGAGAGGGGTGGCTCTGACACTTCAGAAGGCTGTGCTGCCATTCAAGGAGACATGGACAGGCTGGAGAGTTGGGCGGAGAGGAACATAATGGAATTAATCAAGGGCAAGTGTAGGGTCCTACACCTAGGGAGGAATAACCCCATGCACCAGTACAGGTTAGGGGCTGACCTGCTGGAAGGCAGCCCTGCAGAGAGGAGCCTGGGAGTCCTGGTGAACAGCAAGCTGACCATGAGGCAGCAATCTGTCCTCGCAGCCAAGAAGACCAATGGTTCCTGGGATGCATCAAAAAGAGCTTGGTCAACAGGTTGAGAGAGGTCATTCTCCCCCTCTACTCTGCCCTGATGAGGCCACATCTGGTGTGCTGTGTCCTGTTCTGGGCTCCCAAGTTCAAGAAGGACAAGGAACTTGTGGAAAGAGTCCGGTGGAGGGCTACAAAGATGATCAAGGGACTCAAGCACCTCTCTTATGAGGGAAGGCAGAGATCTAAGGCTGTTTAACCTGGAGAAGAGAAGATTGAGAGGGGATCTCATCAATGCTTATCAATACCTAAAGGGCAGGTGTCAAGAGGATGGGGTCAGGCTCTTTTCAGTGGTGCCCAGTGAGAGGACAAGGGACAATGGGCACAAACTGGAACACATGGAAATTCTGTCTGAACATGAGGAAAAACTTCTTTCCTTTGAGGGTGCCAGGGCCCTGGAACAGGCTGCCCAGAAAGGGTGTGGAGTCTCCTTCTCTGGAGATCTTCAAAACTCACCTGGATGCATTCCTGTCCAACCTATTCTGGGTGACCCTGATTTGGCAGGGGGTGTTTGACTAGATGATCTCCGAAGGTCCCTTCCAACCCCTGCCATTCTATGGTTCTATGGTTCTGTGATTCTGTGAATGCTCTGGCCTATTTAGATGGATATTATTTTCCCTTTAGTTGGTCTGAGCAAAACATAGTTTTCATGTGGGGCTAAAGAAGTGTTAAAAATACTGTCTAGGAAGTCCTCTATTACATACATTTTAAGAGTTTTCTGGGAGAGTAAGGACAGGACAAATCTGTGTCAGTAATCCTGACAGAGGCAAGACAGAGATAAAGGTGTTAAATGGCCGAAGAAGTTTTATAGTTCAGTGGAATTTGTTCTGATAAAGCAGTGTTTAATCTGACACCCGCAGGGACTGGGGTGTGACATGAGCATGAGGCCAGGAAATATAAAATGAAGTAATCATCCTGAAGAAGGAAATGTTTTAAATAACACATGATGCTGGAGATGTTTAATACGGCAGCCAATCCTGTTGGACAGTGCCTCATCCCAACCATTTGCCATTAACTTAAATATTTGAGAGAATTTAAGGCAAAATGTTTTAATGGTGCCTGCAGGAGTATGAATTCTTCTTTTTAGAGAATCTTGCCAACAACCTCAATATTTATGGGTTCTGATGTTGACACATAAGAATTTACATTTTTGATAGCAGTGATTTCAAATCAGTGGAGAGGGAAAGTTGAGAGGAGGTGAAAAAATTTGTGTAGGCTAATGTCATGAATGGGATCAAACCAGACCAAGGGTTTTTAGAAATGGGCCCTGTATTAAGATGGGAGTCATTGGAGGGAGGACACTGAGATGATGAAAGACAGTATCTTATAATGTAGTGAGAGGGGATTTTGACCCTACAGAAACTTGAAAATAAATTATTTCTTAATAAATGAAAGGCGGGGGCCAAGTTCATAAGTGCAGAATTCAAATCTCAGGACAACCTTTTACCATGGATAAGAGAAGATTTGAGACAGCGGGATGTCACATCAGCGTTAACACATTGTTATTCTTATTCCACAAGGACCAAATTGAGGCGGAGAGAAGAATGTAGTAAATAAAAATAATAAAGACAGGATGAAACTCCCTTTTGAGTTTAATTTCTTTTACCTAACGTCAGCCATCTGAAAATGAGGCATCTGGCCTAGTGCAGACATCTGGACTTTCTCAATAGTCAGTAGAGAGAAGCAGTTTCAATGGTGATTCATCACAGCTCTTCACAGGGCATGAATTGCCCTGGGAAGCTCCACCAGCTGCAGAAGGAACCCAGATGACAAGCTTAGCATGGTTACCCACCTGTTAACTGGCAGGAATTGGTCAAGAAAAATCCTATCCTTGCTTTCTATGATTAAAAAAGGTCATGGGCAATATTGTTCCACTGCATGATCTGACCAAAGCTGAAATAAGGTGGCTATTGTTGACCACAGGCAAGAAGACATGTACACTTATTACAGAATCCGTGAAAATCAGAAAGGTGATTGCTAGTATGAAGTCACAGACAGTTCAGCTAGGAACTGGCATTGGTTACCTATGAGTGCAGACACTTTATCAGGTGCTGATACTTCCTTCAGTCGGTCAGTTAAATGCCACTGCAGTTGACAAAAAATGTTCTCATCTCCACAGCTGAAGTGGCCAGGGAGCGTGCTGAGGACACCAAACCCCTTGTGCGTGCCTTGCCATCATTATTACAGCCATGCCCTGGGCTTCATGGTGGACTGTGCAAATACAGAAGGTCAGGAGATAGGTGATGATGACAGTAGCTGTCCAAGCTGAATTCAGTCGTACTCTGTCTTTGCAGTGCTTGGCCACTGAGGACAACAGTGTATAGTCCAGTTGGATGCTTATCAGAGATGCCCACAGGAAAAGGTGCCTTCCTGATGTCCAGGATGCTGGTATAGACTGTGATTTCAATGCCCCTGCTGTGAGCAGGTGTGGTGTGACCAGGCAGTTCCATATAAGATATACTAAAGATGCTCTGATCTTTTTGTTCCTTGCCAAGCTTCCCCATGTCCTAGGAAGGTCAAAACCCCAGCATATGGTGCTGAAGTCCCAACATGGAATCATAGAATCATATAATCTGGTGCCCCAGCTTAAGTCCCTCTCCTTACTGAAGCCCTCAGCAAAACCCTGCATCCCTACTGTGCAGTTAGAAGGAGGAAGGAACGACTGTGTATATGTATGCGTGCACATAATCCCTTTCCAGGGCAAAATGTGTCCCTGTGGGTGTGACAACAGCCTTGGGGATTTCGCAGGGCAAATGCAAAACCCTCTCTAAACCCATCGGGCTTTGGATTAAGGCCGTCAGCCTCAGAAACATCTCCTCCTTGCCTCTAAGTGAGCACACTCATCCTGGTTTCCAAGTGAGACAGATTACAATTTATTTTTTCCATGCACAGGTGCAGGGGTGTCCCTCCAGGAGAAAGCGTGTTTCTCTTTATGCCCCATTAAGACTCCAAACCTGCCAAGCTATTCAAAAGGAAGCAGAAAAAATAAATGCGGAGGTAGACTCTATACCCCTGATCTCAGCTATTTTTCCTTGCAGAAGACCATCTTTGAGTACTATGTTATTGAACTTCCCTGTTTAATGACCCTTCTAATGCACTGCTATCAGGTAGTGCCATCTGTATTTGGGCAAATGTGCTCACTCGTCTGTTTACTCAGCATAAATTATCTTTATTTAAAGTTTAATGGAAGTTACATCTATTTGGACATCTGTACTTAACTGATTACTGGCCACGTTGGGCCGCCTGGTGGTTCTGCATGAACTTGCCAGCTGCTATGAAATGATAAGAACCTGACATATGTTAAGAGCCAGCAACAATCACAGGCAGGGAGTGGATTTTTATTATTTTTTTTTTTTAATATTTCTGAGCTGGCAGCTAATGGCAGCAGAAAGAAATCCACCCGCTTTCCCCAACTGCCTCCTCCACCCCCCATGCATGTCTCTGCTGTCAATCCAAACCCTTTCAGAAGCCCATGCACAAGTCTGTGGTGTGGGGGGGGGGGGGGGGGGGGGGGGGGGGGGGGGGGGGGGGGGGGGGGGGGGGGGGGGGGGGGGGGGGGGGGGGG
>JAOXJK010000001.1:4483701-4506570 GCA_025774025.1 Xenus cinereus | reverse complement strand
TGAGAGAGTGAACTTCTTTGTAGACACCATAAAATCCATGTACAGTTTGCTACCTATTTCGTGCAGTGAAACACTTCTGTCCGCAGGAAGCCAGAGACCATCTCGGTTCATCGGCATCTGCAACTGATTTGGAAAGTTGCTGCCATCTATAGATAGGTATGAGGATTTACTAGCACAGTTAGAGAAAAGGTTTGAGAGACAGCAACAGGGTGGAGGGAAAAGAAGGGAGAATGCAGAAAGAGAAAGAGGGGTGCAGGTGTCTGAGGAACAGCCCCACTGCACTGTCCCATGGGCTCCATCATCTCCTGCCTCTGGCAATGGCCAAATGCAGAAGGAGGCATGAAAAAGTAACAGGAGACAAATGAGAGAGAAAGCTTCTTCCTGACTCCAGGCTGCCAGAAGTTGGCTTATGCCCTACAAAGATGAATGAGGGAGTCTATACTCCTCTAATGAGACTTGTAGTCTTAAATTAAAAAAATAAAAAATCCTAGCCATGGAACTAGAGGCTCTTCACACTCTTCTAGCCTTACATCTCTTCCTGATACTTTTCCACCATTTCTTTCTCCTGAAAGCCTAGCTGTGTGGAGACCTTCTCTGTGAAACAAGCAGAAAAGGCTGCTGTTACCTCTCACTCACCTTCAGCACTATCTCCCACCCTGCTCTAGGCAGATGCCCAGTTGTACGAGACTTTGGTGGGACATAGGCCCAGCCTAACTTATTTGTCATCTCTGTAGATAAGGTCTTCACAGGTCTGTGGTGCCACAGGAGAGTTAAGTGCCACAGCAGCCTGGGCACTAGGGAGGTTCAGTCTGAAGCCTTTCAGGGAAGACATTTCTGCCTTGTGTCTATGATGAAGTGGCCCTGGGATCTCAAGTCAGATTTCAGGGTGCAGGTGGTGGTGATGATGAGTGTATCTGAGTGGTTCTGCATGTGGGCATAGATAAGTTTAATGGCACCAAACGTAACTTTGGCATTGCTTTTTTAGACAATGAGAGACACCAAACATGCTATGTCCATCTGGGAGCAAGGTCTTGAATGACATGGTGGGAGAGAAACACAGCTGGGACTGCCCCTACGTGTGACACACTGTGATTTCTGGTATGTAAGATGAAGGGTTACTTTTCCTTTTCCTTGAAGTGTAATGCTTAGAGTGTGCTTTAGACACTGAAGCTGCCTTGATAGGAAACAAGTACACTTGAGTTAATCAGATCACTACTGGTGCTCCTGATGGCCTTTCGGCCAATACAATTGTGGAGCAGGACCTTGAGGAGCAGTGGATGTAGCAGTTACACTGAGAACACTCCCTGATCCTCTACTGTAGCACACAAAATGTACTGCGAAGTTGTCACAGAGACTGGCCAACATTTACTAAAGTTTACCTGTATACTAAAAATATTTTTGTCTGTGATTTCTCTGTCTTTCAAGGAGATGATCAGTCTGGAAAATACAGTCAATGATCTGTGGATCCAGGGTTTCCTTCTGGATTTGTTTGTGCATCAATTTCTATATGCATAAGATGTTCTCAAATGCCTAATACATTTTCTACAGCCCTCTGAAAAAAACACAGCCAAAGCAATAATATTATTCAGGTTGTAAAGCCAGGCACTTAAAAGTAAGGAAAGTGGATGGATGAAGAATCAGCAGAAAGTACTCTGGGCAAAGATCATTCTGACTTCAATCTGAGTTTGAAAAGAGCTCAGTACTAAAGACTTGGAGTTAAAAGCCTCTTCCACCACCTGTGCAGCATGCACAATGCTCAGCCGGACCTTCATGTGTGGCATAAGACACCAGGACATGCCAAAATGCTTTACAGTCTGTAGCTTTACTGAATCTCAGCAGCGCACTCGGGGACTGCCCCGTTGTAGCGTAGGGCTGACATCTCAGTGTGTGGCAACATCAGACCTAGACTGACTGCAACCTGCTCCAACACTGGTTCTGAAAGCCTCTTGTCCAATACTAAGCCACATCTCACACTGGACAGACTGAGGTCAAAAAACAGGCCTTATCAGGTGAGTGTGTTTGTGCAGGCACCCAGAGCCCAGGGTTGTGTAACAGGGGTGTGCAACAGGGGTGAGTATAGCTCCTACACTCAAGAAGGGTAACAAAGGAGACAAAAACTCATACCCTCTTCCCACTACCTCCTTCACATCACCAGAACGAGTTTGCTTGACATACTGCTCCTGTCTTGCTGGGACTGGGCATGCTTCTTTAGCTTTATGCGCAATTATGTTGTAAAATGGGCTGAGAATGTACGCAACAGACAAAAAATGTTCCTTTCACAGGAGCTGTATGTGCTGCTAAATAGTATCAGTTTTGCTTCAATTCCAAATAAGTCCATGGAAATGCAAAATGAAATAACTCATTACGGGTCACATCACTGTTAAGATGCACCAACATCAACAATCCTGGACCTCTGCTTTTGGTCTCCTCTTCTCTTCCATGCCTCTCCTCCCATTATCTAGTGTTTGTCATACTGTCAGCTGAACTTTATATTGGAAGATAAAGTTTATCTGGGAAGACCATGACCTGAAATCCTAGTTTCTGACTACTCCTAATTAAAAGCTTGCTTATGAGTGCAGATGCCAACCTGATATTGCCTTCCTCAGCTCTACTGAAGGCAGTGGAGCTCCTCTAGTTAACACCCTGTTGCAGATACACAAACTGTTGTGTAATTTGGCCCTTGTGATCTATGAAATGCTACCTTTAGTTAAACCTCTATGCTAGGAAGAATGCTGTAGACCTCTCAGCCTCCATACCCTACCATCCCATGGACTTGAGGTTAATATAATAATGCAGACTGCCCTAAATTTAACTCCCTGCACACGGAAGTGAGATATCATTATCTCTTGATGTGTCCCAGCCCTAGTAGTACATTTTGGCAGAGGTTACCTAAAAGAAAAATAGGGTAGAAAGGATGACAATGCAGACTCTGCTGCTTGAGGGCATTTTTGTATCTTATCTTGCACTGAGGAAGCCTAAAAACAAGTAAAATCATAGCACTGACCTGGCTAAGCGAAGGAAAGTTGTATAAATCCACCCCAAATTTGTATTTGTTCCAGAACATTGTGTGAGATTTACCCTCTTTACAGAGGAGGTGTGCTGCGGGCAAAACAGATAGTGACTTTAATATGACTGGACAACATTTCCTACTGAAGAAAACTCTACTGAGGATCAAAATAGATGTTTTATGAAAAGCTTCTTTACTTTTCCTCTCAGTTTTCAGGGTTCCTTTAATCCTTTCATACTCATCTAATTTCTCTCAGGATGAGATGATTAGTTGCTTATGTCTCCTAAACTCTTTGGTACGAATTTAGCCCTGGAGAAAACAGCTGTCAGCTTGGATTTGTTATGAGTATCTACCGGCCTTGATGACTGGATTTTATTTAGGCCCCAAAGCTGCTCCTGTTTAAATGATGATCTGTGATGCTTCCTGGAAGCAGAACCAGGCTTAGGATGGGTTTCTGAAAATAAACTCTTAAAATCCCATTGTAAAGCTTCATAATTGTTGACCTCTATCAAAGTGGATTGAGTCTTGGTGAGAACTAGCAGCAATCTGCTTTCAAAGATCAGGGTAGTCATATATCTAGTTAACATGGATTTAAGGAATTTAGTATCAGGCACCCATTTCTGGAAATCTTAGTGGAGTGGAAAAGACATCAAAGCAGCCTGTGTCTGCTGGAAGCAGAGAGGCCTATGGGTTTCAGTTGAAAAATAGCCAAAGGGTGGAAACCATTGTGCTCCTGTGGTCAAACCAACCTCTTCCTCATGAACGCTGACCTGTGGGACAAGGGCCACGGGCCACAAGTGAAGATGAGGTATGGCCTCAAGATATGGCTTCTGAAGAATCATTTGCTGGTGGAAGAGCGATCACTGATTTTTTTTTTAAGGATCAAGATCTCCTCCTCTTTTGTGCAACCCCATGTGGAGTGGTGGGACTCAGGGGACAATTTCCACCACATGCCCCTGCTCTACCTTCAGAAATCCTTTTTCTTGGCTCCCTGGGGAACTCATGAATGTGTCTCATCCTCAGCCACAGAAAGACTCTGGTCTGAGACAGAAAGGATCAGAAAAGCTCCCCACACTACTTCTACTTCTGAAACGGAAGAAGAAAATATGTCATTGGAGTCCCTTAGTCCATCATGGTCCGTTGCAGCTTTCCTTTTCTCATTTACCCTTTGTGGCGTGAGAGAAATACAGATTACGTGTGGTGGCTCCTCTCCTGCTACTGACATAGAAAATTACTTTTATTTACTGTTATGATTAAGTTGCCATATGTTGTGTTTTCATCATATGGTTGCATGTAGTGATATGTTTGCATCCTGAGGACTGGATTTCTGTAAACATACCTTTTTATTCAGTGTTTGTATATAGTAGTCTGATGTCTGTATTTTTTTTCATCATCATATTAGAACTGGTGCAATGCAAGCACAGGCAGCTTTGCTGCATAGGAAAATATGAAACAGGGCTAGAAAGTGTGTGTGTGTGTAAGGGAGAGTGAGAGGGGAGACAGAGAGACAAGGAGATGAAAAAAATTGATAGTGTATATACAGACACACATGCACAGACAGGGCCAGATTTCTACTATCGTTTATGATGGTATAAATCTGGGCAAACCCTGCTGAAATCATGACAATGACATGAGAGCAAAATAAGTAAATTCATAACTGTGTTGTAATGTAATTACAGTTTCAATTACTTAAATATACAGACTCACACACCTTCCCCTTCCTCACATGAATACACGTTCCTGCTTAATTTCTGAACAACATGGGAATGAAAACTGCTACTTGCTGATTATTATTCTTGGAGCATATTCTAGAGTTACAGGTGTTGGGTGGTGAACAGCCTTATTTTTGTTGAGCCTCACATGGAGAATAGACAATGCATAAGGAAAGATCTGCAGTTTCTGGGAGGAACAGAAATTTATTAGGTCCACCCTGAATTGGTTCAGAGCACCTGAAGATCTGGGCATCTGTTGGAGGCATTTTCTGGTCCTGCGCTTTGCATGGGGCGGACTGGTTAATTTTCATCAGCTTGTTCATCAGTATTGGTCTGTTGGCAGCGATTCATTTGCATTACAGCAGGAGGAATTATATGTAAATCAAGCTGTTAGTGATTTTTTTTTTTCCTAAACTAAATATAGAGGTTTAAATTCACTGTGGACCCAAAATCCAAGCCATTTGTACCTCTGCTTTAGTTTTAGTGTTTTAGTCGAAATGACAACTCATTCTTAAAGAGCTCTGAATAAAAAAATTTTTTGTCTCTATGAATTTAGCATTTTCTTATTTAAAAAATTAATTAAACTGTGATCTCTTCCCCCAGCACTAAATCACACAGAGCTTATAGCCTTAAGAAGGAAAACCTTATACTTTGGAGCTACTATGAAACCACTCTACAAATAAATCTGTGCTTTAAGCCAGGGATATTTGCCAGTGAGAAAATATTTTTGCTATCAGGGAAGAGAATTTATTATTCGAAATGCATTCAGAAGTCATGAGCTCCTAAGTTACGTTAGTAGCCTAAAAGTTACAATATTTTTGCATTTAAAATATTATTTTCTTTTTATTTACCCTCTGCTTTTAGCTTCTAGTGCTCATGTTCTTTCACTTCTTTTCTCAGGCTATAAACTCATCTGTTATAAAAACTAACCCAACTCTCTCACACAATCAGATGTCTCCAGGGGACCCGAGCTCTAAGGCCAAATTACCCCTATATCACCATCGGAGTCACCCACTTATCTCTTGGGAATTGCAACAACATCTCAGGAAATGACAGACAGAGTTTCTGGGCCATGGAGTACAAATAATCTGCTCTCCGAGACACGCTACAGGGTTCGGCACACTGACTGGCATTGACTCTGGCTCTCCCACGTGAATGCAATGATTTGTCACTAACAAGCAATTTGGGTAACAGGCTCAAAGGTGTCTTTTGATACACGGTGACTCTCTCCAGCCCCACTTCTGGGGAAAGTTAGAGAGAGACTTTTTATGAGGGAGTGTAGTGATAGGAAGAGGGGTAGTGGCTTCACACTGGAAGAGGGGATATTTAGATTAGTTAGTAGGAAGAAATTTTTCACTATGAGGGTGATAAGACACTGGAACAGGTTGCCTAGAGAAGTTGTAGATGCCCCATCCCTGGAGGTGTTTAAGGCCAGGTTGGATGGGGCTTTGAGCAACCTGGTTTAGTGGGAGGTGTCCCTGCTCATGGCAGGGAGTTGGAAATAATGATGTAAGGTCTCTTCCAACCCAAACAATTCTAGGATTCTGTGATGACTCTGGTCATGCTCTCATCACACCAGCCTTTTCTGCTGTTGTCTTTATGACTTGCACCAAACCTTCATGATGGATAGGTGGCAGGACAGTAGAGTGGACATCAGCCCCCTGCCTGGCATGAAATGTCACAGTCTGACTGCCGAAGGTGAGAAGACCATGGCCACTGCTGGGGAAGGTCCCTCCCAGCCACCACAGCCTCAGGCAGCTTCCAGCTCCTCATCCTTCAAGGATACAAGCTGAATTCCTGCTGAAACCAGCTGGGTACGGATCAGACTGTCAGGGACGTGCTGGCCTTTGTGTCATGGAGAAGAAGTAAAGCAGCCCACAGCAAATCACTCTGCGTTTTCTAGCATTAAATCTGAGGTGCACTAACTGTTGCTCTGCACAGAATCCTGACCCTGAAAGCCAGCAGAAAAGTTCCCCTGGGCCACAATGACATTACTGCTGCTCTCTCCCAGGGTTAAATCCAGTTGCCTAAGCAAAATATATAGGGGCATGTGTAATGCCTTGGGCTATACAAGGGATCCACATGAGGTTGGAGCTGAGATGGAATGTATTGTGGGACCTATACCCTTCCAGAGCAGCATCCAGGGGGCATTTAAAACTCCACCAGATGCCTGTGTTTTTCATGCCCCAGCTGAAATGCAGACACACATTCTTACATTATAGACCAAACTTTCCCATGTAAAACACTGAGGTTTACCAATATGTTTTAGATCAACTGTAAATATAAAAAACATCTGCCTCTTCCCCCTCCCTCCCTGTATGGAGTATCGGCACATATGGAGGTTTCTTGGATGATAAGACCATAGGCTCAAAGAGGGTTTGTAGACAGAAAAGAGTTATGAAAGCATCAGGGCTGTCGTTCCTGCAAAGACATCTTGCGATCTCCCAGCAGAGACTGCATCCCACAGAGAACTGCTTCATGCTCAGACCACAGAACGAATGCAGCACTTTTTACTGGTTCAGAGATGAAATTTCAAATATTTGCTGAACTTCAGTGAACAGTTGTCAGTGGAGGTCAGTTTAACACCTGCTTCTGCCATGGGTCTTGTGCAGGCCTCTTGCCTTCTGCTGTGCATCAGTCTACTTCTCTGTTTAACAGAGGGAAGGATACGAACCTTTTTGAGATCCAAGGAGTGAACTCGTAAGGTAAAAGCCGCCTGGGTGAGCTAAGCAAAAATCAGAACGTGCCCCATTCAGATCCGATCCAAGAAAACCTCTTAAAAAGGAGTTAAAAAAATCTCAAATGGTACATTTCTCAAGCTTTTATTCCCGTATGACAAACCTCAGCTCTCTCTGTTCAGTTCAATTCATCATATAATAGTTCTTATTTTATTTGCTCACTGAATAATAAAAGAGGGCTCATATGGCTGTAATTAAAAAGCAAATCCACAAAGGACTACATGAGGAGTGCTTAAGGATCCTTAAGAAAAGGTGTAAAGAAATCTCCCAACATTTGAGTGCTTCACCTAGAAATTTTAATAAAGTTGTTTAACTGCTGTTTGTGGTGGTAAGTGTGGAGGTGGGCGTTTGTGTGGGCAGATGTGTAAGATGTTTGTGTGCACTGGTACTTTTCAAAACTGTTGAAATATCATCAAAGCAAGTATCTCACCTAATATATCCATGATTTATTTTTCCCCTACAGAGAGGTGTTTTGGGGTGGTTGTTTTGATAAATACTCTAATTTCTAAGACTGAAGGTGCGAGAGGTTCTTTTTTTCAAAATCCAGAAAACAAGGGGAGAGCCCTGAGTTGAGAAGAAGGGCCCAGGCATCAGAACACCTAGGTTCCCTCCTTAGACCTTACTGTGGAGCCTTGAGAGACATGCTGGTCTCATCTGAAAAGCATTTATACCATAAACCAGTCTTCTACCATAAAATAATAAATAGGTACACTACCTACATAAAAGGTATTTGTGAAAGTTGAGGATAGTCACAACTTCTGAGAATATCTAAAACATCTAGAACATCATCTAAAAACATCTGGCAACTTCCAGGATGACTTTTTTTTACATGATGTTTTGACTATCGTCAACTGTTGCTGACTTCACTTTCTGTTGAGAGCTCTGAATCTTGGGAGAGTGCTTGATATATTTTTAGGGATAGTCATTATGAGCTGAGGAAGCAATGGGATTTTCCCTTCATGAGTGTTCAGTTAAGTGAAGGCTTCCAAACATCGGAACAACGTAAGTCTGGAATAGCTATGGACAAAGGACTCAATGTCCCAAAAGGAGTTTTGCAGTCCTAGTGCCCTTTTGTTTGTGTATCTATCTGTAAAACTTAACAACTTCAACAAATTATGGTTTCCTTACCGTAGACAGTATACTAAGAAGAGATTAAGAGACAGCATTTAACCAACTGATCCTTCACTCTAAGCTAGAAAAGCTCAGGATAACTCTGGACCTGTTCTCAAGATGGGGAACAGAGTGATGGATGCCATTACTTCTCTTTTTCCTCCATTCAGTGCCTCTCAAGCCCCTGTTGGAGTCCAGTGCACATTTTGGGCTTCCCACTGCTGGTCTAGACCGACTTGTTAAAGGAGAACCACAGTGAAGGAACATGTAGCTTTCAAGGAGAGAAGAAAAGTAATGTCATTTGATCTACAGAAGACATGACTGAAGGGGAGACTCAATGACAATCTTTAAATATTTAAAATAGTAGAATAAATTCTTCTTTTGACTATTACAGGTATAATAAGAAACCGTTGGTTTAAATGCAGAAAGACTTCAGAAAATCCAAGAACACTAGAACCTACTGCGTCTGGGGAACAATCCCTGCCTTGTGGACAATTTACACTGTCTACCAGGATTGGTTTTTATGCAATAGATTTATGTGGGAACAGACTAAATGACCTATTAAAGTCTTTCCCTGTCCTATTTTGTACCTTCTTAACAAGATCATTGACCCACAAAAGCCTGAGTTCCCAAACACTTAACTGGGTAGATGATTTCTTTTACCTCAAATTCATCAATCTGGGTGCATATGTCTCACCAGCACTTGGAAAAAAATGCCTTAAGGATTCTAGCTTGACGTTACAGTGAGTAATCAGGAAGTTAATTAAAGTTTACAAAATATTTTCAGATCTTCAGAGAAGTGCCATATCCAGCAGAAAGGTATTATTATTGTGTCACATGAGGAGCCACTGAACACGCCACTAAAACACAGAATATACGGCAATAAAGAAAGAAAAGCACCAGAACCTTGACAATGTAACAAATCTTGAGTTTGTTGACAATGAATGGGGGGGTGAGATTAGAAACATATAAAAATGTCTAAATCACTGAAAAGTACTAATTTATTGTCAGTAGCCTCTTTGAGAAGGAATATTGCCAAACAATCCGGGAGTAATGTAAATTACGCGGAGCGCAACTCTTTGGGAATGGCAGGTGCTCGCCTAGCAAATAGAAATACTGAATAAAAAACAAACCTCTCTCTGACTATTTATTAGACCTTTTGAAGATTAGAAGAGGAAGTATCTGGCCCAGAATGCTAACTTGATAAGGAGTCTTTATGCAGTTTACCTGTCATATAAATAATGGATTGTTTCCCTTTACGTGTCTTTTTCAGTTTATTAGCTGCTTCCATTAGACAACAGCTATATCTTCAGAGATCTGCAGGGATTTGCCTTTAATAACAGCACGGCCTTCATCTTTTTCCTTTTTAAATTAGATTTTGATCCAGGTTCACTTTCTTCTGGTGTCATGAAGGAGCCAGGATCTGTCCCTACGGGAATAAGTCTGTCTGTCATGGGAAAGTCACCTCCTAGCGCTCAGCTATGCTCTGATTTAGCAACTTGTTGAGCAAATAAAGCTGTGAAGCCACCAGCCCCCTCACCTGGTGGTGAGGTGGGGAAGAAAGCTGCACAGAATGGGCAGGAGGAGATATTTCCATACAAGCAGTGGCTTTCTGTTCATATTCCTTTTTTCTGGTTCCTCCCCACCAAAATGTTCCTCCAGAGGATCTTCAACAGCTTTGGAGGACATTCCTGTTCTCCATGCTGAAATTTGGGCTTCGGGAAAATGTGAATATAGAGAAGACAAACCTCAACCATTCAGTTAAAATAAGCCAGCTGAATGGAATTGCTTTTAATTATCAGCAAAGTGATATAGTGTGGTAAACCTGACTGAAGTGATCTATGAAGCCACTAAGAATGTCATTTTAATTAATTAGCCAATGCAGTTAAGAGTTGCTTAGAAAATTAATGTGTAAAGTAGCTAAACTATGATACCAAACATATGTTTAACAAGGTGATTATCTGGTAATTTCCTCAGGGTAATGTTTTTGAGATCTTTTCATCCAACTTCTGCTAAGTACCATTGCAACAGGACAGTAAACATCCCCTTTCACTATAATAATGAAGAATATTAACTCTATGCAATAGGATCTCTGTAAATTTTCCATAAATGTTTCAGTGTGTCTGTTCAGTGAGAAACTTGGCAAGGACTGCATTAGTTGGGCTACTTCATCTTAATCAAATATGGGAGTCAGAAGTCCATAACAAGAACAAAGCACTGTAAACACCATTAAAAAGAAGCTGCAACATGCTGTTTTACAACAAGTGAAAATCCATGCCTGGACTTCACTTCAGGCACCGTCTACTCCTGCCCATCTCTAATTAGAAGCCAATTGACTTGAAGAGCTAGTCCAGATTACAAACCTTCACAGTAGTTTTAAAATCCCAGTTATACACCTTGACACTGAAGCTTTCCAGCCTTGTTCCTGAGCTTGCTGGAATGGGAAGAGCCTAGTCCATCACCAGAAAGTGGGGACCATAATCAGAGTCATTATACACAAACGTTATGTTCCACTGGAAAGGAACTTAAGTGCTGTTATTTTTGTTAAATTAATGGCTGCAGCTACAGTTGAAAGCCCATCGCTTACATGGCACACAGGAACAATAATCTCACAATAGGGAAAATAGAGCCCTTGGCTGGGTGTCAAGGTTTTTAAGTGCAAATCCATGCTTACCCCTTCAGCATGCTTAATTGTGCCACCTCCTCCCATTCTCACCTCTCTGATCCCCCAGCTGAAGCGAAGCTGCCAGCAGTAAGGGGACTCATGCTCGTCTCCCAAGGCTGATAATTTTCTCCTTACCTTCATGCATGGTTTGGGTGGTCCACCTGCCTGGGCCAATCGCCCTCTAACAGGTCACCCTGATCTACAATTTATTTACATGTGAAACAGATGTTGCAGCTGTGACTGACAGTAGAACCAGAAATCTTCCTTTTCCAAGCCAGGAAGAGCAGAAGGGAAATAGTGGAGTCTCCCACAGACAGCTCAGCATCTGATCCCATCGTGACAAGCTGTTAAACATGGAGCAAGGGAATGACCTGATTCTGATGCTTTTCTTATGCTATTGGATTGACCATGCTTGGTCAGGAGACATGTCTTATTGCCTCGGTGTCCTTGCCACAGCTCTCCAGTGGTTCTGTAGTAAGGATGGTCAAAGCAAGCTGCCCATGGTGTATCATCCATCTAATCTGTCCAAGTCTTTACAACTGAATATTCCCAGGAGCTCTTCAGCCCTCCTTCTCAGAGGACACAAAGCCAAGTGTGTATATTTAATAGCAGCTAAATTAAGACCACTGGTGGTCCGTATGGAGGCAGGGAAGACAATGGATATATGGAGCAAAGGCAAAGACTCTTCCTCCTAAGTATTTCTTTGGGATCTCTCATCATATTATCTGAGTATATTGCAACTGTTAATTCCTCTTCCTTCATCACCCTGTTGTTGTAGGGAAATGCTACAAAATACGCCTGTTTTATGACTGAGGGCAAAGACATGAACCCATAGAAGTGCTTAAACCCCCGAATCGTACAGATTTCTACATGTTTGCAGATTGGGACTCAACTATCTAATCCAAGGTGGAAGTAAGAGACTTCTATGGAAGAGCCAGGATGGGGAAATTCAGCAACAGTTTCCTGGCTGCTCACTATAGCTTCAGCATCTGGGATGCTGGTTTTCCCACAAGAAGACCAGGAGGAAGGATTGTGCACAGCCTCGGACTAAGCCCGCATAATGAGAGCACTATCCTCTTGCTCAGAGATCTCCTCTTCCCTCCCAGCTCCTCATCAGCCATGAAGTACATCTCCTGTAGTGACTGCAGACATCTCCTGCTTAAAAAAAAACAAAACACCACCCTATAAATCATTTAGAAACATATTACTAAGCTTATTATAATGCATTATTACAAATTAGAACTAATAGTGTTGCTTAATAAAAAGATTTTTGTAACAAGATATTACCCCAACATATATCACCATAACTCTTGTTAGCTGGCCACTATAAGAATAGGTAAGGATGATTGATTGGATTGCTTTTTTCCTCTTATGATTATGAAGCAAGGCAGCTTGTATTCAGAATATTAAATTGCACTATAAAATACATTATTAATATGTACAGCAACCCTCTTTTTACAGCCTTATGCCAGTTTATTGCTACAGTATCCTTCTGAATGTGACATTAATAAAACTAGTGCAATAACACAGACTCTAAATTGGTAGTTATTGGTAATGAGGGAGCGATTTAGGAGTGGGGTTTGTTGGCAAAACTGAAAGCCCATTATTAGTCTGATGGTTGATTAATTAGTAATTATTCACTATCTGGTTTGTGACCCAGCCCACTGTTTTTAGAGATATTCTCACAAATATGCTATTTGTAAGATATTAGCCAAAACAGAAGTAAAATATCAGTCTGTTGTGCAATCTAAGCAAGGTTTTTAGGTTCAAAAACAAGTAGCAAGAATCCTCATCTTCCGCCCCACAATCTGATGCTATAAAATGTCAGGGACCTCCATATTCCTGGCTGTATGGGAAGAAGCAAGGTTGGCACTTGAGAAATCGTCACTGCTCTCTCCGAAAAGATGTGTCTTCTGTCCCTGATCCTGCAACTTTCTGGACCTGAGAGGCAGATTTGCAGCACCCCACACAGTACATGGGGAAGGCACAGCTGGGGTCTCCACATCCTTTGCCCTAGGAGGCTGCTGGCATCTGAGGCATCCTCCCTCCCAGCTCAGGATGCCATATGCCAGGCAGAGCAGATTGACACCTTCATCGTTCCTCCGGGTCTCTGCATTCCCACCCCAGCACGGCCCCAGCTGCCATCAGATCAGGAGCTTCTTTAGCATGGAGAGATGCTCTATGGTGATGTTGAGGACTTGGCCAAAAAAAAAAAAAAAAAAAAAAAAGCTGACAGCAAAAAACAGTTGGTTTATTCAAGATCATTGGTTTATTCAAGATCATTTTATATAAAGATGAATTTTCTGGACACTCTGAAGTTGTGGAATGTGGGGATGAAGCAACCTGAAGGAGCTGTTTACATGGCGAGACTACAGGACTTCACTTTCCCCTGGAAGTGTCCTCCTCATTGTTAATACCATTAGATCTGCAAACTGCATCTTAAAAATCCAAGGCAAATATTTCAGTTTTTTGCGTGAAATTTTCATCCCATGCAAAATCCATTGTGATATAACAAAAGAATATAATTAATGCCTTAATCGCATTTAAATTGCATTTATGATCAGTCCTTATCATCTGCATCTTATTAATTTTTTAAAATATATTTTCAGCAGAGTTCCTTGTCCCCAGCAGCAGCAGCAATGATTTCTATAGCATCTGGACATCTTCCCAGGCTATTTTATCTGCTAAAATATGAATCACTTTCCTAACTTACTAAATGCTCTTCTCTCAATGTCATTTATTTTTTAAAAATGGGAAGGCTTGATCTTATCAAGAGACTGCTATGAATAAAATAACAAAACAACATTAACCTGAAAGCTTTTAAAATATTTTTGAATGCATTACCCAACAAAAAATACCAATGTTCTTTCCTTGATACCACCGAAGACATGATATCACCAAGAACACTTTGATGATCTTTTATCTGAGAAGGAGTTCTCCAAAATCCCTAATATTGCCTCTGTTCCCAGCTCTTGCCAAGGAGCTCTGATGGTTCTATTCCCACCAAGAAATACAAAATATATAATACCTGTCAATCTCAGATATATAATTTTTTTGAAGAGTGATGACCATCTGGGGAGGACAAGATCAAATAAGTCTTAATTAACAGTTGTGAGGTGGTTTTTTGGTGGGTTTGACACTGACCCATCAAGCTAAAATGAAGACAAAAAGCCACAGGCTGTCTTCATCCTGTGGTTGAGAGGCCACATGCCTATGCCCTCATGTGAGAATTAAAGATGGATTCTTACAAAGCTCTGCTCCGCTAGCAATTCATTGCTCCTTTCAATCCCATAATCCTTTGGCATGACAGAACAAGATGACCAGCAAAGGTTGAGAATTATCATCTTGTCAGAAGTTGCTTTTGATCATTTCTCTAAGTCCCATATTTTATCTAATCTGCTATTCATTTAATAATGGGCTCTTTGTTAACCTTGTTCCCATTTTGAAAATGGGAAAAGTGGCATTCATGAAAGGTATTTTTGCCAGTATTACACACTGAAATCAAACTATTCTGTCTTGTAAGTGGTGGAGTTGGGGTGAAAGAATAATTTGAGTTTGACTACATCAACATCTTGTGTTGCTTGTATACCCTACGATGCTTGTGCACCTCAGGGTGCATATAAGTCTCTCTCAATCGTGTGTTTAAAAATGAATTAATTTACATTTACACTCCTTCCCCAAGGACCATACAAATCCAGAGAGACATAAGAGTCACAGTCCATTAACATCTTCTCAAAGCGTACTCATTGTCCAATGCTCAGATATCCATCCCATGTGACAAAGGCATAAAGGCACTTGGGTCCAACAAATGAACAGCTGCCAGACTTTACTGCCTTATCAAGCCATTAAAAAACCTTCACATAGTATTTATAAAGGCAAATCAATCCACATAGCAGACAACTTCCGCTGCTGTTACGTCTTTCAGCAAACCTTCTGACTGGCAAACCCAGTTCCTTTCTCCTCGCACAACCCTGGTTGACAGAAAGCCTTACCAACGGCAACAAATGCCACAGCATTGAACAAGCTCATTCCAGAGGTGTGTAATTTTTCAATGAATCCCAGGTGTTGGAATTGCTCACAGCAGAGATTGCGAAATCTTAGGAGGGGAAAACAGTTCCCCTGGATACAAGGGTTTTGGTCCCATCTGCTGAAGTGATGCTGCATAGAGGACAATTCAATCAGGAGTTTTCTGAACACTAAACAAAGAAAAGCTCTTATTTCTCCTCTGTTCTAAAGCTAAGGCACCAGCTTCTGCTCCTTGTTCAAAATGTGTGTCAGATACAGGAGGGAGGAGGCCTCCAGCCAGAGGCTGTAAAGGAAGGAGATGACAAGGATTAGAGCAAAATGTTTGTTTACTGGCTTTCAAAGATTTTCTGCGTTAGCTGCAGGCTCAGGAAAGGGTGTTACTATTATTGCACGTTGCTGTCAAAGACAAGAGTGCCTGTTTTCAGAAAACATTAACA
This sequence comes from Xenus cinereus, assembly GCA_025774025.1. Classification (NCBI taxonomy): domain Eukaryota; kingdom Metazoa; phylum Chordata; class Aves; order Charadriiformes; family Scolopacidae; genus Xenus; species Xenus cinereus. The sequence continues at coordinate 4,490,875 of JAOXJK010000001.1, read as the reverse complement.
GTTGCTGAGTTGTCAAAAAAAGACCATGGTGCAACCTCACGGGTTTTGAAATCTGAGATGAAAAAGACATAGAGGGGAGCTCAAAGTGATAAGACCCCACCACTTATATCTTGCTATCTATCTGGCAGAGGCATAGCAGTACACACTGGTAGGGACTGTTGATCAACAAACCAAAGAAAGACTCGTCTGAAACTGATATAAGTTGGTTTTAATCCTTTTTTTTCTCCTTCAAAATCATATTTACCCCTTCCCCGTTTCAACTTTTGTCATGTCAGTCCTTGCAAACAGATTAGACAGACATATCTCAGGAGTGAAGTGGGTAAACCTCATCCATTCTTGGGGCAGAGGATGGACCAGAAGATGTCTGAATGTCTCTCCAGCCCTGTGATTCTGGTAGCCAGCAAATTCCTTAACATGTATTTAACTTGAATGACATAAAAATTTTGATGTTTAATTGAAATCAACAGGAGTTTTAAGATCCATAGTCAATGATGTCAAAGTCCAGACCAACATCTGTGATAAACTCTACTGTTGTAATGAGAGATCATTGGCTTGGAAACATGCAGAAGAGCCCACAAGAAAATTTCAGTTATACATTGGTTAGGTTTGCAAGTGCACCAAGAATTTAAACGCACTAAAGAGGAGCAGTTAGGTGATTTTAATGTTGTAGATTTTTTTAAAATTATTTTTTTTTAAACTTCTTCAGTGGAATGGAAAAGTGGGGTGGTTGGTGGTGATGAGATCCAGCACATTGATCTGGCTGCTTCATTTTATCTTTATCCTATTGTCTATATCTGCTTCTGTCTGTTGATTTTTGTCTTTGACTTTGATTGATGTCTTCTTTGACTGAACCAAGAGGGAATATGTCACTTACAGGGCACGAACTGCTCTACTTCTTATTTCTACTTCCTTTGTCTTTTTCCTCTCTCCTCCTTCACTCCACTTTGTCAGATGATGCCCTCATTTCCCATGTTTTCCCATTTCCTCATGGGAATACCTATACAGACAGTAAACTGACTATTTTCTGATAACACATTGGCCAGTTCTTTATCTGACATAAATAGCAGAGCATTAGCAGTGGGTGCCAGAGAATTGCCTAAATGAAAAATGCTGGGAGAAATCTTGAGCTGCTGACAACCAGTAATCTCTTTTGAAGTTCATTGGACTGAGATTGTTTAGATCAGCTGAGTATTGGCACCGTTTAATTCATCAAGCTCAAATTTGTCAAACCCAGATGTTCAAATTTGCTGTTTATGCCTTTATCTCAATTGTATTTTTGCCTAAGTGGCCTAATTTCCAATTCTCCAACTGAAGTGACCAATAGTAATCTTATTACTGGGACACCTCAGATTACAGATGAAAATTACAATCAGTCTTGTTGTTTTATCACTTTGCAGACTTTGATTTGCTGTCTTACAGTATCTCTTTCAGAGATCTTCAGTGTTGCCATTTTCCAGCTTCTTGCCTTGAACTGAGACCAACGTCTTTCCAATCCAGACAGAATAGTTTGTATTTGTCCAGGATAAAATTGATTGTGTAGAGAAAGTGAGGAAACAGGCTTCCAGCAGAATAAAACATGACATACACTCATATGAGCTAGGTGCAACCAGTGCTGACTTTAGAAAATTGCACAGTCTCTTGACGTCTCCAGATGCACTGCTTTCTGGTGTCTACAAAATTCAGGTAATTGCACCCTGGGCAAAACAAGGAACCAGAGAACTGTAAAACAACAGATGGTGCACTGGATAAATAAGACACAAAAAAAATATTTCTAAAGAAATGACAAGAATCAGATCCAGTCACAGTCAGACTAAAAATCATCAGCTGCAAACTCTAATATTTAAAATCAAATTTGATTTTTTCCCCTGGAATAATCATCTTACCTTTCTAATCAGCACCATTATCTCTTCCTTGCCCTTTATATTACAGTGTAGAGGACTTGGACAACAGCATGGTAAGACACTGCTTTATAGCCACATCAGGAAAAGTTCAAAAGTTAGTCAGTTGACACCATCAGGACCAATGGAAGTTATTCTGATAACAGTGGTCTGGATAACGTTCGAAAGGAATGACAAACTCTTGTTTGAACTAAAGAAATATATTAATTACTAATTAAAAAAGAGAGCATTATGGAAATGGAGCACAGACCTCCCAAAAGAACTAAGTACCCTTACCTCTGAAGAGAAAAGGACCATAATTTTACATCTCGGGAATTCAACTGGGTTGTCAGATAAGGAACTGGTGATAACGCAACAGCCTCTGACAGTGTTTGCAAAGTGAGCAACTCTGAGCACCCACTGAGGCAATTTCTAACCAGAACAAAAGAGGGAGACTGCCCATGGACCCACAGCAGCTTCTGAAAATGCAAGGAGCAGGACGTGTGCAGAAAAGGCTAACACATTCTGAAAATGCTCAGCTGTGAAGTGATCAGACGCTGGAAAAAAAGAACAACAAAAGGAGGTTGTATTCAGCAAATCACCAAAGATCAGCAAAACTCTAAAGGGCAGTTCTGCATCTCCCAGAAAGGACCCCATTGCGTTCAAAAGATGTGTCTCTGTAACAGGAACTATAATGCAGTCTTTAGAGTAGCTACAGACTGAGACATGAATAATGGAATAAACAGAAAAGATGAAAATGAAGCTTCAGGAAAAAGCTAGAAATCCAAATTAATCACTCTGGGCAGACTGTCTCCTCCCCTCCCATAGTACAACACTCTTAGGGTAATCTCACTGAAGTCAACAGGACAATTTAGGAGTAAACGGACATGAAAAACAAAAAAGGAAATCAGAATATGGCCTTTCGTTTAAGAGGAAAGATGCTAAGGTGAACTAAAGCGCATCTGAGAAGGTTAAGATCAATGAACAGTCATCCAGACAGAAATATTTCATACTAACAACCTTTATGCATCCCAAATTCACATTTTTCCCTGTAGTTTGGTATATTTCCAGCATAAGAATGGTTAATAAGCAGGAAATCTCAACAACTAATAGGGCTAACTTTTTGGTGTTGTTTTAGTTGTTTACATTTTTACACCATACATGTGAATCCAGTTTTGGTGAGCCTAGCAGTTTGAGATGACTGATACAGGTCTTTCAAACTAGTGGGGCTAAAGTTTCAGAGAATGTGACAGTGACATTTCAGTGAAGTCAATCAAAGTTACTTTTCAACATTCAAATTCTACCTGCAGATCACACTCCTGCATTTTGTGAGCTGAACGAAGGAATGAAAGTGTGGCATTTGTCTTCCATATCTTTAGGCAGTCACGGTGCTGACAGCCCCATCTGAGCTAGTTGTCTAAACTACATTGTCAACAGAGAGAGAAAAATACTTCTATAAATGTTACTCATGTAATCTATCTAAACATCTACATCTACATTAGGATGAGGTGACTCACACCCTACAGATGACTACAAAAGGAGTCATGAGTCGTGTGGGTAGCGATATCTACCCTTTAGATAGTCAGCTTTAGGTGAGAAGAAGCTCACATCTAGAGTACAAAAACACGAGTACTCTTGTTTCCCAGACCACAATTTCCAAGCCTTTAGCTCAAAGGGACTGGTTGTACATGGCAGTAAGACTGAATTTAAGGACTGCAAGTCTTTGAAATTTGTAGAAGAATGCAGTTGTAAATCTTGGGATCAGATATCTTTCTATCAGTCCTGACTCAACTGCTGCCCAATGATAGTCTACACAGTAAACCAACCCCATGGGGTACCAGCCACCTTCTTAGACATGCCCAGCATCCTGCAGAAGCTGCTGGAGATGGATGTGCTTAAACAGAAGGCTGTGGTTTCAGTGAAACTTCTTGAAGAGTATGAAACTTTTCTGTCTAGTGTGTCGATCACAGACCTGTCGATCAGGTCTACTCAAGTTTTAAATTACTCTGTATTTTCAGAAAAAAAAGAGAAGAGGAGATTCCTGCATTTCAAACCATGACATTCTTGTGTTGGGAACAGTAAGGAGAACTAGGAGTTAATTTGCATTGTGGTCTGATTCCCCACTGCTCAAAAGGGCATGTTGACTACTGGATCTGAAAGAAAACCACTAACTTGGAAAATTTTATGAAATCCTCTAATTTGGCTAAAGGACATCCTTGGTTGGTTGGTAACACTTTCAATTCTTTGGTTTGGTAAATAAGGAGCCACTTTAACTGAGCGTGAGCTGCACGTTTGCCTTTTACCTTGTCAAAAACAAAGTTTTCCTTCTCTTCTTCCCAATAGAGGAGGGACTGGACTCTCTGGGGATGGATCCTGGGCTGAGAATGGACTGTCACAAGAGACAACTCTTTTAATAGAGCTGCCTAAAGGGATCTTAAATAGAGTAGCACTATCCTTATGGGAAAAAAAAAACCCACAGCATAGACATAGCTGGCTCAGATAGCCTAGCCAAAGAGTATTATATGGTAACTGTTCCTGGCTTTTTTTTTAAGTCAGTAAAACTCAAAATTCTATCAAAGACTTGGTCTTTATTTTTCCTTTGCATTTGCTATCAGCTGCAGGGAATTCTTGATGGAAAAATTGCCATGAGAAAAGACTCTTTCTGCTTTTTGAACCCTTCTCTACAGAGAAGAGTTCCCACAGACCTCACTAAAGTATTTTTAGCATTAACATTTCTTTGCTGTTATTCTTATTACTTATGTTTGTCAGCATAGTGCTTAGGAAAGCTAGTCATGAGCAAACTCCTGAGTCAGGCACTCTGCAGACATAAAACAGAGGCTGTTGCTCTCCCAAGAGCCTACCCTGGTTTCAGCAGGACTCATAAGTACATACAGAAGGTTTAAGAGGAGGAATAACCTCCTTTTCACGTTTCCCTAAGTTATTGCTAGTGTCAAATCTGCCAACAGAACTATGTGAGTAAACACTATTCAACCCAGTGCTGCCAAGCAGGACATCCAGAGAGGTGGTGGAGTCTCCATCCAAGAAGGATTTTTGTTGGTTAGACAAAGGCATGGGTTACCTGCTAGTATTGGTGACACTTCCTTCCTACTTCAGGAAGGAGATGGGTCTAGAGACTTCCAGAGCTTCCTTCCAACCAACATTTCTGTGACTGTTACCCTTTGCCCAAGGCTAGGAGCAAAACCTCTTATTTAAAGAGTAAAAGCAAACTTGTGCTGTTTCAGTAGACGATGGATAGAGAGTGGCCCAACAGTTGTGTGAGCAGATCGCAGTGGGCAGTAAGCACAGGGTTGAGATCAGAAAAGGTGTTTTGGAGCCCAGTAACATCTGTTTTAGCCCAGTCAGAGCAGCCCATCTCGGTGGCTCTAATAAGTGTTTTTTGAGCCTAAATAGAAATTGCCAGCTGACATTTTATCCAAAAAAAAAGCTATTTCAAGTGTTTATTGCTCCGCTTCGCTCACCTGTTGTTCTGATGAATTTAAAAAATTTTTGGTAAGTGACAATTTTTTCAGCCTGGTTAGTGAAGCAGGAGGAGGAACATTTCTTTCTAACCCTGACAGGCATGTTCTTGCTCACAACAGGATGTGTCCACTGGGTCACCCCTTTCCCCAGCACACGTATACAACATAGAACTCATCCTGCTCCCTGTCGTGAGGTTGCTTTGCCAACTGGGCTTTCGTGAGCTCCCAGGAACATCTCAGGACCAAAAGAAAGGCCAGTAAGCTCTGAGTTTGCCTTCACAGCACAGCGGAAAGCTGGCAAATGGCCCAGGCAATCTGAATAAGAAAATAAAGTGGCAATCTCTCAGGGAGAGTTGAATATTCAGGTTTTTTTCTATGTTTGCACTGCTCTGTATGCAATAGGGGTGAGGTGGGGAGGAACTGGCCTCCATGAACTCTTTAGTCGATCCTCAGTATCCCTCACCTCCCTAGTCAGAAATTATTGCCTGAAAGGTTTTAATTTTTCTCCTCTGTTAAGGAATAATTACTGCTTTTAGCAGGTAGTTCTACATGTTTTAAATAATCATAGGCTTTCTAGAGGGGGATCCTCAGGGCGGCTTCCAGCTCAGAAAGGTCTCATGCTTATTCAGAGTCAGACCAAGAAAGCTTCAGTTTTCCCACTGAAGCAGTCTGTCCCGTGGGATGCTCCCTCTCCTGGAGAGGACATTCACTGCCTTCCCTGCCGTCTGGAGGCTTTTCATTTGCCACAATGTGAGACTGAATGGAAAGAAGCAATCTTGATTTATTTTCTTATCTTTTGTGAGATGAGCAAAATGTGTCTCACTGGACTGCTGATGAATCCTGGGCCACAAGAGAGCGTGTAACAATCATTTACCAAAATAAATATGTATTTTTTCTCTTTTTAATGTGTTTGAATAGTTCAGAGTACCTAAACTTTAATTAAGCAGTTGCTGCTTTTAATGTGGATACCTGCCTCATAACATCAGCATGATGACTGAGATCAGAAGCCAGCACGAGGGGAAAACACTCATGAAAAATGAAACCCACTTCCCCCTTATCACTGAGCAACCATCCAATTTTGCTGCAGGCATTGCAATTTTTTGTTTCTTACCTCGTGTCTGCTTGCTAAGGATAAATAGCACATACAGGGTGTTGGTTCACTGGCTTGAAATTGTGAAATGTAAAGGATTTTTTTCTGTGTAGAATTGTATCTTGTGAATACCCAGCTGAAAATACTCCTTAATAACTCCTTTTTGATCTTGTTTGATCTCCTGGACTTTATACCTGCTATCTGGCTCATCAGATACACTCCTTGCTGGCTGACAGGTGCATTGATACCATCTTAATCCCCCTGTTCCTCTTTCACTTTCTGCGCATGGGATACAAGGAAAACATCAGCACTCCCATGAAACCCTGGAGTACTGTGTCCAGCTCTGGGGCCCCCAGCATAAGAAGGACATGGACCTGTTGGAGCGGGTCCAGCGGAGGGCCACAAAGATGACTAGAAGGCTGTAGCTCCTCTCCTATGAGGACAGGCTGAGAGAGTTGGGGTTGTTTAGCCTGGAGAAGAAAAGGCTCCAGGAAGACCATATAGCCCCTTCCAGTACCTGAAGGGCGCTACAGGAGAGATGGGGAGGGACTCTATATCAGGGAGTGGAGCGATGGGATGAGGGTCAACGGTTTTAAATTGAAAGAGGGGAGATACAGGTTAGATATTAAGAATAAATTCTTTCCTATGAGTGTGGTGAGACGCTGGAACAGGTTGCCCAGAGAAGCTGTGGCTGCCCCATCCCTGGAGGGGTTCAAGGCCAGGCTGGA
>JAOXJK010000001.1:4396343-4472311 GCA_025774025.1 Xenus cinereus | reverse complement strand
AATGTATCCCAGATGCCAAATATTGGCAGAAACTTTGCAACTTGGACAAAGAGCATTGTCTTTTTGTAACTACCCATGCAGGGAATATAAAGGCCATGGGTACAATACTAAGCCTTGATCTTGCAAAAACTTCTGAACATGAGTCATTGAATACACAAATACATTCTAATTAAGTACAGGTTGCCCCATGATTACCTACAGCTCTCAGCTAACATCAGTCTCTTACACTGGCTGTGTAGGTGCACACTTTGGCTTACATCAGCTCCACCAAGAAGCACAAGTGGATTAGGGACAAGAGATATGGTGCTGCATCAGCTCATATGAAAAAATCAGTGTTCAAGCTATGAGAATTCCCACATGGGTGGACTTGATGGGGAGAGTTATTTGCAGGAGGGCACATACGCACTGGCAAGAAATAAGACCTCTGCCATACAAGCTCCATCTGCCATGTAGCATACAACCCGCATGTGATTGTGTCCATCTAACCCAATGACCAGAGATGCTTCAAAGTCCCAACACAGAGGACTGTTCTCTGAGCAGACTGGGAACGTATTTTTTTCCTTTATCTTTGACTTATGTGCACACAGACCTGGGGTGAGGATTTGGTGGTTATGGAATATGTAGGCACAGAAGGTCTCAGATCCTCTACAAAAGCCTTCAAGCATCAAAAGGCTTAACTGAAACCATCACTGTTCACAGAAAGAAGCCAGGTTTCTGGGCTCTTTCTTGGTGTGCAGGCATTAAGCCTACATACGTGTGAGGAAGAATGATTCAAAAGGTTCCCACTGCAAAATGAGTCACAAACTAGGCTTTTTTTCTGTGCTGATTTCAAGGTAAATTTGCATTAGCAGAGGCAAAGATCAGGGTTTTAAGGGCAAATAGGTTAATCTGCAGATTGATCCAATCTCCCCCAGTGTAATGAGGGTGTTCTGTGGCTACCATGGGGGAGGAAGCTGTGGGGGGAGGAAGGCAAATCCAAGGATTAGTATGATGACCTGGCATTGGTATAGCTATTTTCAAAGCCCCGCTTGACTACAGATGAGTTGCAGGCCCCAGGAAACTCCCTTGATCTCACGTCCTCAGGTACCTCATCCAGCTCTTGTAGAAAACAACAGGGACTGCATGTCTTGTCATTAAAGACCTGGGTGTCTTTGGTGAGTGGAGTTTCAGACTCTAGAAAAAACATTCCAAATTTTAAAACGAATGGCCAACTTTTATGTGAATTGCAGAGCTGACATGCGAAAAACAAAAGTGTTAAAGAGCACAAAATGACCATGTAGTAGAATAATGGGAGTCAGTAGTGTAACCAGTGCACAGAATAGTTGCTAAAACAGGCCAAAACTCAGAATATACAAAATATTTTTACAAGATTCCTTATCACAAGATTTTGTTTTGCTGAAGCTAGAAAAAATCCACTTTGGATTCAAGTGACATAATTTTTGAATATGAACAACATAGCCAAGCCTTAGCAGAAATAGCACTTTGAGAGTCTTGAAATGAAATGTTTTGATAATTTGTCATTGATCATTTTGACTCATGTCAGACCTCTCCACAAAACTTTTCCATTCATCAGTTACCAAAGCTGTCAAAAAAATTCTGAATCATAGGAAACCCATGTAAGGGAAAGTCCGCATTTCTGTATTTTACATGTCTTTAGATGAGCAGTTGTTAATATTACTTCTACGGCACATCCCTCCACAGAGAGAGGAAAACAAAAGGTCGGTTTCATATGAGATAGAAACTTTGAAAGTTTTTTCATTGTAATCAATCTCCTTCTGTTCGTGATTTTACTTACACAAGTCTGAAGGCAGAATTCATGTGTAGGGTAAAAGACAGAATTATGGGAAGTGTTTTTGTCTCTGTGTTTAATGATGTGCTATTTGAGTCAGTAGCTCCTGCCTAGCTTGGTAGTAACTGAAATTCTCTGATGTTTAGTGGAAAGGATTTAGGATATTGATCCAGTTTTCAGGGGACAAATGTCATTACCTCTGAATTACAGACAGCTGGTGTATCTGTGAGTGGCCCAATACTGAGCCTTGGCATTAAGTGACTGTGGAAGCTGATTTATCATTGACATAGACGGGTTAGAGGAATGCTGAAGTGTGTCCATGTTCAGTGAGGATCTCAATAAGGTGAGCAGAATGACTTGAAAGGCCCATTTAAAGCACACATTCTGACCACAGCTACGGACTCAAATATGAACCAGACTTACTTTGCAGACACAGAGAATAGCATTTGTATGACTAGTGCAGTGTGTCCTTAGCTGTGGGAAACTTCAAATCCTCAACTCAATCCCATTTTATAAATGCATTCTATGGTAATAATAAAATTTCTAACCTCGGAAATACCATCATCAGTTAATCCTCACACATGTAAATATTAGCTCTTTTCTCCCAATTGAATGTAAGCTTTATAAGGAAGAAGAGCAAGAATCACTGCATGAATTATTAAAAGCCAGCATTCAAAACCTTCTCTTTGAGGGAGCAAAACGTTGCTAAGATGAATGTTGCTCATAAAGCCTATTTTGAAGTGGAAGAACAACTTATATCCATTTTTGGCACTTATCTGTCTACTCGTTCATTATCCATCCGGTTAGTACTCTTTCAGGTTTTTGAACTCAAGGTTAAATTCTAACCCCACTGGAGATAATAGGGTTGAGCCATCAGCATCAATAGGATTAAAAAGACATCCTCAGTGCTTTTCCTGTGAGTTTACACAGCCTTCCCAAGGCTCAGCACTTAGTAACAGTTCAGCAGATTCATAGATCCTAGGAATTAGTGTTTTAATTTGTAAATGGTAAGATGGACGAGCCATTCCATTCGCCTTCACTTTTTGGACAAATTCTTCTAGGAGGTATGTAGAGGTAACTCTTGTTGACTTTGCAGGCTGGTCACTCAGAACATACAGTTACAGTGTAACCTACATGAGAAATCTTTCTTTGCCATGCCTTGAATTGATTCCAGAACAGTATCATGGTGAAATGTATTGTACCTGGGGATCTGTCTATGACCAAAGACCAAATTGCTTTCTTCTGCATTGAAGACACACAACTTGTCTTTGGAGGTGGAATGTATGAAAACGTGTCAATGAGTATATGGCTTGTGGCAAGCAAACACACACCACTTCATCCTTTGGATTGGTGTCAAAATGGCTCCTCAGGTGAGCCAAGAATGACACATTCATATTCTAAGTGGCAAAAAACCACTGTTGGTGATACTGCAAGATAGGTCTCCAAGGTCTTGGTATCTCCAAAAATACTCATGTATGCACATGTCTAGAGGACAGATCTTACCCAAATTAGTTGGGAAGAACCCCAACAAAATATAGAGCCAGAGTCTTTAATTCATCTGGTAACAGAAACCCAACACCACATCCACCTCTTCCTAAATCAGCCCTCCCCCACCATGTGCTGCTCTCTTACTTTCTGTCATCTCCTACTTCATCCCCATTGCTTCCTCAAATCAGGACCCCTTCTACCTTCTAGCTCTCCTCATCCCAACCATTCAGTCTTATTCCCCCTAAAAACAAAGGTCCTGAAAGGACTGGTGTCAACACAGAGTAGAGCATGGAGATGCCCCCTTCACACAATCACCTCTTACCATGTCAGGCGCTCCATGGGAACTGCTCATGCACTAATCTTTCTTTCATGGCTGTTTAAGGGCTAGATCCCTCACACATGCCATGGTGTAAGAGCAGCATCATATGGGGAGTTACAGCAGAGCAGCTGGCTCATGGTGAAGTAATGGATAGGGATGGCCCAAATGCATGGGATAGGTTTCTTTATATCTTAAATTGTTCCAGCGTGTGGGTGCAGATGTGCACACCTACAAAGACAGGCACATACAAGCTGTAGCAATAAGACCCTTCTATTCATCTTCTCTGAAGGTGTCCTCAGTCCCGCAGGCACAGAATGGTGACAGCAGCTCAATTACACCTGAGTGCAGAGCTCTTCCACAGAGATGTGGGATCCCCTGTTTTAACACTGACCCTCTCTTTCAAGTCCTCCAGGACTGAAAATCAAATTGCCAGAAGGAAAACAAACCTCAGCCAAAGGGAATGAAGCACGCAACTGCCACCCTTGATCATTTAGCAAAGCTTGTTTTTACCTCAGTACGTTGTACTTTGCAGTGTCCAGCTGACATTCCAGAGCCTCTGTAATTGGACAATTACAATTTAATTGTCTCAACAAATAAACTTTTATTTTAAAAATTTCCCTGATTGTTTTGTTTCATCTTCATGGAGTCTATAACTTTCTTTTGGAAAAGAAGACATCAAGAACAACTTTCAACCTAAAGGTCCGTTTCTAAGACATTTAATGCAGGCTACTAGATACTTAAAAATAACTAGTTTATTAGAACATCTTAAATGGTAGAGGCTGTAAAAAATTATTAAAATACTTGTTCCTAAAAATGGATTATTTAATTAAGCTTTTCATAAAGGTAACTTCCAGTTAATTTTTAAAATCACTTTTCATTCCTTTGGAATGTGCAAAAAAAAAAAAAGTTTTTTATTATTATTGTTGTTATTATTATTATTATGCCGAAATGCCCTATGGAATACTTAGTGTAGCTGTCTCTTTTTATGTTCTTCACTATGGGTAAAGAAGACCTGGGGGGTGGGGTGGGTGGTTTACATCTCCTGCAGCTTGTTATGGCCAGGATTCTGGGGAATCCTTTTTATTCCCCAAATGTTGTTCCCTCTCTGCTCTTCTGTAAGGAGACTTCATGTTGTATCCTGAGGCATATAGGAAAGCAAGGAAGCCTATTGAGTGAGAGGAAGTAATGTTCTTGTAGTTCATCCCCAAAGGCAGTGTTACAGCAATTAGGAACTGGCTCTAGTGCTTATTTGAAATAAAAATGGTATTGAAATTTTCATACAAATGTTTAACCGTTTCTAGCCAAGAAGGTTATTTCAGCACTTTACACCCATCTTTAATGTCTGTAACTTGCTCATAACATCGTTATTATACAACTGGAACAGCACTACAGATTATTAATTAGCCTTTTGTAAAGGCAGCCTCTAGACCAAGTGGGGTCAGTAGGATTTAAAAACATGCAAGGTAGATTTTGGTCAAAAAGCTTCCAGGATGTGCAGTGGGGAGTTGCTGGGGAGATTTCTGACTCTGATGCTTTTGAGTTTCTGCATTTGTTTCCCTCCTGCATATCAACCTTCTGCCTCAGGGACATTATCATCTAGAGCCTGGCTGGCCCTTGGGTTGTGAATCAGTGTTTCAGTGTTTGTTGTACAAACACTGCAAAATTAGGACTATACTGTGGCAAGCTAAAAGGAACAATATGACAACTATTAATTAGGCTTTTTGAAAATTTGTGGTCATTCCATAGAGTTGCACGTGGATTCAGTCGATTCCTCTGCTCAGCATAGTTGGGAAGATGAGTTGGTTGGTGGGAGTGTGGGGGTGGGAGTCAAAGGGTAGGAGAAGTTTAATCATCTTTTCCCAATTTTGTTTTCACTAGCCAGAGGATTTTGTAGATAGGAGATGATAAATCCCTAGCAACACAAACCCCTGACAGATGGTGTTAAATGGTTTTGAGAATATTTCAAAATCTGCCCTACTTTTTATTCCCCAAATGTTGTTCCCTCTCTGCTTTTTTTTTTATACAGAATTTTCCTACACTGTCTCCCACATTCTCATTTGTGTTATAATTTATGCTTCCTTATGCTCCAAACCAGAATCCAAATCACCCATTTAAAAGAAGAAACAACCTGCTGAATTTTAAAGCTGGTCCTTTTTCCTCCATTGGGCTGGGTATCCAATCTGAAATGGAGGAGGGTGTATCAGGCTGATCTGAATTTACTTCCCATGCTGCAGGAAGGATTATCTGGGTACATGCAAATCAAGAGAGAGCTTGCAACCAGAGCCATTCTGCAGAGAAACCAGCCAATTCTCCTTTCATGTGAACTTTGGTGAGTAAAGGCTGTGTATCCCTGGACAAGGAGTGCTTCTTCAATAGCATGCAAGGAAACATAAAAACATGAGGTTAAAGAGTGTGGGAAAAATCAGCTTTTACAGCTTGCTTTGAAAAGGGTGATGCTTAGAGGTATGGGAAATGTTCTCGTCAGCCCCCTAAAGGGAACTTTATTGGGCTCTAGCTTCCCTTCAGATCCAAATGCTACCTTATTCTTGCAGACAGGGCCCTAAATCCAAACTCTGAAATGACTGACGACTTTGTGTTGACAAAAACCCAAACAAACCAAAACAAAAAATGGGTGCATCACTTTGAGTCGGAATGAAACGTCAAGCCAGGACACGTCTTTTTTCCAGAAAAGGATGGTATTCTCCACAGCTTCATCCGTGCTTGTTAGTGACCTCTTCCTAAAGTAAAGGAAGATCAGAGCCTAATTACTGTCCTTCTGCTGGGGGCTCTATTACCTTCTCCATGGAGATTTGTTCCAATTACAGCTCTCAGGGCAGTTGCCCCTTCTTTACAGAGCCTGTAGATGGCTAAGGCAGATCTCACCTTTTGTTCAAGGCTCCACCATGTGCAAATCAAGGAAACCCCACAACGGTAAATACACTTTCAAGGGAAGAAGTCCACAACATCAGAAGATAGAATTGAATAGGACAAAGTAAATTGATCAAAAAGGGAAGATCCCATTTCACACACCCAGATTTTTCTTTTTTCCTGTCTCTGGTCTCGTGTTAATGTTACGTATATTTTACCAACTCATTGGATGATGCTGAGAGCCAGCACAATTCCCTGACCTGGCAGAAAATAAACTTTCCCCTCCACCTCTACTTCCAAAAAAGAAGTAATGGAGTATTTTCCATTGGTTCAGCAAGCTAAGCAGGACCAGAGCAGTCTGATGAGCAACAGCACTGATACAGAAGAGGAGAGGCAGAGCAAGAGGACAGAAGAACTGGCACCAGGAAAGAGAAAATGAGAAGAAAGTGTTTGAAAGACCCTGCCTTTTCATGGCAGCTCAGGTGTTCCAGTAATCACAACCCAAATGTGACCATGAAACACATTTCTTTGTTCCTGCTTTTATTTTGTTGTTTACACTGCTCAGTCTGGAAAACAGTTTTCTGCAGTGGTGATCTTGCACTTTTAAGACCTGCCTTTCTCCATATAGGTCTGGAAGCAACTAAGTTTACTGGCACTTTTGGTGGACTTCAGCTTTTAAGGATGTCAAGACATCTTTAAGTCTAAAATAACTGTCCTTCAGGACAAGGACGCTGAATATTTATGGTTCTTTGATGAGAAAATGTTAAAGACCTCACAGCTGACAGCATTTTAATAGGATGCCTGAACTAGATCTCTGCCTATTTTCCAGCAAATGACTGGGAATGCTTGTTAATAGGCAGAAATAAACGCATAAACTTGTTTCCTGTGTATGTACGATTGTTATTTAATAGCTAATTAAAAGCTGCACCCAGTGACCTTTTTCTAGGTAGACCACCCCTTGGCCCAGACAGAGATGTAGTTATGTCCCACTGGAGATACCTGCCCTATTGACTGTGCAGGGAACCAGGGCTGGCAGTGTTGATGAGCAGACCTTGTGCCTCGAAGGCTCTTTTGTTCAGCTAAAGAGCTGAAAAAGTCTATGTGAATACATGCCACACTTCACAGGAGACTCCCAGCTCATCCCAGGGGAGGTTTAGATTGGATATTAGGAAAAATTTCTTCACCAAAAGTTGTCAGGCATTGGAACAGGCTGCCCAGGGGAGTGGTTGAATCACAATCCCTGCAGGTTTTTAGAAAACAGGTAGACATGGTGCTGAGGCACATGGTTTAGTGGTGGTTTTGTCAGTATTAGGTTAATGGTGGGACTCGATGATCTTAAAGGTCCCTTCCAACCTAGAAGATTCTATGATCCTATGATCCTGCTGGGCTGGTGGTACCCTACTCCTTTGTGTCCATACATCTTCCATGCTGCAAAGCTACCCAGCCCTCAAAAGCTGACTGCAAGTACCCAGCCCCAAAGACCTTCTGCTTCCGCTGGGATGAAGTTTTATTCAGTTTTGTGGCTCTGCAGCTGCAGCCCCAGTATCTTTCCCTGCCCAGCAGTCACGTTTACAGGGCTGTCAGGTTTGCTTTGCCTACCTGAGCATCATTTCTTCTGCTGGTGCAGCCTCCTGTAGGTAGAACCACCATGGACAGCAAAGGCAGCTCAGTATGCATGGAGATCATGTTATGGAGTTACTTGGGCAACACCAGAGAGGATCTAGAGTGACCACTGCATTGCAGCAATCATGTTATTCAAGGGCCACAAGAACTCCCCAAGGAATGAAGGTTCACGGACAATGTGCTAGAAACTGATTTATCCTGATTTTGATGCACAGGATGTTGTAAGGGATGTGAAATAAAGAAAAAGTTCACACTCAGGAGCAGGGACATGAAAGAAACCACTGTGTTGTTAACTTGCAACGTGATATTAGAGTCAGTGAAAGCCATTTCTGTAGTTCCCAAACACTGGAACATCATTTGCAGAAAACAGCAGTTTTCAAGTTTCCAAGTGCCAAACATACATTACTTTTTCTTTTTTTCCCCCTCTGTGAGGAATGATCTTCCCTCCATTGGGAAAATTTTCTATGAGGAACAGAGGTAACAAAAAGCAAGCAACGAACCAACCAAACACGCAAAAATCTTAGTAGAGCTAGGTATGCCCACTCTGAAATTCACTCTGAAATTCACTCTGAAATTCATTCTATCAAATGAACAGAGGCCAAAAGCCGTAACAGAAAATTAAATAATGACAGATCCTGGAGGGAGAAAAACATACTTCCTGATCCCTAATTCTGGGGTAGTTTGTTAATAGGAGAGATTCCTTTCTACTCCAGCCCTTCTGGTGTTTTATAAAGACAGTGAGAAAATCACTGAGTTGGTCTTGTTTTAAATGCCAGTTGCAGACTCATGGCAAATATGTAACAAAAAACCTTACCTTCCGGAATTCTTTTAAAGCAAAAAAAAAACCCTATCCCCCAGACTCCAAGACAATTTTTTAAATTAAATTAGGCCAAGCTCTGTTGAAGGTGATAACGACAGCAGTGCCAGTATAGCCCTGTCTGGCTTTAGTATTACCCTGGCCTTCCTATAGTGAGATGATGCTGTTACCAGCCTAACTCAATCTGTGCTACAGGACATGGACTGTCAAAAGCTTCTATTTACTGAATTTTGGGGTCTAAGCAAGTTTGAGAATATTACCCAGAGCAGCTCAGCTTGAATCATCCAGGTCTTTGAAATCTTTGAAAAGAATTGAGTTTCCCATTTCTGGCAAGGAAGACGACAACCCATTTTAGAGTACAGTAGTCTGAATAGAAAACTTATATGGAAGTCACAGCAGAAATGGAGCATGGGTATGTTTTATCTGGCAATAAAAGAGTGGTTTCTACCCTTTCAAACACTAACATTTCAAAGCAGTCTTCAGTTTTGGTTTAAAGAGAGAACTGGATACTTTTATGGAAGGATTATAATTTCTGAGATATATTTTCCTGCTTTGTTTTCCTACTATTTCTCAGACCCACTATGTCCTAGCCAGCTTCATGTCCTGGTGCAGGCATCACTGCAGAGAGGTGCTTCAGTCCTCCCATCACTCCATGGACGTCAGTCTGTTCCTGTGTAGAGCTCACAGATAGCTCAAGGCTCAGTAAGTCCTGATGTTAATTTTGTATGTAAGCTCAAATAAGTAATTGCAGAAGGAGGACATGGAAAGAATCTATTAGGTGACCTCCCCACTGCATGAAATAAGGGTCAGTGCAAAGATGTTTGGGACACCAAGAGAAAGTAATTTCATCTCTGCTTTGCTGTTCTGCAGAACTGCCTGTTACAGCTACATCCCCCTTAACCCAGGTGCTCAGCTGGGTTAGGCATGGCCACCTTACTCTCTTTCGTCTCTAGGACCAGCTGCCAGGCAGTCAACAGAGACAATTTTGATGCCCTAGCAAAAGGGCAGATGAAGCCCAAGAATGTCATTGCCGGCCCAGACAGCTGTGTTTCTGAGAAAACAAACCACGAGGATGTACGGTGTTGAGAGGAGGAAGAAAGAAAACCATATGCACCTGTTTACAAGAGCTTGGTGAGTCACATCATCTCAATAGCTCAGAGATAGACATAACCGAGCACTTAGACAAATGCCAGACATCGTGTTTGAACAAAAGGTTACATGGTAACATAACCTGAAGCTTTTGCTGCTAATGAAGCATTAACTTCCATCTCAAGATGGGACTGTAAGGAATTTAGGACTTTTTATAGTTCAATTCATGATTAATTGAATGATATAAAAATAACAATATACTGTATCTCCCTCATCTGAGACAGAGGATTTAGTGCTTTTTGTCCTTTTTACCTGGAATTTCTAATTGACAGAAAAACTTAAAATAAGTCTTGCTTTTTGTTTGTTTCTTTTCATTGTGAGATGAGGCATTTAGCGAACAGTGACAGCACGAGATGCAGGTTGTACTGAGTAAAAATGCTACCCAGCCTGTCTTACACCAGTGAAGAAGTAAGGACA
Source organism: Xenus cinereus (assembly GCA_025774025.1). Taxonomy (NCBI): domain Eukaryota; kingdom Metazoa; phylum Chordata; class Aves; order Charadriiformes; family Scolopacidae; genus Xenus; species Xenus cinereus. Next base: position 4,461,841 of record JAOXJK010000001.1, on the reverse strand, counting down.
TTGGCAAATTTAGACCTGAATTTTGCACAGATAAGAATATTTTTTTCTAAATGGCACACTGAAAAACATATATAGAATAGAGACAGTTGCTTTCCAGAAAGACCTTCCACTGAAAGTCATTACTTCAGACCAAACTGTGGTCTACAAGACCATCCTTTACAATCTGAAGCTGTTATGCAAAATCAAATTAGGCACAGCAATTTGCGGACTCGACAGTTCTAATACGCATGAGCCACAGGGAATTTGAGAGATGACAGTGATCTATGGTTGCTCAGAGGTTTGGAAGCCACTGACACAGGTAATGCGTCCACTTCATCTAGGGCCTCTTCAAAAGACGTTGGCAATCAGCAAGGAGGTAACGATGTGAAAGACTTTTGGTCAGAAGTAAAAATAAGAAGTAGGTAACAAAAGTTGTCTCTGCACTAATATGACTTTTAGATGACTGAACCCCAGCTGCAGGCTCCAACTGCTTCTATCCCTGCAGAGTTATGTAGACAAGTCTTCCTGGGGGCCTCCTGCAGCAAGAAGAGATCAGATCCTAACCCAAACCCCCCAGGGTGGTATCACTGCTTGATGAGACCTCATATTGCTGAGATATGGAGTTTTCAGGGAAAATGTATCTTCTTTAGCACCTTTTCACTGAAGATGAGTATGTTGGCAGAAAAGAAAATGAAGCAGTAGTTTTGAAGGGGAGATATTAACCACAAACACTTCTGAGAGGGTAAGGAGGGAGGGAACAGGGAAAAGAAATGAGTTTGACCAAGCAGTCAGCTGGCCAGGTCAGGAGGGTTAATGAGATCTGGAGTAAGGCAAGCTCTCTACACACAGACATAGTTGTGTCAGGGATTTGACTATCAACCTACTCAAAAGGAGGCCACCAGGCTTATGAAACCATTGTGCTTTGTGTTTCCAGTTTCACACCAGCCTAACACAGTCTAATCACTGGTGGCTGTAGTCTTTCCCCCTCCCTTCCCTCCTCCATCTGCCTGTTCCCATCCATTCCCTTTGTACCAGCCACAGAGTTCACCAGACCCCTTTGCTCCTCAGAGTGTATTAGTCCAGGAGTAAATCTAGTGTCACAGAAAAGAGGGAATTGTTTTTGGATCATGAGGTTGTCATATGGTCATCCTAGTCTGGTATAAATCCATGCTGAAGCTGAGAGGGTGGTAGTGTGGCATGACCTTCCCATTCCCAGTCCTGTCCTCTCCCTTAGGTGGACACTTCTGCTTCTGCAAACACACTAGTTATATCTATACTTGCCAGTAAATTGGGGTAGAGCACAGGGTTTGAGCCCCATCTTGTGATCACCTATGCCTTTTATTTGTTAGCATATTGGACATCATTTCAGCTTCTTATGGAATACATCCAGGCCCATAGAAAACTCCTGGGACACAATTTGGTTGAGGTGTGTGTTAGGAAAAAACAGAGTTTAGTCCTGTGGATTTGAACCGTTCTGTGCTGCCTCCTCTCATGGAATGGTGCCCAGCTCATTTTATTTACTGTTATAGACCTGATCCAGACAAAAGCTGGTGGCACTGTGCAAATTCCAGCACAAGAGAACCAGCTGGTCTTTCATTTTGGGTAACACCTCCTCTAGGCTGGACCAAGTAATCCTAGGCCAAGTAATGGGACTAGCAAAGACCCATGTCATAAAACACCAGGAAATCAAGATACACTATGGACATGTCTAGTGAAAGAAAGCTCTGAACATTTCAGTGGTTTCTTTGCAGAACTTTAGTTTTGGCAAGAGTTTACTAAGTGAAGAAGTTTTGAATTTCTTTCAGAGAAGGGAACAAATTTAATTCTGTTGCTGAGGAGGAAATTCTCATTTAGACAAATATGGTTTAAAACAGAAATCTCTCCCTGATTTAAAGGTCACTCTCACACTCATAATGTAAGAAAACTTTCACAAGTGAAAGGGAAACTACCTAAGTTACAGTAATGGTTTTCCGGGTCCTTTTGAAATTGCACAGAAACTGTCAGAGTTTCTGCATGAGGTCAAGTCAGAGGGGCAAAGAAGCAGCCACATTACACATTTTAAATGTGCAAAAGCCAACGAGGGTCAGCAGTTCAGCGGTTTTCTCTTAGGTGTCAGTGTGTGAAAGACACTTAATTTGAACAACTCAGAATCATATAAGTTAGTGGAGGGATACTGTTTCACCTGGCCTTAGGATTGCAACCAAGGTGGGACAGCATGGAAAGCAGGGCGAGGACTGCAAGTTTAGGGAAGGTCCAGGGTAAAAGAAGCTGTTCTTCAAGGAGCTGAAGGGTGGGAGTTATTTCCAGCTTTGTTCATGGACAAGTACCCCCAAGTTTTGGATCTAGAAGGAAGAATGGGCCAATTTCTCAGCATTAGGAGTGTTTGGCTAGCTATTTAGTTGAATAGCTGTGTTTTTTTAATCTAGATGAGAGTCTTTATTGCAGGGAGCAGCAGCTGCCATGTTTGGGTCGGCACTACTGCATCTACAAGACACCCATTCCACCTCTCAGATAAGAAAGTCTCCAGACTTTGTAAGTAACCTATTCCTCTCCTAAGATAAAGGGAGTTTGGATGACTACACACATGTAGATGCCCAGGTTAGATGGGTTAGATGTCCAAAGTTAGATGGGTCTCAGCCCTAGGAGATAACATATTGCATGTGGAAGCACTTTTGCTATGTCCAGCCAGGGAAACAGGACAGGAATGCTGAGGTGATGACAGTACAGTGAGTTCTGGATCAGGAATGGTGTTTCCATGGTGCAGTAACAAAAATAGTAATTTGAACAGGAGATAAGTGCTATAAAGCCTTCAAAAAGAGTAATCTTTAGAGCCTGATTGAGCCTAAGAGCCTAAAAATTGCTCTCATGAATCAGGCCAGGTCCATGAGCCCCGTGTTATGTCAGGATTTTTTCCTTGAGTTGAATTGCTATGATCCTCTTCAAATCCCTGAGGAGTCAAGTGTTTTCTTTGGTAGTTCATGTAGACACATTAGATTCTGGCTGTTCTTTAACAATGATAATGACAGTCACTTAAGGCAAATCTTTGGCATTCGATAAAGACCACAGATGGTCTTTATTTTAGCTAATAGATGAAACTTGCAAATATTCAAGCAGAGAAAGACCTGAGCTAGTAATTTCTCAGACTCCCATTGCCTATAGTCCACAGCTTTGGTCTGAGTAGAGACAGTTTGGTTGAATAATTAGACTTCCTTCAGTTTTTCTATATCTCCTTTAAAAGTTTTGAAATATAGGTGGAGTCTGTGTAGATCCTCCTTCACATCAATTCTGTGCCAAGGTAACACCTTTAAATGTAGTGGAGGTACTCATGATTACTGTTGAGAAGTTGAGTGGTTTTGTTCACTTTAACTGGTTGTCGTGATGTGCTGGGTGTTGGGAGGTGCCATTTCTCTAGATATGACCTACATTTTGATGAGAGTTATAAAAGTTATAATAAATATCAAGTCTTTATTATCAGTTAGAGCCAGGGTGTGTAATGGCAACTTAGTGAAATTCTGTTTATAGTGTCCACTGAGTAGTCTTCCATGGTTTCTTCTCCAGGCTGTTCAGGTGAAAGAGAGATGGATGTAGACAGAGGGAAAGAAAAACAAGCATTTTGTGCTGTTCTATTAAAGGAGGCACAGCTGCATCAAAGCTTTCACTCAAACCATCAGATCATTATTTCAGAATCTAATCATTGGCTACCAAAACAAAGTGTTAAGTACCTGAGCACCTGGCACCGAGTACCTGGAATAGCAGCCAGGAGGACAATAAACCTGGAAGCAAGCAAGCTTTGAAAGTCAGCCTTGAGGCTCTTACATCCCAGACACCACAAGAATCTCTGATGCGTAAATTAAGAGCCTGTGGAGGGGGGGAGGCAAGGAGTCCGATCTGCTCTTCAGACAGATGCACAAGCTGAGAAGCATAAAAATAACACTGAAAGTGTCTCTCTCCTCAAGCAGTGCCACTTGTAGAGGGCAAACAGCAGTGCTGCTTCCTGAGAAGAGTGCCAGGTGTGAGCTTGTAACTTATAAATTCTTAAAATTATCCTCATCAAGGATGTTCTTCCAATTTATTTTTGAACCTTTCCTGTACTACATTGTTGGAAAGAACTGGTAAGAAGTAGCCAGAAGCGAACACAGTGAGTGCTGAAGGGCTTGTTCCAGTCTAGCGATTCTGACCAGGCCACATCAAAAGAAACGACTCATTTTGAGTTATGGCCTTGGGGGACTTTGCCAGCTGCTTTACCCTGAGGTCTGATAGGAACAGGGAAGTCTCCATCACTCAGGCTTTAGCTTCAGATGAGCCCTCAAAAGACCACAAGACTGGTAGAGCTGGATGACTGAGGTATTCCACAATGTATTTCACCAGGGAGTCTTTTTTCCATACAGCCTTGATGTGTTCAAGCTTCCCGGTGGTACCAAACTATTCTTTCTTATCCTCTCTGTCCTGCAGAGTTACAGAGGCTCTCTGAGAGAACAGTTCAACTATGTACCAAAAAGCGCTGACGTAATTTTTTGGTCTCTTGGCAGCCTAATTCAAATTTTGGGCTGAGTTCTGCCATGTTTATATTGGAGATGAAGTAAATAGGGGTCAGAAAGCAGTAAAATTTCTACAGCGATGGTTCTTCAGAGTACACAGGGGTGCCCTACCCATCTATGGATGCTCTTAGATTGGATGATATTGCTCATGGATCTGGTCAAAGTCTGCAAAACTACTGGTGTGTCTATGAAACCCTCTCCAGTGAGCAGTGCTCGGTTCATGCTTAACCAGGAACTTTAATGTACCCTACCTGTTACCTCTCCTTATCATGAGTGAGTCTTCACAATGTGCAGCAGCAAAGGACTCATTTTGTCAATGACCTACAACCTCTAAAGCAAGCGTTACCCAGAAGAGAGCCTTTCACATTGGCAATTATAAAAGGCATTACAAACTGAGAGCTAATGCTGCCCAGTAGGGGGGAAATTGTCATGCACAGGAGTCCCTCCCTAGCTCTAAATCATCCTGCTGAGATACAGGGATCCAATCGCAAATCCTGTTAGCTCAGGAGAAATCAATGCCTAGTGTTTCTATACCTGTAAATTATACATAGCCATGCAGACACACACCTTAAAATTGTTTTTATGTATGTTTAGATATATGTCCATCTAATTACACAGATATATGTAAAATATGCATGAATGTATGTATCACACAGGGTCATTAAATCACCTGCATTTGAGACTTGTAGAAATAGATATATGTATATACCTCTCTCTTTCTATCTATAAATATATATATGCATAGGACTTGTAGGCAATCTTCTGGAACAGGAAAGACATGGACCTGTTGGAACGAGTCCAGAGGAGGTCACAAAGGTTGTCTGAGGGCTGGAGCACCTCTGCTGAGAGGACAGGCTGAGAGAGTTGGGGTTGTTCAGCCTGGAGAAGAGAAGGCTCTGGGGAGACCTTATAGTGGCCTTCCAGTACATAAAGGGACCTACAGGAAAGAGGAGGACAAACTTTTTAGCAGGGCCTATTATGATAGGACAAGGGGTAATGGTTTTAAACTAAAAGAGGGAAGATTTAGACTAGTTATAAGGAATAAAAATTTTACAATGAGGGTCATGAGACGCTGGCCCAGGTTCCCCAGAGAGGTGGCAGATGACCCATCCCTGGAAATATTCAAGGCCAGGTTGATGGGGCTTTGAGCAACCTGATCTAGCTGAAGATGCCCCTACTCTTTGCAGGACAGTTGGACTGGGTGGACGTTAAACGTTCCTTCCAATCCAAACTATTCTATAATTCTAGAAATTGGGGCTTGATTCTTGTGCTTCATGCTTTCATGCTATTGATTTCCTCTAAGTTTTTTTACATGGGAGAGGTTGAGGGGACATTTGAGCCTCTTTTGCTGTTGCCCAAATTTTAGGCCTGTACTCTGATGGCATAGGAAAGTTTGCCAACCCATCTAGCTTCCCACTGGAAGCACCAGGGAGTGGAAAATCTTGATCACTGGGGGCAAAACCAGTGGATTTGACACCAAAGGAGATTGCACTGGGTATTGGCTTAGCGTGTAGTTTCTGAGCTAGCCCAATTAAAGACTTTGTTAGCAGAAACGACATTGTATTGAGTTGATATCTGCAGAGAAGTGTCTCTGAATTTGAATTCAACAGAGAAAAATATACTCTCCTTATTCAGTTCGCTCTTCCAAAAGTTGCACGGCATGAGACTTTTCTGAAAGAATTGCTAATAAGATTTGTTTCCTCTAGAAAGTTCATCTGTTAGATAAAGGAAAATAGTTCCTAGTTTCTAGTGCTCCCCAAGGTGAGGCTGACACAACAAGGTTCTGCAAGCCTAACTACAGATATGGTGTATCCACCTGATGTCACTATGTCAGAAATAAGAGTTTCTTTCTGGTTGAAAACTTCTGTTGACACAAGCTTCTCTCTCAGGAGACTCTTCTGAGAGGACATTCATTCTGAAATACATATCCAAAAGCATAGCTTCACCACCCAATTTAGCTAAACCATTAGTCCATGTGCAAAATTCTCTTTGGCTCAAACAGAGGAAATTTTGCCCTTTTTGTATAATTCTAAAGTTAAAGCCAGTTAATCACAGGGAATTTGATACATAGCAGAATTACACCACTACTATGACAACAATCCATTTTCTCATGTAAAAAAGCCCTGATAAATTTGTTTTATGAGATTTTAGTGCAGGAAAGCATCCTGAAGTAGCAGAAAGCATTTCAATTTTTTTAAAAAATGCAGAAACTCCCAGGAAACAGTTACCCAAATCTGTGATAATTTCACTATCCTTGAGCACTCAGGGGTTGATATATCAAAACAATTGTGCTTTACGCTTTTAATTAGTGGATTTTACTCTGTGGTCCATGGGCTTATTCTGATGTGTCAACAATATAAAAAAGGTCTCTGAAAGATGATTCAGAAAAATCAGTCTTAGAGTTAGATGGCCAGAATTTGGTTTAGACAAGGCTCTTCCAGTAGTAAATTTTAGGAGTCTATAAACAAAATTAAAAAAAAAAAGATAAAAACTCTGCAAATTAGGCACTAGACTGAGACTGAGTTTTCTCTGAGCTCAGCAATATCAAACCTACTCACTTGTGATCACTTCATAAAATCTCCAATATATATTTAGGTACAATAAAGAAAGAAGGGAATTTTAATGGCCATAAGGATCCACTGTGATCCAGCACAGTGAAGTAAATGGAGCTGGTTTCCACCAAGGCAAACAGAACTAATGGTGGGGACAAAGGAAGTTGTCTGAAGTGGAGCATTTAATATGCTTTTGATAAGATGATTTCATGTGTCGTTCTCTGGACTAGAAGCACACTGCCCAGGTTCTTGAGCAATTTCATCATAGTACCAGCAAAAAAACCAGAGCCACCCTTGGAATTTGACCTCAGACACCTGCAGCAATTTGTGAAGTATTCAAGAAATAGCCACATTTTGAAGACTTCCATATCCATCTATTAATACAGAAGACCTTGTAGAAATGTAGATATCTACAGAGAACATGGAGAGAGGACATTACTGTGACTGTGATTACATTTCTTACTTATGTGAAGGCTTCTGTGGTGCCTATGTCTCTTTTATGTGTTGTACTGCATGTTTCAAGGTCTGGAGAGGAGAACCATGTCTTACCCAGCAGAGCGTAGGAATGAAAATTAAAGATTTAAGTGATTTTCTTCCTTCCAGGTTGTCATCGATTAACATAGCCAAGCAAAGATAACTGAAATTAAACCACCTGGCCTCAGCAGGAAATCTTCAGCTGCTGCATCAGCCCTAAATAAGAGCTTAAATGCTTTTCTTTCCCCTCCTGACTTAATTATATCAGTCTCATAATCAATACTACCCTTCTCACCCACCTGCCACCCTGCCCAGGAGGTAAGAGCAGTAACACATCTCAGCACTTTGTGACCTAGACCCACTAATGCTAAGACTGAGCATGTGCCTCCCACAAACCCCCACCTGGACTAATTAACACAGATTTAATATAGAAAGACCAGGTCTAAAGTTTTGAGTTTCTCCTGCCAGAGGTAAAGAGAATGGTTCCCTCAAGAAGAAGACATTAGCTGCCTTGCAAGTCTCAGGAAGTTATCTGGACTTTGACAGCAGGTATATCCCATGCGTGTGTTACACAGAGCAAACTCTGGGTCCAGCCTAAGTCACCAGGTGATTTTTAAATCTGTCAAAGATAAAAGAAGGAAGGTTTTTTTCCCTACAAAGTTGACCTTATGTGCTGCCCAACCCACTTAAAGCATATTCCGGGAAAGATTGAGCTAGGACCTCCACAGATATGGGCCAAGTAGATAACTTGGGTTTGACCTGAAACAGCAAAGTTCCTCGCTGCCTTCATTCAAAGAGTAAATTCATCATGTTGATACCCCCAGGATGAGATTAGTATTACTGTCTGCAAATCTCAGCATGATTGGAAGATGCTCGCTGAGCCAAACCCTGGAATTTGGGATCCTCCATTGATTCACTGTATTTTAAGAACATAGTGTGATCAGAGAGAGGAAAATGTTAGCTGTCCTGAATTGATTTGTACTATTTTGCAGTTGCTGCTGACTGACATGTCACTTGTCTGCACAAACACGGGGGACCATATTAGCAGTTTTGCTGGATGAGCGGAAGGCACTGGACTTCAGCTTGACCTCTGGCAGAGCCTGAAGCTATGGGAGGTCTCCAATGCACTAACCTGTAGAGGTGGATGTGTCAGTCGGGTGTTTTGCCTGCAATGTGGAGGGGATGCATACCCACACAGGTCTTAACCCTGCTATTTCAGGTACCAATCACAGTGAAACCACCACAGCAAAAGTGCTAAGGTCAGTGGCTACATGCCTACATAAGACCCTGGGTAGCCCAGAGGAGCACTGTGGCTCCAGGTTCTTTGATACTGTTGCCCAAGCTAAGAGATTATCACAAGTCCCTTCTCACACTTGCAGCACTTGTATTACAGCCCCATTACACAGTAAATGGATAATTGAGAATCACAGAATCATAGAATGGTTAGAATCGGAAAGGACCTTAAAGATCATCAAGTTCCAACCCCCCGCCATGGGCAGGGACACCTCCCACTAGAGCAGGTTGCTCAAAACCCCATCCAGCCTGGCGTTGAACACTTCCAGGGATGGGGCTTCCACAGCTGCTCTGGGCAACCTGTTCCAGTGTCTCACCACTCTGAGGGTCAAGAATTTCTTCCTAGTATCTAATCTAAATCTACCAGAAAGACCTTAGGAGCATACATCAGAAGAGCAGCAAGGATCTCAAAATTTAGTCCACTTACACACCTTTTTTGCAATACTGAGCAAAATGTCTCACCTCACGTTTGGAGATGAGCTAAACCAAAACCCATTACTGACAGATGTTTGACTAAACTAAAATCTATAGTGACAGATCCCACTCCCTCTCAGTTTGTTCCAGTGCTCACTAGCAGAGTGGTTTTTATGAAGCCTCTCCTAGTTCATCCTTGCTGCAATTAAGGTAGTTGTTTCTTGTGCTCAACTGATTCCCTACTTTTTGAGAGCCACCTACTGTGACTCCTACCAGATAATGTCATAACTCTGCTTGAACTTCTGGAATGCTCTTCAGTGCTCCAGAACTAACAATTCTGGATGTTCTAAAACTAGTATTTCTCACTGTGTCGGTGACCCTCTGGCTGCTGAGTGTCACAGAATCACAGAATGATATGGAGTTGGAAGGGACCTCTGGAGAACATTTAGTCCAACCCCCTGCCAAAGCAGGTCCACCCAGAGCAGGTTGCACAGGAACATGTCCAGGCAGTTTTGGAATGTCTCCAGAGAAGGAGACTCCACCACCTCCCTGGGCAGCCTGTACCAGGGCTCTGCCACTCTCAAAGGAAAGAAGTTCCTCCTCATGTTTAGATGGAGCTTCCCATGTTCAAGTTAGTGCCCATTACCTCTTGTCCTGTCACTGGGCACCACTGAAAAAAGACTGGCCCCATCCTCCTGACACCCACCGCCAAAGTATTTATAGGCATTGATCAGATCCCCCCTCAGTCTTCTCTTCTACAGACTAAAAAGAGCCAGGTCCCTCAGCCTCTCCTCGTAAGAAAGACGTTCTAGGCCCCTAATCATCTTCATAGCCCTCTGCTGTCCCCTCTCCCACAGTTCCCTGTCCTCCTTGAACTGGGGAGCCCAGAACTGGACACAGTACTCCAGATGGAGCCTCACCAAGGCAGAGTAGAGGGGAAGAATAAGTTTTCCACCCAGCAGTCGATGCACATCACTCCTCTGATCCATTGATTTTTTTTTGTATTTGCTTTGCCTTACCCTTCCTAAAACACAAGGAATACATGTTCTGCTAATTGCTTGTTTATTATTTAATTGCTATTTGATATCAGAGCAGTGATGTCCTCTCCCTGTTTCTGGATATGTTGGGTCATATATTCAACCTGTTTCCATGGTCTCGTGGTTTGAATAATCCTTCAAGTGTGAAACAGGGGTAGTAACCAGAGTAACTATAGTAACTACACTTCTCTCATGCAACAGAGAAATGTCTCTGAACAATCATCTGTAGAAACGAAAAAAAAAAACCATCCAGGGGATAACTATTGCATCTGATCTTCATAGCTAGCCATCTTGAACAGCTTTTTAAAAAAAAAAAAAAAAAAAAAAGAGAAAAAGAGTTAAGCTACATAACAAAGATTTGGAAGATAAACGAGCCTGGGATGCTATCATCCAGATGCTGCAAATTTGTGGGCAGAGAAGCTGACAGGAAGGTCTGTCTGCAAGCTCAATGAAACACAGTTCAGGAAAAAGTAGGGAATACCAATATGAGCATTATTTGGCATTTTCTTTATACTTTATGGTGATTCTTTATTATGGTGAAATTTTTAATATCCTATGTTCTACTCATCTGGCACTGATACTGCTTGGTATAGTATAAAATGAATACATAATGTCAGGAAACTCTTCCCATCAAGAAATATGTAGAAAGCAGAGAAACAGCAAACCAGAAAATTCAAAATACTATACCCTGTAGGGATGGTAAATGCAGTCTTTATTTTGCAGAGATTTATTATGCAGTCTAAATGAATATATCTTTTCCCACAATTCAAAAGATACAAGAAATATTTATGTTTGGTCCCTGAACCACGCTCTCCACTGGCGGAAAACTCCTTCTTTTCAGGGGCTCCAGTTTACTCTGGCTGAACCTCTTGACTTTCAACGTGGAATATATAAGTATTCAATGAAAGAAAGAGCTCCAATATTTAGCACTGAAATGGGAATAACAGACTGGCCATTTTGGAAAATCCAGGAAACATGCAGTTCCTTCAAAGTTCGTCCTCAGCTCATCCCAGGCTGGAAGTCGTTGGCCATGACACATGTCGTTATGTTGACTAAGGTTGCCTAGTTTTTTTGGCACTCAAATAATTAGTTATCTGCTATTTCTAGCTATTTATAGACATTGTAAATGCCTGTTTTATTGGATATGTGTGCTTTTTAAATGATGCACCAGCAGCTGCTTCAGTTACTTAGCATTTTATGTCTTTATATCATACTAAGATCAGTGTCTCATATCACACAAGGGGATAAGAGGATGGAGCAGACCGAGATCAACCCATGAAAAGACAATTTTTCCAGTGGTACGGATGGCAGTTTTGTGGTGTCTCCTGATGGGAAATATGGCCAGTGGTGTGAGGAGAAATCCCAGCCTTTCTTTGGGTTTCTTGGCAAGATTTCAAAACCAAAGGGCATCACTCCAGAAAAGGATTTTCAAGGTGCTATGCCAAGGCTGAGCAGTGTTTGAGGAAGACATGTTCTTTGCTGAAGGGATAAATTGATTGGAGAGATAAGAAAGGATGCTGCCAGGAGAAGGGACTGCATCTCTGTCAGCTTTAATTTACATGCTGGACTTGATAAATTCTTTGAAACTACGTCTTAAGTTGCTAGAAAACAAATTGGGCCAGAGCCAATTTTTGGCACTCGGGGAAATGACAGTGCACCTGAACTCTCTTCTTCTGCACCCCAGATAGATTGTCCTCTTCTGTGCTGTATCTTCACACTCCTCAGCATCATCTGAGATCTGGCACAGGACCAGGACAATACTAGAGCATCCAAATAACCACTCGGCCTGGCCTGAGTAGCCTCCCAGCCCCTTTTAGTTTACTAGCAAAGACGTAGCCTGAGAGACGCAGCACTGGGAAGGTAACGGATGCTGAGCCATAACTTGTAATCCTTTTCATACCTTCTCCCAAGACACTGCTTACACATCCCTGTGCGGTTGTGGCCTCCCTTTCCCCCTTGGATTTTCTGTGCAAGCCCTAGGGTCTGGCTGAGGTCTTTCCTTTGCCCTCTGCGTCTACGAAAGGAGCAGTTTGTTCTCACCAATGGTGAGAAAGTTTTGACGTTATTCTCTACAGTAGCAGGATTGTGTATCCTGGACAAAACAAAGCAGAGTTATCTGGCTTTGCTGAGATTTATTTAAAATAATGAGCCTGGCCACAAAAGTTAAAGAGTGTACAGCAGCTTCCTTCATCCCAAACATTGCTGCTGTCTCTGGTCCAGTTCCAACAGGGATGGCCGAGCGCCAAGAACATGGAAAAATGGGTATTAGCATTGCTTCGTAATGAGATTTTTCTTTCATAATAAAAAATGCAGGATATTCCACAGCACTTGTCCAAAACATTTTGTGTGAGACTTGATCTCTCAGGTCTAGGTGGGAAACTGAAGTCAGTCCATTCAACCCTGCCTTGTTGCCCTAATTAAACAAAAAATTGCTGCATATGACTAAATTCTTTTTCATATTGTTTGCATGGATGCAAATAAGCTGAAGTAGTGTGGAACTGGAACCTATTTATTGTCCCTGAGGCCACAATTGGGATCAGACCCTCATCAATCCAACCTCATCTATATGATCAGGAGATAAGCAATGCTGTAGAACCTTAACTGCAGCTATAAACCAGCAGTGGAAGCAGGCAGCCTGTCATTCTCTGGAGAGAAGCACTGACAGAAGTTGCATTTTAATATCTGATTTTACACCATTGTTCCTTGTTTAATCAGATCAACACAGATTGGGCTGATCGTACTGGCAAAAAAAAGAAAAGAAAAAAAAAAGAAGAAAGCAACCCAGAACACACACGTTTGTTGAAAAGCAGCTGAGCGTTTGGTGGATTATGTAATGTTGCAGTAAGTAACTGCATAGCTTAATTTTATGGTTTCCATGGAAACCATCAAAATGAAAGGTAAAGGAGTTCAGCGTTCTTGGCTCCGAGGAGCAAATCTCTTTGTCGAGACGTGCGTTTGGGGGAGCGGGGATTTTGTCGGTCTCTCCTGGCTTGGTAGGGAAGGAAGCCTTTTGCAAGCTGTGGAGGAGAGCTGGTCTGTGAGGGGTGTGTGCCGTTCCTGGCCCCGGCTGAGCTGCACAAGTGCCTCGCACGTGGATAGAGCCACATGAATTTTACATGTGACGCGACCAGCGAGCGAGTCCGGCTGTGCTCACGTGGGCTCTCGGTGTGAGAGTGGGCAGCTTGTTTTCCATGGAAACTTTTTGCTAATAGAAAAACATCCACTCTCCCTTCATTCAGGGGAAGGAAAAAAAAAAATTAAAAAAAAAGTGAGAAAACAACAAAGCTGGCAAGGGTCACTGTAGAAGGAGAGGTTTCTGGCTATTTCTCTTAGTTTTGGGAAAGACCAGAGCCAGATCTTCTCTTATCTTTGCTGGGGCTGAGCCCTGTAAATCTCTGTGGTGCTAAAGCAAAGACTCCTTCTGACCTCGGTGAGCTGCGGATCTGATGCCATATGTCCTTGTATATGATAGTTCAGGAGACAGGTTTGAGAATGGGCTTAGGCAGGCCAAACCCATTAGCCCTCCCATAGCTTTGTCTTGAAGACAGGGACCGGGAGACTGGCAGATGGATGGAGAGGCTGTAACACATTGACCCAACCTCTCCAGGCAACACGGCAAGAATAACGTCCACTTTGTCCCTCCAGAGAGCTATAGAACATGGCCAGAATCTGCTTTACAGCAAGAACAACACCTTTAGAGTAGGGCAATGGGTAGGTGGAGTCTTAAGAACAACCTTAGGTCTATGTTTAACTGGCAGTGAAAATGCACCTTCAACAAATCCATCTCTTCGTTTGTATACTAGCAACAATATCACACACCCTAAGAAGTATTTGTTACTGTTCTAGCAACTGCTGTTAGGAAGATATAAGCATTAAGACACACCCTTGTGCCAAGAAGTTCGCAAACAATTCAAAAGCAATATGAGTGCAGTAAACCACAAGCAAGAACCATCAGACTTTGTTAATGAGGGAAACGGGTCATTCTTTCTTTCAAGAACCAACTTCTGCTGATTTTTCCCTAGCCGATTATCCCACACAACTGTGTTTTACCTTGACACAGCTAAATTTCATGGTGATACTGGAGTTTACTGATCTGAGATGATTCGCAAATAGCCATGAAATCATAAGACTCTTAGATTTCATGTGAAAAATATATATCTGGTTTCAGAGTTGCAAAGCAAAGCTGTAAAACATGGCACGGGTGAAACCAAAAAGCAAATAAAGATGGTCTGAAACAGCTCTGGGGCCCCCAACAAAAAAAGAGCATGGACTTGTTGGACCGAGTCCAGAGGCCACAAAGATGATCAGAGGGCTGGAGCATCTCTGTTGTGAGGACAGGCTGAGAGAGTTGGGGTTGTTCAATCTGGAGAAGACAAGGCTCCGGGGAGACTTTAGAGCAGACCTTAGTACCTGAAGGGTACTCCGGGGAGACCTTAGAGAGACCTCCAGTACCTGAAGGGGCTCCAGGAGACATGGGGAGGGACTCTTTATCAGGGAGTGGAGCAATAGGACGAGGAGTAATGATTTTAAACTGAAAGATGGGAGATTTAGATTTGGTATTAGAAAGAAATTCTTTACTATGAGGGTGGTGAGACAATGGAACAAGTTGCCCAGAGAAGCTGTGGCTGCCCCATCCCTGGGGGTGTTTAAGACCAGTTGGACAAGGCTTTGAGGAACCAGGTCTAATGGGAGCTGTCCCTGCCCATGGCAAGGGGGTTGGAACTAGATGATCTTTAAGTCCCTTCCAACTCAAACCATTCTATGGTTTCCCTCTGCTTTAAACTCATGTTTTGTTTTTTGGTTTTTTTTTGAGTTGCCAGTTTTGGTCCAACAAGCACTGGCATTTATAACAAATGGGTTGTTATCAATGTCAGCTGAGTTTGAAATCTGCAGTCGAGCCTCTCCTTTTGTGTCCTTTTAAAAGGCTGGGAAATGGGAAAAGCTAATATATTCCAAATTAAATTAACAAACCCACATCAAAAGGTTTTGCATCTTTAAAACACTGACTGTGAGCAGGCTACTTCAAACATGGGGGTGCCTGCGGGACTAAAGCTGGTCAGTGCTCGTAAGCCTGGTCATAATAACTGCGGGAAGCTGGCTGAGGTTTTTTCTGTGACATGGTTCTGGAGCAGGAAATGCTGGTTCAACAAAACCAAAAAAGTTTTGGAAGTGTGCACTGCTTCAAGGATGATTTTAAATATACCTTGAGTGTGCTAAAAACCTCAAAAAGAGGGTGGCTTTGTTTTATCAACTCAGCTTGGGTGCCTCAGTTGGAAAGTTTTTCTTTGTAGGGTCCATACAAATCCTGGGGAAGTCTTTGGAGCATCTTAGCTGGGCTCCTGCTCTGAACACAGAAACAAAGAAAGTTCAGAGGGTATCAGTGCTGTCTGTCATGCTTGGGAGTGTGCTGTGCCCCTTTCTGTACTGCCTGTACCCAGCTCCTCTTCGTTATGTGATGCTACAATATTCCCAGCAATAAAGCTCACTCTGTCGCAAAATAAAGTGCTTTTATAGTACTCTTAAACTCACGCAAACCATAGGCATGGGTGGGGCTATGAGGAATTTTGGGGGCCAGCTGTCCTTGCACCCGCTGAGCTGCTCGGCTGGCAATCTGCTGGGAAGTGACAAATGAGTAAAGTCGCTCACAAATGTTTCCAGAATCAAGCCCTAAGGGTTTAATTCCTCACTTCTAATTACCATGTCCCTTATCACTGTGCATTCAGCTCATTTCTTGCTCTACCATGTCATCAGAGCTGCAAGAAAGCTACAAGTTTAACAAATTGCTGCGGAACAGCTTAGCCATGACAACTGCCCATGAACTCTTTCAAATAACCAAAACCATGTGGCAATTCCACCTACTTTTGCCTAATAGTAGCAGTGCGTACTAGGTCAATTAAGTTACCACAGATTACCTGGCTATGGAGCCCTGACCCTACAACTGGGAGACAGATCAGGCTTTGTCTTCCCACACTTTCCTAAAGATTCACCAACAATGGCCAAAAATTAATCTAAATCCACAGAATCCCTTCCGAGGAGAAACCACATAGGTGGTAAAGGGAGCTTCAGCAGGATTAGGTATCTCCAACAAGCTTGTTCTTGAGCAGATATCTTTCTGTGGTAATTTATGACCAAAACAATTATTAGAGACAAGGAAGGGATCCCAAAGGGACTTCTAAGTTTGCTGTATGTCAAAACCCATGAGTCCTTCAGGAGGCCCTTTTAGAACTGTATTGCCCTGCAGAGAAGACCGGTCCTTTACGGAAAACCACCTCCATAAAAACACTTGAGTCCCTCTCACTAGTTGAGTTTATTCTAATCTTTTTTTTTTTTTTAAAGCAGATGTACTGGAGAAGTAAAAAGTGTTTCACATCAGCAACTTTTCCTTCTTCTTCGTAGGCAAGGTCAGACACATGGCCCTGAATTGTCGAGCACTGTTCGGCTTCAGTGTAAGTGGAGTGGGGAGTTATTTTATCACCTCATATGTGCGGTTGATCAAACTTCCTCTTCCATTCCTGGTAAAACCAGCAAGTCTTGTGTTGGATGTTTGCAACAAAGCTATTTCTAGGGGTTGGGCACTGACACCAACACAACTGTGTGTCAAAAACAGAAACTGGTCTCCTATTTGCATAGAAGAAAACCAAGTTAATGGAAAAATACGCCTGACAGAAAGCTAATGACTCTATTTACCCATAGCTTTGGAGCCAACCCAAAATGAACACCCAAAGTGAACCTGCCTAGAGCACAGGACGGGTGTCAGTAAGAGATTGCCACCCACTGGCACTGCTGAGCATCACCGGTGTTATTGGCTTCCAGCAAACCTCTTTGCAAGGCTGAAGCAAATTAAACTAGCAGATGCCAGTAAGGACCTAGGGGAGCAGAAATGTGTAGCTTTTCACACAGTTTATACCTAAGTTGTGCAAGTCTGTCACAAGAGGGTGTGGATGCAGTAACTTTACATGGGTTCAAAAAAGGATTGAGGCAGTTAAGTATAAAGACACTAACTCTGGCTTGTAGTACTCTGAGCAGCAAATTGTTGGAGGAGAAGAGTACTTGAGGAGGTTACCTCTATGAAATACTACAAGGGATTTGTGCTTGACTAGTGGTGGTGACAGACCACCGAGTCACTACAGCCTTCGGGCTGTTCTGAAAAAGTCAGCCATGCATTATCCTGCTTCTCTTTAGGAGCAACTCAAAGAGTGCCTGTGTTGTGCATGGACCAACATCTTAAGCAAGGTCTGCTCCTCCACTCACTCCCAACCTGACCTGCACAAAGGTGTGCACCCGTCCACATGATGGGACCACACCTGGGCTTCTCTCCTTACAAGTGCTTTAGGCCCTTACCCCTAACACCCTGCTCCCTTCCACCCAAAAACCTCCCCTTCAGCAGCAGAGATGGAACTTTCTTCTACTGTCTCTCTGCCTCCACAGTAAATTAAGAGTGTAACAAATACCTGCAGAGAAGACTATTTCTTTTGTCTTATGGATATGTCCTTTTGTCTGATGTGATCCCATGTCTTCCCCCTGCCCAAGGTCCAGGGTAAGTGGGCAATTCTTCTGGCTGCTGGCTCCTCACCCTCCACCTCTGAACCTCCCTACCTCATTAGTTAAGGATGGCATGAGGCTAATGACATTTGAGTAACCCTCAGAGACTTCTGTGAGATGGGATACAAACACTGAAGACATGCCATTTTAGATGGTCTCTCCCAACTCCAAATGCTTTCCATTCAGTAGGTCCAAAAGAGAGGTCACAGATGGTAATTGTGGAGGTGAGGACATTTGTGCCTCTGCCTAGTCTTATTTCACCCATCAACTTGATTTTATTGTTGGGTGGCATTATTGTCTTCCATGAAAAGTTCACACACATGGTGGATGCTTTGCCAGGGAAAACTAGATCTTATGTTCACACAATCCTCTGTGGAATACGTGTTCCTGTTGCGAAACATTTCCTGCCAGATATTAATGCGGGAGAACTCTTCTGCCAGTGGCATTATTAAACAGCGTGGGGAGAATTTTGCATCCAGAATCCACCTTAATATTGACATGTTCATACGAACAGATGTTGCTTGCTTCCCGCACGTGTTATCAGATTAGAGATTTTTACAGCAGCAGCTTTAATTAGAAGCATATTATTTGTCAGTACAAAAAGCTCCTTTTGGAGGTGTAAATCCCTGCAACACAGGGATCCTGCCTGACCTGCCTCCTCCCCGGTGCCATCTACTGCAAACAAGAGACTTTTGTCCAAACATTTCACACTTCAGAAATGCATTTACCCTTATTTTCAAGGTGCGACTGGGCACTTGATACAATCTCAGTCTGCCTGAGATCAGAGAGAAAATCAGTGTACAAGGCAGAGCAAGGAATTCAGTTCCATGACCCCTAAGGACTAGGATGGACCTGTAAGTCCCCTGTTATTGTGTGAAATCAACACCAGGTGTAGTGCCAACTTATGCTGTAAGGTAGGGAACACTGTATTTTAGCTTGGGTAAAAAGTTTTTTTTTTTTTCCACTGATCCTGGCTGGATTTTCAGAAGACCACAGCTTTGATGTAGGTAGCTCAACATAGCTCATGGCCCCACCCAAGAGTTCAATGCTACATTCTCCTGCTCATCAGCACTGTCCTGTTCATGGCCAATTCCCCTCCTACTCCATGCTGTCAGCGATGTTCAGATCTCCATGGGTTTCCTTGTACAGGAACAAGTTATTGCAGATCAACAACTCTGTAATAACCATTCTGCAAGCTTTTGTCCATCCCACCAAGGTGGCCTGAGCAGAGCCAGCTAGTTCTTATGGTATAGCTTATCTACATAACATATTTCTTGCTGTGATTATCATAGAATCATAGAATCGTATAATTGTCTGGGTTGGAAGGGACCTTTAAGATCATCTAGTCCAACCATCAACCTAACTGATAAAAAACATCACTAAACCATGTCACTAAGTGCTATTATCACTGCAATCTAGACTTCATTTCTTCACTGGTAAGTCTCCAAAGTCTGGGGTGTTTTTCTTGGAAATGCTAAGATTTGGTGCTTACATTGGCTGAGTCCTTGGAAGGATGCTGCCTCTTATCTAAGTTATTTATTTGGTTTGCTTTGCTTTTCAGTCCAAACTGATTTCTTACTCTGTGTCTGTAGGGACTCTAGTAGCTCCCTTACAAATGCACTGACACATTATAAATAACCTGAGAAGAAAGTTACATTCTCTTAGACTTTCAGAAAAGGTTGTTCTTCTGAATAATATTCTCATTTTCAAAATCGCTGCAATTACAAATGAGTTCACAGATGTCATGAAAGCACCGGCTGCTTCAACCTCTTTCTATCTTCTGTTCTTCACACAGAGGATCGGAGGGTGTGGCGGGACCAGCACCATTTCTCATCATCCTGAAACCAGAGCAAAACAGTAGTTGGTGCCTAATGGTTTCTCTACTGGCCAGGTGCTAAGCGTCCTTTCAGAAGTGCTGAATGGCTTCACCTCCCACCAAAGTCAAGGCAAGGTGAAGACGCTCAGCCCCTTTGCTGGATCGGCTCCCTGGTTTCCAAGGCAACCTGTTCTTCAGCGAGATTTAATGAGAAGGTGAGGAGATCCACGAGGCCCTTTGAACATGCAGGGGAACGGAGAGCTTACAGAAATGACTGTGCTTTTTAGGGGGAAAGGACAGGCGTCTGGACTGAATGGACAATAAATTATTTGACATTTTAATGGGTTAACATGATATTGCAGAAAATGACCTGAATAAAGTGGCTCAATCCCCATGGAGAAAAATAAAATAAAATAAGTATAATGGAAAGAGGAACCATAAAAGGCTGAAATGTGAGTTTATTCAAACTGTCTGAATGGAAGTGAAAGGAGCAAGTTACATCCCTTGTTACAGCCTCTTAACAGCAGTTGGTCTCAAAATGAATTGGAAAAAAAAATGTATCTGTGATAACCTGACATAAAAAAGCTGGTTGGGTAAGCTCCATAAAACACAGCCTTTATATCAGTGCCACAAATAAGAAGCTATTTGCAGGAGATGTTACAGCGCAGGCAACAGGTACTTCTTGTTCTAACCTCAAGCAGTGTCACCTGTTACAGGAAAAGTGGAATTGTTGCTTGTTCCCAAAATGTCTCAGATCATGTCTACGCTGTGCCATGCATTTTTGCACTCTTGAATTTTACAGGTTTATTGTAACATGACTAGACTAACCTTTTAACAGGAAGAAAGCCCTTGTAAAGCTAAAGACCTATCTATCCTGTGTGTGGTACAGGAAACTTAAGCAAATACGGACTTTTGAGTGTACAAAAAATACTGATAGTTTAATATCTTTCTCATTGTAATTTATATGTAAATAAACCTTTTTCACCTTTTTCATCAGAATAAAATCTGAACCTTTTCAATTTAGTATTAGAAAATGTCTTTATTTAAAGTCAACCTTACCATGAAAGTGTCTCTGTCTGCTGTGTCTCAAAAGGTTTGAATAAACTCTGGCAATAACTTATTTGGCAAACTCTTTTGGGGAGAAGATGAAGAGAAGAGAGGCATATTGGTCAAACTAGGGGGAGAAAAAAAGTAATTTTTTTTTTTAATTAATTAAAGAGAGATATTTCAAATCAAAACATTTTGTGTGGCTGATGGGGCATTTTTAATGATTTTCCTAATGTTTTTAAAGGAAATATTGCCAATTTCAGACTTGAAAACTATTATTTTACAACTGAAAAGGAAGAACATTTGCTTTCAAAAATTCTGAAATGAAATGTTCCAACAGGCGCTTGGCTGGAAAAAGGGAATTGTTGACAGAAGCCTCTTCACTGATTCCACCCAGTCACAAATAATTCCAGCCCTATTGTCACCCTCTGCTACCCTAGAAATAGTTTTTGGTGAATGAAGTGTCCACCCAGCTTTAAAATAAAAGTAGGATCTTCAGCCTTGAGAGAAAAAGACATGAGAACATTCTAAGGGCAACTATAGATCCAGTCTGCTTGGAGCAATGCAGGACCATGTGCCGTAGTCATCACCACTAATTTGGAGGGGTGATGATAAATCTGTGCCACCTTGAAGCCAGATGCAGACTTATCCAACTATGACTCCCATCTAAGAGCCAGAGCCCAGCACAAGTTAATGCTCTAGGTACTGTCAGGGGAAATAAAAGCCTGAAGAGCATAGACAGGAATGAAGAAACAACTTTTCTGTTGCTTTGGGTGACTCTGGTACCACTTACCTAAGGTGGGATGTCACCTTCTGTACTTAACAGTCAGAGAAGGACAGGGACTCTGTATACCTGGAGGCTCATGCAGGCTTTAATGCTCTGTCTTTCAATTTGTAGGTCAGGCTTTTTCTCCTTGTTTTTAATCTGATATTTCATCTGTTTGTGTGGAAGGGTCCTTGTTAAGAGTTCCGAAGAGAGTGTCGTGCTTTAATACAGTCGTTGTAGGGAGAGAAGTGAGTGAACAATTATCCCTCTTAACACAATGCTGAAGGTCACAATTTTAGCATCTATCAAATGTTTTGGCCTTGTCAGCACTTTTTGCTCATGCACCTTTATGGGTGACTTTAAAACGGTGTCTCCAACCATAAAGTTCTCCCAGTCTTTAATCTTATCGACTGTTTTCTTGAATGTTATAGCCAAGATCACTTGACTAATTCAGCTTACAAAGTACTACTGGGAAAGAGTATTTATGGTAGTCCCAGCAAGGACAACCAAATTAGCTGTAGCAAGCAGCCAGCCTGAAGAAGAAATAAAATGAGAGAGTAGGATAATTTGGAACAAAATGTAAAAGAAGCACAAATCATTTAATAAAGGTTTTCCCTGGAGGAAACTTGCCAAGCAGGGGAACATCAGGACAGTGAAGGGGAATGAGGTCAATTGTGTTTAGACACAATGTGTACATTTTATTTTTTTAAATGATCCTCATTTGTCAAACTTTATGGGCCAGATTCTTTCCTCAGTTTAACTGACATTAGAATTTCACTCATTAAAATAAGATCTTGTCTTTAGTAGACAGGAAGGTGGAGAGAGAGATTTATTTCAAGGAAACTGTAAAACATTCTCCGAAGTGGAATGATAATGTCTAAGAACTGGGAAATAAAAAAGAAGTGTAAACAGGAAGCAGAATGGACTAGCTCTGCTTTATCAAAAAAAGTATAGCAAACAAAACCCAAATATCTGTAATTCTTTAGCAGGTTCCTGGATTAGATAGCTCTCTTGCACATAGGTTCAGCATTACATGCCTTGCATTCCTCTCATTGTATATAGCTTAGTGCTGGGAGAAGGCTGCAAGGATATCTCATCACAGCAAAGGAGTGTGAAGGACCATGACTGATGTTTGTGGTACCTGATTCTGCAAAGACAAGTGACACCAGTAAGGACACCCACACATAGACTATTTGTGTGAAAACCCCCTGAGGGCAGATTTCACACTGCACCATGCTGAGCTTCCTCCAAAACGCTGCGTCTATTTGATCACTGCTTGGATGGATGGGAGAAAGTGGTGTTTAGTGTCCTCCAAATCCTCATTTTCTTCCAGAATGTGCTGGCATAAGATTGAGTGAATGAGGCTGTCACTGGTGGTCTGTGACCTGCCCAGTTTCACCTGTATCTCATACAATCTGCTCCTACCTCATCTTGATTGTCAAGAAGGCTCTCACTGCAAGATAACCTCTCTTTTGCCTTGGGACCCACATGCCATAGCTAGGTGATCCACCTGGACGTCCATCTAGACAAGAGAAAGCTCCTACATCTACAATGCTGTTGGAGGGGTCGTCTCAACCCCTTAGCCAATGACCTATATGTGCTGGGAGCATGTCCATACACACATGCACTGGGACAAGAAACATTTGAGAAGTTTACGAGATGGATATACGGATGGACTGTACCCCACAACTCCCGCCAGAAGGGTCAGGCCATGAAGAATGCAATCTCTCCTTCTCAGCAGTGACCTGTCCTTGCACAAGTAGAGACATTCAGCAAGGGAGTCTTCACGTCCAAGGAAATCGTTCAACAGAGACAGGAAAAGCTATGAAATACAAACCAGACATGCCAAGGTTTAGTTGTGACTCATTTTTTGCAAATTTGCCCCCTTTTCTGGGAGACCAGGGAACAGCTAGTGAGAGTCATGTTCATTTAAGAAGGTTTTGCTGTCCATAAGTCACAAGGCCATTCATGGGAAGGAGTAAACTCCATAAGCAACTGTGGCTTCTCCTATCTCCTCTTGGAGTTATGTGGCCAAAGTGGCATCAGAGGTGAGTTTCTGCTTGGTACAGGGGACAAACTCTCTGATAGAAATCCATGGAGAAGGGAAGGGCTCTCACAGGGAAGAAATGAAAGCAAACAATGTCACTACAAAGCCAAATCCTCCTGTTATCCTTTTGCCCGTTGCCTTGTTGAACATATTGTGTGTGCGTTTTCTCTTTGAGGCCAATTTTTATTTAATGTCACAAAGATGTGCGGCTTGGAGAGAGCATGAATCCTTTGAACGTTTAATTAGTGATGAGGGGGGTACTCTATCCTTCTGCCCACAGAGTCACAACCCACATCTGCGTGTGCCCCCTTCCCCATACACTTTGGGGGAATGAGGATGCCCTTGAGGCCGTGAAATTAAAGCAAAGCAATCTAGGCAGCCTCAGATCTGAACCCGCACTAAGTTGCTGAGAAACAGCAGTTTAGCTATGCTGATTATTTTTTTCTTTTTTTTTTTTTTTAATTGACAAAACCCTCCATCCTTTGATCTTTGAAGGGCATGTTTATCCAACATTGTTCTTTGCAGCTATACTGCTTCTGGTTACAAATTGGGAGAGTCATGTTCTGTTTCAATGAAACAATAGGATTTAATTATTAGCAGTCTTCAAAGACAAATGCAGGACTCACAGTCTTCTCTGATTACAAGGTCAGAGCAGCAGATCAGTAGCTGAGAAGTAACAGAGTTGTACAATCTTGTTTACATTATTCTGGGGGAAAAATGGTGCATTTCTTAATTTTAAATTAACTTTTCTTCAAATTTTCTGTATTTGTAAAATAAAAAAAAAACAATCAGCATACAAATCAGGAGCTTGATTGGATTCCACTTCTTCAATCTTATTCAAGCTTGGTTGTCCTTATGAAATGCATGCATTATGTTTGAATGCTAAATTCAGGAAGACAGAGGTGTAATTCTCTGGACAGCTATTGTCAGGAGATCAAACAAGGTCTAATGTTCTAAATGTTCATTCTGGGCTTTAAAGATGGGAAGCAATTATCTGCATCAGTTAAAAACATAAGAAATTCTGCTAAAAGAGGAAGGTACTGACATGCTCTATTTGGAAGAGCAGCTTACTATAAAATTATGGTAGGAATGGCATTAAGTCACCCACCTATGTGACAGATTCTCTGTTACTGGAGATTTTAAGAACAGGTAAGGTAAATGGCTTTGAAGAACAGTTTTGGAAGAGACATTGCTTCTACTGTAACTGTGTATGTACAGATTTCTACAGTGAAGCTTGACTCAGGTTCCTCAGCATAAAAAGGTTTTGCATGTCATCATAACCCAAGGAATACCAACTTCCACTGCTAATAATCACAGCTACTAATCAGTCATTTAGGCATATGTGTCACTTCAAGCACAAGTTGCGTTCAGTGAGACCGTTCAATTAATGATAAATCATGTTAGCCATCTCTGGAGAGGTCTATGCCTTTCCTGTGGTAATAACAGCAGGTGAGATGAGAGAAGCCTTCTTTAGACTGTGACAGAATTTATCATCCTCACCACAGAGTCCAGCAAGGATTTTGTCCCCTGGTTCAGAGACCTCATTCTAACCTGATTTTCACCACTGAGCGGCATCCAATGCTACTCTTCAAAGGATAATTGAAGACCAAGACCAGGTCTTCACCAGATACTTGCCTGGATAAACCTGAATCAGAGCGTAACCAAAATGAGTGCTAGAGTCTCATGGGAAAAAACGAGCAGAGTTATGCAAATCACCTCAAAGAAGTTGCATTCAGCACAGACTTCACTTTCTGGCAGTGCTGTCACCTAAGGAGTAAAGAACAGCAAGCATCAGGCAGAAGAAAGTGGTAAAACTTTGGAGTTCATGTGGTCAACTCAAGTGCTGATCCTACCAAGCCTGATTTACCATGTATCTACTGATTAAGACACGTACCTTCCCTCAGTGCCTCGATGAAGAGTTCTTAATTTATAACTTTTTTGGTTTCCAGCTGAGAGAAACAGGAAAATGTAGAATTCGCTGCACATCACAGAGAGAAGTTTTGGGAAGGGGAGGTGAGTTGTATTGACACTGAAGACCTCTGAAGTCAGGTAAGATGCCTCCCATGGTGCTTCCTTAGCTTGACTGGAGGCAGCAACAGAAGTCAAGGCACCAAAGTATTTGGGGAAAGGTGCAGAGAGATAAGATCTGATGTGTCTTTCAGTTTTCAGGTTGGTAGCAAAGGTTTTCAGGTTAGCAAAGGATTATTTCTAGGTCATTATGTTAGGCGTAGGTGCCTAATTTCCACTGAGATTAGCACCTTTTCCCACTTCCTTTTTCATCTTTGGAAATCCTTGGACCTGTTTGAAGATCACATAGCATCTTGTTCTGGGATTAGTCCCACTGACCTGGTAGGTTAGAGGAAATCAGGTTAAAGGAAATCAGGTAATTAAGACCCCAATCCATTGAGGATTCTTTACTCATTAGCTGCCCAAAGCCTAGTCCAGCAATTAACATTATATTCCCAGTACAACTGCTAGAGTAAACCATGCCAGGGATTTTATTTTAACAAACTGAGACTGTTCCTATATTCCTTGCACCCTCAGACCCTGCTGTTCTGTTTCAGGAGGTGAACTCCCCAAATCAGAATTCATGGTTTGGGCTGTAATTCTGTGACAAAAGGCAGGATAAAATTTTTAGATAAGCAAAATCCCCAGTCATATTTGCTGCCATGAAATCACAGCTGGACGATGTCTGGGTTTTGCTTGGTCAGGCTTTTTCTTATTGTATGTTTTGTCTTAGTGGACTCCTGTGATATAAAACAGCCTTGTTCCACACAACATCTCTCGTAATCCCAGTCCCCAATGACATTATCGTATTAAAGATTATAGCAACAGGCAGAGTTACTATTTCGTACACTTTCAGTCATTTTCCCACAATTATTTTTGACGCATGTTGTTTGTGCTGAGCTTGTTCTCTGTGTCTGAGGCTGTTAAAACTCACCGGGTGAATGATTACTCTTAGTGGATTAGACCAGGATGTAGCTCTGTGCTCAATTCCTATCACACATTGTGGGCATGACTGTGGGCAGATGAATCAACTCTGGGTTTTTTTCTGGCACTTAGGTTCCTAAATCCCATTGATTTCAGTGCTCAAAAATCATGCAAATTTTGGCTTTTGGGCACAGACCACCCTATCTAATTTTAAGCACTTACCTGAGGGTGTGATTTCTGAAGTTGTCTCTCTACTGCTGAAGAAAACAACTACTTTCAGAGAGCAGTGCAAACTACCCAAGACCTCAGTGGCTCCTTGGTCTGTAGAGGGGCTCTGTACCCTAGATGTGCACCCTCAGTCTGGGATATAAAGTTAAATGAAAAGAAAGTGGGGTTTTGAGTCAGAATTCTTCCTACTTAATTTTAGATGTCTGAAATGAGATGTTTGAGAGCGGGTAGCCACCACCAGTTCCCCTTGTAGTCAGTGAGACTGTGGAGGGTCTCATCTCACCTTAGACATCCATCCTGGACTCCTTTTAGACAGCTGAAGAGCATCCAACCACGTGGGAATTAATACTTTAATTAGGATCAGCCAGAGCAAATTTATAGACAAAACACATTGCTCCACCCAAAAGGCTTCAATCTGAATTGGCATCAACATGAATGTGCAGAATTTCTTGTGCTGGATAGTGGACAAATTTGCCGAGAAACCAAAGCCAAAGTGATGAATGGAGCACGGGCGAGAGCAGGAAGGAGGCAGTGGGTATATTTGCAGGCTAAAGACAATTGCTTTAATTATATCCACTTGAAGAAAGAAAAAAGAGAATCGTGGCTGAGAAACACTCTCTTCCAGGTCTTTACTTTCAAAACTAAAGTAATGATTTTCATACTCATTGACAAGCTTAATTAGTTGGAATTAGAGGGTATTTCTAACGCACTGCCCTCTTCCCTTACACCCAGTATACTCTTCATCAGGAAACAAGGGGAACAGACATGTTTTAAATGCCCGTGTCAGCACCTCAATAGGAAGACTAAAAGTGTAATTTCCCTGGAGAGTGAAAACCACTGCAAAAACTTACACAAGTGATAGCAAACACCCTATGAAACTAAACTAGAGAGAAGAAAGGAATATCCGAGATAATTTGCTGGGGGGTGCATTTAGCTCGACAGTGGACAAAAATCCAAGACAACCTTTGTCTTAGACATAGCAGTGAAATGTGCACTCTGGCTAATTACAGTCACTTTGGGGTTTTTTTTATGGTGTTATTTAGCAGACACCGCTCACGATGACGGACAGTTTATGCTATCCCGACAGCATCTATTTATGCGAGGGATAGGAAGAGATGCGGTGCCAAACGCTGAGTAAATGTTTGCTGCCCTCCTGTGTACAACCGCAAAAAGACAGATGCAAGGACGCCAGAGCCCTGGGTTTGTTGCTCAAGACTTCCAGCTCCTGGGGGAATGGCTGGCGTGGAGTGTCTGTTATGTATTTACCCTGGATTTGCGTTGGTGAATCATCCACGAGTTGATCCAGATTTCTGCTAATGGATCTGGGCCCTTGTTCTCCCGCCATCTGCTTGTTGTATCCATCCCTCATCGTATATGTAGATACCATTTGTTGCTCCATGTGTGCAGTGGGGAAAACGGTTGCGGGTGGAAGGCTGTTCCTTGGTCGTGCACTGAGGGAGCAGCCACGAGACAGATCGGTTTGGAGCCAGCACCAGCAGCCTCTGAGTTGGCCAGACAGCCCTGTGTTGTGGCTCGCTCCCTGCATGTAACGCTCGGGAAATGGGTAGTAATTTCCATCAGGAGACTGATAAAGCAAAGAAATCACCTGCCCAAGGAAGTCTTGGGCTCTCCGCCACCAGAAGTGCTTTCTTAAAAACACCTTAAATTCATGTTTTGAGGAACTGCTTAATGAAGTTCATCCTCCCAAAAGGGCTGTAGATAGTTTAGAGATCAGCAACCCTCAACCTTTTTCCCTGAGATTTGTCTATGATTTTGCTTGCAACACAATTAAATAAAAAACTAATGTTTTGTTTGTTCATTTCTGACTGTGAGAAATATTGCACCAAATTACACGCTTACCTAAGCACAAATCAAGGTACAGGGTTAGCATTTCAATGGTGATCATTTGGCATATTCTTCTTAGCACTGCTTGGCAGTAAGAAAGTAACATGACTTCCAACAACACTATGCCAGGGAAAACGCCAAACCTAACCTTATGTACACCTTTTAAGATGTTATTTAATCTATGCTATGTATTCACTTCTTTCATTTCTTCATCACATTAGTTATTATATTTAAATGTCATTCGCAGTAGCTATGCAAGTTGCTTTTATCAAACCTACAACTGAGCTTCTTGTGTCTATTGTTAAAAATTAACTTCTTACTACACAAAAAGCAATCATCTCAGAAAAAGATATCGGAGCACGGCAAAGTTGCTATGAACTTTCCAGGTAATATGTGAAGATTTCTGTATTGATGTACTTGTAACTCAATGCAAGCAAATTTCTTTAGTCTGAATTTTCCTTGCTTACATTCTGACAAAAATGAGGATAAACACAAAAAATGTTGCAGTACAGTATGCAAAACAAATGTCTTCACCCTTTGTAGAGAATCAAATTTCTCCTTCTTGTTTACCCAACATGTGAGGAATTTGTTTTACTCAAGCCAGCTCCCTTCTGCGTGATTTCAGCTTTGGAAAGTGAGCAGGTTTTGAAGCGTTAGTTCTTGAGGTCCTGTTTGGGGAGCGTGAGACCAAATCTTGTTCTCAGCTGTACCGTCCTCCTTGGCTTCAGCTGAGTGATTTCAATAGGAAATCAAGTCAAGTCATACAGATGTAATCAGGAAAAAAAAGAATAGCCCAGTCCAAGGACTCAATAGTCCCAAAATTACCTTAACAAGTGGTAAAAAAAAAAAATATGTCTGGGGGCCGAGGTTTTCCTGCTTGTTCCTCTGTGGTTAGGCTCAATGCAAGTGTTTCATCACAAGTGTATCTAAAATGAAAATAAAACTAAACCTGCTTTTTTTTTTTTTTAATTATTTTTTGAAGTCTCCAAAGCCCTGAGTTAGAGGGCCTTCTTTTTTCAAATAATCAGTTGTATGGCAGAGCTCTGCAAAACACTAAGATCTGGCAGTTTGACCTATCAATTTGCTTAGCCAAAAAGGCGTGTGTGGAACTAGATCGGGACAGAGCAGCATGACGTTACACAACTGTTGTGTAGAGTTAAATAAACAGTTGGGGAATTGAATGCTATTTCTCAGATAGGACAAAGCTATAATGGTTCCGGATGCTTTTGCTTCAGGGTTTTTTATGAGCTGTTGGATGGAGAACCCAGCTGACAAGGACAAGTTTCCAGCTCCATCACATTTCCTATTCAGCTGCTTTGGCTGGGGGAGTAGTTTACAGGGCTCTGTTGGGGCAGAGTTATGCAGTTGACACTTTCTTGGCTGCATGTCCCTGCAAAGAGAAGGAAAAAAGAAAGGAGGACTCTTGTGCCAAGACAATTTGCAATCTTGTCACATTGTACTGGCACCCTTGCAGAGGAGACGCCAAGGATGACAGGGAGGAGATGGGTGAATGGTGGAACTAAGAGAAGGCATGGCAGTGCCTGTCTATTTCCTGCTCCGACATCTCCATGTCCATGCTGAGGGGTGAGGATGAGATGTGAAAAGCCTGAAGTGTCCCCCCTCTCCCCGCACAACAGTGAAAAGTCAGGCCAGCTCCGCAGACTGTCTCCACCACTCAGTCCCTAGCATGTCCCCAGAAGTCAAAGTGACACCTCACTGGAGCGGGTCCAGAGGGGGGCCACAAAGATGATCAGAGGGCTGGAGCACCTCTCCTATGAAGACAGGCTGAGAGAATTGGGATTGTTCAGTCTGGAGAAGAGAATGCTCCAGGGAGACCTTATAGCTGCCTTCCAGTATCTGAAGGCGGCCTACAAGAAAGTTGGAGAGGGGCTTTTTACAAGGGCATGTAGTGATAGGACAAGGGCTAATGGCTTCAAACTGGAAGAGAGCAGGTTTAGATTAGATATCAGGAAGAAATTTTTCTCTCTGAGGGTGCTGAAGCACTGGAACACATTGCCCAGAGAAGCTGTGGATGCCCTTTCCCTGGAGGTGTTAAGACCAGGTTGAATGGGGCTTTGAGCAACCTGGTCTAGTGGGAGGTGTCCCTGCTCATGGCAAGGGTGGTGGAATTAGATGATCTTTAAGGTCCCTTCCAACCTAAACTGTTCTATGATTCATTAGGCTTAGAATGGCCCAGGGATTGCCTCTACCTCAGAAGACCTCTGCCCCGTGAAAGAGATTTATGGCCCTTGGGGGGCTGGCAAACAAGGGGTCAAACAGACGAATCCTAAGTACTCCCCGGAAAGTCTGCATTCAACAAATAATTACAGGGCTGATGGCTTCAGCCAAACTGAGGTCCCAGCACAACTGACATATCCTTTCTGGGATGGTTTTAACTCTGAAAGACCAAGCCTTAGCATCTTAGAGGGCTCCTCCAATGTGCTGTTACCTCACCTACACTCTCTGGAGCCCTGGTGCCCTCCTGTTCTCAACTTCTCACTTTGTCACTCCACTAGACACCTCACATGGCAGGCCAGGTAGCTGCAAGGGTTTCATTGCACCGAGAAGGAGGCCCAGTTTCTGGTCTCTGCCACTGCTTCATGCCCTGTCATGTGGCCTGAAAGCTCTGCTGTGTACCATGTACCGTAGCCTTAGGGACTCACCATCAATTCCTTGATACATCTCTGGATGCAAGGTGGTCTCACATACTTGTGGATGAAGAAACTGGAGGAATCATTAGCTGCTCACTTTTCTGCTTTCAAAATGGTGTTTCTCCCAGTCCACCGTGGCACAAGTCTTAGCTTAGAGGTCCCAATGTCCTTAAATGTCCATGTTAAAATCCTCTTCCTTCACCTCATCAGAGAAGACTGAGAAAAACTTTAACCGCTCCGATGTACAGTAAAACTCCTAAGACAGTTCACCACTGGCTGTAAAACAGCCCTGTGAGCAGTGTCTCTTGGAAAAAATTCAGTAGCAACTGCCAGCTAATAGACTGCCTTCACTACAAGATAAACCCAGCTTGTGGGGTTGTTCTGATGGAGCTTTTGTTTGCAGCATGAACAAAAAAATGATTGTACTACAGGCACACAAATAGTGTAAATTAGTCTCTTTTTTTCCATGGAAGTCAGCAGAACAATGCCCATTGAGAGGCCTTGTGTCCTTAGAGGGCTCTTTTGATTTTGAACTTGGAGTTTTCTACTGGTTGCCAGGTTGCAAAAGACCTTTTTGGAAGCATGTAGAAGACATAGAAGGGACAGAGCAAAGACGGGGTACGTTTGAGCTGTTGTTTTCTCCTTATGGTAACCGTCCTTCAGAAACTCCTATATCACAACCCTTTGTCTGAATACTCAACTCTATGGTCTCTTTTATGTCACTGTATGTCTTGTATGTTATCACTGCACAAAGGTATGAAAACTAGGGAAAATTGGGATGGGAACAGGGGACACAATTCCTGTCGTCATCCTCCCACAGCCTTAGTGCACATTCAGAGATATGGATACGAGCTTGGCCCTACCATTCCCTTTCTGGCTGACCTTGGGATGCCTACTTCACTCTGTCAGCCAGAGTTTTACCATGATATGAAATGCTGGGTGAAAAACAATTTTAGCATCCACCCCTCTTAAAAGGGGTGTTGGTCTGAGCAGGAAACATAAAAGAGCAGTTAGAGTGGTGGTGATAGCAAAAATTGAACTCAGTCTCAACCACAGGGAGAACTCAAATTGCAACCATGCAAAGTGCAAGCCGTCCAGATGGATTTTCCACTCATGTCTGTAAAAAAGAAAAGCATCAGCAAAAATTTGTTGGATATTTCTCTCCACTTCCCTAAGCTATTTACATACAGTACTAACCATGCTCACTCCCTGCCGTGTGAAGTGCCTTCCCCTTGGCTTTGTCTCCAAGGCATCAGTGTTCCCACTCTTCTGTTTGGAGAAGCCCAGTATCTTTGCACACAGCCATAAATATCTTTTCAGAAGAATCTGCCTGTTTTGAACTTGGAGCACAACAGAGTGAGGCAAGCCTGAAATTTCCAATTTGCTCTTACGTGCAGCAGTGCTCAAATTGCAATTCTACTTTGAGAAAACTTGTCCTTCTGAAGGAAAACTGTTCTGTGGTTGATGTGCAGACTTGTAGGAAGGAAGAATTAAAGCATCGATTTTCTTCTCTCAAGTACAGAAAAATGTCCATGGGGAGTCTTCCTTGGGAAATAGCATCAAGTGAACTCTGGGGAATAAAATACTGTATTCAATGGGCCACTACATGCAATGAAAACCAGGGGTTTCATCAAGATATTAGAGTTGGTGACAGGACTTAAGCCCTCTTCTCCATTTGTCAACCAATTCAGGATAATGCTGAATGAGAATGAGGGTAATAACATGAGGAGTTTGTTAAATGGCACAAAACTGTTGACATGGCTACAGAAATAAAGAGGTTGGTTGGATTTCAGAAGGATTAAATTCTATTTCTTTATCTCCTGCCTACCCAGGAAGGAAACATTTCAGTTCTGTTTTGCTCTTTTGCTCATTCAGATGGTCCACTTTTTGCTAGAGCGACCTTCTTGTTATTTTTGGGTGTAGTTTAGTACCCACCACATAAAGGAACTCAATTTTTTTCTTTAAAAACCTCTTTCCACCAAGGTAAGGACACTCCTTGATTCTGGACTGGTGTGGGGTTTCTCAACATGACAGGTAGGATTTTACCACCTTGGGAGTGATAGAGCAAGGATGAGCCAGGTTGTTCCACTCGTGGAAGCAGGAGGAGAAGTGAAAGACAAAAATACAGGCCCAGGATGAGTCCTGTAGAAAAGGGTGGCTTCTCTCACTGCCCCGTGTGATGGGCACAATGATTTATGCTGGGGGTGGCCACACTTCAGCAATGGTCACCAGCCCAAAGATTCTTGCTGTGCCTTCAGCAGTGGGTGCTTTCCTGCCTCCTTTGCTCTATGTCACAAACCAGTTCTCTTAACATTTGTCACTTCTGTTTCCCTTTATTTCTGGTAGAGCTGGAAATAGGTGTATGGGACTTTGTCACATGCAACATTTGTCACTTCTGTTTCCCTTTATTTCTGGTAGAGCTGGAAATAGGTGTATGGGACTTTGTCACATGCACTGGGAATGTCCTATGGGGGTAGGCTATAGCTGAAGGCAGTTGAGATTCTCAGGAATCATGAAAAAAATTCTACACTTATGTTTTCTCAGGGTAACTTCTTCCTCTTCTATCTCTGCTCTGGCCTGAATAAGAAAAACTTGCTGAACAGGAACCCTCGGGGGGTGATATATTCCACAACTGATGGAAAGCAATGCCAGCATCTTCTCAACAAATGCTTTTTCCTACACATGCAGCTCTTTCTTCTAACAACCGGTTGCAAATAGGTTTTATTACTCAATGGCTGGCTGAAGTACACATTTAACAGGCTTTAATTCTTCATCAAGCTTCAGATTTTCCACCCGGGAAATCTTCCTCCTTTTCACCCTCTCTCTTTTCTTTTCCTTTGTTAAATGCAGGACATGACAGCCTGCAGGGTGATGTCTATTGTTATAAGTTGAAAGATCTAGCACACTCTGAGAGTCTGAGAGCATGAATGAATTATTAACATCCTTACCCACTGTTCCTGGTAATGTATGCAACACTTGAAAAGGCTTTTCTTTTAGCTTAAAGCAGCACAGATATTAGCAGCTATTCAAAACAGCCTGGCAGATGCTGTGTTAATATTGCTTAGCCAGGACTTGACAGGGGTGAACTTTGCATCGTTCCGGTTGAACAGGAGAAGGGACATAGTCCAGGAATAGAAGCAAAGGCATTACAGTAGTAACTAAACAGCTTGTCCCAACAGCCGTGGTAATTTGTTTGAGAGGAAGAAGGTGACACTACCCAGTTTACAACAAGAAAGGCATGGCCGGTGCTATCTAACTTTAGTCAGGTAACCAGGACAGTTAACTTATAATCATAATCACCTGTAGATCACTCTGTGGTGAAAGGAGTGCTAATTATCTCCTGAAAGTGCTTTAAGTCATTCTTCTATGGTATCTGCCCCTCTTCACTGAGTTTGTGAAGCCCGCTTGTCACAGTCTGTCTCCTCCTCCTCTGTAGCACCTTCTTGCATTACTTCCTCAGCTAATGTTCTGCTCCTGTTGTGTTTGTCCTCTGTGATGCTCCTCTGCTGACCGTCCCTGCGTGTTGGGATGTTGAGCCTATGGAGCCTGAGCTGGGAACCTTTCCTTACAGTGAGTGAGTCCACCCAACACAATGGGTGAGTACACCAAGAGCATCTTCTAGCACAGATGATGGGACCACAACATGACAATTGCCTCATATATCAAGAAAGGAGGAACTTGAGAAGATTACTTTGCCAGGGATGAACACCAGTGTTAAACCGTCCCTTGATGAATAAATCATGAGAAAACTTATCCCATGAGTTATTTGTTCCTAAATTACTAGGCAAACATGACATATAACAGAGTAGCAATCAGGAGCCATCAAAGGGATGATTATTCTGGTTAATGAAATCTGGTTTCTTACAGTTTTGTAACATCAGCCTCACACACTTCTCCACAGTCAAGCCAGCTTTCTTCTAGTCTTCTATAAGCCTCACTTGGCAAAAGTCTCTTGCCTACCCTACGGTACCTTCATTTTCTTTCTGCATCATAATGCCCTTGTTCTGAAATATCTAAGCTATCTTCATGTCCACCAACTATTGTGTTGGTTTGGAGATGTAATCACAACAGATAACCCAAAGGGCTTGAGTTCTTCTTGCTGTCTCTTGAGTACCTTCTCTGCACCCGACTGTGAACAATTGCAGGGTTCATGGATAATAGCCCAGAGGTTGCTATCCTGGTGTTAAGATTCAGTCCACCGTGCTGATGGGCTCAGACGTTAGCAGGGGAGGACTGACAGCAGATCTGTACTCTGACAAGCAGTATGTGCTCTCAACCACACTTCTGTCAGAAATAAACAGCTTAAAGGAGTTGAATTCCTCTAGTTTGTTTCTCTGCAAGAGACACTGTTAGCTGACCTGCTGGACCATAAACTTTCACTCCTCAGACCTTCAACACTTCAGCTAGCCGCTTGGTCAGAAACATTTCTGTTCCCCAGGCTTTCCTTGTACGTGAGAAACATTTCAACAGTTTGTCGAAAGAAGTGGTTGGGAGGGGGAAAGGAAGAAATCACAAGCCAAAAACATCTAAATTTTTTACTGGACTGTTTTTTGTACTGAAAACCAAATCGAGTCAGCCAGGCTGGGCTCCTGCTCTTGGTTCTCTGCTTTCAAAAGCAGCCATCTCCCGCAGACTGGGCAGGACAACCCTCTGATAAAGCAGCCGAGTGTCAACTTCACCTGTGATTTCACCTCGAGTGCTGAATTTGTTTAAAGATCTTGTGGGAGTGGAAGGAGCATGGTGACAGAGAGAAGCTGAGCAGGGGATATCTAAAAGGTTTCTTATGCCCACAGCACCACGTGCCATAGTCCTGTCTGCAGCGCTGTGCCTTGACCTCTCCCCCATGACATGCCTATATGGATCCGGTGCAACAGGTTGGAGACACGTGGGTCAGGATGAGTCTTGGTGCCAGGCACAGGAGGTCACAGAGGAGGAGAGACTGCCACAAGAGCCATGAAGCTGTCCGTGTCTGATGTTCTATGCCTGTGACGTGCTTCATAGGTCTGCAATTAGTTAGCGTCTCTCTCACCAAAATAAAATGGTGCTCCTCTGCACTCAGTCATGGTCAAATGGGCAACCCCAACACAGCTATTCTTAAGCAGAGACAAAATTATTTCTGTCTCCTTCAATGTTTCATGAAGGTCCAGCTCCTTTGCACTGAAGGAGAGCAACACTAGGTGTCACTGGCTTCATGATGTGGAAGAGTCCAAAGCCTCAAAGGTGGACAGAGACACTGAATAACAGGGGGATCCTCATAAACCTCACTTTGAGGAACCTTCAGCCAGAGAGTATCTTCTGCACCTTGTGGACATTTTGATTCCTAACCTCACGTTAGTACTTTGTAGATAGCTGTGCCGGTAGAACAGAAGTGTTTCTTCCTCTTCCTAAAGAGGATATAAACAATGCAGGAGAATCAGGGCTTTGTTCTTCAAACATACTCATTCTTAATGTTTGGTGAAGTCTCACAAATGGTTCTCCTACATGCCCTGTCTACTTAAAGCAAATTACACATATGAACGCTTTGTTAATCAGTGCCTCACTCAGACAACATAGCGTATCATGAAGCCCTTTGGGGTTTTGAATCACTGAGCATTTTGGTATGGTCTTCTTCTGTGGGATCAGATGCAGTGGTTGTGAACGAGCTTACCCAGCTACTGGCTGCAAGTCAGGGTAAAGCATTTGGTAGACACCATTGCTTCAAGAGGGCTACTTCAGAGTGTATAAACCTTGTCTGCATATGGCTGTTGTGGGTATGGACTATATGTGATGAAGTAGCATGAAGCTGTCTGAGATCAGAATGAAGGTGTGCTTAATCAAGTTCTGTTTCCAGCAATGGCCAATAGAAGATGTATAGAGAAGAAGAAAACCAAGAACATTCTGACAACTTGCTGCTCTGGGACTTCAGCAGCTACCAGGATGATTTTGCAAGTAAAACACTTAATGGAGTTTTATTCCCTGAATATGTTCTATCACTTCTTGAAAGCATGTAAGTGTTAGCATCACCTTGTCTTTTGGCAAAGTTTCACAGCCGCACTTCACACTGCTAGAAGAAATATGTCTTTTATTTTTTTCTAAACTAACCAGACAGTAATGATGTTTGATGCTCCCCTGGTGTTTAGTATTAGGAAAACTAAATACAAGTCGTTCCCTGTTCCCCCTCTCTAAGCCACTCATTCATTTATATCAGATAGTCTCTCTGGTACCTCTTTTCCAGACCACTACTGGATGTAGTTGTTCACAACAGAGAAACAGTTCTACATTTTAGCATTTTGTCACTCTCTCACTTTTTCCAGTCCCAAGATACTGCACTCTCAGGTGGGGAGACAGGATAGCAACATAAATAACATCAGCTGAAGGCCCTGAAAAGATTAATATAGCAGTGTAATGATGTATTCTGTTATTGTTATATTAGCAAAGACTATATAAAAAAACACGGGTAACACTTTTCTTCATCATGAAGCTTTGTACCAAAATGGTTGAGAGCCAAAAAGATGCCTATCACCTCCATCAAGGACCTCACAGGAGAGCCATAGTTTGTAGGCAAATGTCTATGGTTGTCCATGGATCTCACTAGTCAGGGAGACAGATGGCTCACTCCTTCCTACAGTGAGAATTCAGGTTGCAGAGAAGTCATCAGGCCAGTTCAGCTCTGCAGCCTGCCTTCCCTCCCTTCCAAAGCCAGTAAGAAATCTCTTTTTAATTCATTTTAAAAAAAATTAGAAAAAAGTAAAGACAGCATGCAGAAGAACAAAGCATTATAAGTTCAGAGGACACATTTCAATACCTAGACAGATACATAGACAGAGTAATGCCGTGGCTCTCAGTATTTTGTAAATCTTGAAAGCCTCATATTTTTCAGACAGTCCCGTACAGCATATGGTCCCTTATGTCTGAAACATAAATATTGTGTCTTATCAGCTAAAATGGCTTTATTTTCAGAGATGTTGGGGGCAGGATTCATCCTACCTACTATCACCTATGTAGGTGTTAGTCCCCTTTTCCCCACTTGTGATTAAAGGAAAATGTGGTCATTTTTAAGATATGATTCATCTGACCTGTTATAGACATTTACAATAGTCTGGGTTGAATGTACCCTGTAAGTGTCTGTTTCTCTTGAAATAAAAACCTAAGTTTGATCAGATGAATCCCACCCTTCATGCCCAACATCCCTTAGCCTCCCTAATGGTGTCTAGAGTCCCAAGAAAAATTAAACCAGGTGAAATGAATCTGTTTTTCTGTTGCTTTAAGGACTCTAGGCCTTAGATGGGTTTGACCTGCTGCTTTCCAAAAGCAATCAACCTACCCATTCATGTGGATGACTCAGTGATGTCTAGCTTAAAGACGAAGAAGCAAAGAAACTTGGTCACTGTGTTTTTTTCTTCCAGTAGATATGGTGGTGTCTAGCATTCAGGTAACTTTTGTATGAAAGGTGGGGATTTTTGCTAAATCAGGTGGCACCAAGAATTTAGAGTACATGTGAACCGAGGCAGAAGAAAGATCTTCCCATTCCTCCAAGCCAAAATCTAAGCAACATTGCAGACAGCTAAGTACTGTTCAGTCTACATTCACTTGTTAATGGGTTACACATTAACCCCAGAAATTCTAGTTTTGGTACAGATTTTTCCATAAGAGTTACAAGCAGCTCTAACTTAAGTTTAATGATAAGATTCTTGGATGCTTGATTTAGTTCAACTAGTTCTGCAGCATATGAACAGAAATGATCATCATAACAAGATCCTTGCAAGTCTTTACTCCAGAATCAAGCTGATTCATGGGCAAGTCCTTGCTGTAGTCTCTATATAACCATATAAGTATAAAAATTTGGGGGAGATTCAATTCCAGACACTCAAATCTAAGGGCTTGAATCTGGAGCTAAATTCCTCCCAGACTGCAGAGATGTGAAGGTCCATGCATGCGTTATGTAGCTGACATTTCTTTTGTAGATAAGAGGGGTATAAGGCACAGCTCAGTTATGGGACTCACCTGGCCTCCAGCTGCTGATCCAGAAGTGTGAAGGAATCCTAATGCCGAGGCCACAAATATTCTGTATCCCATTACCTGTGTCACAGTCTCTTTAGACTGTGCTGACTGCCTGTGCTAAATCTTCATGGATGATAGTGGATGCTGAGCATCCATCAAACTCACAGATTAGCACTCTCACTCTAGATCCCTAAAGCTGAACATCTGCATCTCTCAGAGTACCCAAAAGATCTCCACATTATCACATTTGTTTGTTTTCCAACCCAGGTGGTTGGATCTTATTTCATCAAGATTTCTGTGTGAAGAAAGCAGTCTTTCCTGAAGCAAAAAAAGTTTCCTTCCAACACACAGACACGTCCTCTCAATGCCGATGTGTGTTCTATATCATGCAGTAAAATTCTCATGTGTCACTGTTTACGCATTAATATGAGGTACAGGATTAGGCTATAAAATGACCACGCTGATTTCAGTTCCTTTTGTCAACAGGGATAAATTACACCATATGTCAAGTAGCGGTAAAGCCTCGGTGTACAGCATTAGTGGAAATATCCTTTAATACCTATGTACCGTGGCCAAGAGAGAACAACCATTTGTTTCTTGATTGTCGTGCATGCTTCTCAACAAGCAACAGCTGGAAATTAGCAGAACTAATAGTGGTCAGAATAAGAAATGTTAAAGGAAACCACAGAAACAAAACGCAGACTGAGATTTTAATGGCATTTGCAGCTAATTTTTTTACTGTGGGATATGCAATCCGGAACCAATCCAAGCGGGACTTGACATCAATCCCTCCCTGATGCAGGAGCTCTTATCTGCTGTCAATATGTACTACAAGCTAGTTCTGACACAGTACTAGTTAGGAGTGAGTCAGACCCTTTCAGTACAAGGGTTTTTCAACAATTGTGAGCTACAGAGGGAAAAAACCAATGCATTACTCAAAGAAAGGGGCAAAATTATCACAAATTTACTATGGAGGGTGATAGGATAAGAGAATGTACACCTTAATCAAAACACAGATCTAACATGTGGTCCCGGCCTCAGAGTCACTAATGTTCAGTTATGAAATTGCCTTTTCACACCTTGTTGAAGCTTCAATTCCACATCTCAGACTTGTTTCCATTATCTGTTGGCTGTTCAACAGCTATTTAATTTCTTCTTAGAAAACTAGGAATAATGCTGGGAGCCCCAGATGTTAGGGAACACCACCCACTCAGGTGAAGATGATAGACTAAAGGATCAAAAGCTTTGGAGTAAACTGTTCCTATCTGTTACCAGGAAAATTGGTATTTAAGGTGAAAGCAAACCACGCATATTGTTAGTATTAAATTGAAGAAAAGCAAAGCTAGTCTGTATTTAAGAAAATTTGAAAATGCCTAGGAAGAACATGTTGTCTTTTTCCCAACCTGAAAAGTCAGTGGCATCAGATTTTGATGGTAGAATTCTGTGACTTGTGAAATGCAGCACAACAGATTTGTGTCACAGCTTTCCCTACAAAGTTCTCAATTTATATGATGATCACTAATATTCCACAGGCTTGTTCATATTGTAATTAAACATATGGTAATATAAGGGGCACAACAACTTTAAACTTCTCACAGACCTTTCTTGAAGCATATAGATCCTTAGTTCATGCCATCTACTTTTGCTTCTATTTATATAAGAAAACGTGACTGTGCATCAAGGAACTTACCTGTGCTGTCTTGCCGTGATACCTGTTTGCTGCAACGGTGAGTTCATGCAACAGAGCTGAATAGATTGAGAAAAATCAAAAAAGTCGTCTAAAGAAATAAGCATTATGTAAGGAAAAAAAACAGTTTATGCCAATGCTCGGAGTAGTTCCACACTCCACTGTGCTCTTCAAGCCTCCTTTTCTTTGGGAACATCATTCAGGGACATTGCAAGTAGCACCCTAGGCAAGCCAAAGATGATCTATGTGAGGATAAAAGGAGATGTCATTCACTGAATAATGTGCTAAGAAACTGGAATCTTCTACCCTGACGATCAGAGATGGTCACTCAGACCACCAGCCACCCCAATTCAGACTTGGAACATCCTCCACAAGTACTTTTGGTCTGAGGCTGGAGCTGCTTTTCCTGTTCACACAATGCACCAGGCAACCCATGTTGACCTCAAATAGCAGCTGAAGCTACACAGCCCTGGGGGCTAAACTACTTAAGGTAAATTGATTCCTGATGCTGCTTTCCTCTGCTCTTTTGTTTGTGTCTTTGTAGTGTCTTTTAGCATTCAAATACTTCCATTTGACATGATCCTTTCATCTTTTAGTGGCTGAGGCCTCGCTATTACAATCCTCTGCATGTTGTATAATTATTATAACAGCTCCCTTCGGGCTCAAGTCATTATAACTGTCATTTGATTAGTTTTTTGTCACTGGGCCTTTTAAAGAATGACTGCGCCCTTCACACAGAACACATGTTAATTTATTTCCACAAACATCCAAGTGTCTCTCCTCAGCTTGACAGTGACTTGATCAGATTTTGTGTTTCTTTTGCACGTGCTCCCTTCTTCTAACTGATGACCACGTGGAAATGATGATCCCATGCCTGATCACAATTTGGTTTATAATTTAGGCTTATCAACAGATCCAACACATGCAATTAACCTACACACCGGAATCGACATGGGTTCTTCAGACATCTGTATAATCATAAGATTGACATTTAACAACTAACAGTTTTCCTAGAAATTTTTTATTTGGAGGAGAAATAAATTCCTCTTGCCCATTTCAGTGGCCTTTTACAGGATGCTTGTTAAGTCTGCTGTTAACTTCAGTAAGACTCTAACTCTTTCAGCTGTGTTCATGAGCTCTGATGGATCCACATCTGGAACATCTGGAAGTAAAGCACACTCCATTCCTAATGTTATCTTCTAATATGAATGGTCTTGAAGAGATTAATATGTTTGAGAAATGCTTGATAGCGGTTAACCTACTACAACCTGACCACAATATCAGTCACTTAAAAATTGTATAATATTCCTTTATCCGCGTTTGATCCTATTTGTCAAACTAAGAGGACAAGTCCATCACAGGTTTTAGGTTGCTCTGGGCTGTTGCCAAAAGCTCAAGGTTGTTCATATTCATGTCTGCACTTCAGTTATTCCTGTTTGGTAAAGCTCAGAAGAAAATCTCACACAGAACCAGGCTCAGCATCCTAGATTTCCCAAGAAGCCACAGAAAGGGTCCGTCTGAGTTGGACGTGGGATGCTGGGTTGGAGAAGCTCTCATTGCACCCCATATCAGCAGTGCCGTGCTGAGCTGTGCTCTGTACTGCACACATCCGGGCTGGGCTGAGCCTGGAAATCTCTGCATGGTGACCCTCTTCCTTCCCTATAAACACAAATTACCTGCAGGAAGCGATGTAAAGGTCTGATCCTAAAGCCCAAGCTGTTGTGGTCATTTGATTTTATGTAACGTTTTCTATTCGAGCAGCTGTTACCGAAGAACAATTCAGATTAGTTCTCTGATAGAAGAAAAATAAAGGTAAGAGCACTAAAATCCTACAACCACCACTGCTCAGCTTTGAAGCCCAAGTCTCACACCATGATGTTGTGACCACTACAGTTTGGTAGAAAGATGACACAGAACTAAGCAGGTGGTTTGGCCATCTAGTGTCATTTCCACCAAAGGGAAAAAGAAGAACTTGCAAAGTGACTCAGTGACTTTGGAGAGTCGGTAACTGTCCAGTCACCAAAAAGTTGATGTTTCCCTCACAAATGGCCAGAATGTACTTGCTGCTTTGCTGTGTCCTGCACTGCCAGAGCCAACCCCCAGCATCACAACTACTCGTATCTCGGGTGCATTTGTCGTTGGCTCCAAAATGTGCAAGCACATTGTGTGAGGAAGGGGGAAAAGCAACAGGGACTTACAAAATGGTCCCTGCTGAATTTTCAAGCCCCCAAAGAAAATGGCTCCTTTAACTTTGCTGACAGACGTGGATGAGTGAGGTGACAGCGGGGAGGGTTTTTGTGATCTGTTTGGCTAAAGAACAAAAAATTGTGGCTGCTTCCTGTAAAGGAGGTGTCTGCTGAGGCAAAAACATGACAGTTCGTGCCCACTTCAAACACTTGTGCGCTCCGACCTGCAGTTTTTGTTTCAGAGACCCAACAGTAAGACTGGGTGGAAATACGTTTTTAAAAAGTGCCAATTTTGTTTTCACTGACATATTTAGCAGCAAACCTCATCTGCATATGAGGCATCTCAACCAGATACCATCATTTGCTGTGCAAAGAAAACTTGGAGGATAAGAAGTGTCCTTCCCTTTGTGTCCT
This sequence comes from Xenus cinereus, assembly GCA_025774025.1. Classification (NCBI taxonomy): domain Eukaryota; kingdom Metazoa; phylum Chordata; class Aves; order Charadriiformes; family Scolopacidae; genus Xenus; species Xenus cinereus. The sequence continues at coordinate 4,418,414 of JAOXJK010000001.1, read as the reverse complement.
GGGTCATGTAGAGCCCTAATAAGGGAACCAAGTACAGGGAATGACATTAAAAAGGCCCTAGAAAGCCAAGATGACATGCAAAGCTATATCTGTAGTAGTGAGCTGAGTGGGCTGGGACACTTTGTCTGTCTCCAAACCCATTGACATGGCCTGTCTGGTGTCTAGGCCAAGAAAGACGCACAAGACAGACCAACCTCTCCTGTGTTAAACCAGCATGGAGAAGGTGCATTTGGGATGCTGAACAGGTCCACATAGAGCTGGTGGTTAAGAACCGTGGTGGGAAGGATGTTCTTCCAGTCCATGTGTCAAAATAGTTACAGAGTGAGAATAGCTGTGTGCTTCTTCCCCACGATGAAAAGCGATTGTATGCCAGACTGTGCTTATTTATTAGCTCAGAGCCAGCACAGGGCGGTTCAGCAAGGAGTTGAATTTGACATGAAAAAAACCAAACAAAACAAAAAGACTGAACACTTCTTTTTCTTAAAGGTACAAACAGAAAGTCTGATTTTCAGGGAGTTGCTTTGCTCTTGTCATCTGTCTTTCTTCACCAGAGCAGCAGGCCACACATCAGGGAGGGTTGATGTTCAGCCCCTGCTCTTCCATGATCAAGGGGAGACCTCTGAACCCCCAAGATGGAAAAGCTTGCATATGTCTTTCTGCAGGAGACAAATAGCTGCGTTTGGGTGTCACATTTTTCCACCTCAAACCAACCCTCGGTGGGCCCAGCAGATAAAGCTTTGCCGCAAGTTATGATACAGCTCGTGTGACAATTTTTTCTTCTGAGGACTCGAATGCAAACGTTTGACACGTGTCTGGTTTTCTAACCACAGAGACAATATCTTCTTCCTCTGGGCTCCGTGGGGAGGCAGAGGCTGGAGAGTTTCTCGCTCTTCCCTCATCTCCCCTGACTCATTCACCCTCAGAGATGCTTGGGCAACAGGAAAATACACTAAAGAAGAAACCTCCTGAGCAGTTAGTCTGTTGTTTCCCCAAGCAGTCCTAGCTACGTCCGTGGGGGTCTGCAGTTTTCCCAGGTGCAGCTGCCACAAGTCCCAGTGAATCCACAGCTGAGTTCATCTTTGCTGGTTCCCATCTTTCCTCCCATGCCTTCACCCCCGGGAAAGGTAATGCAGTGCGGGGAAGGTTATTGGGGTCTGACAGGTGCTACTGAATCATCAAAAACAGGGTAAAAGAAAAACAATAAAAATGAGTACCCATACATCTGTTCTTTTTTTTTTCACTTGCCACAGGAAACAAGCATCAAAGGGCTGTTCTGAGGCACCCGGAGTGAGAGGTGAAACAGAGCTGCTGTCATAACCAATACACTTTGTGATTCATTACCTTTTGCTTTTCCTAGAAGGAAAATCAGATATTATAGTCCTTGTTTATACGGAAGCTAAAGAAGAACCAGCCTCATGGAGATCCGGTCAGAGGACTTCAACCATGTGGAAAAGTCTGTGACTTCAAGCTTTCCTCAGACCTGAGGAGATCCAAATCTATTGCTCCAGGCGTCCAGGAGAGGCACTGCCCTGTTACAACAACCAACATATGGGAAGAGGGGGAGGATGCCTTCCTGCCCCTGCAGCTGACACTGGACCGCAGCACAGCATCCCATCTCAAACTCTTCCATGGAGAGAAGCAAAGCAGCTATCAAAGAAGCCCAGATCATTTATTGTTTGAAAGGACTCAAGCTGCGATGCCTAAATCAGCTATGGCAGTATCACGCAAACAGCTCTTGCATGTGCCTTGCACAGACACCAGATACTTCATTTGACTCTGGGAATCATGGTCTCAAGAGAGACTTGCAGAGTAGAAATGAGAGGTCACCATCACAGGAGAAATACTGACTCTCAGACCCAGTCTCAGGTCTCCCCAGACCTTTGCAGCCATCATTCAAGGTGGTGCTGGTTCATCCTAGCGCTGAATAAGATGAGAAGTGGTGACCAAGGCTGGTGGGGTGGGTTAGCAGAAGACAAAGAGATGGGGTCTAGCTGACGAGTAGGAGTGTGCAAGGAAGAAAATGAAAGGAAAAATTGGAATAGCCAGAACTGCTCAGTGACTTGGGCAGAATTCAACAAAGAAACTCACCCCCTAGAAAAGAGGAATAAAAATGTTAAGAAACCATATTTCTTATTTTGCAAAATGAAACACCGGGACTTCAAGCAGTCTATTTCTTCTGAAAAAGTGGAGCTAGCTGTGAACACTAACATACAGGGGGTTAAATACAGGGGAAATAAAAGAAACTGCTGAACCTGGGGAGGAACAAAACATTTCAGCCTGACTTAAAGCAACTTCCTCTGGGTTGCTTTGTTGATTTCCAGAGAATGCCCCTCAATGCTTTCCTCCTCCAAAATCATCTCTCACTCCCCTCCTTTATTCATATTTTATTAATTTCTGCTACCGAGCCAGGAAGTTAATGACTGCCCGAGCTCTGGCCACATCTTAACTCAACTCAAGCTCCTTCTCTTTGCCTCTGGAGGGGCAGGAGAGCAGCTGGGGGGTGAAAGCCCTCTTGTACCAGAGCCTTGATTCTCAGAGAGTGCGGATAGGGTAAGAGTCCCCAGCATCCCCAGCATGGTGTCCCACTTGCTTGGGTGGAGGGAGGGCTGGGGTTGGTTGTGGTTTTGTACAGAATAGTGCAGAGCCCAGCTCATCGCCGCTGCACCATGCAGCCGTGCAACGAGGAGATGCTTCGGAGAATCACAGTTACCTCAGGGTGCTTTTGGCAAATCTCATGACTTTGGAAATCAGGTTGTGCAAAAGAGATATGACTTTTCTGTAGCAATCGGAAGGAGTCAGAGACAAGACAGCTCTGAAAGGTCTTTGGAAGGTGTTTGTTCAGTAGTGACTCGGAGCTAAGTAATCCAGCAAAGGTCTACCCACTTCAGGTCCTGGTTACAGCTGCACTCCTGGGTCCACCATGCTCATAACAAAACCTCTTAGAAACACAGTTCTGCACGTAATCCTTTCCCACACCCATGTGTCCATAACAACAATAGTAGAGTGATAAGAGTTTAAAAAGTCAGCACTAACAGAAAGCAGAACTTTAAATGATAAAAAGTATTCATTAACTATCAAAGTTTGGTTAAACAGTTCAGTGAGATTCTGGAGTCACTGGCCTTTCAGATCGCCTGTGCAATAATTGTACTGTGTATTTATGTGCATATGATCTGAATTACTGCTGGACGGGTAATACTGGGACTCCATAATGAGTCTGTCCAACTTCCAGAAAGTTTTGCAAAGGCTTGCATCCCATATTGGTTAAATACCACTACAGGGTAACACTGCAGGTGGTTATTCCAGCTGCCAGATCATGTCCATAGAGATGTTTGGATATGGCTTGGAGAATGAGATTTTTCACAAGTGTTCACCTAATTTAATATTACTGTTCCATAGGATTTATATAGCCATGTGAGAAGAGGCTTAGCTGAAAAGTAAAATTACTGAAAAGAAAATTGGTTGTTTTACCTCAAACCAGGACAACTCTTGACATCAAACAGCTATCCACATAAACTCTGTGGTACACTTACATGAGATGCTTCTAGGTAGTACTTGGCCACACAGGCAACCCAAAACTGCAGGCAGGGATGGAAACACCAGTTACCACCAGTGTTGATGGCACTGAAAACCATTCTACATTCTCAGCTGTGCATGGGGCTTCATGATGGCAAGTTCAGGTGTCACAGCTCTGACTGTGCTCTGAGGGATTTGTCTCCCATTTTTTCCTTAATGCATCATAACCACATTGTCAAGGATTAATTCTTAATCTGCCGATAGGTTCTCTTTCTGGCTTTTTAGTTCCTGATTACAATCACACTCTGATCTCCTATCAAGGGATCTAGCTTCCCACAAAGCAAGAATTTCTCTTCAATCTTAGATTGGTCATAAAGTCTTCTATGTTTTCAGCTTCTTTTGATAATAGCTGTTTTAAAGCATCACTCTCACACGTCTTGTCTTGATGTGGAGTACAGTGCTCCTTCCATTCCTGCTGCACACTTTCATAGCTGACTTCCTCTGCCTGAGTTGGCTGAAAAACATTAAAAGCATAAAGTGTTTTACAGCGAGCTGCTGGCAGAAATAAAGCCACTTTCTGTTAGTTTCCTTTCGGTGGCACATTTAACGTAGTGATACAATGTGAAACAGTGGCTCCTCTCCCTAAAAGTGCAGTTTGTTTAGGGTTTATAACTGGGCTCATCTTCCAAGCAGCATATTACCACACTGAATTAGTTTAGTTTACTCCTTATACCACGAAATGTTCATTAATCACTCCCAAGGAGTGTGCCAGGGCCCTGCTTTCTTCAGGGTCTGGGTTTCAATTATTTTGCATCGTGCAACTGGGGTACTTTCACATGTGAGAATTACTGTGCAGTAGCATGTTATCGTACATTAGCTGCTCCTGATTAATTGTCTGTGTTTCTATTTTTCAGTTCACGGTAGCTTGTCATACAAGATCTTGCCAAATGCAAAGCTCTTTGTTCCCTTTATTTAGGGGTAAGCTAACCCAAGCTACCTGAGGTGTCTTGCTCTGGTGGTTTTCAGTAAATGCGATGTGGCTACGTCTCCGTGTTCATCCTAGTACGCAAAGAATATTGCTTCCAGGATAATGGCTCCCATTGTTGGTGAAAAAAAATGTGTAGAAGTCACTTAGAGTATTGATTGGCTTGTTACTGGTTTCTGAAATGGGATTCATGACCTGACTTCTGTTGCTATGTGTAATACATAGGTACATGTCATTGCCACTAGAATAATGTTTAAGCTGTCTCCAGCCCTGCTAGCTGATAAATCAGGGCCTGAAAGGCTCTAGAAAGCTTGCAAAGCCGAGGAGAGAGAGTTTCATACCTTCAGGCATCTTCCAGTTAGTCAATCCCTGCAGAGTTAATCTTCACAAGGATTCATCTCCAGCACATTGCACAAGATCAGATAAGCTGCCAGTGTTTTGGGAAGCTTCATTTTTGGGTACTCAGCACAAGAATGTTAATAAACCCTCACTTTCTGGGGATGACACAGCCTTTCATGAAGTCTGTCCCTACCTTGCAGCTTCCACGTGGGCACAAAAACAGCAGCTCTAAAGGATTTCTGGAAGTCCTGTCCTAAAAGGACTGCTTGGGTTTCCTTCTTCTTGTCTTGAATTTCTGGGATTTGAACTCTGATTCTCCAGACAAGTTCAGCATGAATTGTTTTGACTTCAGGTGAACATGACTCTGACACTTCATGGCCAATGTATTTCCATGTCAATTTAAATACGACCTCAGTGCTGCTCATCATGTCTATTTAATGTTGCTACTTCCTCTCTAGTGCCTGTTATTCTGAAACAGAAAATCAGCCATGATATTAAGATCAAAAAGGAGAAACTCTTTCTTATTGTCAGGAGAGAACCTTTATAAAGTTCAGTAAGCAAATAAGTAGTTTACATAATGAAAGAGATTTTTCATGCACTGCCTTTTTCCCATTGCCCTGCTGCAAGTGCATATTGTAACCAGTTTTAGGATTTTAAACTCTGGATTAGCCGCTCACAGGCTAACAGCAAACTTTTGCTAAGCTAGCCATAATTAAAACTCTTTTTTTTTTTTTTCTGCAACGTCCAAATGTACTGACAGTCTTGTAACACCTTTTGTTTTCTATGCCGTTGTTTGGTCTGTGACTCAGATGCATAATTTCCATTAAATGCAACGTGGGCCGAAACCTTACGTAGCCCACTGAAATGCACTGTGTTTCTCATCTACGGTAATTGCTCTTATTTGTGCTGTACAAAAATATTTACAGAAAAATATAAAGCTAGACTTATAAGGTGGTGTAAGTCTGTGTTCAGAGAAATCATAGAATCACAGTAAAATAGGATCTCAAGGGACCATCTCCTCCACCATCTGTCCCAGGGTGGTGTGGTGGGTTGACCCTGTCTGGACACCAGGTGCCCACCAAAACTGCTCTGTCACTCCCCTCCTCAGCTGAACACGGGATAGAAAATACAATTATAAGCATATGAGTGGAGATAAGGACAGGGAATCACTCAGCAATTACTGTCATGGGCAAACCAGACTCAACTTGGAGAAAATTATTTTATTACCAATCCAATCAGAGCGGGGTAATGAGAAATAGAAACTAAATCTTAAAACACCTTCCCCTCGCTCCTCCCTTCTTCAGCTTCATTCCTGATTTTTCTCTCCCTCCTCCCCCCAAGCGGCACAAGGGGACAAGGAATGGGGGTTGTGATCAGTTCATCACACGTTGTCTCTGCCACCCCTTCCTCCTCAGGGGGAGGACTCCTCATGCTCTTCCTCTGCTCCAGCTTGGGGTTTCTCCCACGGAAGGTGGTTCTCCATGAATTTCTCCAATGTGGGTCCTTCCCGCATGCTGGAGTTCTTCACTAACTGCTCCACCGTGGGTCACTTCCATGGGATGCAGTTGTTCAGCAACAGACTGCTCCAGTGTGGGTTCCCTGTGGGGTCACAAGTCCTGCTGGCAAACCTGCTCCAGCATGGTCTTCTTTCTCCACAAGGCCACAGGTCCTGCCAGGGGCCTCCTTCGGGCATCTCCCTGCTCCAGCATGGGGTCCTCCATGGGCTGCCGGTGGATATCTGATCCACTGTGGACCTCCACAGGCTGCAGGGGGACAGCCTGCTTCAGCATGGTCTTCACCATGGTCTTTACCACGGGGTGGTAAAGACTGCAGGGGAATCTCTGCTCCAGCACCTGAAGCATCTTGTCCCTCTCCTTCCTCACTGACCTTGGTCTCTGCAGAGTTGCTTCTCTCACTCCTCTCTCCTGATTGCTGTTGCACCATTTTTTCTCCCCTTAGCCAGCAGTAGGCCTGTCTTGGAGTTGGTGGCATTGGCTTTGTCAGACATGGGGGAAGATTCTAGCAGAAGTCACACCTGTAGCTCCCCTGCTACTAAAACCTTGCCATGCAAACCCAATACAGGTGGGATCAACCCCACCTATTTCAGTTGTCTATGTACGTTAGCTTAATTCCTCATTAAAATCTCATAGAAGTTTTTCTACATGTACAAGTTTACCTAATTTCTTCTTAAAACCTCAAGTGATGGAGCCTCTGCAATGCACCTGCAGGAACATGGTCAGAGCTTTTTGGTCCCAGTTGATGAGACATTGTCTCCAGTGTCTGCCCTAAATCCCCCTTTTTGCTGTTTAAACCCATTATTTTCAGTCTTGTTCCTATCATTGGAGCCATATCACAGCAAACACCTTTCACTATTTTAGGGTTATATTTGCCTTCAATGTGGATCATTTTTTTGCAAAGGAAGAACATCTAATAAGGCTCCACTTTTTCCCCATAAGTGCCTACTGTCAAAAATGAAAGGAAGGAGAGATAAAGTGATACTCCAAGAATGCCAGAACACCAAAAGACAGCAAGGCAGTGTACTATACACTACCCCATATTACTTGTTATTTAATTAATAGCTCCATCCTGCAAACACTTCAACAGTTTTATTCCAGTAAGCTTGTGGACACATAAATATTGGCAACATTCATTCACAGAAACATCTTTCTTCCTTCTTAAAGATTATGGCCCGTTCATGGGCTCCAGGGCTGATTTATAAGCCCAGACAGCTGAAGTCTGAATTGATCCTCATATTTCTGTATAAATACGCTGCAAAATAGCCTTCCCTTGAATTATTGCTTTAAAAAAATAAGAAGAATATTCATACATACTCAAAAACCTACATAAGTAATAAGTTACCAGAATGTGCCATTGTCTGGGTAATTTTAGAGATTGCATCATCAGTTTTGTTTTGGCATGTCATGCTGTCAAACAATCTTCAAAAATTTCACATTTGAGATCTACCTCAAACATAAATTCTTTTTAAGTGGAGCATTTCAGGAGCCTGTCAAAAAAACCCAGGGTCCACTCAGTTCTAGTGAAGTTCAAAAGAATATACACATACGTATAGATGCATATATATGCACATACACACATATAGACATATAAATTTTGCCATTTGAAAGCCAGATTCTGCTTTAAAAACTGTATTCACTGTTTTTCTCTTCATAATGGAAAAGATGAGTCAATCAGGAACCCAGTGCTTGGGCCTGAATCTCTCCTCTCCAACGCTGGCACAGACAGAAGTAACACAAATGAATTATTTGGAGTTACACCAGCACAAAAGCAGAGCAACTGAGAGAAGAATAACCTTCCTCTGTGCATGAAGCTGAAGAGGTTTATTTTAGTTTCATTTATTCCCAGGCTTTTCAGCTGGGAACGCTATTTTTTCTTTTTTCTTTTTTTTTTCTTTTTTAACTTCATATGGTGCAACTTGAGGCTGCTATAAAAACTCCTCTACTCTTTTGAAAGTCAGGCTTCCTTCTTCCTTTATAGCATCTGTAACCCTTGACTGTCTCACAGAAAACGCGTTCCTCAAAGCTTTCTCACAAGAGTGATTGATTCGAGGTTGGTTTTCAACTTGATGGCATTTTGTGTGACAGGAAATACGAGCAACGTTGGCCTAATCTTACCACCTAAGGCATGAAAAAACAAATAAATTAGAGTGAATGATTTGCATTTGCGGAGAGCATTCATGGCTGTTTTCCCATAAGATTAATGTTATGGACTCGTCGGCCCCACATCCTGCAGGATCTGGGAGCGCTATCTACATGGCTTTTGCATAAGCCCAGCTCCGCTTTATCCAGCCTGTTGGGATCCAGTGCAGCCCACGGCAGCCCAAGCTGCCAGCAGATAACCAGAGCTCAGCTCACTCTGAGCACTGTGTTGTTGCGTTGCACATTAGCAGTACCATGAAATGACCACTATCACCTTCCTCCAGGACACCCCTGCACCATTTAAGGCTTTTCTTACGTGGCTGAGACATGCCCACTGTGTGGACTGTATGCAACACCACGTAAGGGTAACTCAGGGAGGACACAAAGCTTTGCTGTGTACCTGCAAAGTCCTTTCTAACACTCATATTGTGTTGACTTTATTGGCATCGTGATGGCTCTATCATAGAATCATAGGATGGTTTGGGTTATAAGTAACCTTAAAGATCATCAAGTTCCAACTCCTCTGCCCTAGGCAGGGACACCTCCCACTAGACCAGGTTTCTCAAAGCCCCATCCAGCCTGGCCTTGAACACCTCCAGGGATGGGGCCTCCATGTCTCTGACTTGCACACACTTCTGAGGAAAATGTGGAGATGACTGGTGGGACTCCTGCTGCAACCCTGAAAGCTCCCCGCCCAACATCGCTATAGTTTGCTGAGGGGAGGAACTGTATCTTATGGCATAGATATATACAATAGACACTGTCATGAATGAAGACACTATAAATTCGTAAGAAGCCACATTTGTATCAATACCTGGCAAGACACGTTTTGAAAGTGCTCCAAGACAGTGAGGCCAAGCCAGACATGGCCCCTGGGCAGCCTGGGCCCACCACACCTCACAGGGCTGCAGTGACAGCAACGGTCCCACCAATCCCCAGAGATCATCGGAGGTGAGGAGGGAAGGCAGCAGGGCCAGAGCTTGCCTGAGGCAGCCATGTCCAGGCCCCAGGCCATGGCCTGTGCCGAGCTCCCAGGCCTGCTAAGCAGCCTGTTTCACCTTGTGCCTCGTGTCCGCCATGTCAGCTGGCCGCGCTCTAGTCTTTGGCTTACTGCACTAGGAGACAGTTTTTGAGGAGCAACCAGGTGCTGAGGTGCACAGAGTGGAGGAGAGGCCTGACTGCCGCCTGCAGAGCAACAGGATAACGTACATCACCAGCAAATCGCTTCTTCCCCTCCACGCCACCACCAGCAACCTGAAGGACTTCGGCCGCAAAATAAAAAGGGTCAATACTGAAGTACCCCTGACAACAGGGGAAGGGAATGAGAGGTGATGATTTCCCCTGAAAGCCTTTCTGCAAGGCACGGGGGTGATGGCAGCGGGGGGATCATCTCTGCAGCACTCTGTTTCTGTTTCCCTCAGCAGCCCGCAGAGAGCCTCTTGGCGGCCACGTCCACTCCCATTTCATCACTCCTTTCTGTGTGCTGTTTATTTACCTCCCGCTTGTTTGTTGGTTTGTTTGTCTGACACAATGATAAAACCCAGATTTAGGTTTCCAGCTTTGACTGCAATTTTCCTCCTGTTGCAAGCATCCTGCAAAGGGCACTCCTGCTGGAACTGGATTTTCCTCCTCTCCCCAGCTGCGAGGTGGCAGGCACTCACTCCGCTCCCCTGTAGTCCCGAGGATCAGCAAGAGAAATTAATTTCATTCACTCTGTCGAGTTCTAATTTCTATCCCATTAATGAGATCACAGAAAAGTCACACGTTACTGTGGCTGCTCACTGATTGTAAGAGTAATGAAAATCCATGCTTTTGAAATGGCACAGAGCAACACTAAATTAATACCTGAATTGACCAAAAATTCAAAAAGAGAAGGGCTTTTTTTTTTTTATATAGGTAACTATCCTTGTGATATTCAACATCTGAATCATTTAAATTGGAAACAAAAGTAAGAGAATGTGAAATAACGGAAAAATAGCATTCATTCCTAATAAAAACATCTCCCCAGATGGATGTGTTTCAGATAATTTACATTTGTATGCTGACTAATTACATCCAAACTAGAACAAATCTTACCCTTAGGTGTTTTTTGTTCGTTTGTTTTGTTCTTTTGGTTTTTGTTGGTTTTGGTTTGCCTTTTTTTTTTTAATTATAAACAATCCCCGCTTTTAATTTTGTTTACTTCTCTAGTGGTTAGGCATTCAACCCAACATAGGCTACAAAGCTAATCAAGGCATACACAGTGCTGGTTGAGCTTTATTTCCTTACCAGGAGGAACTAATGAACAATATAACCTTTACAGTAATAAATATTCAGGGATACTTGGTAGGCCCGGTAAATGCCACAAAAAAGTAGCTAAGATCAATTGTTCATCCTGACTATATTGGAACCTGTAACCATACTCTGTTCAAAAGCAAAAATGCAGACAAAGGTTTTAGTCAAACGGATTTAGCTTACAACATGAGGACCAAATGTTTGCTGCATAAACATTTGTAATTCCATGTAAATCAAGTTAATCACATGCTGACAGGAATATCTGTTAATTTCCCATTTGTGTTTGTTACTCCTCCCCCCAAGTGTTTAAAATTGCTATCTTAAGAAGCCTGACATTTAGTTACAAGAAATAGAAGCAATGTAATTGGAAAAATGAATTATACATTAAAAAAAATACTAAACCATTAACCCCAAAAAGGCTGAAAACAGGCAAGCATTTCTCACATGAATTACAGGACGCTAAAAAAAAAAAAAAAAAAACAAAAAAACCCCTTTGATTTCTCCCAATATATTTCATCTTGGTAGTTGCAACTGTTATTAAAACAAAAATGTGCAATAGCAGGTGTTCTCGCAGATACACATTTCACCTGCAGAAATTTGTGTGCCTCACAGCATCACAGCACTTAGAAGAGATGCATTGGATGGTCAAATGCATGCTTTGTGACCTGCCTCACCTCACCTGCTCTTAATTCCACAAAGGCACTGAAGAGCCAGGGCGGATCATCTGCCAACTAAATCCAGACCCTCAATAGTCTTTTCTACAATAAAAAGGAAAGTGGCTTATGAAAGGCAATTCTGTTACCCAATATGGAAAAGCAAGGTACGGTATAATTTTTCTTCGGCAAGTTATGCAGTTAGTCATGGAGACTCTCAATAAATGATGTAACTAAAGGAGACACCATCAGACCTATCCAGTAAATACTGAAATTCCCCAAAGGCAAATATTGCTGTAGAATTGTCAGCTGCTAAGGTTAAGTGTGAATTTAGGCCCAAAGGACAGCCACAAGTTCTTTAAAACTGAAATATTTACCAAAAAACCTTTTCAGAATGAACTTGCCTTGAACAGAGTGACCCTTATCTCATGATACCAATATATAATCTCTTACTGTCCCTTAACTCTCTTGTCATAGGTTAAAATAAATCATGAAGATAATCAATTTAGAAGTTTTTAAAGGCAATGCTCTGTTCTCAACTAAAGTATGTAGTGATTGTATCATCATCTACTTTGGGGAGGAAAAAAAAAAAAGAGGGTCTCAAATTAAGCCTTCAGTATTTTCTACTGTTTCAGCAGTAGGACTAGTGACTAGAAGTCAGATTTATATGTTAAGAGTTTTTTGATGAACCTAGGTTGAAATGGTGGGGGGGGGTGGGAAGGAAGGAAGGCTGTTTAGTGGGGAGTGTTCTGTTTTGTTTTAAATAAAACCAGAAGACCAGGGAGAAAAGAGAAAGACAAACAAATTTTAAATCCCTGAAAGTGTGGACTGCATGTACATTTAATTATTTAATTTTAAAAAGGTTCCCATTTATTTGAAGATAAGACATAGTTCGATATACCACTCTATAAAGACATAATAACCAGTGGCTGCTGAATCCAAATTTTTTTTCCATTTAGCTTCAGACTTTGATATCATTTAATTAAAATGTTTGAGATATTTCTGTGATAAGTAATACTTTTTGTAGGTTTTCAATGGTGAGCATCTGTGCTGGAAGTGATAGATCTTTGTGCATTATGTCTCTTACAATCTTAAACAAAAGGAATATTTAAAAATATAGTAAGTCTGTGCTACTGTTTGAATTGAAAACAAAAGCAATAAAATTACAGGGGTGAAATGTTTCTTATCACACTCACCTGGGCCAATGGTGAGTAATGGGCCCATTACTACTTCCACTGCACAAGACGCATAAGTACACTATATTTTAATTCCCTGTTAAGAGCCCTCACACAGATTTTGAATATTTTGCAATCAAGTGTGCTGCAAGAATATCTGGCGATTGAAAGACACTGATCACAGAACATATTTTTTTCATTAAAGAAAATTTTCTGCTTAATTGATCTATAGTTTACATGAAACCTAAGAAATGGAATCTTGTGTTCCTGAAACATCTGTATTGCTTTAAAATTTGAAGTTGGTATGCAGTCCAGTGAGTCATTAAGTCACAAACGAAGCTTAACATTATTCACTATGTATAACTGCATCCAGATCATATTTGTTCTGCCCATTCACATTTCTTTCCAATTATCTTTACTTCTGAAAACACATTTTTTCAAGGGTTGATGAACTCACCTTTACCCCACATCAGACATCACAATTCTTCCTGACAGAGGTAAAGAAAATAGGTAATGTTATTTGTCACTGATCACAGTCAACAGATTATTGAATGCCTGAGGATTTTTTCTGAAGTTTTTTCAATCCTTTGTAAGTATCTGGTAGTGAAAGTAAGAATGATGCCACAGCCAAAAAACATAACAATGCCAAGAGGAAAAACAAGCCCGAATCTAACGTTCAACAATTGAAATCCATGGCAGCTTCTAAAGAGATTATGTGAAACATCTTCTGTAGTGAAGAGGGGAAATATCCAGTCACAGCTGTATCCATTCTGGTGTGGAGATGGACAGAGACAGCATCACTCTGAATGGTCTCATCTCCAGCCCAGCGGAGTGGAGAAGTTTCCATATCATTAACAACTATTCAAAGAAAACTAACCTGTTTGTGGATAATTCCTCTAACATCAATTCCACTCACTACAGTGGTTTGGGAAAGAAAAAGATTAGTCCAAAGTGCATGTGAGCACGGAAATTTTACAGTTCTGCTGACCAAAACAGCATTAACTGTTCCTAATCAGCTCCTTGGCATGCACTTTAAGTTTCACATCTTGTTTTGATAAAGACAAAACTTGTCTGCCTCCTCATTTCAAGTAACCCTTAATACATCTTGCACCTTTCTGACAATAGCGTGAAAAGTACTCCTGTGATAATAACATAATTATTTCTGAATAAGCCTGCCCTACAAGACTATTAAAGATCTTTTTATGCCATATTCAAGAAGCAGAAATCAGTCCAACGTAAGTGACCCTTCAGGGAAAAATAAAATAAAATAAAATAAACACGTTTAAAAAAATCCAGATTTACATTTTAAAGTAAGGAGCCCAATTACAAATATGGTACGTCAAGAATCCTGAAGAGCTATTTCAAATACTTTTTCAGTTTGGCAGTCAGACTTAATATGTCAAAGCTGAACATAATTTTCCACACCAAGCAGCTTTTCCTTCCCTGGGTCACTATTCGATGCATTAGTATATGATACGGGCAGACACTGAAAGGTGACTTGCAAGTGTTTATTAAATCACAATGTTTTTACAAAATTTCTAGATAAGGCAACAAGCTTGTAAGAAGTAGTATCTTGGGAAATAAAAACGACAGCAGGCATCCTTTTCTTTGGGCATCTTTAACAGTTGTTTTTCATCAGATGGCAGCAGGCAAAGTCTACACTGCAGCAGAAAGTTACAAGAAAAACACCAGGAACGTTACGTGTCAGAGCATTCAGCTGCTTCTCTGTCCCCATGTGCAAGAGAGCTGTGATATGGAGTGGCAGAGTATCCCAAGATCTGGTGCTAGTACATGAATATAAAGTAATAGTTAAGAGCTGAAGGCCATCTTCTACTGAGTAATACATATAGTTTGAAACTTATAGCCTATCCTATGCCCCTGCTTCAGATTGTACAGACAGTACTAACCAAGATTCATATAATTAAAGGCTAGGAAAGGCCAGATCAGGTTCCTAGTCTGGCTTACTATATAATGGCCCATATAATACAGGCCACCACAGTTAACCTGAGACTGAAACCAAGAACTTGTGACAGACTAGCACAGACCTTTGGAAAACATATTCAACCTTGACCCAAACAAAAAACACAGACACAGATGTTCATTTCAGTTCCACGGTTTACTTCATTGACAAGGGCAAAATTTAAATAAAATGCAGAAATCATAACAATTCAGTCCTCAGGCAGTGAAAAGAAATCTAAGAAACTGTTCAGGAAACTATTCTTCTGAAACAAATGCATTTTTCATGAAGCAAAATGAGAAGATGGTATTTGCTATGAGAAACCTTGGGCTGTCTTGCCCTTATCCTCAGAACACACAAAGAAGCAGATGCATTCAACCAACAGCATCATCAACTTTGGACACCGGAGTGAAAATGCTACAGAACATTTCTGAAGGGACTAAGTGGTTTCTCTCTTTTGGAAGAGCTCAGCTTTGCAGCATAAGCAGATATTTTCATTTCTGATCATTATATCTGACTTACTCTTTTTCATATCTTAGGTATTGTAGGAAGCAATAATCATCATGAACAATGCCTACCCACACTCAAATTATTAATTGCAGTCATATATTAATTTTCCAATATTCCTTCAAATAAAATGTGAATACATTTTGCATTAATCTATGTCTGAAAAATAGCTAATGAATAATTCATTCAAGGATAACTCCTCCAATCAGAGCATGATTTAAATACATTTTACTAGTGTTGGACTAACTTTGTTCATTATTGCTTCACTGATTTCCATGTAAAAAAAATGCCATAATTGCTCCAAACTCTGCTATTATTAGCAACTAAAATTATTCTTGCACCAGAATTTCCTACTCAAGGGAAAAAAAAAAAAAAAAATCATACTGGCTGCACAAAAATTCCCTACCACTATTCAAATATATACATAAAAAAAAAAATACATATCTCTGGGGAAGAATGGGAGGTCTCTTGACAGATTTAGGGATGCAAACTCAGTGGGAGAGAGATGCATCCCAAATCCATTTTCAGCCAAACAAACCACAAGCTTTTTAGCGCGCATCTTTTGATTGTGGTTTTGAAAGTTTACCCCTTGGAGCATACCTGGCAGCAGCTGAAAATGGTAAGTGCTCCAAATCCATTTCACATAATCACAACCATGACCTCCCTGCCTCTGTCCTCCAGGAATGATTCTGAGGCACGCGCCACGTGCGGAAAACGGAAACCAAATTGATTATTCATTTGTGTTATCATCATCCCCTCCTGGATTAAATGAGAAGCTTCTATTACATGGCAGACTTTTGCTTCACTAAATCCTGTTTTTTTCACTTTGCTGTTTCAGATTCATTTTTATCCTTCTCTTCTCTTGTGCAAGCCTTATTGTCTTCCTTTTCAACTGCAATTATCACTTCTCAATACTAATCCTTTCCCAAGCAGCCTAGATTTTCACTCCTTTGTATTGAATCAGATTCCTCAACATTTGATCCAGTAACTGGCTTATTTTACCCTCTAATCCCTCATTTGCCACCTCTACATACAACCTGGATTTTCCCTACCTAAAACAAGCCATTTTCCACACTCTCATTACCTCTTCCTTTGTACTTCTCACCTGATCCTCTCCAAGGCATAGAATTACCAATTCCTTTTCTGTCCAATAAACTTTGTTCTTTTCTTGTTTTACCTCTAATCTTATCTTCTCAAAATATATTTCAAGCCTTTTTTCCCCCCTACTTAATTCGTGTTTAACGCTCAGACTTTAGCTGAGTACTTCAAGCTGTTGCTTTGTATGGTGTAACAAAGAAAAATCAATGATAATCACAAAGTGAATCAAAATACACAAACCAGAAGCGGTAAAAGATTTGTTCCAATGGGTTGTATGCACACATATAGTGTACTTAAGCTACAGTATCTCCCTAATGAGCTCTGATGAACCTCTGTCTGCAGCAGTACACAAAACAGGAAAAGGTTTCCTTCCTACTGGGCTATAAGCATAGAGAGAAGGAGGGGGAGATTTTAATCACTCATGTTGAGTTAAAATTCCCAGCTATTTGTAAGGGTAAAACCATTTTTATTTCTCAAACAACCACATTTGGATTAAACAGCCAGCATCACCAGACAGTCTGAGTCCTACCACAGCCAAGTTTGTTGAGCTCCAAAGACAACTTCATGCGTTCCTTTGGACTTCACTGATATTTCTCCCTAAATATAGCTTCTGTTTGAATGAAAACCAGAAAAAAGATGCAGAGAGGGACCACAGAGAACAGTTAAATCAGACAAAGAAGCATTTCTTTATTTAATTGTAATAAAGATTTTATACATAGATAGCCTTCATAGAGACAGAAGAGCTTTGTCCGCTTCCCTGGCACCAATGGCTTGAATTAGACAGCAAAGACTCTCCACCTTTAGGCAGCGAGCCACAGGCAGGTGACGTCAAGGCGTTCATGTGCCAGATCCCATGTCTGGGAAAAGAGTTCCCAGGGTATCATTTTTGCCTTCACGAGCTGGAGGCCGCTGGGGGCTGTGGCGAGATGTGGGCTCCAGACGTGACCCTCGCTAAGACAGAGCCGATGCAAGGAGCCGGGCTCCCGCATCACAAGAGCTGGCATGAGAGCCAGCTTTTCCATTCCAGCTCCTTCACAGACAGTCCCTTTGTGAGTGACAGAGCTGATACATCCTCAGTTCCCTCAAGAATACTGTCAGTGTTTCTCTGTATGTTTATACCCCAAATATTTCCAGTTTACACAAGATATAAATAGGCATGCTGTAGAAGGACCCCGGTTCATTTTCAGGTTTGTGACATCTGGCTCAACCACAAGTTTATACCACCGAACAGATATTTCTTTAAAGACGAGTCTTTAAAAGTGAACAATCCAATATACGCTGTACTTGGATTACATTCTTTCAGAACATCTGCAGTGATACAAACATCTCAAAAGCAGAACAGATTGCAAGGATTTAAACCTGCATTAATGTTAGTTTTATGCTTTTACAGTTTCATGCAAAAAGCTAAGAAAAACCAAAACCATCAGGGTAAGAGAGGTTAATGGGATTGATTTGCCAAACTGCATACATTTCCATAATGTTGAAATGATAGAATTTTTTTCCTCAGAATATTAAGGATTACTATCAGATGCCTAGAGGGCAAGCACCAAGGAACAGAAGCGTGTGAACTCTTATCAGACTATCTTTAATGTGCAGTATTGTTAGAAATAATGTAATTAAGAATAGTAATATGGATTTCTCAAATAAATTATGTTAATTATATTATCCTTTTAAAATTATAATTAATATTCAATTATAAGAAACACAAAGGAGATACAACAATTATATGGCATGTCTTATGTCATGGTGAATATGTTTTAAATTAACATAGCAGTCATTAAAACCAGCTGATTTTATGGAACTACACATGACAGTTTTACTATGTACTTCCACTGACATTAAAGTCAAAATCAATGTACAGTAATATGGAGACACTTCCATGCTGCTTACTCAAGCTGATGTGCTTTGTTTAACCCGTATAAGTGCATTCAAATGTGAGAAAAATGGGGAAATTCTCTTCTTTTCATGCCACTTTTTACCCAGCTTTTTTTTCCTACAGATCTCATTTACAGTGCAGCTCCTCAAACATTCCTACCATGCCAATGATCAAATGGCAAATTTCTGTGCTGTAGTGGCCCAGGGCAAGCAGGCACTTCTTAAAATGGCTGCATCATCAAAAACAGTCTCCTGTGGTACCAAACCTGCCTACCTCAGTGCTCAGGCAAATTCCCTAAAATCTGTTGTGAAACACATCTATCCACATGCTTGATTATTAAGAACCACTTGGGACCCGCGCACATACGTTAAGTGGTTTCAGAATATACATGTATCATTCACAGAGTTCAATTTAGACTGGAAAAATCCACCACCTTGCTTTCCCACTTTTAAATAAAAGAAATCCAAGCAAGCTGCAAGTGGCTGAAAGTTTATCCTACTAATTGCCTTTCCCCCATCCCCAATATTTTATAAATAAGCATGTTACTACTTGCTTTTGAAAACATACTAAGCAAAATGGAAGGAAAATTAAGCTTATCTTAATCCTACAGAATACAGTAGGGCATTATCACTTACTGTTTTATACGGTAGGAGAAATCTGGTATAAAAAGTAGAAGTGAACATAAGCATTTTGGTTTTGGCCAGTTTCTCAACAG
The DNA here is from genome assembly GCA_025774025.1 of Xenus cinereus. Taxonomy (NCBI): domain Eukaryota; kingdom Metazoa; phylum Chordata; class Aves; order Charadriiformes; family Scolopacidae; genus Xenus; species Xenus cinereus. The sequence goes on along the minus strand of JAOXJK010000001.1, from coordinate 4,399,666 downwards.
TTTAAGTAACTGTTTCAAAGTCATTGAAAGTATTGTATTTAAGAAATCCCTAGAGCCTCAATTCAAACAGAATTTGAGGTGTAAGTCAACTGAAACTAAAGAGAAACTGGAATGGGTAATGAAATCTTTGTTTACTTTGAGTAAGGCCATCTACAAATGTTGCAGATTTCACTCACTCAATCTTCTTCCTGCAAATTTTGTATATTTCTATTCAATGTTTTTAAGCAGAAGTTGCATTCCACTTAAATGCAGGTGACTTCTACATGTAACATAAAGCAAAACATGAAAGTTAATTTATAGAACCTAGTTTAACAAAACAGCCTCTAAAACCCATCAATTTAGAGGCTTCCTGAGAGTATAAAACAAGAACTTTCGAATCTTCTTCACAGAGTTGCCCAGCAATATTCACTAAATCATTTGGTGAAATTTGGTGTTGTCCCCATCCCATTAGCTTACAGCTTTAAGTCACAGCTTAGTGGTTTAAAAGCAGGGTGCAGAGATCAGGACAAGTGTGTTATCCTCACCCTTTGGAGCTACTCCCCCTACTCACAGTTCTTTCCAGGTATGATATCTGCAAGTAGCTCAGTGTCTTGCAGATGAACGAGATCATGTGAAACCATCTAATTTTACCTCTGGCAACAGAAGGAGTCTGCTATGGTTCAGGTTCATATTGGGCACCAACTAGGATGTTGCCCAGGGGATGATAAGGCTCAGTGCTCTCAGCTTCAGGGCAGCACAGCTTACCTTCTAGTTCATCAGATTGCTCTCACAGAAATATGCCTATTCTCTCCCCAACAAATAGAAGTAATAACAACAATGCCAGATATTTCTTATTCTAAGGCTGAGAGCTTTCCACAGCCCGGCCACAGCCTACTAATGACCGCAAGGAGAGAGCACACTGGGTACCCTCCTTTCGTCCTCACTGCTCTCTCCAGGAATGTGCTAGTCACAGCAAGAGAATATAAGGCCAAAAAGGACAACTACACTCTTCTAACTTACCACCTTCCTGCCTTTTCAGATAATGGTATGTATCTGGGAATAGTTCAACAGCTTGTTGACAACCTAGATCAAGAGTGTCCACGCTGTGTCTATCCCAATACTTACAAACATTCAACCTATTCCATCTCATCCATCATCTCAGAAATGTTAAATCTCTGCATTTTAAAGCAACACAGACATGTACTTGAAATAAATATCCAGCCAGCAGTCCACAACATTTTCAGGTCTGCCTTTCTCAACTAGGAAGATCACAACAGGGTTTTGCATCCACTGTACAAAGTGCCATATTCTAGACAATGCATTCTTTTATTTGCTCCTAGCTTTATTACATGCAAGCACAAAATGCATTTTCAGACAGTAAAGATTAACTACAATCCTCAGCTACGTTTCTGGTATCCCATGGAATGAATGGCTACACGCTTTTCCAACAAAGTCGTAACTGACAGTTCCCAATCTAGTCTTAAACCACTGGAATAAGGTATCTACAGAAATATCTGGCTTATGCCAACTGGATATTTCCCCCTGGGTATCAAGTTGAATTCATTTAATCTGAGCAGAGCATTCAATCACCCCTCAAATAAGGCAGATATATGTTGTATCATCATACTTGCATTAAAAAAAAACCCAACCAAGTAAGTCACACCAGCAAAACCAGATTTTCTGTAGGCAGGAGAGGGTAGGAAGGTGACAAAAGTTACTGCTCCCCTAAGAAAACTGGAGCACAGAAATGCTTAATCAGTCTCAGTTAAGTTTGAAAAGAAAAATGCAATAGCTTGGCTTCCCATGGACTGTGGTTTTCGTCCATTTACTAATTCCCAGGAAAGTTGGTTGGACTCTTTCCACAGACTTCACGGAGAGCTGGATCAAAGCTTTTCCTACTATAATGATAGCCTTCCCATTCATCCTAGTTCACTATGACATTTATGCATGCCCATGCCACGAGGGAGGGTGAAAGAATATTTGGCTGAGATGTGCCTTTTCCCCCACAAAAATGCAATTTCTAAAGACTAAGACAACCACACTTCAGCCATTATTGGTACATCTGCTAGATCTTCTGTTAAAAGCAAAGTCCTCTCACTTTACTCCTAAAAAGGTGCTAAACAGCTATGAAGTACCTATATCAAGTTTCTACAATTTTGCATTACTGGCAAGCAAAGAAAATAAGCTAGTGCAATATACAGCGACACAGAAGATGGAGTATTAATTTGCGTATTATATTACAATAGCTATTCCTATGCCACTGGCAAGAACATTGGGGAATTACAGCTTCACTCCCTCATTCTCTTTTACCCTCTCTCACCCCCACAGCCTGCTCCGAAGGAGATGGTCATTTCCTGGGGTATGAAGTGGCATCCTAGATAACTTTCATATCTTTCGGTGGAGTTTAGTGGAACACAAATCTACATAACACAAGAGAATAGCATGGAGACAGGACAAAGCCATGGACTTTTATTCTGTCCCTTTTACATAGTCCAGAAATGTGTATGGGACAGGTGGTCATCTCACTCCATATGCCTACAAAAGCCTCAATGAGGCTGTCACTATTGGCATCAACTAGAGCTGCCTTCAGCCACCTCACGCTCTGTGAGACCTAACCAAATCCCTCTTTGCCCCATGTTTAGGGTGGGATACCTTCCCAAACATTGTGCATTTAGTACATTCCACATGCACCTGAAAACTTGACCCCAATATTTGCATTTCCATTCTATCTCAATAAAACTAAAAAGGAAAAATTATGAATATTGAAGTCCTGCCTGGTCCTTATACATGCTAAATAAGTTCTTAGAGAGACTGACTTTTTTTTTTCCCCCACACGACTATTAACATACCATACTTTTAAGCAGTAGAATTACATACAGATGGTATGTTCTTCATCACAGCTGAATTTGATCTCTGTTTTGATATTTTAATAACAAGGTAAAAACAGCATGTGCATAATAGCAGGCTGAGAAGAGTTTAAAAATAAGTCTTCTCTTCAAAAGTAATAATAGCAGCACATTCTCTTCTCTGCTGCTGCTTTAGGTAATGACTTTATTTGGGTACCAACTGTCAGATTCATGGAAACATTCTGAAGAGTGAGAATGTTGAAATACTTTCTATAACAGTGATCACAACAGCCATGAAGATGACAGCAAATGACTTTTCAAGAGAAGCACAAGACAGAGGCATTTCATAAATGTTCATCACATATTATCTGTATAACTCATCTCTCCTAGGTAAAGATTTCTATGCATTTGAATATAACTTTCACTGATCACAAGAAATAAAATGTGAAGTTTTATATAAAATTTTTCTCCCCTTTTTTTTTTTTTTAAGTTATCACC
>JAOXJK010000001.1:4371343-4387596 GCA_025774025.1 Xenus cinereus | reverse complement strand
ATCATAGAATGGTTTGGGTTGGAAGGGACCTTAAAGATCATTGAGTTCCAACCCCCCTGCCATGGGCAGGGACACCTTCTACTAGAGCAGGTTGCTCTAGCGGTGAGGCCACTCACAGTCCATCTGTGTGTCTCCACTGACCCTAGGTGATTAGTTGGATTTAGACACCTGACAGTCAAATTTTGGAGTCAGAAATTTCTCATAACTCACAGCACAATGGTTCCTAATCTACAACGAGGACCCATCACTAATGAAATCTATATAATCTTTAAAGGAGGAGCCTCACCCAGGAAAAAGCATAGCATCACTATTTTCTGTTTACAGCAGCTGAGGGTGTGAAAAAGCTCTTTTAGGTTGTCTGAGACTCCTCTCTGGAGCTGTACTGGAGGCTGTTCACATGTCCCAGTGACCCTAATGACTATGTTGACACTCAAATCCATGACAGCAAAGGGCAAATCCAGGAAGCAGTAAACTTACAACCTTCCTTCTACCCTAGGAAGCAGTAAACTAACAACCTGCTAGTCAAAAAATATCTTAGAAAAACATGATTAGTTGCTACGGCAATAAACAGCATGTTAGGTATTTTCGTGTCCTGAGCTATGCCTGATGCTGTTTCAGATTTGTATTCAGATAAGGCGATCACAGTGAAACTGAAACTCCCTACATGATAACTAGTTCTTACTAATGTCAAGGATGTTGCCTGAATTATATTATATACCGCAAGCAAGCATGTCCCATATTATGTTGCTGGATGGCACCCCAGAAATACTCATGAAACATTTGGCTTATACACTCTCCACTAGGAGGCAATCATTAAATCACTTTACATTTGCAGGTGAAGACCTTGACTTTGCACCTCATCTGTCCTGCTGGGTTCAGCAGTGGCTGCTCTTTGAGCACAGAAGCATTCAAAGCAAAAGTCACATGCACATACATATGAAAATGATTGCAGAATCATAGAATCATAGAACCCTTCCTTGGGTTTGAAGGGACCTTAAAGATCATCGAGTTCCAACCCTCTGCCCTGGGCAGGGACACCTCCCACCACACCAGGTTGCTCAAAGCCCCATCCAGCCTGGCCTTAAACCCCTCCAGGGATGGGGCAGCCACAGCTTCTCTGAGCAACCTGTTCTGGTGTCTCACCACCCTCACAGTAAAGAATTTCTTCCTGAAATCTCATCTAAATCTCCCCTCTTTCAGTTTAAAACTGTTAGCCCTCATCCTATCACTACACTCCCTGGTAAAGAGTCCCTCCCCATCTAACCTGGGCACTTTAGGTACTGGAAGAGGCTCTAAGCCTTTTCTTCTCCAGGCTGAAGAACCCCATCTCTCTCAGCCTGTCCTCATAGGAGAGCTGCTCCAGCACTCTCATCATCTTTGTGGCTCCTCTGGACCCGCTCCAACAGGTCCATGTTCTTCCTGCGCTGAGGACTCCAGAGCTGGACACAGTGCTCCAGGTGAGGTCTCACCAGAGCAAAGTAGAGGGGCAGAATCACCTCCCTGGACATGCTGGCCACACTTCTTTTGATGCAGCCCAGAATCCCTTTGGTGCTTCTGTGGTCTACAGTTTGATCATCAAACTGCCTTGGAAGACCGATTGACACCTGACTGCATCTCTGGCAGGCTGAGTGGAGATATCCTGGTTATCCATCTCTAGTGTGCTGTGGCCTTCAGTCTGCTCATCGCTCTAGGATGGCACTGCCTGACCCCAGACTAACGCAGTCATATGTCACATGAATTAGAATAAAACCTACTCATCTACGAACGAGCGCTTCCTGCCTTCCTTTAAACATCGCTTGTATCGTCACCCTCTGCTTATTATAGTGCCCAGTGCTCAGCCACAAGTGATCGCTTCCCCTTTCTCCCTTTACACTGCAGAGTATTGCACAAACAGAGAAAACCAGTCCCTACCCAAACTGAACAAACTGGTCACAGGGAGGGAAAACGCATTATTTGAGCAAGGTGGGACCAATGCTTGTTACCGGGCTCAGCAGAAGAGCCTGACAAAGAACAGGCAAACAGACCTGTGCAATATTAGAAGTTGTACCTCAAAGTTTAGGTATAAGGAAGGTCAGATCCAGGCTGGGACTTCTGAGAGGATTGGTGGTGTAAGTTAGACAGTGGTACCACTCCTCCGACAGGTAGGTGACAACCCTCTGCTTGGTCAGCTGGAGACCTACTGCCATCTCTACTGCAAGGAACCTGGAGAATAAGATGTGATGTTTGGGGACAGGTTGGGCAGGAGCAGCCTCCTCCTCCATGACCCCACAGTCCTCAGCAGAAACAGCAAAAGCAAAATTGCATCAACTCTCTTTAAGTGGTAAGCAAACGGCTGTGCAACATCAGCCTGGGATGGAGCTGCATTCTGAACCCTCTCCACCTCCTGCTCCACATCTTCCAGATTATCTTCCCAAATTCAGACATGCACCTTCTGAAAGCTCTCCTGCATTGTCTCTAGTTCTGTGCCCACCTCTGCAATTTTTCTCATTCTCCCTTGTGTCCTTAAGTCTTCTCACCTGAGGGACCGATGGTGACTCAGACACAGGACTGAGGCACTGAAGCAAGGATTGAAAGTTCAAATGTGGAAGAGTCAGTCTGTCCGCTTGCACACTTCTTTTACAACAGACAAGGAAAAATGGCTGTACAGGTACGACAGCCTGAAAGAACTTCCCTGGCTCAGTCACGTCATTGATATAGTCGTTGGTCTCCCTGAGGGGAGACCTTCTCCTCTCTATAACTACCTGAAAGGAGGGTGTAGAGAGGCTGGGGTCCGTCTCTTCTCCCAAGCCACAGGCGATAAGACAAAAGGAAACGGCCTCAAGTTGTGAGAGGGGAGGTTCAGATTGGATATTAGGAAATTTTTTTACACTGAAAGGGTTATTAAGCCTTGGAATGGGCTGCCCAGGGAAGTGGTTGAGGTACCATCCCTGGAGGTTTTTAAAAGACAGGTTGACATAGTGCTTGGTGACATGGTTGAGTGATGGTTTTTTATCGGATAGGTTGATGGTTGGACTAGGTGATCTTAAAGGTACCTTCCAACGCAGGCAATTCTATGGTTCTACGATTCTATTGCAAAGTCTGTCCCCTCTCTTCCAATATCTGGACAAGGGCTTTGCAAAACCAATAGTGAGACTGGCAAATACAAACACACACATATATAAATACTCACAGAGGCAGATGGGACACAAAGACTGTTCTGTTACTGCAGCTCTCCTTTGTCATCGGGGCATCATTTTTTATATCCCTAAGCTGCTGCCACCTCCTGTTTGTCCTGCTGCTGCAGAAGACGAGGCCCTCTCCTTGGCCTTAGATGTAGACACTTGTGGCGATATCCTGGGGTGTCTGGGGATGTTGTAAATATTGTAGACTATTTTGATATCCTATGTAGATGATACCCTTGCTACAGCCTGCATCTAAACATTTCTGCAAATTACACATGCATGACTCGGCAGTGTTAGGTTTATGGTTGGACTGGATGATCTTAAAGGTCTTTTCCAAGCCAAATAATTCTATGATTCTATGCATGAATATGGATTTGTATGCATTAATACCTTGCCTTTTGTTGTTTGTATGCCTTTAGATTAATGCACAATGTTTTCACTATTCAGAGTTTTCTGCCTTTTAAAAAGCATGTTTCTTCCCCTTAAATTAAGCTTTTAGCCTGCAACTTCTGTTACTCTCCTAGTAAAACCCCCACACAGACCAGTCCATATAACTTCTGGTTCCAGACATTTTACCACCTTGTTTTCTCCCACAAGCACATTCCCCCTGTCCCCAGCGACTCAGACAAAACAACCCCTTTCACTGGCACCAAACTAAAATCATGCAAGTATTTCTATTGATCCAGACTTCTGAAATGATTGGAGGTGTGCCCACTGTGGTGTAAATGAGCACAACCCTCCTCAAGTCAATGAACTTTTTCTGATTTACAAGGAGCTGGCTCTTTGACTTTTGCATCTTGACAAGTTGGATCTGAATTAGACCAGCAGTTCTTCATGAAAGTGAAATTCTGCATGCGTTTCAGAAGCCAAAGATATAATTCCTAAAGAGAATATATACTGCCTTATCATCACAGCTATTATTTAGCATTCATATTTCACTAGCATCTTGATATAGGCCATGGTGAAAAGCTATCATGTTAGAACGTGTCCAGACCTGTAAAAGTGACAATTGCTGTCCCAAAGAACTTGAAGACTCAAATAAAAAAGAACTGGGGGAAGAGAGGGACACTACTAGAATGAAATTGCAAAACCAGATGCATAGATTTCAATGCTAAGTGTACCCATATTACAAAAAGTCAGGGCCGCCTTGATCTTCCAATTGCAATATGGAGCTGATTCCCCATTGCTGAACACGCAATGGCCTTAGAAACAACATGAATTGAGAGTTTGTGCAGTGACTTTTTTAAACGTGCACTGACTTTTAGGGAAAGCCCACAATGAATATTAAACAAGCCCCTGCATTTCCTAGGGTAGGTGGGTAGGACCCGGCATTCCTGTCTCAGTTATGTGCGGTGACCTTTTAAAATCATTTTTGTCATTGCGCGATTCCTCTGGTTCTTCAACCTTATTCGTTCTGGGAATTCAAGAGAATTAAGTCTCTTCTGCTGCTAATAAATGCAGCCCTGGATTCCCTCACCTGGAAAAGGACTTTTTACTAATGCTCCTGTGCATGGAAGAGTGCTCAGAAATTATGGGAGCATTTGAGTACAAACCAGAGGCACAAATGAAAAGAATGGCTAGTTTCAACTCTTACTTCTGAGGCCTTTTGTGTTGTAGCACCTTGATGCCTTACACAACACCCGGATTAAGTCCAAATCTGCAAGGCTGTACTGAAAGATAAAACACAAAGCCTACTTATTGCTGAAGTCCCACTTAAGCCTTCGAAACAGACTTCAAGTACAATTAGAGCACTGTGCTTGCCTCCTGCAAATGGGGGACCTTCTACGATTTAATTTCAGGGTATGTTTGTGCTTTTTCTCATATAACCTGAAGGAAAGAACAGGATAAACCACTTTGGATCAGAGAGCAGAAAAGTGATTGTAGTTTTGTTTTTCCTCTCCATCTTTTGTTTTTCCTCTCTTTAGCAGGCACTACTGAGCAGGCTTCCAGCCACCTAATCCTTTCTGAGAGCTCTCTCTAAGAATCAAATGAAGCCAGAGGTTAAAAATTACTCATATACAGTCATGTTTATTGTTGTCTGGAAATCAAATCCGCCAGAGACAAAATAGCCTAAACTGCTATTGTGATGACCTACTTTTAATAATAAGCGAATGCTCCAGAACTGGGTAGGTGGGGTAGATGTGTAAGGCCCTTACAGCATGGCTAGGAGACATCCTACAGGAAAGGATGCTCTGGGGTCTTTTCATCCTTCAAATCCTGACCTTCTCTAAACAGAGATGTGACTAGATCACCAAGTAGGACCATGGCTTTCATCCGTTTACCAACACACGACAAGAGCACAGAAGATAGAGCAGCCCAGGCTTTATTGCATGCCAGGGGTCCAGAGGATTAGGTTGTCTCAAAGTTGCATTTTTGCTGCTGAAGTGGGAGGACAATCCACGAAGACTGTGATCTAATGCGCAGATATCGACTTCTTGATATGATCAATCAGCTCTTCCTCCCCCACATCTGTACTGTCACAGAGCAGCTCCTTGAAATAGCTACAAGAGCTTCTTTCAAATGAGCTCAGGTATTTCCGCACTGTACTGCAAGGCAGGCAGCAGCACCGGCATCCTCGAAACCAACCCAAGTGAGGCAACATCCTCTGTGTTCGTTCACACCTACCCGAAGCAAGTGTCCTCACTGCGTGCTGCCCCAAATCACCACCATGCTGTACGCGTGCTCTTCCTGCCCCTCCATCGCAACCCTCTCATCTTCCCACACTTCATGGCTTAGACAGCATACTGAAGGTCACCTATAGCACTAATCTGTTCTTAATTTCTTTCTCTTTTTTCTCATCTGGTCTCAGAACTCATGGCTGTGGCTTGGCTATGTGCTCACGGCTCATTATGACTTTCCTAAGAATGACTGAAGGCCACCCCATCAAGTCCTCAGAAGCATAACTCTCTGCTTTGAGTGATCCTCATGTTCACTGTGGTCAAGTGGTCTGGCAGGGTAGCGAGAAGCACCAAAAACTCCACACAGAATCACACAATGATAGATGATCTCCAGAGGTCTCTTCCAACCCCATATCATTCTGTAATTCTGAGCTTTCTGTAGCGTCTGCCCCTCAAGACCAGCTCTCCTGGCCACCAAGTTTAACACCTTTTAATCTTGTTTTCTTCCCTGCTACTGAAAATTGAGTCAAGCATGTCTCTTGCTGGGTGTCCCAAAGCTGATGTCACTGATGGAAAAAGTATCCTGGACACCCAGCACCCTCTGGTGAACAGAGACTACTATGGAAAGTCATCATTTTGAGATTTTTGTGGCCATAGTAGAAAGAATGTGACAGTGGTTCTCTTAACTAGAGCCTGATATGTTTCCATCAGCCAGCTCTGATGGTAAATGTACTCACATCAGATATTTTCATAGCACTGACAAGAAAAAGCTTTGACCTTTCACCTTAACCACTAAAAGAGAGAAAGCCAGCAAACCCACTCCTCACCCAAAATATTCACCACAAGGAGGTCAGGTCTGAAATGTTACCGTCAGCAGCCTCTCTTCACCCCAACTTACGTTAACTCTGCAGCGAAGGCAGATTTCTGGGAAATCTAGAAGGAGCGTGAACACCACAGCATTCAACTGAATAATTCATTATTAGCAAAATTTCACTGGGAAACACCACCGTCTGCTAGTGTTTTTGTTCTTTTGAATGGGCCAATTCAAAAGAATTAGCAGGCGAGCTAATGTGAGAAACACAGAGAGAATTCAGAGAAATAAAAATAAGACCTTCACAGGTCATCTTTGGCTCACACCTGCTCATGGGTAGGTTATAGAGGAGAGGTAAAAGTTACAGAAAGGGCTGTTTTTTGGCTGGCTGCTCCCAGCTACGAGGTGGCACTGGTGCAAACCAGGCACAGGGGGTAGATCAGTGCTCATTTTGTAGCACCAGGAAGGTGACAGCGTGGCCTCAGAGGACGGTGGAGTCGCAGGATGGCATCGGAGTGAGGGGCTGCTCGCCATCCCCAGTTTGGATTGGGAGGGAGGCAGAGTGGGCTGAGTCAGGGTTTAGCGAGCTCAGCTCACCATTTCTTTCCAGCTACATCTCAGTTTCACAGCCCCATTTGCTAAACCACTGATGACTTCTCTCAAAGCCTTTCTTGGAAAAAACCCTACCGAGATTGTGAAGACCACTAATGAGCATCTGCGTATGCATTTCGGTGAGTCTGCTTGGTGCTTACATCTCCAACAGTGGCTGTGTGCACATCTACCAGGTACCCCAGCTTCTGGAGTCTTTCCCAGACTAAATCAGCTCTTCCTTTGGCTAAATCTTCACTGCCTGGAGCTGCTTCTGGCATTAATTCATGCCATGCCCCAGGAAAGACTCTCCAATGGGACAAGACTCTGTCTTCTCCCCTGCCAAGCCTGACCTATCAGTTCTCACCACATGCCTTTCAGACAGGTCCAGGTGCAAAGGACACCTTGAGACAAGATGCCTGGGGACTCATGGCATGCAGATGTGTGACTGGTTACCCAAGAGCTAGACATTGCATTGCCCTTTTGTGTCCCTAAGCTTCAGTCCCCTGTCTATAAAAGAGGGAAAGCTGGTCCTTTTTAGGGCACAATAAATATAAATACATTAAAAACTATGAGGTGCAAATATACTGAATGGGAGACACTGATCCTGCCTTAGACAACTTTAGACGACTTCTCAACTCCTCACAGCATTCATTTAAGATCCAAATTTGTAGTAACAACATGGTGTCTTAATGCTCTTTCTGACAATCTATTTCATTTGAAAAATAGGAATCTGTGACTGTCTCTCTGCTGAAACTGCACAGATAATAAATAAAAATTTAAGAAGTCTGGATTCCTGGAAGGACGGTTCAAACCCCTTATGAGTGCATGATGACTAGATCAAATGCAAGACCCCATACTAGCTGGGCTGCTGGAGCCCATGAATTTGAAGAAGGTGACTATATCTCCAAGGAGATCATTGAATCATAGAATGGTTTGGGTTGGAAGGGACCTTAAAGATCATTGAGTTCTAACTCCTCTGCCATGGCCAGGGACATCTTCCACTAGACCAGGTTACTCAAAGCCCCATCCAACCTGGCCTTGAACACCTCCGGGGATGGAGAATCTACAACTTCTCTGGGCAGCCTGTTCCAGTGCCTCACCACCCTCATAGTGAAAAAATTCTTCCTGATATCTTCCAGGCTTGAGATCATCTGCCCGACCCCAGCAAGCATCATAAACATCTTCTAGCCGTGATGCTTATTTCAGATTTCAGTTATGCTGCAGCTTAAATCTCGGTATAGACATCAGTCATGGGAGGACACCATGGTGTGAGTTGTCAGCAGCAAAGCTCAAAACCCAGACATCCAGATCTAAAACTGAAAAACTGTCTCATGTTCAAACTAAAAAGCCCTGTATTGTTAGCACTATTGTTAGTGGCAGCACAAGATTGATCAACCTCCCAGTCATCTTGTCTTTCGAGTTCCCTCTAGAGGGGTGAAAATTTCAGTGTTGAATAGCAATACCCATTGTTACAAAGGTAAGTGTGAGCACACTTGAAATCCTGCTGATCTCTTAACCTCTGTGACCTTCCTGGGCAATGACTTCTGCTAATCCCAACTGAACTGAAACTAAAGTTCTTTTAACTGGGAAGACAGTAAATCCAGAGGGCATGTAAATACATTACAGAAAGAGTCTAATGCCATTTGGTTGCCCAAAGAGGCTGTGGAGTCTCCATCCTTGGAGATACTCAAAAACTGTTTGGACATAGTCCTGGGCTATCAGCTCTATATGGCCTTGCTTGAGCAAAGAGATTGGACAAAATTACCTCTAGCAGTCCCTTCCAATCTCCACCATTCTGTGACTCTGTGATTTCAAAGATCACTACTGTTGGGTTTGCTTCAGATTTCTCCGTGGAATTAATTAACGCTATCAAAGGGACTAGGAATGACAGAATATGTGTGCCAGCAGTCCCGCAACCCCCCAAACCGGGCAGTTTGTCTCCAAGGGTGGTCAACAAACAGGCCAAGCTTGGAGTAGGCTTTCAATGATACCCATTTCATTGTGCAGAAGCCAGTGAAGGGGTACTTCTTTCACACATGCAACAAGGGACTATTAATGAGGAAAGTAGAGGAGATATTAATCACAAATGACTTTGTATTTTTCTAGTAGTTTCAAAGCACACACCTCTCACACAGTGTCAACTAGAACTCGTGGTCACACACAACGAACCTTTTGGCTATGGAGTTGACTTGGGGAGGTTTTCACCTGCTCCCACCCTTCCACCACCTGCCCCACCTCTTGTCCACCACCACGGTGCTCACTCAGCGCTTCACATGGCCATGCCCTGTGAAAATGATGCCTGTTACAGGCAAAGGGCAACCCTTCTTTTTTTCTTTTCAGTTTTGCTTTGCTTGTTTTTCTTAAATCCAGACCATTTTGCTGCTCTGGCTGAGAGCGCAGGGTGGTGATCGGTTGAGTCAGCAAAGTGAGGAAGCCATAACACGGGGTGGGGAGGCAGGACACAGGCAGGAGGGAGACAGAGCGTGGGAACAAGTAGGTGAGGGCAGGCTTCCTTAACCTGTGCCTGAAAATGCATTTTATGCATCTACTTAAATTGATTATTTTGAATGCCACCAGCTGATGGCTGCTGGCAAACCATAGTATCAAGCCCAAAATGACTGAATAGGGACTGAGAAAAAGCTTTGAACCTTTACAAAATCACAGCTGAGCAAACCTTATGGACTGAGAACACATTTTGCGTCATATGTTCAGTTGGTCCTTGCTATGAGATGAACAACTCTTGGAGGGGACTGCAACAACACCAGTGATGCTGGTTGATTAATTTCTCTTTAGAGCTTGAAAGGGACAATACGTATCTCCAGTCAAGGAGTTCCAAGGAAGTAAAATCAGACTGGACCCTGTAGAAAGATTCTCCCATGATTACTCAAGCTTTTCTGATGAAGCCTGGGAGATATGCACTGTCACGGAGTATTTTGCAAGTAGTGTTGTTTGATTACTGCATTTCCTGTCCTTTTCTGCAGAGGATGGGGACCTCCCAAGCTGGAAATGTGTTACAGATGGGCAGACAGACCTCTCTTGGGAATGGGTGGTTGGGGGAGTGTCAGACCCACCGTAGAGTAGAAGGGATGAAGTGACCTCTAAGGTCCTTTCAAAGCCCCTTTTTTATGCTAGAAGAGACTGAAATGAAAACCTCGTGTTACATGCAGTGCACATTTTGAACAGAAATAGAAACCTTTAGGGAGGAAAAGAAAAAAAAAAAAAGAAAAAAAGCCCAGTTTTAGTGTTATTTTGACATTGAAAATGACCTAACCTGCTATATTTTCTTCTTTATTTTTCAAATGCATTGACTCATTAACTGAGGTTCAATTAATTCAAAGCAAAGAGGAATATTTTGCCTCCTTTTACAGAAGTTATTAAACGTGTTCCCTTGTTATTTTCCCCCCACGTCTCCTTTACATTAACAATAAATAGCAAGTAATCATTCTTAAAACCCAAACAACAAAGACCAAATATGCTGACAATGAATCTCTTCAGAAAGGCCCATTGCCCAGGCAAAATGCTCAATCAGTTTGATTTTGTTGTTTTTTGGTTGTTTTTTTTTTCTTACTGAAAATGTGGGTGGTTTTCAAATACAGGAAAGAAAACATGATGGCTTGTGGTGATATTTTCCACCAGAAAGATGCAGCTTTAAGGACTTTTGGTTTCCTGTGGTAGTTTGGGAGCTAAGTGGCCCAAAACGTTGTTTTGTGTGTGATATCCAGAAACTAATCCTGAGCCTAAATATTTGCAGGGCTGCAACTTTTCCTATAGGTGAAATGACCCTCATGTAACTGGCTGTCATGTCATACTCTGTCCCCCAAGGTGGGATCTGGTGTACGTAGGGGGGACAATGGGGTCAGCGAATGGGGGACAGACTATGGGGCTGCATCACAGCTGGGGGTACGCTATGCCCGAAGCTTGCACTCATTCAGTCCGTGCAGGTGGAGACGATGGTCCCCCGACCATCAGATTCCTGCCCAAATTGTAACAATAGCATCAGCAACCAGTGGAGCTGAAAACTTAACCTTGGGATGGAAATACTGTATCCAGCTTTGGAGTCCTCAGCACAAGAAGGACATGGACCTGTTGGAGTGGGTCCAGAGGAGGACCACAAAGATGATGAGAGGGCTGGAGCAGCTCTCCTATGAGGACAGGCTGAGACAGTTGGGATTGTTCAGCCTGGAGAAGAGAAGGCTCCAGGGAGACCTTATAGTGGCCTTCCAGTATCTGAAGGAGGCCTACAAGAGATTTAGATTAGATGTGAGGAAGAAATTCTTTACTGTGAGGGTGGTGAGACACTGGAACAAGTTGCCCAGAGAAGCTGTGTCTGCCCCATCCCTGGAGATATTCAAGACCGGGTTGCATGGGGCTTTGAAGAACCTGGTCTAGTGGGAGGTGTCCCTGCCCATGGCAGGGGGTTGGAACTAGATGAGCTTTAAAGTCCCTTCCAACCTAAACTATTCTATGATTCTCTGAAATACATGGGGTTTTAATTATCTGCAGCTCACCTTCACTTGAGGTGAAAGAATATCTTCTGTGTGCTTGTAGTACCACCACCAGACCCCGTGCCTCCCCAGTATAATGCACTCTGATGCAGACAGGAAGGACGGGTATGTAAGTTAATGGTGTGCGAGCAACTAAAATGCTCTGAAATTAAAAATCATCTGCCTCATGAAATGACCTTTTCGCTCCTGTTGCTAACAGGAATGGGTATTATACTCAGCTCAAAGTGTTCCAGAAAATAGAAGAGAACAACACAGAAGGTACCTGGACATGGCTTCATGTCTTCCGTGGCTACCTCAGTGGTGTGAAGGATATCCATAGGTTCCCCTCCTATACCTGTAATCATATTTGTTTGACTGTTAACAGCAGCAAAGACCACTAGTCTCACAAGGCTGGGTGTGGTCCTGCAGGATTTCTCATGGTCTTCTCCAAAACCCTTTATCCCCCAAATTTCTGGGGTTTCCTTTCCATCTTGTTGCTCCTCTCACAGGCTTCTAAGCCATTTTCTGCCTCCAGATACCACAACCCCAAGCATTACACATAATTTTATGGCACAGGAAGAAGCCGTAGGACTGTTGGAGCTGAGAAGGTCTCCCAGGAAACATCCCGAGCCAAACCCACCTCTGCACCTGCAAGCTCTTAAAGAGGTGCACAGAACAGGTACCACCTGGCCCTCCTTTCACACAACAACCCCATCTGAAGTTGGACCTGTCTGGAAGAGAGACGTTTGAAATACTCATGGCCAAGAATGTAACACAATGGGACAAGAAAGACATTGAGGTTCTGGAGCGTGTCCAGAGAAGGGCAACGAAGCTGGTGAGGGGTCTGGAGCACAAGTCTTGTGAGGAGCGGCTGAGGGAGCTGGGGGTGTTCAGCCTGGAGAAAAGGAGGCTGAGGGGAGACCTTCTTGCTGTCTACAGCTCCCTGAAAGGAGGATGTAGCCAGGGAGGGTCGGTCTCTTCTCCCAAGGAACAGGTGACAGGACAAGAGAAAATGGCCTCAAGTTGCAACAGGGGAGGTTTAGGATCAATATTTGGAAAAATTTCTTTACTGAAAAGGTTAGGAAGCCTTGGAACAGGCTGCCCCGGGGAAGTGGTGGAGTCACCATCCCTGGCAGTATCTAAAAGACGAGCAGACGTGGTGCTGAGGGACATGGTTTAGTGGTGGGTTTTGTCAGTGTGAGGTTGATGGTTGGACTCGATGATGTTAAAGGTCTCTTCCAACCCAGGCGATTATATGATTCTAAGATGAACGAGCAAAGACTTCCCTGTTACTTCTCCTCTGCACCCCTCAGCAACACCCCCCCCCCTCCAACCACAACAACAAGGCTCTGCAGCCTGAAAAAAAAAAACCAAAACAAACCAAACCAACCAACCAAAAAAATCAGCTTGTCCTAATTATTTCCTTCATTTTGGTGAACTTTTCTTTGCGGCCACGGTCGCCCTGCCAGGAAAAAGGGGGTTCTGTGCGCGCAGCCCCAAAGGGGGGGTCCCTCGCAGGACGGGACACACAACAACATGCGTACAACAAGCCCTCAAAACAGATGATCAAAAATCAGTTCTGAAATAAGCTTAGACCAGATCTTACTCTTCCAAGAAAAATAAAACAATTTTAGACTGTTGAATACATTCATTTATACAGCCTATGCATTTCCAAAAAGCCAGTTAAATCTTTTGTCTTAAAGATATAGGCAAACTTCTGCACCTCCCAAAGGTAGATAATACTAACCCTCATCTCTGCCATCAACTGCAAAAGTTAAGAATAAAAATACTTCACCTTTACCAGTAGTTAACCTCTGCAAAACAAGGCTAGTAGAAAAAACTGATATAGTAACCAAATCCTTAGTTCCCAATGGCAATAAAGCCTGAATATAGTAATCAAGTGATCTACTACAAATTGAGGATACAAGAATATTGCGCTTATCCTCCAAAAATTTTGATTTAGTGGAAGTACTGCCTATGGTACTTGAAGACATTTTCGTGAAAATGTTAAATTATTGCCTTCCTCTTTAAGGGCAGCCACAATAAGGGATATTTGTCTGCTGATGCTCATGAGAACTCAAGCATAACAAATGCTAAGTAACTCTAGTGTATAAAGAAATAATTTTTAAAACTTAAAAAACACCAACCCACATTACAAGCTGTAACCATATATCTCAACAGTATGACAACTGTAATTGACAGCAGCATTTGTCTAGTTAATCTAAACTTCTGGGATCAAAGTAAATCAATAGCAGGAGAAAAGAGTAAAATTAATCTGCTTGCCTGCTGGTATTCGTGGGACTTCGATTTATACCTTTGTTTCAATAGTACAAAGCAAACTCACACTTATTCTGCTATGCCTCAACAAATTGCAGTTTCACAGCCATATACCAGTCAATGGACACAACAGAAAATCTAGGACCTAAAAAAACCCATTCTCATCTTTATTGTAGCTCTATGCTATTATAATACAAATAAAGACTGTATTTCTGCTCTTATTATGCAGATATGCTCAAAGTGCTATCACATACACTACCACCATCAATTTCAATTGACTTGCTCTGATTTCAAATTAGTGTGTTTCATCACTTACTAAGTTTAGCTTAACTAATGTTGGTATTAACATATTACAAACAAGAGTCTTCGTGGCTCCTTTGTCAGCACAGTCTTTCACTACTTGAAATACATGCCCCTAATTGAAAGACCAAGTTGTTACCCAATGTTTAAGAAACCATGCTTTTTCACACTTTTTAAGGTCCAGGTATCACCTGACTAGGCTATAATACACTTACAGAATTTAATCTACAATCTACACTAAAATATGCCATTTAATCTTTTGAACCAACAGTGAAAGTAAAGTTTTCAGAAGAGACAGGTTACAGTCTTCTCCAGTTCTTCCCAACAAGCTTTTCTACTAAGGTCAGTAACTAGCTAAGGCCTTACAAATTCTATTTCACTGGAAAACTACCTAATACCATCACGTATCTGCCCTCTTGAACTTTTCTCAGAAACCTGGATCACATGAGTGAGCACATTAGCTTCCGCCTGTCACAAGGCTGCAGTGTGACAGGCTCAGCTAAATGCTCAGACACAAAACCTTGTCAACAGGGGCCTCAGAAATCAGCTTCTGTTTATATCTCTAAAGGCTGCCAACTCCAACAACCCACAGAACTAAGGCAGCTGAGCATACACCCCACTGTAAGAGGAAAATATGAAATTCAATTAACATGACTACAGCTTCTTTTCTAGAGGAAAAGGGAGTGCAGATACTTCAATCAAGAAAATGCAGCATCATGAGGTAGGCATTTCAAACAGACATTTTCATCTCTTATTTCACAGCAAGAGCAGAAAACAAATGGCTACGATCAGCGACCTAAGAGATAATTACTCTCTCACAGCCTTACAAATATATTCCCCAAGCTTTTGGTTGGGTGGTTACAACCAAACCTTTGCAAAAAAATATAAAGATTTCTTCTACTCCCAAAAGGAGAGTCAACCCTCAGAGATGTCCCTGTTTAACCCTAATCTCCCAACATAAAAAGAAACTATTTTATTCAGCATGTTAACTCAAACAGTAATTTACGTCACTGACCTTCACAGTTACTTGCAAATTTACCCAGCTAAACTAAAATGTGAACATAAATACTTGATTATTATTATTAAAGTTAACAATCTCATAAGATAACTTTTTAGTTCCAAATTACAACTAAGCTGAGGCATAGTCAACTTTAATAAGGGCAGATATTTAGATTATTTAAATGATCAATATAACTAAGCTCTTTCTTGCACACCAAGTGTACTTCCAATAAACTACAGCTGAATCCTAACACTTATTCACTGTGTGAAATGCATAATAAATGCACTTAAAGTTATCCTAATACTTAATTTAATATAATGAAGGGAACACAAATACAAACTAACTTTAAATCAATACTAAAAGCCTGGAATTGAGTCAAACATGTGGATGAAGTAGCTGGTCAAATAAATACCTGAATATCCTCAGCTAGAAAATGGACGACAAAAAAAAAACCAAAACGAAAACCAAACAAACAGCAAGGAGCCAGATGGGATCCACCCAAGGATACCAATGGAGCTGTCGGAAGTGCTCACCAAGCCACTTTCCATTATTTATCAATCAGCAGTCATGGCTAACCAGGGAGGTCCCAGTTGACCTTGAGTACTGTGTCCAGTTTTGGGCCCCTTACCACATAAAAGACATTGAGGTGCTGGAGCGGGTCCAGAGAAGGTGTCCTGGTTTGAGGTAAAACAGAACCAACTTTCTGTTCAGTAATTTTACTTTTCCAGCTGGGCCTCTTCTAACTAACTAAACTCGGAAATTAACAGCATGTTGTTCAGAAACTGTTCACTCTCACAGGGATAAGACCTGATTATACCAAGGAATGGTATGCAGAGAGGCCCTTGCTTGTACTTATTGCTATAACAACCAAGGTCAGGCAAATCTGTTATTTGCCCCACTGGAGGGTCAGAAGCGGAAAAGTGTAGAGGGGTCACACCTGTAGGGAGGAGCGGACAGGACAGGTGACCCAAAACTGACCAACAGGGTATTCCATCCCATCTGCATCATGCT
>JAOXJK010000001.1:4349930-4371243 GCA_025774025.1 Xenus cinereus | reverse complement strand
GGCCGGGGGGGGGTCCCGGGGGCGGAGATGGGAAGGCGGGGTGTCGCCGAGGAGGAGGAGGAGGAGGAGGAAGAGGCGGCGAGGGCAGCCCCGGCGGGGCGGGGGCGGTTGCGGCGGGCAGCGCTGCGCTGCGCCGGGACTGCGCGGGCGGAGCCGAGGTTGCGCCGGGGCTCGTAGACGTGCCGAAGCCTTGCTGAGCCACGCCGGGCTAATCCCAGCCCAGCCGAGCTGGCCAAATCGCTCGGCTAGCAGGTACAGCCGGCGGAGGGGAGCGGAGAGCGCCGGAGCGGGGGGGGGGGGGTTGCGCGGTGTCCCCCTGCGCGGTGTTGTGGCGGAGCGGGCGCAGGGGGCGCGCAGGGTAGCGTGGGGCGCGCAAGGGGTGCGGAGGGCAGCGCCGGTCGGGGAGCGCAGGGGGTGCGCGGGGCGGTGCGCGCAAGGGGTGCGCAGGGCAGCGCTGTTGGGTGCGCGCAAGGGGAGCGCGGGGCGCGCAAGCCGTGTGCGGGCAGAAGGTGCGCAGCGGGGCAGGGACAGCGAGGAATTTTAGGGCACTCTGCTACCGTTGGCATCTCGTTTTACCTGGGGTTCAGGACAGTCTGCTCCAGCTATCGGTTCTCCTTCGTTAAGGGATTTTAAGAGTTTCAACTTGAAATCTAACCAGGCGGTTCTTTTCTTTTCTTTTTCTTTTAGATTTTTTTTTTTTAAATAAGAAGAGTTTAAATTACTTTCATGTTCTACACCTGATGTGCGAGTGTTTGTGGTTTCATAATCACATTTTCCTGCCTTTAAAAAAAAACGTGTTGTTTTCTCTCCCATGTGACTTCATGCAGTACAAAGAAGAGGGGAAAATGAGAAAAACAATGAAAACTGATGATAACCAAAGTGTTATTCAACACAGTAAACAAACTGGGGAAAATAGAGAGGGAAAATACTTTCCCCTGCTAGGCTCTGTGATGTTTTGTAGGTGTTTCTTGGTTACAGCAGCATGTAATAGGACAGCCAGATAGAAGTCTTGGTTTACAGGAGATGCTGTTATCTCAGTAGCTGGATATATCATTTTCGGATCGAATTTGAAATATTCTACAAACTAGCGCTTGTGTAAGCTTGAAAGCAGATTTGAGCGGTAAAGAGAAATGAACTCTCTCCATCCCTCCTCCGCTGCGGAGTGTTGAGAGCTGCATTTCCTTTTGAAGGAGGGGACTCGAAAACCCAGCCTGGCTGCTGGGTCTTGAGAGCTGGGTTATGTTCCCTGCATGCATGTTGAATGCTAATGAAGTTAAACACTTGGGTGTAATCGGTTCCTTTTTAGTTGTAACTACAATGCAACTAAACTAACTTATCGGCTGTACTTTTCTCTAATCTCCAGTAGTGTGATACTTTGCAGGGGTGGAAAGCTTTTTAAGGGCTCTCTTTTTTTTTTTTTTTTAATTTCCACCCATGAAACAACAGTAGCAAAGAAAATAACTTCAGCAGCTGAAAGCCACTCAATTGAGTCATGCTAATAGCAGATTATTTAGTAGGGTTACTAGGGCAGGAAGAGATAAAGTTTCACTGAACTTGTTATAAAAAAAAAAAAACAAACCAAAAGGCGGGGGGAGGGAGAAGCAGAACTATTTGTGGATTTGCGGTGAATAGGGCAACGTTCTGACTTTGGTATTTTTGAACAGTCAAATTCTTGAAGTCCTGAAGTGCTTTTTATATTCCTTTTATTTTATCCTTCTTTGTGATTGAAGAAAGGACTCCACATCCCATTTGAGGCTGCCAGGCATATTTGAGTTTCTGGGGAATGTGCTTTAGGAGCCGAGTCGAGGGACCAGCAAGGAGCACCTGCTCCAGGGAGGTTCCTGTCCCACCTGTGGTGGAGCAGGGCTGCATTCAGCTGGAGGTATCAAATGGCATCCTGGGACAGCTGCTTTCCTGGAGCTCACAGCTCACGGTCCCATTGAGCTGGTGTTGGCTGAAGAGTTAAATCTGGACCCCAGTGTAGGCATGTTGTTGCATCTATCTCAGTTTTGGTATCTAGGCTGGATATGAGACTTTAATGTCCACCAGCCTTCATTTGCCAAAGCTCCCTGAGCCGTGCTGAACCCCTCATTTCCTCGCATGACCTTTTGGCCAAGCACTGGGATGACACATGATGGATGAAGCAAGTAATGCTCGGCCTCTGCAGAGGTTTCTGGCTTGAAAGACTCCCTGCATTAAGATAATGCCACAGTTGCACAGCCATAGGCAATGCAGAGTTTAGACTTTCTCCCCTCTTCTACATGATCTTAGGGATTTTTTTCCAAAGCCTTATTGAAGATTCAGATCCCTTTCCTGAACCTCCATCCTGTGTCTCAGCAGCCCCCCTGTGCCCAGGCTGTTTTTGTAGCCACACTGCTATACTGGGTAAAACTTTTCTTTTTTCTTTTTTCTTTTTTTTTTCCCCCCTGACCAAGGAGAGCTATGAACAGAGAGTTGTTACGCTGCCAGGGTGGAGCTAACTAATTATTTTTTTTCTACCTCATGTGTGTTTCCTTTCAAAGAAAGTCACTCGGTTGACTCTCATCAAAGCTTCTCACAGATGCACTGCGTGCCTCTCTGTCCCATCAGGGGTGAGGGCTTCAAAGGAAAGGTTTAAAAGAGGGAGAGATGAAGAAAGAGGGATGGAGGGAAGAAGAGCCCCAGCAGTTTAGCCTTCCAGCATGACAAGTTTTTATTTTTCCTCCTTGGCATCAGGTTAGTCTCTGTACATCCTCCCGCTTTGCCCTGAAGAAGGTGATACCGTGAATGCAATTTCTGATGGCAACTTTTTGGTTTCTTCTTTATTGTCTGGATTTAATTGCAAAGAGCTCTGCAGCAGCCTTGGATGGAGATGAAGTACTAACCACCCTCCAGGGCTTTGTCAGGAGGGCTGCTCTGTAGGAGCTGCTGTTGGCTTTTTACAGATGTGTTTGTGGATCTAAGTTAAAACACTTGGCTGGGAATTCTGCTGTTGCTTCCCACTTTGCGGAAGCCAGGATTTGGGTGAGCAGAGTCTTGTTCTTTGCCTGAGCTTTGTAAAAGTGCTTCTCAAAGTAGAGAAGGAAAAGAAAGTTGATACGGTAGCATGAACATCCCAAACCTGTACGCGTGAAAGCATCTGTAGGACTAAGCAGAGCTGTGATCCTGCGATTGCAGGTACCTATGGCTTAGTGTGCATGCACAGTTCCCTCGCAGGGTTTCACACGTGCTCTCTGCCTGTTCTCACGTAGAAACGTTCACTGGATCGTGTTCGTGATTGGCATCAGAAGGCCCCCGAGCTCTCCGTGACAGTTTGTTTCCATTCCCTGGTGCTGCTCTCTCTTTGCCTTCACTTGTGCCCGAACCAGAGCATCCGACTCCGGGTTGCAGACCCGGCTGGAAGGAAAACATTGGCAAAGGCAGCGTAAACTGCAAACCCTTCTCTGTAGCCAGTTGCAAAATGCTGTCTGTGTCAGTGCTTGTTCGTGTTAATTTTGTGGTTTATCAGGCCTGCTGGAGATTTTTAATACGTCACCACCAACCAGATCGCATCCAGCAGTAAAGATAGCGTTTATTAACTGGGATGATGTGTGTATGGGACGAACCCAGATTGCTTTTCAAATTACACGCGGCTGTTTTAGCAACGGATAATTCCTCTGGTTTGTATCGTACCTCGTAGCAACACCATTGCTTTGGGGCAGCTTGCTGGGTCAGGATTGTGCCACCTCGTTTTGGTGATATTTTTCATTCCACCTATGTGCAAGAATCCTATCCTGTGTTTGTTTGGTCCTTCTGGGCAGAAACGCTGCGTGGAAGAAGCGTGGGGTTGTATAGGATGTACCCAGGGCGGGATGAAAAGAAAATGGTGCAGCTTTCATGTAACGGTACCTTGTCTCTCTCACCACGGTGCCATGTGTGGGGTGCAGATGTAGGGTTCCTTTATCTCTAAAGTTAATTTCTTGATATTTAGCTGAGTCATAAAGAGCCCCGAGATCGACAGATTATAAGCTCGAGATAATATTTTTGTGTTTTTTGTGAATGGTCATTTCCCACATCACGTTTGACCTGGTTTGGGCTGGCGTGCTCCTCGGTAATTTGCTGCTTCAATTATTGTGTCTTTTAATTTGTTTGGCATTCATTCAAAAGAAGTGTATCCCCTTTTCCCTATCATTGTCAAGTACAAATGACCCACTTATCTCTGGGAGATACAATATAGTCAGAGCATATGCATAGGAAATACCAACCCTAAAAGGCAAAAAAAATTCCAGTTGATAAGGGAGTGAGAGCAGGGACCTTATGAATCTTGTGGCCATCTATGTGTTGGACTCAGTCTGATTCTGCGACTTCTGTTCCATCTGCTGAACTTACTGTTTCATCAGGGAAATGAAGGAAGTCTTAATGCTGAGACCAGTTTAGGGCATCCTCACCCTGCTAGCTCAATGGGTGGCCAAGCGTTCTAACCTACAGGGGTTTGACTCACCCTGTCACTAAAGCTGTCAAGGACCTGCCCTGCATGTCAGTTCTGGACCTGGCTATAAAACAGGAGTGAAACCTCCTCACTTTGCATAAAGAGTATGAAGAAAGTAGCTTGGAACTGCCTGGGAGGTGCTTGTGGACAAAAAGAGGTGTCTTAGCCAGCAGAACAATGTAAAAAACCTCAGGATATCCACAAATCAGGCCAAGAACTTCACTGAGCAGTCGTACTGGGGCTGTGTGTAGGCTTCCAAAATGAAACAGAGCAGAAAAGATCATTCTGTCACCCAAGGCCAGGGCATCTCCATCAGGAGATGATGCCACTTCTCCAGAAGCAGAAGACAATCTTTACAGAGAAACTGTATCTTTCACGGCATAATTTTTTGATTTGCATCTTATCAGTAATGCCTGATGAATACCTGAGTTTAGAAAAAAGCTCTGCATCTTATCCCCAATGGTTATGAACTAGAAAAACAGAAAAAGCAATTATAAGAAGTGTCTTTTTTCATGAAAAATATATATTAGTTTACCAAATATATATTAGTTTACCAAATTATTACTGGATTGAAATAATCTCATAGTCAAGGACACATACAATGATGAAAAATTCAGACAGTTTTCATCCAGGGTTGCCAGACCATTAACTTTTAAAGGAAAGAATTTCATCTGACATCAAAGAGAGGTGCCTATAGAAGGTGGTTGGAGCATCTTCCCTTCTATGTACAGGAATTAAAAGGTGGCAATAAAAATCTTTCTGCATTTAGCACATTATAATTATCAGCAAATATGACAGTAGCAGGACTGTGTCCATAATTACAACTGCTCTCACTAGGAGCTGAGGATGAGATAGTGCATGAATGTTTAAAAAAAGTTCATCCTAAGGAGTTTACATTGTGCGTAAGAATGAGTTATAGCAAAGGTAGTAAAAGCATGGTACATATGGAAGTGGAAATGGTGAAAGAAGGAGATGGAAGGAGGAAATCTTGCAACCTTGTGTGTTGCAAGATCACAGCTCTTCATGGGCCTAGTGACATCCTCCCAGGTAAGGTGTTAGAAGATCAGGGTCTGAGCTGGAAGCTTCAGGTTTGTTGATTCAGTTGGTTTTAGAGGACAAGAGAATCACGGAATGGTTAGAATTGGAAGAGACCTTAAAGAACATCTAGTTCCAAACCCCTGCCATGGGCAGGGACACCTCCCACTAGACCAGGTTGCTCAAACAGAGAAATTTGAATAGAGAAATAAAGGTGGTTTTCTTTCCAAAACACAGAAAATATTCAGGTTGTTTTAGTTCTTTAGTGGAAATATTTTGGTCCACAACAAAAGTGTTTTGATTCTGAATGCTGTTATTGTTTGTCATGGGAATTTAGTTGAGAGATGGAACATGCTTTTCCATTCAGTTGATTACCTGGAGCTTCCAAGATGTACCATGACCTCTTTAAATGATGACTCTATCCCAACTGTCCTTGGCAATAGTTTTCATGGAAGATGTGGTCCTGTGTTTAAACCTCGTTGACAAAAAGAATGAGGATATGGGGGGAACCTTATCTGTAGTTTCCATGAGGCATTATCATAGGTTGGTTGAATCAAAACATTTCAGACTTTGCACATCAGTTTCCTAGAGCAAAAGACATAGCTTTTCTTCAGAAAATATTTAATATTTTTTAGTTGTAAAAGGAGTTCTGTATCAAATATGTTTGTCAGAATTTTCTATGGCAACAAAACCCACCAGCTCACCACCTGCTGCTCATGGAGGGTTGTATCATTTAGAAAGGCAGAAAAATGATGGTTGAAAGTGGTTTGAAAAGGTCGTTCCAGGCAGTGGTGGTAACATGGGAGAAGGTGTGAGTGTGCCTGCAGAAGTGGATCATGGAGTGGAGGAGGTAGGGTAGACCTCAGACGCCTCACTGCAGCAATCTGGGGCGGGAAAAACCCCGTGTAGACAGACAGCCTGAGAAGGTGGTGCTGGTTACAACCAGGTGGGTAGAAGATAGATAGGTATATGGTGAGAGGTGGGTGTGGGGCTGAGGACGGCTGGTACATTGCTCTGTACTGCTGGAGAGGGAAGGTTTAAGCTAGAGATTCACCTGTGTTTAGGTCTAGCACATTGTACAGAAGTGCTCTTCAGTTTTCTTGAAGCTTTGGCTCTTAGCATTGTTCCGGGGCATGAGGATTCATGCCTACACACCTCTCCAGAACAGCTAAGACAGGAGCATCCTTGTTCCTTGCTCCATGTAAGAAAGAAAGAGATACCTCCAGAAAATGTGCCTGGGACAGAGTGAGCTAATTATCTCCTGTTAGGTGATAGGACCTTTCTGCCTGCTGCTTCTTCATGGAAAGGAGAGCTTATAGCCCCAGAACCAGAACTCAGACTCTGCAATAATGCAAGCATGCCTTTTCCTCAAACTCCCACCTTAGGGGCAATACAGAGCCACTTTTTACTTTCAGGGTGAAAGAGGAGGTCTCCAGAGATCCAGGTGAACTTAGTGAATCCAAATGTTCATCTTATATAGCACAAATCAAGTCCCAGTTCAAACTAAAGCGGTGATGCCTGGTCATGTTCCCCCAGTGATGCTTCTTTTCCTTGCTTGGACCATCTTTGGTGTTGAGCAGGCAGAGGAGTGGGACCTGCTGCCCACTCTTTCCAGCTACACCTGATAGCTGGTGTGAGCCACTGGGTGCGCTCGTGAGAGCGTGTCATGTTCTTTATTGCGTGTCTGGAGTTACTGGATGTGCTAATAAAATGACAGTGCTGAGCACTGTGCTGCAGTCAGCAAGACCATTTAAGTGTCAGCACAGTCCCACGTCTGGTTGTGGCCTGTTTGAGCAGCGGTAGCGTATGGTAGGGACTGCTCCCTCTAGGCAGGATGGATGAGGGTCTTTTGAGGAAGGGAGATATACCTAAGGGATGGATGTGTTTTTCCTCTTGGGATCAGAGAAGATATCTTGGTCCACTTGGTGTAGGACGTGTGTGTCCGTGCACTGCTGATCACAACAGATCACTTCATAAGATCAAAATGCCAGTTTGGGTTTAGTAGGACCTTCAAGACCCAAAATCACTTACAGCATATGTGCAGGTACAGGACAGAAAGGAGATATACCCTTGCCCTCAAGGAAGGATATAGCCAGAAAGGGGAAGTGAACCTAATGAATTGTCCTTGCGTGCTGCATATAGCAAGTTTTGGACCTCGGCAGAGAAGCTGAGAAGAAATGGGTCTCCCTGGTCACCAGCTCCACGGACCTGCTCCTTACTGCTATGTCTAGGCCAAGTGTTGTGGACCAAATCAGAGCCCTAAAAAGTCATCTATGAAGGCATAGACTCATCTGTTTCTTGCCTTGATAAGTATGAGGCATTTGAAAGATCCAGGAACAGTACAGCAGACAATTTATAACCCAAACAATAGCTCTAAGTCAAACACAGATTCCTCTTCTGTCATGACATCTGGATATTTCATTGCAGAGCAGCCAACCCCCACCAGGCCAGGAAGTGCAATTCCTTCCTCAGTTGCCATTGTACCACATGTTTTCTGGAAAAGCAAACAAACCCAGTCCATCCCACTAAGCAGAAGCGCTGTCCCACCACTATCCATGCATGCATTTGCTGAGGGCGGGGATTTAACGTAGCTCATCTTGGGGATGCAGGGATCAAGGGTGAAAGAGGATATGTTCTCAAAACAGTATGGCTTCATCTGACTTGTCACTTTGTGAAGTTATTCTGCTGTTTTGTGGGAGAAGAACCCCTCTGACAAATATACTCACGACTTTGGACTGCCTGAAAGTTTTTTCTTGGGTTTGGTAGGTGTGTACTTTGTTCCTGTCTGTCCTCAGTGATGCATTAACTCAACACTTTGGACTCAGTTCTTTCCTTGGGACGAAACACACAGCAGCAGTAGCCTCACTCTGAGCTAAATGTCTCCTTCTGAGAGGCCAAATTTAACCTGTAACCTAAATAAACTGCCCAGGTATGTGGCCTTAATTTTATTTTTAATTAAAAAGAAAAGAGAGAAATGCCAGTGACAGCAGGATTATTTGCAAACACACACACACGTAAGTCTGGAGTAAACTTTCCTGAAACGTGCAGGCTTGTTGCAGCTTTGCCTTGGCACAAGTGAAGAACTAATTCAGATTGGTCTTTTAATGACCCACTGATTTTGTAAATAGCAGATAACAATCTACAGGGGTACTCAAGGCTCCACAGCCAGCACCAGGACGGTGGCCAAGCTTTCGGGTCATCTAGTACCATACATCCCCGTGAACCTTGCTCTGGACTTCTGCAAGTACACTGGGAGCAGAAATTTAACTTCTATTTTGTTTCAAAATTAACTTGCATATGATTAATTTTTTACTTGGATTCAAGCCTTTTCTTCTGAGGAGGTTTTTGATGTGGTCATTTGATTTTGCTGTGGAGTTTCTATATGCTGGTGAGCCCAGTCCTCCTCTGATGTACAAGTCAGGAATCGCTGCCGTGGGGCTGAGCGAAAGAGGAGGCATTTTGGGCCTGATACGTCGAGAACAGAGAGAGTAGCTGAGGCTTATAGAGCTTTGTTCTGGCTTGTGAATGGGATTTAGACAAGGTCATACCCTACTTATCCGCGCAAGCCAGAGAGACAAATGCTGATGTGGGAGTCTCTGCTCTTTGTCTTGAAGGACCGGGTGCGTGTCGAGAGCTGAAATTTACCCAGGTTTTCCCCTCCCACCCTTTCAGTAACACTTGCTATTTATGTTTTGATTTATAACATTGGTGAAATAGTAAAGAACTGCATCCTCCAGCTTCCGTTTTCAACTCCTCTGTCCCCTCCTCCCCCTCGTACACGGGAAGGGTGTTTGTCTGGGCAACTAGAGCCGTTGTTATTAAAACATTTGAGCAAATTAGATAGAGAAAGTCTCTTGAAAACAGTTCTGCTTCTCCCTGTCCCCCCTTCATCAAAGCAAGGTGGTTTTTTCTAATGTTTTTTCTAGAGAAATTGGAAAGGGTGGTGCTTTTACCGAATCTCATCATTAGAAAATTCAGTTACACAGCTTATGTTCATTTTTCCAGTTACTAGTTACTAGTGTTGTCCTTCTGCTGTATTTATAACCAGATTCAAATTGCACAGAAAGCAAAATAAAGGTTTCAGAGAGTTTTCATTCAGAGTCTGTTGTACTTAAGCAAAGCTGTAGACCATCATTGTGTCCTCAGCTTATTCCTCTCTCTCTGCAATACATGTATTCATTTGAGTCTCGATGCAGACAGAGACCCATAAGCTGATCTTTGAATTTGCTTAGCAGCTGGCTGGTGAGACACTATGGCTGGGAGCCATCCCCTCTTGTCTCAGAAGCCCAAATGCCAGACAGACACCTCCACCTGAACTCACTGCCTGATCTCTGTTGGCTGTGGGGAGAAAGAGGCATTTGAGGTCACCAGGCATTTGACCCATTTTAGTCAGCTACATGGAGATAATGGAAATTGAAAACCCAGCAGGTCTCTTTCTTTCTGTCATTTATGAAGGGAGCCTGGGGTGAATAGTCCATGTGGAAATGTATACAGAGTAGGTAGCAGAGCAGATTTCTGAAGTTGTGTCAGGAATCCCAGCTGTATATTGGTTTGTTTGGGCAAAGAAAGGAAGGAAGGGGACCTCTGGTGTGTCAGGATCAATAGATGGACCCATATCTCTGTGGGAAAAGTTGCCATAGGGTGGTTCCTGGGGACTGTGGTCCCTTTTTGGGCAGAGGACCCCAGCAGTAGAAGCAGCACCAGTTGCAGCCCCATATGCTCATGGACATCTCTTGCTAATCACACAGAGGAGAGGTGGTGGTGGATAAGGAACGAGCAAAGGGCATGGTAGACAGGGAGGATGTAGCTTTAGTTGAATAAGCTTTGGACCATGGTACTGATATGAGCCTCTGAATTCAGTCCTTTCAGGGAATACCATATATGCTTGCTGAAGTTCTAATAGCCACCAATCTGTCTCTTCCTGGTACAGCTCCCACTTGCACAGCCCCTCTGGCTCCTTGTCCTATGTCAGAGAGCAGCTATGCTATCACCTCAGAAAAAAAGACTTTCTTCCTTTTGGGAGTGGTGAGGAAGGGGTGGTAGCTGATTACAACCTTTG
Source organism: Xenus cinereus (assembly GCA_025774025.1). Classification (NCBI taxonomy): domain Eukaryota; kingdom Metazoa; phylum Chordata; class Aves; order Charadriiformes; family Scolopacidae; genus Xenus; species Xenus cinereus. The sequence goes on along the minus strand of JAOXJK010000001.1, from coordinate 4,360,702 downwards.
CCATCTCTAGAGCAAAGCACTGCCTTGATTTCTTTGGTCAGTCCTTCCTTTTCTGATCAAAGTAAAAGGGACCTCACTTGTCTAAAATAAACAATCATCTGTTACATCTTTGTGAACGCTGCTATGGCGGTAACTCATATGCTTGTACGGAGGTGACACAGATTTTGAGCTGATTCCCGTTTGGGATTTTGTGAGTGCACCAGGACTACCTGTACTGTTGCACCTGAATACCTGAGTGGGTAACTGAGATTTTCTCTGGCAAGTGATTTTCTCTGGCAATTTTCTGGCAAGAAAAAAAAAGAGATTTTCTCTGGCAAGGGACAGGCATCTTCCTTGCACCCTGTGTTGCTTAGCTGAGCTAGGAGAGTGATGCTGAGGTGAACCCTTCATGGCTCCTGGGGATCATGAGCCACAGTGTTACCAAGATAGATAGTGTAGGATGGACTGAACAGTTGGTTGCTTTCTGCGAGGCTCTGTGCTACCTCCTGAGCTCAGGGGACAGCATGAGCTAATTATTAGGGTAAACAGTGTGAGTTTTGGGGAGAAGTGAGGCAGATATTGTCTGCATGATCATGACTTAGCGCTTCACGCAGTGTGAAGGTTTGCTTAAGCAGCCAGAAGGTGATGTGAAAAAAAAAACTAAACCCAAATCCCCCCAAAAATGAGTTCTCAGCACTTTGGGCTAAAATGAATTTTGACTGTGTTTTGTATTTCATTCTTCCACCCACTCTGTGTCCTATAACCTCCCCAGTCAGGGAGATAACTAAGTGCAGAAGCACAGAGAGAAGCTGGTTGACAAACGAACTCTCAGGGAGTTGGTGTGAGCTAAATGGTAAATGGAGTGGAAAGATATGAAGAGATAGAGATGGAAGGTCTTTCAGGAACCCACCTGAGGCTCTGATGCTGAGAACAGGACACCAAACTACAAGTGGGAAGAGGGCTTTCAGCCTAATTGGAGCCAGAGCTTCCTTATTTGAGTAGAAATGTGGTTTTAAATTGAGCTTTGGTCTGACTGAGGGAGAGGGAATGATATGTCAGAGTATATTTGAAGACATGGCTGGAGTCCAGAGGCGTTGGGAGTTGGAAAGACATAGAGGTTGGTGTTGCAGTGGTGTTGACAAGAGAGGGCACAGATGTGGCCTCTGCAGAAGGGAGCCCTGAGATGGATGGAAACAAAAAAAAAAAAAAAACAAAACCAACTCATTGGGGGTGATTTTGGTGAAGCTGTGGCAGCAAAGACTGATGGAGCAGAGAATGAAGGCAAAATCTACAGGTCTGCTAGCCTCTGCTGTGCAAAAGAAGTATTTCTGCTCTTAAGGTATTTTGCAGGATAAACATGAAACTGAAAGAGAAAGCTGTGTGGAGAAGGCTGAATTATCTGAAATATCTGTGGTGGTGTTCATTGAAAAGAGTGAGCTGGGCCTCTTACAGTGGTAGAGGTTCCTGCAGACTTACTGGGAGGTCTGCGGGGCGAGGAGAAGGCAGCTGAGGGCTGTGGACCAGAGCTGGGCTCATGTTGTTGGTGTGCCTGAAATGAAGTTATCGGGCAGTCAGAAAGCTTTTTGCAGTTCCTTTCTGCTGTGCCTTATAGGAACTGTACAGTGCTGGAGAGGAGTGAGGAGAAAACGCTAATTCTCCTTCAATAATAGGGCAAGCTCTGGAGGAACATGGGATAATCCTAGATCAAAATTGGTTTCCTAAAATACGTCTCCAAAGTCCTTTGTTGTCACACAGAAGTAAGTTGTGGGTGTCCAGTGTGGAATCTGAGGCTCCTCTGTGACAAATTTGTCCATGTTCTTGAGGAGTATGTGGTAACACCAAGCACACAAGAAGCTTCTTTCCTGACAGATGGCTAGACAGATACGTCAAAGATGAGGTAGACACAGTCTGCCAGTAGCAGAGGGATGAGCAAAATGCTCTTTTCCTGCCCAAGATTTCTGTGATTCTGAGACCAAATACCTTTAGCAGATTTCCAGATTAAATTAAGAGATAAAATACCTCTACTGCTGAACAAGGTTAATCATAGGCATGAAACTGTACCTCTAGAAGGAAGGATGATAATATATCCCGTTATGGTCCTACCCCTCTCCTTGGGACTTCTTTTTTTTTTAAGGGAGAGAAAGTAAGAAATAGATGCAGATGGTGGCACTGGCAGGAAGTTCAGTGCGTCAACGACCACCCTGATACAAGGTGGTGAAGTATTTGAGGCACCTGTGCCTCAAATTTAAAAAAAAAAAAAAACAAAACCCACAAAAAAACACCACCAAAACAAAAAAATATAGCAAGAAGTTTTGAACCAGTGCCAAAATTTTACAGAAATACAGGAACTGCTGGGCTAATGAACAAGAAGAGATATTGTAGCTACATCTCAGTTCAAGATATTTTTATTTCCCTTGTTACTGAAAAGCTCTTTGAAAATACTTTCTGTGCAGCATTTGTAAAACTGGGCGCTGTTGCTTCAAGTTTGTCCCGTCTTTGTTAGAAGGCAACTAGAACCTGAAAAGAGAAGTCAGTATTAAAAATTGTAAGCAAATACAATGGGAATAATTATCCTGAAAACATGTATTTTGAGTTTGTGTGGCCCAAGTGTTGCAAAAATGTAGTGATACAGGAAATTAAATTAACCAGAAGCTCTCTAGGAAAATAAGAAAGTAAAACCAATGAGTTGCTTTTAATAATCTGAACTCAAAGGGGCAAAAAGTGAACAAAAGAGAAAGGATTTACAAAGGAGAGCAAACTAAATAGCTTAGAGTGCATGTTTCAGGTGAGACAGGTGAACGTGCAAGTTGCTTTGTTTCAGGACCAGACATGACAAATGTTCATTAAATGTGAGGAAAAAAAAAAGGGTCATGGCTTTGCTTCAGGAAAAAGACCTGGAGGGGTTTATTCCCAAGAGAGTTTTGGTGGGTCTGCTCTGCTTCTCTTTCCAGTTTGCAGAAATAACAAAGGTTTTAGCTCGAAAAAATCTTGCCTCTCCAGAGGGAGATAAATCCACATCGTCTACTGGAAAACAAAAGATATATCTGAAAGATTCTGCTTTTGATGGGAGACTTTGGCTCCTTCTAGATTAAGCAAATTAAGAAATGCCGAGGAGTATCCCTGATCACTAGACCCTTTCTCCATTTCTAGAGCAACTTTCAGAGCAGATGGCCCTGGGCCAACAGAACGTGTGGGGTCCCCACCCAGCTGTATTTCACTATCTTTTCAAGCTATCGTGACTGTTACACATGAATGGATCTGCTCTGAGATCAAACCCTACAATCTGGGTCCTTTTGCCTGGACATCAGAACATCATTCATAGAACTTACCCAATTTCGGGCGTCTTTGGGGTAGACATAATCAGTGGGGAAATAGCAATTCCAGGATGGGATTGGCCTAACCTGTTTTAAATGTTTTCATTGGATGGGGTGATGCACCCCTAGAGGTACTTATATCTCTTTATTCTGTATGATGGGAGCTGGAGTGATAGCTCATATGTGAGATGCAGTTGTCTGCATATATTCATATGAATCCACCCTTAATCTCTTCACCGACAGAGAAATCACAATTTCTCTAGTCTCTTTATCCCAACCAAAATGCAGTTACTGCACACCATCACCCATGTCATCACTCCTGCTTAGTGCAGGCCCCCGTGTCCTTGCTGGGTCAGTCGAGTTGGGGAATGGATGCAGCTGCAAACTTGCTTGTCAAGGAAAGAAAGGAAGGTTTGCTTTTAGAGAACTCTGTTCCCATTTCATATACAGACTCTGGACTCCTGGAAGAGGTTGGAAACCTGTCGTCTGAGATGGGGTGGACAGCTGAACCATGTCTTTGGACATGGCCTGCATTTTGGTCAGCTTAAAGCAACTGTTATGCAGAGACCTAAGGATAGCAAACACAAATTCCCCATTTTTAAGACCCAGCTGTGCATGTATCTGCTGGAATGGTTGTAGATCCTATCCTAGAGTGTATGCAACGACCACTGGCATTCCCAGCAGCAATTTTCTGCAATTTCCCCAGTGGGATGGATACCAACTCTTTCACAGCTGTAAATCTGTTCACCTGTGTTAACTCCACTGTAGCTAAATCACGTATAAGATTTGAAAATAGACCTGAGACTCCCGTCTTGCCTTGTGCACAACAAATGCAACGGGAAGAAACCACGTGAACTCAGCAGTGTCCAAACAGCTGTGTTTGTAGGCTATATATAAGAGCCCAGGTCCTGTTACTGGTACACGTGACTTGCTCTAAACACAGCACCACAAGATGTCCCAGAGACTTTTCACAGAATCACAGAATCATCATGGTTGGAAAGGACCTCTGAGATCACTGAGTCCAGCCTTACACACACAAAAAAAACCCCTACGATCTCGGCCACTAGAGCATGCCCTGAAGTGCCACATCTACACGCGTCTTAAATACCTCCAGGGATGGTGACTCAACCACCTCCCTGGGCAAGCTGTTCCAGTGCCTGGCCACTCTTTCAGTAAAGTAATTCTTCCTAATATCCAATCCAAACCTTCCCTGCCTCAACTTTTAAAGAGAAATGTCCATTCCCATGCCTGCCATTGGCCCCAGAAAAGTCTGCAAGCTTCATTTCAACATGGCAGAAGAAACACTTTGCCTGGGTCCTGTGTGTCTGCAAGCAATGAGGAAGGGTTTGCATGGAGAGCATCACCTATGCTTTGAAATTATGTCATTCCATGGAGTTTTGGGAGGCTCTTTAGTCACCTGGAGTCTGGTATTATACCAATCCCATCAGAGACTCCTGGTCTCTCTTTTCCTCGCCCTCTCCCTCCACCGCCTTTGAGACATTCTGTGGGTGGGTTGGCTGACTATGGAGAGAGGGGAAGTTAAATGCCTGTGCAAACTCCCCTCCTTTTCCACCTCCTCCCCTGATCCACACCCTTGTAAAAGAAAAGTGTGAGGAATGTTGGATGGCACTATAAGGGTGTCTGAACTTCCTCCTTTACGAGGAGGCTGGTTTGATCTCCATTGAATCATAGAATGGTTTAGGTTGGAAGGGACCTTAAAGATCATCTAGTTCCAATCCCCCCTGCCCTGGGTAGGGACACCTCCCACCAGACCAGTTTGCTCAAAGCCACATCCAACCTGGCCTTGAAATAACAGGCGGTACAGGCACCCAAAAGTGAAATCACTCAAGGGAGCTATTTAGATCCCTGTTTCCTACTGTATGGTCTGTGGGATGTGAGGAGTAAGGGGACAGAGACCTCAGCCATCGCCATTGGCATTCGCTGTCACTTTTGAAATCTGCAGGAAGAGCCTGAGGTGTGTTGAGCTAGTCTCCATTAGCTATCTAAACAGATGTTTGCAGCGTCAGGACCTGCCTTTTTGGCTGGGAGATGCCTTTCAGGGGGTGAAGAAAAGTTCATACCCTTCAGCTATAACTCCTGGTTCCTTTCCCTCTTGGTGATGCTTGATCCTCAGATTATGAACTCATTTTGCATGCACAGTTTTGCCTCAAAAAGGGGGAGAGAGCTGGAAATATTCCCTCTGCCCTCTAGAAAACGAAAGTTTGGTGACATTAAGAAAGCAGCATCTCAAATCGAGAAATACTTCCCCTCCCCTCTCAGGTTGGCCCTCATTCAGCCAGTTGCCATCGTGCATGCATCTATTTTCATTCAGCGAAAGACAAAAGCATAAATCCCACTAAAGGCAGCTGTCCTCAACCCAGTTCTTCCGATGACTAGGAGCAGGAGCTCGTTTCTTCCTCTCTCCTTAACCGCAATTGATTAAGGATATTAAGGGGTTTTTATTACTTCCTAATATAACCTGGGAATGATTTCCGTATGTTGCATTATTCTCCGGAGTGGGCAAAGCTCTCCTGCGCCTGCAAAGCGGGGTGCAGTGTTGCTGAACCCCAATTACACTGTATTTGGTGCTTTACTGGAGAAGGGGATGCAGGTGGCCCTTTAATAGGAAGATACATTTCATCCTTAGTTTTCAGATACCTTACAGTATCCTTTCCACTGGGAAATTAAGCAGACATTCTCCATATCCAATGCAGCTGCTTCTAGCGTTAAATTAAACTGCTGCTATTACAGTGAGCTGTTGCTGGAGCCGAGTTGTGTTGTTCCTTAATTGTTTATAGCTGTGGATGCGAGCCAAGCAGCAGTCCTGTAGTGGCAAATGGTGGAGATAGGACCTGGAAAACAGATGTTTGGGCCGGAGCCAAGGTGGTTTCAGGAAAGACAGTGAGAGAGAAGCAGGAAACCAGTTATCGGTCTGATTTATTGGACAGGGTGAAGAAATTCACCCCTGGGCAGAGTGCTCACATGAGGCTGGTACGACACTAAACTCTCTAGCTAGCTTTTAGACAGACTTTGCAAGGCTTATATGGGCAGCTGTTGATTTGTTACTGCTAACACTAGATGTGCCAAACCTACGTGCTTTGCAGCTGGGTAGAAAATTCTCTCCTGTTTGCTGGTGGCTGCAGAACATCTCACGCAATGGTTAATGTGAAGTCCCAGCATTAGTCTTTTCGATCTGATACAATGCAAGGGGTTTTTTTGAAATGTAGTGGCTTGAGGAACCTGATCAAAACCAGATCTCTACAGGGGAGGTGCTTTGCGTGAACAGATCATCCTCAGACATTCCCCTTTTCTCTCAAAGGAGAGAAACAGTTTCATCGCATGCTAACGGAGGCATCTAAAATGTGTCCAGCTCGTGATCTGAGGGTGCCAGTTTCTCTCTATTCCTCTCTCAGGAGCCCAGATAACTTCTTCACATGGAGACACAGATGCTGTAGACATCTAGGATTAGGTGAGATCTGTCCCACCCGTGTTTTCACAGAATCACAGGCTGGTTGAGCTTGGAAGGGACCTCTGGAGGTTATCTGGTCCAACTCTCCTGCTCAAACAGGGCCACTACAGCCAGTTGCCCAGGACCATGTCCAGATGGCTTTTGAATATCTCCAAGGACGGAGACTCCACAACCTCTCTGGGAAACCTGTTCATGAAGTGCTTGATTGCACAGAGCCAAAATGAAGCATCACTCTTTAGGGAAGGGAGGGAGTGTCCAGCATTTAAGACTAAGAAAAGTTTTAAATGTCACTGTTTAGGGAGTAGGCCCACAGATCTGAACAGGTACCTTGTAGCACATCCAACCGGTGATTTTTGGAGCAGTGGTGTCAGTATTTAGCAGGACAAGATGTTTTCACAATTTTAACTATGTTGTTACTACATTGATTTCATTGAAATGCAATGAATGCCAGGCTCAAATTTTTAGCCCTAATTTTGTTTCTTTAGTACTTGAGCCAATAGTGTTACTACATTTTAGTGCTGAGGAGTTATCAAAAAGTCTGTGGCTTCCTTTAGCCACACTTATGTTCTTAGATGCTTTGACTAATAATTCCGATTAGCACCCTGAGTTTTTAAAGATGATTTTTGAAAGTCCTGGTAAGGGACTGCTTAAGGGAAGAGCTCTCCCTGCTCTTCCTCCAGCTCCTGTCCATGGAACAATAGGTTCTTAAAGCCAAGGGTGTGGGAACTGGATATTTGGAAGAGGATACACGATCTTCTCTTGCCCAACAGTCACCAGAAGTATTAGTGTAGTATGGTAGAGGCAGAGAGAATACATCTCCGATCACACACAGAGGCATGATGCAGATGTTTTGACTGCTGGCCTCAGGCTTTGGTTCTTGTTAGCTTTCCACACTGATGTTACATTGCACAAACAGAACATGAAACTACTTGGATTTCCGTTTCTGCTGCCAGAGGCCCTTTGATTTGTTTTTCGTTTTGCCTTTAGACTGAGTACACTTCTTATTTTTGAAACAAAGGAAATGGCTAAACAGTTGCATCAAACAGAGGGGGGAAATATATATACATGTATTTCTTCCTGTTCAAGAGATTTTTTTCCTCCTTAATTTGGTCAGATTTCTCTGCTTCTGTCAGTCCAGGCAGAAATTTTAGCCTTTTTTTGCCATGGACCACTCATAAACTATTCACTGTACTATTGTGCGGTGCCACAAATGTCCTTCCTTACAGAGCTGCCTGTGCTGGAATATCTAAATGCAAGTGGCTTTCCAAAGCAAGTTCGTCAGGCACTTGGCTAATGTATTTCTGAAACACCCTCCAGAGAGGTGCTGCTCTCATCCAGAGGAGAGCAGGATCGTCCTAATCTCCTACATCCGTGTGCTTTGCCTTTCCCAGTAGCTTCTGGAGAATTGCAAAAGTACTGATGTTTTGCCAGTTGAGGACAATGCCAAATGCAGAGGTCCTTGGACAGACTTCAGAGGAGGTCTGATACCTGCTGGTGGCCCATGATCTTTATGTTCCCAGGGATATGCACACAGTAGATGTGAATCACAGTGGTTTTTTTCTCTCTTTCTGTCGTATCCTGTCCTCCCCAGAAGATTTGCTTCTCTTTGAAGCACAGTATCCAAGAGGATTTAGGAGTCTTTGTGGTTTTCCTGAAAACTCAGCCCAGCAGTTAGCTACTCAAATGGGAAGGAGAGTCTTCCTATGCTGTCCATTGTATAGATTGGCCTTAAGTAGGCTAACAAATTTAGGGGAACCTCCTGGGAAGCCTCCCCTGACAAAATCTCTATCAGAGAATAGCTGCCATTGGCTCTATGGACCATCTGTTTGCCAAAGTGTCAGAAAACGTGTCACAGTGTTAATGCTCAGTACTTGTAAATATTGGTCTAGAATAGTTGGTGTTTCAGTCTCCATGATAACCATAGCTGTTTGTCTTCATTTTATTAAACAGGAAGAAGGAGAAGACCTCACCATATCCAGGACACAAGCCAAACAACAACCTGTTGAGACCTGGCCATGCACTAACAAAAAGCTGTTCTGACTTTTACGGTCGCCCCAGATTTTGGCACAGGAGGCTGATGGAAGCTCATCATTCCACACTGCTGGGCAGGAGAGGAGACACTCGAGCAAGGAGCTACGTCTTGGTTTCTCAAGTTTCCCTCTCTCCTTGATGGTCTTGCCTTCTGTCTCCTTGAACAGAGAGACCAAGTTTTAAAGTCAATCCAGCCAGAGAAGTAGTTATCCTAATTCTTTCAGCTGAGAAAATCCTTTCCATGTTGTCCACAACTGTGATGAAAAAAGAAGCCCCTCCATCCAGAGACTGAACTTGTCTATCAGGAAAATACCATTTACAGGTAAGATAATGCCATTCCCAGCAATGAATCTGGATCTTCTGTGTGAGGCTAGAGAAGCTGCCCTTGGGATAAAGCATTTTATTTGTAAAAAGGAGAAGACACGTGGGCTGCATCCCACACCACAAGTCATTCAAATTTTTGCCATTTTAGTTCAACAATATATGATTGTCAATATACTTGACAGGTAACAGCTGGCGATAGGACTCGCGTCTTTTAACTTTGGAGGTCCAAGACATAGACACCTGCAGCTGAATTCAAAGTGCCTCTTCCTGCCTGTTGTCTAAAGGGGGAGCCAAGAATGACAAGCTGACAGAAGTTGACACAAAAGTTGTGTGGTAAATCCCAGTCCTTGGGCCCAGATGGCACAATGATGGGCATCACCTATAGCAGTTAATAATTTCTAGTTTCACTAAATTTTCTCCCTGTAAGCTGTGAAAGAGCCTACAGAGAAGACGAAACCAAAGGCTTTGTTGTGTTTCCTGGCATCTTGATTTTATATGTTTCTATTTTCAGCTGCTTAAAATTATCTCGAGATCCTTTTTTTTCTTTTTTTTTTTTTCTCCACTCTCTACACAGTGCGGTTCATATGAGCTGCATTTTCTCTTTATAGCTTCACTTATGAATATGGGTCAGCACCCAGGCAGTTGAATGCCCGAGATCATTTCCATGCTGTATATAAATAGTGCGCAGTTATTTCACAGTTTCATGTTCAGCTTGCAGGCTTCCAGCAGCATTATATTCCCGAAAACCATTCTATTCTCACAGCATTCGGCTTCTTGAAACGCGTGACTCAACATAAATTACAGAAGAGGTTATCCCAGCCAAGAAAGCCCCAATTTTGGCTTCTGTGTATTGTCGTTCTCGTTCCTGACGGCTGGCGTCCAGCCACTAGTAGTCAAAGCTGTCGTTGTCGGGGTCTTTCCAGCCCTGCGATGAGTTTAACTACGTGGTTGAGTTACGCTACCTTAAGCACGTTAAGCGGCACTGGGTCAGTCCATCATCTTGCTAGACAGTGGAGGAAGCCAGAGAGTCTCCAGTTGGATGGATAACTAACGGCCGGCATACCCCTGTCCGACGGAGATAAGAGGCTGGTTAAAACCAAGGGAATTTTTAGACTCTTCCCAAATATCGCCTGTCTTTTGTTTGACACAGGACTTGTCATGTCTCCTTTTCTGCGTATTGGTTTGTCCAACTATGACAGTGGCCCTTACCTGCCATCCCAGGGGGAGGTGATTAACCCTTACTGCGCAGTGATGGTTAAAGAAGCCGTGGAGTCAGGTAAGTGGGGAGGTGTTCAATACGCGTGTGAGCTTTCGTAAGACGTGGGTGCGCCTCACTGTGTCATTTCTGGTGTGTAGGAAGCACGTCGCTAAATCTTTATAAGGGTCTGTGAAGCGCTTTTTGTGTCTCAGAACAGTGCAAGTTTGGGTTTGGCATGGTCTGCACGACAACCTGATTTTCAGATAATGCCCAAGAAATCTATGTCTTCAATTTGAGGTTATTACCAGCTGAATTACAGGTCCCAGCATGTGACAGAGCAGATGAGCTGAGCTGTATTCGGTTTCACTTTTCTATGAGCAGTTGTTATTTTGTCAGTGGAACTCCACTCAGATGAAATCCGGGTGTCCTAGAAATATCCTGGGAGGGCTGTCTTTGT